>CM062817.1:983248697-983995447 GCA_031772625.1 Pinus tabuliformis | reverse complement strand
AAAATAGAAATACCAAAATAGAAAAAATCACTAAAAGATAAGATAACATAGAAAGCAATGGTGGATTCCCAAGTGATAATATGTGACCACCAATATCCATCTAGATTAGTCCTCCCCCATAACAAGAAATGGTCCCTGATGTGTGAATGCCTCCATGAGGTGAGAAAATTTCTGCTAAACTTGGTCCCTAGTGAGTCAATTTCCTTGGTGCAGGAGCTAGTTAACTTTGACAACCCAATACAGTTGGATCCTCTATTGGTGAGTACTATTAATCTATGTTTCCATGATTCGATAATTTGTGTCATGTTAAATCAACTCTGGGTTTAGCTCTGTTGGTGCCAATTTCTCGACAAAGTCTTATATGTCCAACAATTGTGGAAAGTATGGTCAAAGGCGGCCCACATTGAATACTAGTTGTAGACCTAGGAATGGGGGGATACTTAGCTCGAAAGCATTATCACCCACAACCTTGGTGATGTTGTAAAGCCCATATTAGAGTGAATGAAGCTTCTGATGGGCTCTTGCAAGGAATTCATTCTGCAAATGCAACCAAACCTTGTCACCTACTTGAAACTTATGTTGCACCCAATGTTGATCATGACGATGTTTGTACTTAGTATTAGCTTTATCCAAGATATCATGAACCTTTTGGTGGATGTGTTGAATTTGTTCAATAAACTTGATGGCATTATCAACATCAAGCTAAAAATGTGCATATTTTTCCTGTGTATTTGCAAGAGGTATCACAACATTAATGGGACACAACGGTTGAAATCCTAGGCCCACCCAAAAGGGGATATAGCTAGCTGAGATAAGAGAGCTCTCTTATAGCTATGTTGAACATAAAAAAGGCTCTCATACCATGTTCATGGATTATTATAAATATACATGTGTAGTATGTGCACTATCATCCTGTTGATGACCTTTGTCTGAACATCAGTCTGGGGGTGTAAGGTAGTTGAATTTATGAGATTGGTATCCAACAATGACCAAAGGATTAACCAACATTCCCTGAGGAACCTTCTATCTCAATCAAATATGATGGTCTGTGGGATTCCAAAATGTACCCACACTTGTTCAAAGAAGAGCTTGGCAGTGGCATTTTCTATGATACTCTTCTTGCAGGCAAAAAATATTTCCATCCTAGAAAATCTATCAACAACCACAAACATACAGTCATTACCATACTTGGTAGAAGGAAGGGTAGAAATATAGTACATGGAGATGGATTCCAAAGGCCGACCAGGAGTAGGAAGGGAGTATATAGACCTTGCTTCTTAATGGTTGGCTTGGAAATGACACATGAAGTGCAAGACCTGATACATTTGCAAAAATCTTGTTGGATTTTTTGCCAATAAAAATACTTCTACACTAATGTCATTATCTTCTCCATGCCAAAGTTCCCTACTACCCGATTTTAATGTGCCTCTCAGTTAGCTTGGCATGCCCGCTTGAAGGAACACAAAAGTGTACCAGGTAGAAAATAATGCATCATGGGGGTGGAAGTCTGAAACTTGCTTGCCTTCCATCAATATATGGTAAGTGGTGGTGAATTATGGATCATTTTTGTATAGTTGTGTCCACCTAGAATTCTCGTGCCCACAAAAGTTGAGAATGGTGGTCAATACTACATTAGGGGGTAGACTAACGCAATCTGAAACATGATTGGCACTTCCCTTATTTTATTTAATATTCAAATGGAATTGTTGTATATACGTGGACCATTTATGATGGTGATCATTCTATATATTTCCCTGTGTCTACATAAATTGAAGAGGTCGGTCATATATGTGGATGATAATCTCCTTCCCCATAATGTAATGCTTCCACTACCAGTAAGCCTACATGATGGAATACATCTCCTTGTCATAGGTGATGTATCTCTTAATAGTATCATAGAGTGTCTAACTTTGATAGGTCAATAGATGCCCTTGTTGAATGAGGACTACACTAATAGCATATTCAGAGGCATGTGTCTCAATCTCAAAGGGTTGTTACAGGTCTGGAAAGGTGAGGATTGGTGCAGATCAATGGCATATTTTTAGCTCAATGAATTCCTTTTGTTATGATGGACCAATTTTTTTTTCTTTTGCTCCATACTTGGTAGCTTGAATTAAGGGCTAAGTGATATGAGAGAATCCCAACATGAATTTGTGATAGAAATTAGAAAGGCCTAAGAAGCTACGAAGCTTTGTGAGACTTGTAGGGGCAAAACAATCCTAAATGACTTGGATCTTAGTTGGATCCACATGAACACCTTACTCATCAATAATGTATCCCAGGTATGGACCTTGTGTAAGCCAAAGGATCATTTTTCTGAGTTCATACATATCTAGTGTTTTCGCAAAGTATCCAAAACATGTTGAATATGTTCCAAGTGCTCTTCCCAACTCTTGCTAAAGATGAGAATATCATCGAGATATACAACCATGAACAAGTTGGTGAAAGGTTGTAAGATGTCATCCACGAGACTCATGAAAGTTGCAAAAAAATATTCAAACTGAAGGGCATGAACAACCACTCGAAAAGAAACTCCTTGGACTTGAAAGAAGTCTTCCACACATTTGTCGTTCTATTAGAACTTGGTGATAGTCGACTTCAAATCAATATTGCTAAAATATTTGGCCCCCTTGGGCTAATCAAGGAGGTTGTCAATTTGTGGAATTGGGTACCTATCCTAACTGTGATTTTGTTCAATGTTTGAAAATCAATATAGATCCTCTAGGTCCCATCTTTTACACGAGTAGGAGTGGGCTTCTGCAGGGTGAGGAACTTAATTGGATGTGCCCTTTTTCTAGTAGTTCTTGGATTAACCTCTTGATTTCCTTGTTTTCCAACAGATATTGACAGTATATTGGCCCGATGGATAGAGGTGCATCGGGGATCAAATTAATACAGTGCTTGACTTAACAATGCAAAGGTACCCCTATGGGTGAGGAGAAGATGTATCTGTATTCTTCAATGACTTTGTCCACTTTCTTTTTCCATGAAAAGGAGCCTTATGTGGAGGCCCTGGATTAGTGGCCACAATCTTCCCCTTACTTTGAGAGAGAATCAGGAGGAAGACAAATTTCCTTGTCTTAGAGATGATCTTACTACATTTCTTAGAAGAGATCAAAGAAATATCAATAGACGGGGCTACCTCTGGTATCCTATAAAATTTTCTACCAAAAGTAATAATAACAGTATGAGGTCTTGACTCATACACAACATGATATGTCCAAAAGTATGGTTGGCCCAAAAAAACATCACAAACTTTAAGGGGAGCAACATCACACAATACCTCATCCATCAACGGCTTGATGTTGTTGTGTAGGTGGCACTATTGGCTAACACAAAGATCTCGCCCTTGGTGGAGCTACCCGATGGTGTATGGTTGTGGGTGTGGTGTTGTCAGAAAATCCAACCACTTAACAACCTGTTAGCTACCTATATCAATAGGTTTCATATTTCATGATTGGCAAAGAAAGGTCCAAATATGCTCTGCTTTGGTGATACAAAGATCCCATATTTCCTAGAGAAAACAATGTATGTACATAAGTTCTTTGTTGACTCAATTTTGATGGGTGATCCAAAAGCCTAATCTGGATCATGCCATGTTTCAATTTTTTGTTGTAGAATAGAGGAAGAAGTCTGTCCAAACTGTTTAATCTTGGCAGACCAGTAGCTTAGGTAGAGAATTAAGGTTCCCAACTGCTTAATCTGGGACCTTGGAAGCTATAAGGGCAGCATTAGATAGAAAATCAAAAGCAAAAAGCCAAGGAAAGAAAAAGGCATATAAAGGTCTGCAAGTCTAAGTGCACCCTCCATGAAGAAATAAAAATGCTAGGCAAATAGATGGGTAGGTAGTTGGGGTTGCAGAAGTGTCAGTCCTTTCTAATTGAGTGTTTGATAACCTGTTTACAAAGGAAAATCAGTGGATTGAGAAGGTCCTCTTCTCCATTATGTTGCAGCAAAGCAAAGGAGCATGTCTAATTTCCCATTCATTTCTAACATCCCTTCATCAGTTGAGATTCATGGAAGAATTTGTGGTTTTATGGTGGTTCTTACTTCTTTAAAAGCCACATTTCTTGTCTAAAATTCTTTTCATTTTGATATACTCCCTAAACTAAGTGATTTTCAAATAAACTTAGTGATATCATTCCTCATTCACCCTTTTCATCCATATTAACCCCTAACTTCTATTATATAAATCCCCTGTGTTACCCTTTCCCTACTATTATAACACTATGGTGTATAAACCCCAAGCATTGTATAAATATCCCTCCCCTTGGCATTATAGCCATATGTTCACTATCAGGGATTAAATTGACATCTGGTCAGCTTAAGAGCCCTAACCCTTGCCCCTCTTTCCCCTTCTGAAGTGATTTAACCCATTAAACCCTTCATTTGCTAAGAAACCTTGTGAAAACCCATTTCCACCCCTAACCCGCTTCGTTTACAAAAAACATATAAAAACCCACTTTTTCCCGTTTACCCAAAGTTTGGCGCAAAAGCGCATTTGCATAAAAAACATTGGAAAAACCACGTAATCCGCCAAATTTCCAAAGGTCCCACCGGGCGCAAATCTCAAAAGAAACATTATTTTATTCCCGCCCTCCGTCCGTATCGTTCGGCCACCTCAACGATCCGTCGACCGTCGGATCGGGCCCTTTTGATCCGACGGCCCTCGTGCATATCGGACCGGCCCCGACGTCCGAGAGTTACCTTCCGATATCTGTCAGAGGGTGACGTCAGGCCTCTGCCACGCGTCACCCCCACAGCGTATCGGAGGTACATCTGACATTTCTGCTTCCGTATCAAAAGCGGTGCGATATGAAACCGCTAACCACTTCCGGTTTCGGTTGATCTGCCCTGCCAGCATCACCGCCATGTCAGCGCCCCGTCCTCCAGTTGCCCCACCTGTCTGCCACTTCACCATCCCCGTGGACCTCTAGTATGCCGAAACGTCACTCGATGACGTCATCCGACTTTGACCCCACCTGATGACGTCATGCTCACGTCATCCAAAAAAGGCGCCAAAGTCCTGAAAAACCATATTTTGGCCGAAATGTCGCGTTTTTTGCACTTTTTGCAAAAAACGTTGTTGTATCCTCTGCATGAATTTCACGTCCGAGCCTTCGCCAACCTGCTGAATTCAACCTGGAGACCGCTGGCGCGCCATTTCACCTGCATTCTTGACCATTGCTGACTGTATATCAGGTATTTATCCATGGAAATCCTTTCCGCGCCCGGTTTTGTCTGTAAATTGCCAAAATAACTTAAAGCAGTGAAAAAATATATAATTCACCGGCAAATCCCTGTGCCTGGTCCCCATTTGCACCTAGAACGTCGAAATTCACTAGCTAAGCCTCGTTTACCTGAAATTTTATGAAAACTGCATTCTGTTCGCGCAATCGCGAACTGGTAACCCACACTGTACCAATTTGCTGTAAAAGTGAGAGTGAGGCCAGACATTTGCCTTATTCGTGTTCTAAGCAGTATTTCAATTGCTGCAACTCACCTTTTGTCCTCGGTTCCTGAGTAATTCAACTTCCTCTTCAAAGAAAACTCTTAGGTGTTGTTCTGCACAGTAACACTAATCCATAAACAACAGAATCCTAAAGGAAATCATGGATCCACCAGTAGCTCCTGTAGCATTGAACATTGCTCCATTGAATGCCCCTCAGAGAGAATTGGAATGGCAACCTCTAGCAGACCTGGATTATCAGATATCCGAAGAAATGTTGATGCACAGCAAGTACCACATTCATTTGCTGAATGAGTTGAGGATTAAACATGAAGCTGGAACATATGTATTAGGTATTTGGGACTCTTTTCTCCCTATCTTCAAGCTCCCACAGGTCAACCAGTTTCCTGAGCTAATTCACCTATGTGCTGAATGCTATGACCCTACTCAGAGGGCAGTGTTTGACCCTTCAGGCTCAGCTGTTTTCTATGTCACTCCTGAAGCCATCAGAGAGATGTTGCAATTCAAAACTCAGAAGAAATTGGTTCCTTTGTCACTGAGTGATCTGATTAAGCAAGGAGCCAAGTTGACAGGTGCTCAGGTCACCAAATTAAATCAGCTGTACATTGACTCTGACTCTGTGAAGTATCCTCCTATCAACCATGCATACCTCAATCAACTGGGTAGAGACCTAGTAGATATGATCAGTCCCATTCTGGGTTACAATTCAATTGAGTTTGTTGATGAAACTGTGCTGGTAATGATGCTTATGTTTGCCCCTGGCAAGTCTCCGATCTGCTATGACTATGCCACCTATATATCAGAAAAAATACATGAGCAATTGATGAACTTAGCAAGAGAAAGGGTGTTCAGATACACCTCCTACATCTACCATTTGATTTTGTACTATCAACACGAGAAATTTCATTTTGCTATGAAAAGAGTGGATGCACAAGGAAACCCAAGGTCAGTAGTCTATTGGTCCTCTGCCTTCCACTGCAGATCTCAATCTCCATACACTTACTGTGAGTTCATAGATCTCTTCATCCACCCAGCCATGTCTATGCTGATGAGCTCACCTCCTCCAAGGCTCACTGATGAGATGCAAAGGGTCCTTCAGTTATCCAAAACATACAGCATTGGGGACTGGTACTTCTACCAGAACCACACGGTCATCAGGATATTTGGGTGTGAATTGCCTCCCTACAGATTGCCCAGATATGTACCCATGAGATTGTTTGCCTTGGAATATTTCAGGCAGTTTGGGAATGCTGATGTGCTGCACTTTTCAGGCAGAGGCAAGAAAGCACAACTCAAGGTCAGGAACCAATTAGGCCACTTTATCTACAACAAAAGGGAGGAAGGTTGGAAAGAGGCGGATAGCATGTTAGAATCCCTTGGCCTGCAAACCAGTTTCCTGTGGAAACCATATGACCCCAATCACTTCATAACTTTAAGAAGGGTCAAGTATAGGCTGTCAGGTTATGACCATGTAAGAATTCCTCACATAGAAAAATATGCAAATCAAGTAAAATGGAGGAGAGGAACCCTAGAGGAGCCTGTTACACAAGAAGAGTTGAATCAAAGAGCAGTGAGAAATCTGAAAAATATGGCTGACCTTGAACTTTGTTCACAGGTACTCACTCTTCCAAGCACACAAGTGGGAGCAGTTGCCTCGTCCTCAACTGCAAATCAGCAAGCAGCCAAAGCTAGTGAGCAAACCTCTAGCAAAGGCAAGGAAAAAGAGATGGAAACAGAACAGCCGCCTCATGAGGAGGTGCAGTAGCAACAACAGCAGGTAGAGCAGCCACAACAGTAGGAACAACAACAAGAAGAGGGGCAACATGACAAAGAGCAGCCATTACAGCAAGAAAGGGCAGCTGAGGCCCCAATTTTCACTGAGCAGCAGGCTCAGAGCACTGTGCCTCCTAGGCAAGAGACTACTACTGAAGCCTCAGTCCTCCAAACTCCACAAAAGGAGGATATAAGTAGGAAAAGGGACAGAGAGACTCCCCTCACATCATCCATAAATCAGGGAGAGAAAAGGCATAGAAAGAATCCCCTCTCTGAGGAGGAAATGCCAATAGGGCAGTCTCTGGGCATGGGCCCACCTAGTAGAGAAGCATCCGCTAGTTCCTTCCAGCAGGGACAAGACAGAACAATGGGAGGAGAAGTGAGCTCCTCAAGCCACCAAAGAGAAGCTGAAGGAGGAATCAAACAGTAGTTTATTGATATTAAAAGGAAAAATGAGCCACTTAAAATACAGCTCTATAATCATCTGCTGAAAATGGCTCCTACCAACCAGCAAAGACTGATGTCTGCCTATGATGTTCATGAGGGCAAGATGATAATGAGTCATTTTATGCCAGCTGTAGTACAGCCACAGTCCCCTGCAGATTATATAAGGACCAATCTTGAGGTCCTTGCCAAGGACATCCACCCAATGGATCAAATCGAATTGCACAAGCAAACGGGCGAGATGGTGTATGCCTCCTTGGCAGATAAGACACTAGTGAATTATAGGCTAGAAAATAGCCTAAATAATACAACTGCCCAGCTTGAGTTGGAAAGGGCATCCTCTCAAGCAAAGGATAACAGAATTAAAGCCTTGGAGGAAATAATTATAGAACTTGGGCATGATCCCAAGGATGTTAAGGCTGTGCAGGCATTGTTGAAATTGAGGGATGCAGACATGGCAGCCCTTAGAAAAATGGTCAAAGTCCCAGCAACAATTCACCCACAAACTAAAGAAGTTGCTCAGCTGAGACATGATCAAGATGCCACAGCTTTGCTGGTATCCCTATACAAACAGCTAATCCAGACCCAAGAGAAGTTGGGAGAGTCAGAGGCTGCCCAGGCAGCATTGCAGGCAACATTGCAGCAAAAGGAAGGAGGTCAAACCTCTCAGCCTCCTCCTAAAATAATTAACCTTGAGGAAGCTCCTCAAACCACTGCTCCCCCTACTCAACAAACAGAACAGGCAGCACCATCCACCTCAGCACCAGCGCCAACAACAGACCAGGCTTCAAGCCTGGACATGCAGAAACTAAGGAATGAAATCCAAGCCCTGGAAGCCCAAATGTCAGAGTTAAAAGAGGCCAGGGAAAATTTGGTCAAGTTGAATGAAAGATATGACAAATCCAAGCAGACTGTAGCAGAAAAGGGCAGGGAAATAAAGGCCCTTAAAGACAGGATAAAGGAGCTGGAGAAGGAGCTCACATTGGATAAAGTGACAGCTGAGCTCAAGACAGTGCTATGGGCCAATATTGGCCAGTCCATCACTGACCAATGGCAATATATTGAGACAATTCATGAGCAGATTGAGCTCATAGGAAAATCGCATAGGGAAATCCAAAGATCAAGGGCATCTCTAGGCAATATGCCTGAGGTTGCCAGTAGAATGATCAATGTGCTTAGTAACAGAACAAGTGCTCAGCTGGCAACAATGGGAATCTCAAGCAGAACTGAGACCATCCAGCTAATAAAGAGGGTCCTAACACTGAGAAGCCTAGTGCAGACACTAGAGAGAAGGACCCAGGATATGCAGACCGAGGTCAATAGATTCATGGAAAAGTTTGTGGCATTGCAAAACAGAGGTCTTCCAAGCTTACTGAATAGCGCAGGAAGACTACTTTCCCATGAAAACCATGCCAAGAGGGTGAACACCTTTGCCACAAATCAGATCACAGAGAAGGCCAGCACCTCAGAGGAAACAGGGCCAGCAACAGGACAAAGTCTCTACAACAGAGTAGAGAACTTATTTTTTATCATGGATGAGATCAAACATCTGTTTGAAGTGCCTCCCAATTTCTATAAATATACAGAGGCAGATGAGACATTAGAGGCAATTCTGAGACACCAATTGCCCACGCAGGAATACTGGACCAAAATGATACAGCTGATATTGTAAGCCAGAGCCTGTAAATCAAGTTTTTGTTATTTATTATTCAAATTTACAAGTGATCATGCACAGGAAAACTTGGAAAGATCAGCATGCATGAAAAGGGAAGGGCTGAGCCAACTCAGCAGAACTATTCGGCCAACAAAGCACAATTGACAGCTAACAGGTAGCAGGGCCGAAAGTTACAGCACGACAACCATAAAGACGCATTTTCCAGCATTAAAGCAGAACATTCAGACCGACTCAGTGGCCTCCAAAAGGTCAAAATATCTCCTGACAGACATAAAGAGCATTTATGTTGTATTAAAAGCAGTAATAACTTCTTATCTGTTGTTCTGTACAAGTTGGTGAAAACATTTATTTCTCAGATGACTCAACGCCTTAGATATTTTGTATGACCGTTTGTATATATTTCCCCCTGGCATAAGCTTGGAGGGGGGGTTTTTTTTATTTCTCTTCAAGAGTTCTTTTGCTGTAAATTTTCAGAGTTTAATACAAAGGCCGATGGAATTTCCAAAGTCTGTGTTTTCTGAGGGATTGTAATGCGATTGCTGAGTGCTACAGGATTCCTGCGTGTTATCATGGCTCAATAAGTTTCCTTTAAACTTTCGTTATGTTCTTTCTGTTATTTTCTCATAACTCATCCATGTTCTAGATTTCACAATTAATGGCAGAGAAAAAGACTAATTCCAGGATTATTCATAGAATACCCTGAATTCAATCTATGCTATTACAAATGTTTTCTTCAGTTATGGTTATAAAGGTGTGATTCTTAATTTCTGCACCTCTACACTGTATCTTTCACAGGAATTATTGTTTAGGAATTCAACTCTGCCCCTTTACAATACATCTCTTTCTCACAACCGAGCTTAGTGGAAAATTCTTAATTGCTTTTCACTGGTTACACACATTTCATCATTATATTATCAAGTTTGTTTCATGAGATATTCAAAAGGCCCTACAGTTTCAGCAATCCTAATCTACCTCTCAAACAACCAGTAACCAAAGACTCCATTGCCCAATGGACTAGAATTATCTGAAGGTTTCCACCTTAGGTACAGAAGACATCCCTCAACCAAAACATAAAACCAAACCCTGAACATCATAGCTAGCCTAAAAAACTATCAAAACAGAGACAAATCATAAAGAGAGAGCCCTCTCTGATTACAGTTTGGCTAGAAGCTGTAATCCAAAGATTGGTTAGTGGTTACCCCGGCCGTATTCCCTTGGGAGTCATAGGGAACAACCTGGGTGTTAACATAATTGGCGACTCCACTGGGGACTTCCTTGGGATTTTCTAATTATTGTATATCTCCTAAATCTACAGATGAAGTCTGAATACCAGCCAGAAAGCCTTCAGAACTGTTTCTGTTTTACATTAACAGGTTCAGATAAATGCTGCTTCAGTCAATCTTCATGTTAGCTTTGAGAAATATACAACCATTCCAAAATCTTGCCTAGTCCTTACAGATATAAAAATACTCCAAAAAACATACTCAAAAAGAAGTTCAGAAGCTGGCTCCTAAAAGGGAAACCAGACACACAAGGTCAAACCCTGACCCAAATCCACCAGCAGTTTTTGAAAATCCTAATACAATCCCCAAAATAATTAGGAAACAGCGAAGGCAGGAAAATCCTAGTGATTTGAGTCCTGAGACAGCTCACCCTGAACCAGTTCCAACTCCTATCAAGGTTCTATTTCGGTCTACCCCTGTTTCCCCCAGTTCACCATCTACATCTCTCAACCCTCCTTTCACACCTTCATCCACTGCACATATTCCCTTGACCAACACTCTAGTTTCTACCGGTCCCATCAACCCTGTAGTACCCATCGTCCCTGTTATCCCGTTTATCCCTGTCAATCCCATAAACCCTGCAAATATGGCCAATAGGTATGCACCCTTGCAGTTACCTGCTAATGCTGCAGCTTTACCCCAAGACTACCAATCCAAGATCTCATATTTTGACTCCACTGGCCCTTTTACAGCTATTCAGCATGCCAAAAGGATGCAAGACCATTTTGAGACCTATGAAATAGATGATGACAGTGTGAGAATGAGGATGTTTGTTCAAAGTCTGACTGGGGATGTAAGAACTTGGTTTAGATCCCTGAATGCAAATTCCATCACAACTCCTGATGAGCTTTATCAAGCCTTTACTAACAGATGGGAGAAAAAGAAAGATCCTCTGCACATACTTGGTGAATATGACACTATCAAAAGAGGTCCCCAAGAGACTGTTTTGGAGTATTGTGCAAGATTCAACAATGTATATAACGCAATCCCACAAAATTTAAGACCTCCTCCTGATTTGGCCTTGTACAAATTTCCTGATGGTTTTGACCCTGATATGGCCTACCAGTTGAAGGAGAGAGCTCCTGAAACCCTTGCAGATGCCCAAAAGGTTGCTGTCACAGTGGAAGCTAACCTGATCGCCAAAAGAAATAGAGCAAGGTTGGAAAAGAGAACCACCTTCAAAGAAGAACCCTCAGCCTTTGATCAAAAACTGGATGCAATACTCACTGGTATGAAGAGATTGGGTGATAGAGTGGAATCTGTTGAGAGAAAGTCATCATGGGAAGCACCACAAAACAACCCTCCTAGGAATCCAAATTTTAGGAGAACTCAAAATCCAAACGTTGGCAAGGCCAGTTCTGACCCAGACATAAGACCCCCTTTCCAAGAGAATTATGCTGAGACTTCCACATCAAGTGAACCCAATGAAGATCCCCACATTAATTTAATGGGTTTGGATGGTGAAAGTCAAGTCTTTTTAACAAAAGAAGATCATGAGGATGATGAAATCAAGCTGTTCCAAACCAAATCAGGTGAGTCATTTGACTTTAAACAAGGCTATGACACAGCTGTTTATGAAGTCCATAAACAATACAAGTTAAG
Source organism: Pinus tabuliformis (assembly GCA_031772625.1). Lineage (NCBI taxonomy): Eukaryota > Viridiplantae > Streptophyta > Pinopsida > Pinales > Pinaceae > Pinus > Pinus tabuliformis. The sequence continues at coordinate 983,983,200 of CM062817.1, read as the reverse complement.
GAGTAGAACTGTAAATGTAACACAGCCTGAAAAGATAAAGGATAGCCAGCAGCCCAAAAGAGCCATAGTCACAGAGCCAAATGACACAACGGAATCACTTGCAAAGGAAGTAACCATTGAAGAAGTCACTGAACCATTTTCTTCAAAACAGCAGCCCATGGCTACATCATCCTTGCACCCTAACCCAAGTGTCACTCCTCAAGGGATGAGCAAGAAGGACAGGCCTCAAGATCAAGATAAGAATCAAGAAGAAGAGTTAGTGAACAAGGAAAGAACTGTCATCCACAACCAAAAGACCCAATCTGAAAAACCCTTTGACCTAGAAACTGAAATTGGTAAATTGAAGGTAGCTATTCCTCTTTCAGAACTAGCCAAGCATGACATTTATAAACAACAAATCAAGAAGTCCCTTCAACTTACTAACAACAAAGATGATGTCAATGTGTTGGATGATACCCCAGAATTGCTGTTCGGTCCAGAAGTTGATGGAAAAACAGTAGTCACAGGGATCTTACCTTTTTATGTCAGTTTACATGTTCATGATAAGATATTACACAATGCAATGTTTGACTCAGGTGCCTCTCACAACCTCATGCCAAAAGTAGTCATGGAAAGATTGAATCTAGATATTACAAGACCATATAAGGACCTATTCTCCTTTGACTCCAGCCAAGTCAAGTGCTTAGGTCTAATAAAAGATCTATGTGTGTCCCTTGTTCAGTACCCAAATAAAACAATTCTAATGGATGTTGTAGTTGCTGATATCCCACCCAAGTATGGGATGTTGTTATCAAGGTCATGGGGGGCTAAACTTCAAGGTTCCCTACAACTGGACATGTCATACGCCACCATCTCTGTTTTTGGGCAACCAAAGAGACTATACAGAGAAACACTAATGAAATACATGGTCAGCAGTGAAGAAAAGCCCCAAAATTTTCCCATATATGCTGTCCATTCAGACATAGACTCATACATTCTCTTCAATAATAATACAACTCCCTCAAACAATGATGTTGAAACCAATACACTCATACAAGAGGAGGACACTGATGAAAAAACTGCTACCCAAGAAATAATGGTTAAACCATCACTAAGCAAAGCTGTTGTTCTAGAAATCAAGCTAATTCAATCAAGTGATCAGACTGTCCTAGAAGACAAACCAGGTGAAAAACCAGAACTTCAACTTATGATCCCAGATCACAGAGAAGTTATTAAATCTCCCCTAGAAAAAGAGAACCTATGGTTTCTTGAATTTGATGGGTCAGTCAACAAATTAGGGGCAGGAGCTAGAGTTTGGATACACAATAAACAAAACAGTCATGCAGAAGGCCGAGCCTACAGACTAAATTTCAGATGCACCAATAACATGGCAGAATATGAAGCTCTTTTACTAGGCCTCAAACTAGTAAAGTCCCTACAAGCCATAAAAGTGTCAATTCTAGGAGACTCAGACCTAGTTATCCAACAAGTAAAGGGAAATTTTGTCACCAATGACAAAAGACTGAGATCTTATAGATCTGCTGCTGCTGAACTACTACAGTCCTTCACTGAATTCCAAATTACCAAGATTCCCAGAATCCATAACTTGCATGCTCACAGTTTAGCCACATTTGCAAGTACCTGCAAGCTACCTTTTGAGCCCCACCACTGTTTTACAGCTGAGGTAAAACACAGACCTTCTGTCCCAAAGAATGTCAAGGACTGGCAAGTATTTGAAGATGATGCACAAATAAACAATTTTTTGACTTTGCAGCAAGAATTTGCAGGATTAAATATTGACACTGAGAGAGCAAGTCAATCACAAATACAGTCTGAACAGAATAACCGCCCAATATCACCCAGAACAGCAAAACAAATGCTACATCCAACCATTTTCAACAAAGAAAACATACAACAAATTCAACAAAACAGTTATGAAGAAGTGCCTGTTACAGAGGCTGAGATCATAGAGCTGAAAGACAATTTTCTTCCAACAGGCCTAACTCCATTAGAGGACATCTTTGACTCAAATGACATCCCTAGAAAACCAAAGATGCAACCCCTTAACGCTGCCGTTGAGGAATGCAACATTGGAACCATTGAGAAACCCAAGATAATAAAATTGTCTGCATCCTTACCTCCTGATCAAAATCCCAAATACATTGACCTTTTCAAAGAGTTTCAGGACGTGTTTGCATGGGGCTATGAGGATCTAAAATCCTATGATACCTCTGTTATCTAGCACACGATCCCTCTCAAGCCTAATCAAAAGCCATTCAAACAGAAATTGAGAAGAATTAATCCCATTCTTCTCCCATCAATTGAAAAGGAGCTACAAAAAATGTTTAAAGCTGGTATCATAGCACCAATCAGGTTTTCTGATTGGATTTCAAATTTGGTGCCCACAAGAAAGAAAACTGGTGAAATAAGGCTTTGTGTTGATCTTAGAAACTTAAATCAAGTGTCCCTCAAGGACAATTATCCCTTGCCCAAGATGGATCACATTCTCCAAAGAGTGGTAGGGGCCTCAAGGATTTCATTACTTGATGGATTCTCAGGCTTTAATCAGATCCTAGTACACCCTGATGATCAAGACAAAACTGCATTCACAACCCCATGGGGAACTTTCAAATATGTAAAAATGCCTTTTGGATTGAAGAATGCAGGGGCAACATTTCAAAGAGCAATGGATATTGCTTTTGCCAAAGAGATTCATGACTTCCTTGTCATTTATTTGGATGATCTCACACCTTTCTCAAAATCAGACCAAGAACATTTGAAACATTTGAGACAGATCTTCCTAACATGTAGGAAATATGGAATCTCCTTAAATCCCAAGAAATCCTTATTTGGTTTGGAAGAAGGTAAGCTATTGGGACATATCATTTCAAAGGATGGCATTAGAATTGACCCAGATAGGATACAAGCTATCTTACAAATGCCCCACCCAAGAAATATCAAAGAATTGCAAGCATTCTTGGGAAAAATAAATTTCTTGAGAAGGTTTATCCCAAACTTAGCAGAACTAATCAGATTACTAAATAACATGCTAAAGAAGGATTCAAAAGTGAAATGGACCGTTGAAGCAAATCAAGCCTTTGAAGGTATAAAATTAGCCCTTACCCAAACTCCAGTCCTAACAAATCCTCAATTTGATAAAGAATTCATCATTTTCTCTTTTGCCTCGCAACATACTATTGTTGCTGTTTTATTACAGAAAGATGACCAAGGAAATGAAAAGCCCATTGCTTTCTTTAGCAGAGCTCTTAGAGATGCACCTCTGAAATATCAAATCATGGAAAAACAAGCTTATGCTTTGGTCAAGGCCATTAAAGACTTTAGGATTTACATCCTTTATTCCCATGTTATAGCTTATGTGCCAAGTCCTATTGTAAAAGACATACTCACTCAAGAAAACTTAGTGGGTAGAAGAGGAAAATGGATTGCCAACATCTTGGAATTTGACATTGAAATAAAACCTACAAAGCTGATAAAAGGGCAAGGCTTGGCCAAATTAATGACAGAATCAAACTTCCAAGCCTTAGACATAAACCAACTGGACAATGAACCGGAGCTGGCGACTCCAAAGATCAACGTAGCCTTTGAACAATCCCCTTGGTACTCTGATATATGTTATGTGTTGCAAAACCTGTGTGCTCCCCCAGGATTGTCCAGAACTAAATGTAGGTTCTTAAAAATGAAAGCCTAAAGATTTTGTGTTATGGATGGTAATTTTCTTTGGAAAAACCATGAAGGGATATTGCTAAACTGCTTAATTGAGAATGAGACTAACAATATCATGAAAGAATTTCATGCAGGTGACTGTGGTGGACACTTGTACTGGAAGTCCACCGTGGACAAAATACTAAGGGCTGGTTACTATTGGCCCACTGTTTTCTCTGATGTTAAAAGGTTTACCACATCATGTCATAAATGTCAAGTGTTTGAGGGAAAGAGAAAGTTACTACCACTTCCCTTGAGGCCTATTGCCACAGAGAGACCTTTTCAACAATGGGGCTTGGATTTCATTGGGGAAATTCATCCCTCATCTTCAGGCCAACATAGATGGATTCTAACAGCTACAGACTACTTCACTAAGTGGATTGAAGTTGTTCCATGCAGACAAGCAAATGATTCAACAATCATTCAGTTTTTGGAGAATAACATATTGGCTAGATTTGGTTGTCCTGACAAAATAATAACAGACAATGTTGCTGCTTTCAGATCTAAGAAGATGGTGAATTTCTGCCACAAATTTCACATTACCTTGGGCCATTCTACTGCATACTATCCTCAAGGAAATGGCCTTGCTGAGTCATCAAATAAAAGCCTGGTAAACATCATAAAGAAAGTGCTGGAAGAAAATAAAAAGAATTGGCATAAGAAGCTTGTGAATGCCTTATGGGCAGATAGACTAACAACCAAGAGACCAATTGGGGTCAGCCCATATGAGTTAGTCTATGGATTAGAAGCCAAATTCCCTTCAGCACTAGGGATTCCTGTTATGAAACTTCTTCAGGAAAGTCAAGCTGAACCAAATGATATGCAGAGAAGGATAAATCAAATAATATGTCTGCAGCAAACTAGAGATCAAGTTTATAGCAGAGTTCAAGTTTTACAAGAAAAATTAAAGAAAGCTTTTGACAGAAGGACTATGGCAGAAGATTTCAATATTGGAGACAAAGTCCTCAAGTGGGATTCAAGAAGGGAAGATAAAGGAAAACATGGAAAATTTGATTCCTTTTGGACAGGACCATTTGCTGTTCAAGCAGTGCAAGGAAACAATACTTATTTCCTCAAAAGTCTTGATGAAGTTGATTTGAATGAAGGTCCTGTGAATGGCAGGATGCTGAAGCACTATTTTGACTACCATCCATGAGTGCAGCCTGAGTTCCCTTGTACATATTTAGGTGTATATATTACTTTTTGTTGACATGTAACAATGCAGTTTCTCAAAGTTTTACAGGTTATCAGCAAAGGGCAAATAAGTTTCAAGCTTTATCAAGATAGGAAGAACACAATTTTGGATTTTCAAAGAGGAATACTCCAACTTTTGATACGAGAAGTCAAGGGGCAAGGCATTCTGACCTGCTGTTCTTGGTCTTTCAAATGAAAAACCATCCCCATGTGGAGCCACTGTTAGCTACCTATATCAATAGGTTTCATATTTCATGATTGGAAAAGAAAGGTCCAAATATGCTCTGCTTTGGTGATACAAAGATCCCATATTTCCTAGAGAAAACAATGTATGTACATAAGTTCTTTGTTGACTCAATTTTGATGGGTGATCCAAAAGCCTAATCGGGATCATGCCATGTTTCAATTTTTTGTTGTAGAATAGAGGAAGAAGTCTGTCCAAACTGTTTAATCTTGGCAGACCAGTAGCTTAGGTAGAGAATTAAGGTTCCCAAATGCTTAATCTGGGACCTTGGAAGCTATAAGGGCAGCATTAGATAGAAAATCAAAAGGAAAAAGCCAAGGAAAGAAAAAGGCATATAAGGGTCTGCAAGTCTAAGTGCACCCTCCATGAAGAAATAAAAATGCTAGGCAAATAGATGGGTAGGCAGTTGGGGTTGCAGAAGTGTCAGTCCTTTCTAATTGAGTGTTTGATAACCTGTTTACAAAGGAAAATCAGTGGATTGAGAAGGTCCTCTTCTCCATTATGTTGCAGCAAAGCAAAGGAGCATGTCTAATTTCCCATTTTCCCCTTTCCCATTCATTTCTAACATCCCTTCATCAGTTGAGATTCATGGAAGAATTTGTGGTTTTATGGTGGTTCTTACTTCTTTAAAAGCCACATTTCTTGTCTAAAATTCTTTTCATTTTGATCTACTCCCTAAACTAAGTGATTTTCAAATAAACTTAGTGATATCATTCCTCATTCACCCTTTTCATCCATATTAACCCCTAACTTCTATTATATAAATCCCCTGTGTTACCCTTTCCCTACTATTATAACAATATGGTGTATAAACCCCAAGCATTGTATAAATATCCCTCCCCTTGGCGTTATAGCCATATGTTCACTATCAGGGATTAAATTGACATCTGGTCAGCTTAAGAGCCCTAACCCTTGCCCCTCTTTCCCCTTCTGAAGTGATTTAACCCATTAAACCCTTCATTTGCTAAGAAACCTTGTGAAAACCCATTTCCACCCCTAACCCGCTTCGTTTACAAAAAACATATAAAAACCCACTTTTTCCCGTTTACCCAAAGTTTGGCGCAAAAGCGCATTTGCATAAAAAACTTTGGAAAAACCACGTAATCCGCCAAATTTCCAAACGTCCCGCTGGGCGCAAATCTCAAAAGAAACATTATTTTATTCCCACCCTCCGTCCGTATCGTTCGGCCACCTCAACGATCCGTCGACCGTCGGATCGGGCCCCTTTGATCCGACGGCCCTCGTGCATATCGGACCGGCCCCGACGCTCGAGAGTTACCTTCCGATATCTGTCAGAGGATGACGTCAGGCCTCTGCCACGCGTCACCCCCACAGCGTATCGGAGGTACATCTGACATTTCTGCTTCCGTATCAAAAGCGGTGCGATATGAAACCGCTAACCACTTCCGGTTTCGGTTGATCCGCCCTGCATCACCGCCAGCGTCACCGCCAGTGTCACCGCCATGTCAGCGCCCCGTCCTCCAGTTGCCCCACCTGTCTGCCACTTCACCATCCCCGTGGACCTCTAGTATGCCGCCACGTCACCCGATGACGTCATGCTGACGTCATCCGACTTTGACCCCACCTGATGACGTCATGCTGACATCATCCAAAAAAGGCGCCAAAGTCCTGAAAAAACCATATTTTGGCCGAAATGTCGCGTTTTTTGCACTTTTTGCAAAAAACGCTGTTGTATCCTCTGCATGAATTTCACGTCCGAGCCTTCGCCAACCTGCTGAATTCAACCTGGAGACCGCTGGCGCGCCATTTCACCTGCATTCTTGACCATTGCTGACTATATATCAGGTATTTATCCATGCAAATCCTTTCCGCGCTCGGTTTTGTCTGTAAATTGCCAAAATAACTTAAAGCAGTGAAAAAATATATAATTCACCGGCAAATCCCCTGTGCCTGGTCCCCATTTGCACCTAGAACGTCGAAATTCACCAGCTAAGCCTCGTTTACCTGAAATTTTATGAAAACTGCATTTTGTTCGCGCAATCGCGAACTGGTAACCCACACTGTACCAATTTGCTGTAAAAGTGAGAGTGAGGCCAGACATTTGCCTTATTCGTGTTCTAAGCAGTATTTCAATTGCTGCAACTCACCTTTTGTCCTCGGTTCCTGAGTAATTCACCTTCCTCTTCAAAGAAAACTCTTAGGTGTTGTTCTGCACAGTAACACTAGTCCATAAACAACAGAATCCTAAAGGAAATCATGGATCCACCAGTAGCTCCTGTAGCATTGAACATTTCTCCATTGAATGCCCCTCAGAGAGAATTGGAATGGCAACCTCTAGCAGACCTGGATTATCAGATATCCGAAGAAATGTTGATGCACAGCAAGTACCACATTCATTTGCTGAATGAGTTGAGGATTAAACATGAAGCTGGAACAGATGTATTAGGTATTTGGGACTCTTTTCTCCCTATCTTCAAGCTCCCACAGGTCAACCAGTTTCCTGAGCTAATTCACCTATGTGCTGAATGCTATGACCCTACTCAGAGGGCAGTGCTTGACCCTTCAGGCTCAGCTGTTTTCTATGTCACTCCTGAAGCCATCAGAGAGATGTTGCAATTCAAAACTCAGAAGAAATTGGTTCCTTTGTCACTGAGTGATCTGATTAAGCAAGGAGCCAAGTTGACAGGTGCTCAGGTCACCAAATTAAATCAGCTGTACATTGACTCTGACTCTGTGAAGTATCCTCCTATCAACCATGTATACCTCAATCAACTGGGTAGAGACCTAGTAGATATGATCAGTCCCATTCTGGGCTACAATTCAATTGAGTTTGTTGATGAAACTGTGCTGGTAATGATGCTTATGTTTGCCCCTGGCAAGTCTCCGATCTGCTATGACTATGCCACCTATATATCAGACAAAATACATGAGCAATTGATGAACTTGGCAAGAGAAAGGGTGTTCAGATACACCTCCTACATCTACCATTTGATTTTGTACTATCAACACGAGAAATTTCATTTTGCTATGAAAAGAGTGGATGCACAAGGAAACCCAAGGTCAGTAGTCTATTGGTCCTCTGCCTTCCACTGCAGATCTCAATCTCCATACACTTACTGTGAGTTCATAGATCTCTTCATCCACCCAGCCATGTCTATGCTGATGAGCTCACCTCCTCCAAGGCTCACTGATGAGATGCAAAGGGTCCTTCAGTTATCCAAAACATACAGCATTGGGGACTGGTACTTCTACCAGAACCACACGGTCATCAGGATATATGGGTGTGAATTGCCTCCCTACAGATTGCCCAGATATGTACCCATGAGATTGTTTGCCCTGGAATATTTCAGGCAGTTTGGGAATGCTGATGTGCTGCACTTTTCAGGCAGAGACAAGAAAGCACAACTCAAGGTCAGGAACCAATTAGGCCACTTTATCTACAACAAAAGGGAGGAAGGTTGGAAAGAGGCGGATAGCATGTTAGAATCCCTTGGCCTGCAAACCAGTTTCATGTGGAAACCATATGACCCCAATCACTTCATAACTTTAAGAAGGGTCAAGTATAGGCTGTCAGGTTATGACCATGTAAGAATTCCTCACATAGAAAAATATGCAAATCAAGTAAAATGGAGGAGAGGAACCCTAGAGGAGCCTGTTACACAAGAAGAGTTGAATCAAAGAGCAGTGAGAAATCTGAAAAATATGGCTGACCTTGAACTTTGTTCACAGGTACTCACTCTTCCAAGCACACAAGTGGGAGCAGTTGCCTCGTCCTCAACTACAAATCAGCAAGCAGCCAAAGCTAGTGAGCAAACCTCTAGCAAAGGCAAGGAAAAAGAGATGGAAACAGAACAGCCGCCTCATGAGGAGGTGCAGCAGCAACAGCAGCAGGTAGAGCAGCCACAACAGCAGGAACAACAGCAAGAAGAGGGGCAGCATGACAAAGAGCAGCCATTACAGCAAGAAAGGGCAGCTGAGGCCCCAATTTTCACTGAGCAGCAGGCTCAGAACACTGTGCCTCCTAGGCAAGAGACTACTACTGAAGCCTCAGTCCTCCAAACTCCACAAAAGGAGGATATAAGTAGGAAAAGGGACAGAGAGACTCCCCTCACATCATCCATAAATCAGGGAGAGAAAAGGCATAGAATGAATCCCCTCTCTGAGGAGGAAATGCCAATAGGGCAGTCTCTGGGCATGGGCCCACCTAGTAGAGAAGCATCCACTAGTTCCTTCCAGCAGGGACAAGACAGAACAATGGGAGGAGAAGTCAGCTCCTCAAGCCACCAAAAAGAAGCTGAAGGAGGAATCAAACAGCAGTTTATTGATATTAAAAGGAAAAATGAGCCACTTAAAATACAGCTCTATAATCATCTGCTGAAAATGGCTCCTACCAAAAGCAAAGACTGATGTCTGCTATGATGTTCATGAGGGAAAGATGATAATGAGTCATTTTATGCCAGCTGTAGTATAGCCACAGTCCCCTGCAGATTATATAAGGACCAATCTTGAGGTCCTTGCCAAGGACATCCACCCAATGGATCAAATCGAATTGCACAAGCAAACGGGCGAGATGGTGTATGCCTCCTTGGCAGATAAGACACTAGTGAATTATAGGCTAGAAAATAGCCTAAATAATACAACTGCCCAGCTTGAGTTGGAAAGGGCATCCTCTCAAGCAAAGGATAACAGAATTAAAGCCTTGGAGGAAATAATTATAGAACTTGGGCATGATCCCAAGGATGTTAAGGCTGTGCAGACATTGTTGAAATTGAGGGATGCAGACATGGCAGCCCTTAGAAAAATGGTCAAAGTCCCAGCAACAATTCACCCACAAACTGAAGAAGTTGCTCAGCTGAGACATGATCAAGATGCCACAGCTTTGCTGGTATCCCTATACAAACAGCTAATCCAGACCCAAGAGAAGTTGGGAGAGTCAGAGGCTGCCCAGGCAGCATTGCAGGCAGCATTGCAGCAAAAGGAAGGAGGTCAAACCTCTCAGCCTCCTCCTGAAATAATTAACCTTGAGGAAGCTCCTCAAACCACTGCTCCCCCTACTCAACAAACAGAACAGGTAGCACCATCCACCTCAGCACCAGCGCCAACAACAGACCAGGCTTCAAGCCTGGACATGCAGAAGCTAAGGAATGAAATCCAAGCCCTGGAAGCCCAAATGTCAGAGTTAAAAGAGGCCAGGGAAAATTTGGTCAAGTTGAATGAAAGATATGACAAATCCAAGCAGACTGTAGCAGAAAAGGGCAGGGAAATAAAGGCCCTTAAAGACAGGATAAAGGAGCTGGAGAAGGAGCTCACATTGGATAAAGTGACAGCTGAGCTCAAGACAGTGCTATGGGCCAATATTGGCCAGTCCATCACTGACCAATGGCAATATATTGAGACAATTCATGAGTAGATTGAGCTCATAGGAAAAGCACATAGGGAAATCCAAAGATCAAGGGCATCTCTAGGCAATATGCCTGAGGTTGCCAGTAGAATGATCAGTGTGCTTAATAACAGAACAAGTGCTCAGCTGGCAACAATGGGAATCTCAAGCAGAACTGAGACCATCCAGCTAATAAAGAGGGTCCTAACACTGAGAAGCCTAGTGCAGACACTAGAGAGAAGGACCCAGGATATGCAGACCGAGGTCAATAGATTCATGGAAAAGTTTGTGGCATTGCAAAACAGAGGTCTTCCAAGCTTACTGAATAGCACAGGAAGACTACTTTCCCATGAAAACTATGCCAAGAGGGTGAACACCTTTGCCACAAATCAGATCACAGAGAAGGCCAGCACCTCAGAGGAAACAGGGCCAACAACAGGACAAAGTCTCTACAACAGAGTAGAGAACTTATTTTTTATCATGGATGAGATCAAACATCTGTTTGAAGTGCCTCCCAATTTCTATAAATATACAGAGGCAAATGAGACATTAGAGGCAATTCTGAGACACCAATTGCCCACGCAGGAATACTGGACCAAAATGATACAGCTGATATTGTAAGCCAGAGCCTGTAAATCAAGTTTTTGTTATTTATTATTCAAATTTACAAGTGATCATGCACAGGAAAACTTGGAAATATCAGCGTGCATGAAAAGGGAAGGGTTGAGCCAACTCAGCAGAACTATTCGGCCAACAAAGCACAATTGACAGCTAACAGGTAGCAGGGCCGAAAGTTACAGCACGACAACCATAAAGACGCATTTTCCAGCATTAAACTAGAACGTTCAAACCGACTCAGTGGCCTCCAAAATGTCAAAATATCTCCTGACAGACATAAAGAGCATTTATGTTGTATTAAAAGCAGTAATAACTTCTTATCTGCTGTTCTGTACAAGTTGGTGAAAACATTTATTTCTCAGATGACTCAACACCTTAGATATTTTGTATGACCGTTTGTATATATTTCCCCCTGGCATAAGCTTGGGGGGGGGGGGGGGGGTTTTGATTTCTCTTCAAGAGTTCTTTTGCTGTAAATTTTCAGAGTTTAATACAAAGGTCGATGGAATTTCCAAAGTCTGTGTTGTCTGAGGGATTGTAATGCGATTGCTGAGTGCTACAGGATTCCTGCGTGTTATCATGGCTCAATAAGTTTCCTTTAAACTTTCCTTATGTTCTTTCTGTTATTTTCTCATAACTCATCCATGTTCTAGATTTCACAATTAATGGCAGAGAAAAAGACTAATTCCAGGATTTATTCATAGAATACCCTGAATTCAATCTATGCTATTACAAATGTTTTCTTCAGTTATGGTTATAAAGGTGTGATTCTTAATTGCTGCACCTCTACATTGTATCTTTCACAGGAATTATTATTTAGGAATTCAACTCTGCCCCTTTACAATACATCTCTTTCTCACAACCGAGCTTAGTGGAAAATTCTTAATTGCTTTTCACTGGTTACACACATTTCATCATTATAATATCAAGTTTGTTTCATGAGATATTCAAAAGGCCCTGCAGTTTCAGCAATCCTAATCTACCTCTCAAACAACCAGTAACCAAAGACTCCATTTCCCAATGGACTAGAATTATCTGAAGGTTTCCACCTTAGGTACAGAAGACATCCCTCAACCAAAACATAAAACCAAACCCTGAACATCATAGCTAGCCTAAAAAACTATCAAAACAGAGACAAATCATAAAGAGAGAGCCCTCTCTAATTACAGTTCGGCTAGAAGCTGTAATCCAAAGATTGGTTAGTGGTTACCCCGGCCGTATTCCCTTTGGAGTCATAGGGAACAACCTGGGTGTTAACACAACCTCTACTGAGATGAGTTACTTTTGACTCCCACTGTCGAAATTGAATCGCAGTGGAGCCCCCTTTACCCACATCTATGAATGGAAGAGATGTTCACTTTCTTTCAGATCTTTAGGCTCCTTGTGCTAGAAATTGGTGGTATAAATGATGGCACTATATTCTACATCAATGATCTATTTCCCCCTATCAGGGTCTAGTTTAGAGTCAAAATCCACATCTGACTATTTCATCTCAGCCACTAGTAACTGCTTTGCGCGACACACATTTTTTTATGAGTAGGGATCTTGTGGAACTCCCACCACTTTCTTGTGTTCTTCTTAATATTCCATTTCTATTCTTTGATTGTGGATTTGATGGCTTTTCCTAGGATGTTCCACCTTGGCTCTGTCCTTTGTTTTTTGGTTTGGGGGTTCCCTTGCCCTTTTTTAGATACGTAGAACCAAAGTCTCGATTCTTTTCTTTAATTTTTTTCTCAATTTGGGTAACATATAAGTATGATGTGCCAAGCAAGGAGATGTCTAGGAACTCCATCTCTGTATGGATGTATTTTTTAAGAAAACCATGATACTTGAGCACTAGATGCCACTAAGATTCCTTGATACCCAGCTTTGTGCACAAAGTATGAAAGGAAGCCATGAACTCTGGCACGTCTTAACCCCTTTTTTATTGTAGTGTGGTCCATTTTATATATTTGTCTTCGTACCATCCAACAAGATAATATTTTTCCTTAATAGAATCCATAAAAGAGCTCCAAGAGGGTGTGACTAAAAAAAATGTAGACTCCTTTGTGGCCATTTTCGCGCAGTAAGTTTCTCACTAGTGCTTTATGTGGGGGGTGGCTTTAAGCAATGAAAAAGTGATCCTTTCTATATCAAAAAAATCATGGACCAAAAAATATCCTTCTAGCATATTTAACCATTTATCTACAACATTTTCTTCTATTTGGCCTTACAATATAAGAATATCAAAGTTAACTTGTACCTTAAAGGAGGTGGCACCTCCAAGTGACTGTTGGAGGAAGATGTGACACATATTGGTAAGCATCAAAAGATTTGGGAAAAGTTATCCATATTTTTGTTCCTCTGTCACTTGAGGGATTCTTTGAGCAATAATTTGAAAGGATATCTTTCTCCCTCATCTTTATTTTGTTCCATCATGGGAGTTTTTTTGGGTTGGCGAGGAAATTCTGCAAGGGCTTAATCAGTTCGAGTTCCAACTCCTTATATCCTGCCCTTGTTGGGCACATGCACAAAAAAACAAAGAAAGAGTAGTATCCTCTGATACCACTGATATGGATTTATGAAGGAATGAAATGAAACACAGATATATTGAAACTCAACTTCAATTAATAAATAACAAAAGTTGGAAATTGATTACATCTAGAATGAAAGGAAACTAGCTTGGGCAGTAGTAGTTTATCTTTGAGAAGAGATGTGACAACTACATGCCTTTTTAATTGTGTTACAATGAGGCTCATAGGCCTTTTTATCATGAAGAATAAATGAGAAACTCTAAAAATCCAAAATCCTAAGCCTAGGAGATGAAGCGCCAAAAGTTATGGGTCTTGATGGGGTTAGTTGGAATGTCAATTTCCTTGGGTTGTAACTTTGGCATATGATCTTCATTTGGCGTGAATGATAGCCTATTAGAAAGTTATATATGAGGACAACAACATTCAACTACAAGCATGGATCTTGGATCCATGCTTTATCATTTCCCCAAAAAAATTCATTTAGGGCCTCAAAACTTCTTTAAAAGTTCAAGACTTGAAAATTGCCAAAAATAGAAAACTATCAAAATAGGAAATTGTGCTAAAAGATAGGAATTTGATAGAAAAAGCATCAGGATCCAAGTGGAATAGGAAAGTGGCCACCAATATCCACATGTATCAGTCATCCCATCTTAGGAAGCAACGGTCCCCATTGCGTTGAGTGCCTTCATGAGGTGAGGAAACTTCTGTTGAACATCGTCCCCGATGAGCCACTTACCTTGTTACAGGAGCTGGATGGATTTGACAATCTGATATGGTTGGATCCTTTGTTACTGATTTTTATTAATCTTTATCCATGATCCAATCAGTTTTGTTTTGTTCAATGCACTTTGGGTTAAGCTCTATTGGTGTCAGCTTCTTGACAATGTCTGATGTGTCCAACAATGGTGTAATGTACGGTTGAAGGTGAGCCACATTGAGTAATGGTTGCAGGCCAAGGAATGGGGTGATACTTAGCTTGAAATTATTGTGATCCATAACATTCGTGATGTTGTAAGACTAGTATCAGAGTGGTCAAAACTTCCAATGAACTCCTGCAAGTTGTTCCTTCTGCAAATGCAACCAAACCTTATTTCCCACTTGAAACTTATGTGGCACCTAATGTTGATCATATCGTTGTTTATATTTAGCAATGGCTTTATCCAAGATATCATGAACCTCCTGGAATATGTGTTAAATTTTTTTAGTAAAATTGATGGCTTTATCAACTTTGAATTTAACATGTGCATATTCTACTTGTGTAGTTGCAAGAGGCATCACAACATCAATGGGACACAAGGGTTGAAATCCCAAGCCCACCTAAAAGGGGTTGTGGCCAATAGAGCTATGGAGAACTTTGTTGAATATATATTGAACATAAGAGAGGATCCCAAGGATAATTTTAGGGGCGAATGTTCGCCATTTGGCGAAATTAAGGGGTTTTAAATTTTTAGTGGGCGAATATTTTGTATCATAGTACATTTTTACAAATCACCTCAAATAGCCCACCTTATTTTAAGGGAGAGGGTAAAAAAGGTAAATTTAGCCCTTGAAATTAGGACTTACAACCTTCCATTCGCCCATTTTCAAGAATAGGTTTTAAGTGAATCCATTCGCCCATTTTCAAGAATAGGTTTTATTTAAGTGAATCCTATGGGCCAAATACCATATTTATAAAAGAGGTATGGTAAATTAATAAAAATATAAATAAATGAGAGGTATGGTAAATAAATAAAACATTTTTTATATTTACTCCATAAGTCACCTTATATACATGTAAGGGTGTAAACAAATAAAAATATAAGTAAAGTGGAGGTGAGGTAAATAAATAAAACGTCTTTTTCTACTTACTCAAAAGGTATTGTAAATAAATAAAAATATAAATAAACTAGACGTATCGTAAATAAATAAAACCTCTTTTTATATTTAGTCCATAACCCTCATTCTATTTATGAAGGCTCAAGAAAGAGGTTTTATTTAAGTGAATCCTATGGGCCAAATACCATATTTGTAAAAGAGGTATGGTAAATTAATAAAAATATAAATAAACGAGAGGTATGGTAAACAAATAAAACATTTTTTTATATTTACTCCATAAGTGACCTTATATTTACGAACACTCAAAAAATGGGTTATATTTAGGTGAAACCTATGGCCAAAATACTATGGGACAAATACCATGGACTAGATTGTTATTAATACCATGCAAAAAAACCATTATTAACCCTAATATTAGAATTAATAAAAATAAAAATGGCACATGGTATTGACCCATGGTATTCACCAAAATGGCACATGGTATTGACCCATGGTATTCACCTGGAAAGTAACCTATTTAAATGGGGGAATTAAACCAGCATGTAGCCTATGCTAAGATTCACTAGGACTTTACAAAGTTTTATTATTTAGTGAAAGACTCGCTACAAGATTTTATAATTGAGTAAAATATTCGCGATGCGTGGTGAGAGATTCGCCAAAAAATTATATATACATATTATATTATTGATAAAATCGCCTTCCATTTTTCCTATATACCATGGAGATTCGCCCATTTATTATATTTATAAATTTAGGGGGGGTTCTTAAAATTTTCCCTGGAGGATCCCATCCCATGTTCATGAATTCTTATAATTTTACATGTGTAGTATGCGCACTTATATCATCGTATTGACGACCTTTGTTTGGCCATCAGTTTGGTGGTGGAAGGCAGTCAACAAGGTGAGCTTGGTATCCAAAAATAACCAAATTTTTGACCAAAATTCACTGAGGAACCTGCTATCTCGATCAAATATAATGGTTAGTGGGATGCCAAAATGTACCCACACTCATTCAAATTAGAGCTTGGCAATGGCCTCTATTTTGATGCTCTTCTTGCAGGCAACCAATATGGATATCTTAGAAAACCCATCAATGACCACGAACACATAATATTTACCAAGCTTGGTATAAGGAAGGCCAGACATATAGTCCATGGAAATGGATTCCCAAGGCCATCTAGGACTATGTAGGGGGTGTACAGGCCTAGATTCTTAATGTTTGGCTTGGTGATGGCACATGAAGTGTCGGATCTTATATATTTGCAAAAGCCTTGTTGGAGTTTCAGCCAATAAAAATACTTTTGTAGTAATTCCATTGTCTTCTCCATGCTAAATTTCACTGCTACCCGACTTTAATGCACCTCCAAATTAGCTTGGCACGCTCTCTTGAAGGAACACAAAGGTGTCCAAGGTAGCACAATAGTGCATCCTGGCGGTGGAAATCTGGAACTTTATTGCCTTCCATTAGTATCTAATATGTGGTGGTGAATTCTAGATATTTTTTGTATATTTGTCGCCATCCATAAATATTTTGCTCACAAGAGTTAAGAACAGTGATCAGTGCTACAACTAGGGGTCATCTAAGGCAACATGCAACAATTAATTGGTGCTACCCTTCTTTTATTTAACATTCAAAAGGAATTATTGTATATATGTGTACCATTTCTGATGGGAATCGTTATGTAACTTTCCATGTGTCTTCATAAATTGAAGAGGTTGGTGATATGGGTGGATGATCATCTCCTTCCCCAGAATGTAATGTTTCCACTATTGGTAAGCCTACACAATGGCATATAGCTCCTTATCATAGATTAGGTCTCTTTGAATAGTATCAGAGAGTATCTCATTGTGATAGGCCATTGGATTCCCCTGCGAGTGAGGACTGTACCAATAACATAGTCTAATGAATATGTCTCAATCTCAAATGGTTGTTGCGGGTCTGGAAATGTGAGGACTGGTGGAGAGAAAAGGAGGTATTTCAGCTCAATGAATTCCTTTTATTATGACAGACCAAAATAAAATAAAATTTGACCCATCCTTTCTAACTTCACTTAAGGTCCAAGTGATAAGAGAGAGTCCCAATATGAATCTGCGAAAGAAATTAGCATGTCCCAAGAAGTTTTGAAGCTTTGTGAGCCTCATCGGGTGCGGCCAATCTAGGATGACTTGGATCTTACTTGGATCCACATGAATAGCTCACTCATCAATAATGTAGCCCAGGTATTGGACCATGTCCATGCTAAAGGAGCATTTTTCCAAGTTTTCACATAGCTTGTGCTACCACAAAGTATCTAAAACTTGTCGAATATGTTGCAAGTTCTCTTCCCAACTCTTTTAGAAGATGAGAATATTATCAAGATATATAACCATGAACGAATTGGTGAAAGGTCATAAGATGTCATCCATGAGCCTCATGAAATTTGCAGGGGAATTTGTCAAACCGAAGGACATGACCAACCACTTTAAAAGACCCTCCTTGAACTTGAAAGCAATCTTACACACATATGTTGGTTCTATTGGAACTTGGTGATAGCCCAATTTCTAATCAATCTTTCTAAAATATTTGGCCCCCTTGATTTGATCAAGAAGGTCATCAATCTATGGAATTAGGTACCTGTTCCTGAAAGTGATTATTTTCAAGGCTCGATAATCAATACAGATCCTCCATGTCCCATCCTTCTTCTGCACATGTACGATTCGGCTCCCACAGGGTGAGAAACTTGGTCAGATGTGCCCTTTTTGTATCATCCCCTGGATCTGTCACTTGATTTCCTTGTTTTCCAAAAGAGAGCAGCGGTAGATTTTCCCATTGGGTATATGTGCGGAAGGGGCCAAATCAATGGAGTGCTTCACCTTACAATGCAGAGGTACCCATGTGGGTGAGGGGAATATATCTTTGTATTCTTCCATGACCTTGTCCAAGTGATTTTTCTGCATAGAGGAACCCTATGTGGAGGCCATGGATTTTGCCATAATATTTCCCTCATTTTGAGAGTGAATCAGGATGAATACAAATTTCCCAGTTGAGGAGATTATCTTACTGCATTACTTAGTAGAGATCGGCAAAATAGAAGTAGGCAGGGCTACGTCTAATATCATATAAAATTTTCTGCCCAAAGTAATAATAATAGTATGAAGTCTTGACTCATACACAACATGATGCTTCCACAAGTATCGTTGACCCAACAAAACATCACAAAATTTTCATGGGATCAACATCACACAATTATACCTCATTTGTGAATGGCTTGATGTTGTAGGGTAGGCGACACTCTTGGCTGACGCGAAGATTATGCCACTGGTGCACCTACCCGATGGTGTATGGTTGTGGATTTGGTGTTGTTGACAAGCCCAACAATGTAACAACCTCTTCTAAGATGAGTTTCTTTTGACTATCATTATCAACAATGAATCGTACTGGATCCCATTTTACCCATATCTATGAATGGAAGAGACACTCACCTTCCTCTAGGTCTTTGGGCTCCTTTTGTTGGAACTTAGTGGTAGCAATAGTGGTATTGGGTTTTGCATCAATGATTTGTTTCCTCTTGTTTGGGTCTAGTTCAAATTCGAAACCAACATCTAACTTTTAGGCTTTCATCTAAGCCACTGGCGGTTGCTTCGTGCAACACTCATTTTTGTTATGAGTGGGAACCTTATGGAACTCAATCCACTTTCTCATGTCTTTCTTTGCCTTCCCATTATTTTTGTTTGCTTGCAAATTTGATGGGTTGTCTTGGGATGTTCCACCTTGGATCTATCCTTTATTTTGTGGTTTGGGGGTTCCCTTACCCTACTTTGGATTTGCAAAACTAAAGTCTCGCTTCTTCTATTTAAATGTTTTCTTGATTCGGGTAGCATATTGGTATGTTGTGCCAAGCGAGGAGACGTCTAGGAACTCCATCTCTATCATGATGTATTTTTGTAGAAAACCATTATACTTAGCACCATATGTCGCTCAAAGTCCATGATACCCAACTTTGTTTCATGAACTCTGGCATGTCTTGGTCACTTTCTTGTCATAGTGTGGTCAATTTTATATATTTGTCTTCAAAGCTTCCAACATGGAAATATTGTTCCCTAGAAACATCCTTAAAAGATTTATAGGAAGGTGTGACTGAAAATAGTTTAGACTCCTCTGTGGCCCTTTTCTCATAGTAATTTTCCCACTTGTCCTTGACCTTGGGGGTGGCTTTAAGTAGTCAAAAAGTGATCTTTTCTCTATCGGAAAAATTATGGGCCAGAAAATATCCTTCCAACAAATTTAATCATTTATCTACAACATCTGCATCTATTTGGCCTTCGAATATATGAATACTAAAGTTAACTCGTACCTTAAAGGGATTGGTGCCTCTGAAGTTATAGTTGGATGAAGATGCATCGCCTATTGGTAACCACTAAAGGATGTAGGAAAATTTATCCATCATTTCGTTCCTCTATCGCTCGAGGGATTCTTCGAGTAATAATTTGAAAGGATCTCCTATTCCCTCATCTCTCTTTTGTTCCTCCATTAGGATCGATGAGGATGGTCTTGTAAGGCTTAAACCAGTTCAAGTCCCAACTTCTTATATACTACCCTCGATGGGGACATACACAAAAAAAAAATAGACTTCTCTGATACCATTGATCCAGATTTATGAAGGAACAAAATGAAATACATATTTAAACCAAAAACATAGAGATATGGAGAAACTAAACTTCAATTAATAAACAGAACATGTTGGAAACTGCTCACGTATGGAATGAAAGCGAACTAGCTCAGTGGTAGTAGCTTATCTCTGAGAAGAAATGTGATGGCTACATGCCTTCTAAATTTTGTTACAATGAGACTCAGAGGCATGTTTATCATGAATAAACAATGAGAAACCTTAAACATCCAAAAACCTAACCTTATCAGATGAAGTGCCAAAAGCTATGGTCTCTGATGGGGTTAGTTGAAAGGTCAACTTCCTACAGTCGCGACTTTGGCATATGATCTTTGTTTGGCGCACATGATAGCCTGTCAGAAAGGCCTATCCAAGATAACAAATTTCTATTGCAAACTTAATCTATCATCTAAGTTTTCCCATTTCTCCAAAAAATATGTCATTTAGGGCCTCTAAACGGCATCATAAGTTCAAGACCCAAAAACTACCAAAAATAGAACACTGTTGAAATAGGAAATTGTGCTAAAATATAGGAAACTAAAAGAAAACAATGCTTGGGTTCTAAGTGAAATAGGTGGGTGGGCACTAATATCCACTTGGATGAGTACCTTTGGCCTACAAGTGTTATATCGGAACTATTAAAAATATAATTTGCACTAGGGGTGAGTATTCTAGCATTGAGTATGGTTTAGGGAGGAAAACTAGCATAGACCCTAAAATATGTTTATGTGCTTCATGGGCATTGTAACACGCACTATGAAATTTTATTCTCTGTAATAATATATGGACCCATTGAATCCTTCAATAATCACCCCTTTTACTTGTTTAGCTAAAAGAAAAAAAGCCCCTTACCAAATATTATTTCAATGCTTAACTTTGTAAATTCATTATCTATTCCTTCACTATCTTTGGTTTTTTGGATTATATCTTTGATATCCTTTTTATTTTGAATTTGATAGGTGATATATTAATTTGTACTTTACTTTCAATTCATTAAGTTGGTTATAAAATTTTGCTTCTCTTTAATTCCATAATTTCCCAATTTTGAGGCCGTCGTCATCTTCTACTCATCAAGAGCTTTCTGATGAGATAAAAATAATCTCACTCAGTGTCTAAGATACAAAGTTATGGCCCTCATAAGTTTTTATAGTATCATCATGTTCTAGTGGCATGACATATGACATTTTCCCTTGCGAAACGTGCAAATAACTATAGAGAATATGCTAATATGGTAGATATTATCGATATTTATTCTATTAATTTTACTACTACTATTATTATTATTACTTTTATTAATTTATTATCATTTTTTTAATTTATCTTTATCTATTAATATTAGTAAAAAAATATCCAATATTTTTTCATCTTTAGTAATGGAGCCTAATTAACATGAATGGGGAATTTTTAACTTGATTAATGGATTCTATTTTTTCATGTATATTATGGAACCTACTTAACACATGAATTTCTCTAGATGTCGAGATATCAAACATATTTTTTCACATATATTAATGGTTCACATCTAGATATTTTGGGATATTAGGATGTAGAACATTTTCCATGTTTTTGAATTTTATTTTACGATTTATTTATTTATTTATTTTTATTGTATTTTTTTAACTTTTGGATAAAATTTTGTGAGAGCCCAACAATCTATAATTCTAATATTCTTTAAACAAACTAAGTAGTGTGGAAAATATAATATAAACACATTATAGTCTAATTCCACAATGAATTTGGGTTAAATAATGAAACATATAAATCAGCGGTTACTATAATTCCACAATGAATTTGGGTTAAATAAAGAAACATATAAATCAACGGTTAGAAATTAATTTAATAGTGAAATCAATGGATGTTGAGTGTTAGCTTTTGGGAGCCATATATTGAGTTTTAGAAGGCCAAATCACAAAATGAATGACTAGTTGGAAAGATGGGGATGTGAGGAAGGCCAAATCACAAAATAAATGACTAGTTGGAAAGATGGGGATGTGAGGAACATTTTGGAAAAAATATATTTTTCCAAAAAGTAGTAAAATCATCTCAAAGAAATTATTTAGAAACAGGACCCATAAGTTTGTTAAATAATAAAAAATGTCAAAATATTAAAAAAAAGGGAGGGCAGAGGGGGGAGGTTAAAAACTAATAACTTAGGTTTATTATTTAAATTTATTTAGTGTGATTTTATATACCAAACAATTTACTGTTGATTTTTTTTGTAAGCTTGGCAGGACTACATCTTCATCATGTCCAATATATCACCCTGATTGGGGCAAGGAATTGAATCAATGACTTCACATCAAGTAGTGGCTTAATAGAGCGCTCGATCACTGTCTATCCAAGACCCCATGGACGATTTGACATTGAAATTTTTAATCAATTGGATTTATTAATAGTACGCTTAAATTTTTAATAATTTCATATTTTGTAAATTATACAAGTATTTAAAATAAGTTTTTAAGTGAAATATTATAGACAAAATAAAAGATTAAAAAGTCATTTTTTAAAACGAAATGGGTATTGTGGACTATAATGATATATTTCATCTATTGTCCAAAATTCCCGCCCCATTATATTAAATACTTCCTCCCTCTGCTCCATGTTCATCGCTATCTCCTGGTTGTCGTTGTCTCTCTAGTTTCCCGCCATACCACTTCCTTCCATCCTTCTCCCTATAATTTCAACCGTGAACTCAATCATTTATGTGGCTAGTTGCAAGTGCTCCAATTTTAACTCTAGCAACCCCAATTGGTAAGAGAGTAGTTTGTTACCGGCTATGGATTAGGTCAATTGCATCTTCGCATTGTGAGAATTCAAAGTAATTAAAAATTCCACCACCTCCACAATCATGGCCATATAAATTCAAGGCTCCTCACCAATATCACCCTTGGATCACTCCATTTTCACCTAAATTTTTCATAACTTCCAACTCAGTGCAATGAGAAATTGAACTACCTTCTCCTTGATTACACGAACTCCACAGCACTCCATATATAGAGGTGAATTTCCCATCCTGGTCGCAATCTAGTGGCTCTGCGCTATGGAAAATTTTAGGGGTGAATTTTCACCCTTGGGCGAAATTAAGGGGTTTTAAATTTTTAGTGGGAGGGTAAAAAAGGTAAATTTAGCCCTTGAAATTAGGGGTTACAACCTTCCATTAGCCCTAATTTTCAAGAATAGGTTTTATTTAAGTGAATCCTATGGGCCAAATACCATATTTTTAAAAGAGGTATGGTAAATTAATAAGAATATAAATAAATGAGAGGTATGGTAAATAAATAAAACATTTTTTATATTTACTCCATAAGTCACCTTATGTACATGCAAGGGTGTAAACGAATAAAAATATAAATAAAGTGGAGGTATGGTAAATAAATAAAACCTGTTTTTATATTTAGTCCATAACCCTCTTTCTATTTATGAAGGCTCAAAAAAGAGGTTTTATTTAAGTGAATCCTTTGGGCCAAATACCATATTTGTAAAACTGTTTTTATATTTAGTCCATAACCCTCTTTCTATTTATGAAGGCTCAAAAAAGAGGTTTTATTTAAGTGAATCCTTTGGGCCAAATACCATATTTGTAAAAGAGGTATGGTAAATTAATAAAAATATAAATAAACGAGAGGTATGGGAAACAAATAAAACATTTTTTTATATTTACTCCATAAGTCACCTTATATTTACAAACACTAAAAAAATGACTTATATTTAGGTGAAACCTATGGGCAAAATACTATGGGACAAATACCATGGGCTAGATTATTATTAATACCATGCAAAAAAACATTATTAACCCTAATATTAGTATTAATAAAAATAAAAATGGCACATGGTATTGACCCATGGTATTCACTTGGAATGTAGCCTATTTAAATGGGGGAATGAAACCAGCATAGATCCATGTTTACTCTGGATCTACTAAGCCCTCAGAGGGATCAAATATCGTGATATGCAAACTAGCATAGAGTGAAAAAATATTTGATCCCTCTCGGGGCTTGGTGGATCAAGAGTAAAAATGGATGTTGTAATTTAATGTATGTTAAACATTTTAACTTGGTTAAAATAAAAATCAATTATTAATTTTATTAATTTTTATAAATTACTAATAGTAAATTTTTAAGCTCTAGGTTTATGATAACCCATGGTATTGACCCATGGTAATACCATGGTATTCATGTGAGAATAGACTATTTAAAGGGGAAATTCTATCATCTTAGATCCATCTTAATTCTGAGTCTACCAAGTGCTTAGAGGGATAAATAGATTTCATCCCCCTAAGAGTGCTAGATGTGGAGTTAAGATGGATATAGGTTGGTTCATCCCCCTAAGAGTGCTAGATGTGGAGTTAAGATGGATATAGGTTGGTTTTTATGATAATGAAGATATTAAATAGACATAGGAAATTATATTGTAAAAACATATTAAGGTGAATGGTTAAAGCTACATTTAGTCACTTCACAAAATTTAGTAAAAAATACCAATATCTCCATTAATATTGGTTTTTAACTTTTT
Organism: Pinus tabuliformis; assembly: GCA_031772625.1. Taxonomy (NCBI): domain Eukaryota; kingdom Viridiplantae; phylum Streptophyta; class Pinopsida; order Pinales; family Pinaceae; genus Pinus; species Pinus tabuliformis. The sequence goes on along the minus strand of CM062817.1, from coordinate 983,958,616 downwards.
CTGATTTAACCAAAAAAATTCAAAACAATGAAACCTTATCACTCTTTCCGCATCACCCTCATAGAATATTTCTCACCATTTTTCAAACATTCTCAATATGATATCTTCATCAAAAAGTTTAGGTAATGATGTTGGATTAGTTGTTTGAAAAATAAACTGGTTTGTACAACCTTTCATATTCTGTGCTATCCTTAGTTTGTCCTAATGGAGCCACTGCACCATATTTTCCTAAAAGGTGGAGATTGTTCACCAAAAAGGAAATTAATCTACATGTTACAACGCTGTTAAAAAATGTGAGACCTATGAGGGTAGTGAATTATGCTAATAAGCAATTTAGATTGGGAGAGACGTAATTAAATTTTATTATTTAATTGAAGATTTCCAATTAAAATAATAATAAATCTACATTTATATATTCATATATTGATTGGAAGGATTCTCACAATGGTCACTTCTTTCAATTAGATCCCCTTCAAGCCTTTGGGATACCTAATACTTTCTTATATAATATAGTTGGGGATTGCTACTTGTTGGCATGTTGGGGTAAACAAACTTGATGTGTTTTTTTTTATCTCGCAGTTGGAGTCTATGGAATAAGAAAGAAATTTGATAACTTGAAAAAAGTGGTAGCTTGACAAAAGTTGTAGAGAAAAGATTAATCTCTCCTACCTTGATAGAACTCGTTGTCAATATCAACACCTACAAAAACTTTGTTGTGGAATATTATCAAAACTAATAGAAGGATATGAAAGAGTGTATTGTAAGAACCTTGACAAACACGGCCACTGAAACTTGGAACATTGTTTGTAGGAAGAGTAAATTATGTTTCTTTTTTCCAAACATGTATGTTAGTATATTATAGTTTAATGAATATGCTTTCTTATTATCATATATGGTTTCATACTTTAACAAAACATTCGCCAAGACTTCACGATCTTTTATTATTGAGTAAAAGATTTGCCAAGATCTTACAAGATTTTATAATTCAGTGAAAGATTCTCCATCACTGTACAAGATAATATAATTTGGTGAGAGATTCGCCAAAAAAATTATATATACATATTATATTATTGATAAAATCGTCTCCCATTTTTCCTATGTATCATGAGGATTAGCCCATTTATTATACATATAAATTTAGGGTGGTTCTTAAAATTTTCCCTACTTGGCGCATTGAAGGTTGTTGTGCTCATCAAGTCCACTTGCATTGAGTCCATTAAAAACTCAATGCAAAAAATCTAAGATTGAAAGCACTGTCCTCCACCAAACTGGTATGCTAGAGAAGGGATCATGGTTTCACACATCTGAATTACCCTAATTATAAAATCCTTGTTGATCCAATTGTTTGGTGTTGGCTCGAGGCTTAGTTGCTGCTCCCAGTGGCCAAGGAAGCACGATACTCCAAATTAATATGTTGCCTCTCCTGCAGTCTAATTAATGTGAAATTTGATTTGAAAGGGTCCCGTATTAAAAATGACATTTAATCCCTACTCTCAAGCTTAGTGCACCTTGAGACCACCATTAATTCTAACGATTTGTTTAAAATTAGGGAAGCGATTATAATATTGTTCCCTCATCATTTATCCTTAGTTCCCTGGTATTTAATAAGACTCCATGAATTTCCATGAAATCGACTTCATTCAGATTCCTTTTCATATGGTAAAATTTTATGGTATGAAATTATTCAATTAACAGCTTGATCCTATGCAAGATTGGAGGGAGCCATGGATCTTATTTCTTGTGGCACTTAATCACTTGTTGAATGACGATCTTGAAGTCCCCAAAAACCTTCAGATTTTGAAGTTTTTTGTCTGATACTAATTCCAATCCTTTCCATAATGCCATGTATTTTTCTTGATTATTGGTTGACCCCCCTAGACCCCAGGAAAATTTCAACACTCTTTCTTCATCGAGGTGGATAACAATCCATACTAGTCTTTCTTCCCTTTGTTTACCTTTTGAGGCACCATCAAAGAAAATAATTGGTTATCCTAGTCCTTTGATCCAATTTCAAAATTCTTCACGGTTCATTCTGATTGAGAATGAATTTGAATTTTGATTTTTTTGTCTAAAGCTTCCAACATGACATATAGGTTGAGAAATATTCAACCAATCCTTTTTATTTGAAGATAATTCTTCCAATTCATCTCCATCATATCTGCGAGATGATATTGTTTTATTTAAGATTGAAATTTACTTGAGAGATGTTACATTTGGGTTTGATTGCTCATCATGAAAAATTACATGATTGTGAGTTAGCCATATTTCCCATTATAAAAACTTTGGAAGGGCCATCCAACATTGAGACATCACAAATTTTTCCTTCCTTTTCCATTAGATTCTTTGATTCTATCTAACAAACATTTCTTCCCACGAGTTCAATATGCTTACAAAGTTGAGAATTGGGACCAAATCTAGTCTCCAAATCTTCAATGTGAAGGGGCACTCCCAAAATAAGTGAGGAGTGTCCTATTCTACTTGGAGACATAACACACACAAACAAGGACTTGAATGTCCCTTTTTTTCAAATTATCTGCAATTAAGATTTTCTCTTGGACCAATTTATAGCGAAAGAATTTAACCTTTGGAATCACATCATGATTCCAAATTTTGTTCCATATGTTGTTGGTTATTCTTTGGAGTGAATCCCTTATGAAAAGGTTATACCCCTCCTTGACTGTATAATTGGCTTATTTACTTATGCCATATTCTTCGATCTAGCTTGGTAGTCATTACCAAGGCATAAAATTTAAGAGCCTTGATCACCAAGTCCCAGACCTGATCAAGATTGAGGTGTAAATTATTGTTGATCCACCTGATCTGCCTCCCTTGGTTGTCCCACTGAGGTATATCAACAATCTTGCACATTCCCTAGACCTCCATCCATTGGGTTGATTTTTCCACTTCAGCACTATCTTTTAGGGTCTCGAAAACTAGTTTACATTCCTTCCATAGATATATTCGTGCCCCATTCCCAACTTGTCATCCTATGTTCTCTAATATGATGAAAGCAAATTATCTGCATAGCTTCCAAATTTTGTATCCTTGTTCCCGTAATATCTCTTTTTTAGGATGAAGGATTATGTTTTTAAGAAAATACTTCCACATGAAGGCTCTCTTCCACCACTCGCCCATCTCAAAGAGAAGTCTCCACACAATTTTTTCCCCTAACACTAATTTCATACATTTTGGATCTCTAATTTCCAACCCTCCCTCTGACTTGGGCAGCCAAACAATCTTCTAATTAACTAAGTGGAATTGTTTTTCATCGTTTCTTACCCCTTAACATAAAAGCTTCTTTATAATTACGCTAAGTTGATGAATGATTCCCTATAGAGCCAAAAGGCTCGATCCAATGTATATAGGGAGAGAAGATATGACCGATTTGATTAGAACCATTTTCCCAGCTATGGTTAGCCATTACACTCCCCAAGACTGTGTATGCTTCTTCATCTTTTGGAGGACCTCTTACAATTCCTATGCATTGGTTGCTCCTAGGGATATAGGAATTCCTAGGTACTTGAATGCTTTCCATTTCGGGTTTATTGGAAAGCCAAAAATATGAGCAATCTTTTGGAGTACTGACTCTTCACGATTCCACCCATATATTTAAAAATTCCTTTTGTTGATTGTTCCACCTAAAAGAATAAAATATGCATCCATAATCATTTTTAATCTTGATGCAACAATCCTGGAATCTCCTCCTAGCAAGAGTGTGTCATCAGCAAACTGGGAGTGATTCACCTCCTTTACATTCCTTGTGATTCTTATCCCCATTAGTTTACCCTCTTGCCTTGCTTGTTCTAAATTCCTGTAAAAAATTTCATCCATTATGATGTACGAGAGAGGGGAGAGCGGGCATCCTTGTCGAAGCCCACAAGATGCTTTAAAAAAACTAGTGGACGCTCTCTTCACTAACTGCACAATCCAAGGAGATTCGATGCAAGATTTAACCCACGTTTTGAACTTGTCACAAAGTCTCTATCATTAGGAAAAGGAAAGAGTGCCTTACTCTCTCAAAAGTGTTGGCCATATCTAGCTTGATCACCATTCATTTTTCCCCTGCTTCATTGCTTGAGTGAATTTCCCCCTGAACTAGAATGAAATTATCCAAAATTTGGTGTTGTTTCATAAAACCACGTTGTTTGTCCGATATTACATTAGGGAGTACCTTTTTCAACCTAGTTCCCATGAGTTTCGTTAGAATTTATAGGCAGAATTACATAACAAATTATGCCTGAATCTTAAGGAGTTTACCAGATTGGATTCCTTGGGGATCAGTGCTAAGAAAGAATAAAAAAACATTTTATATGGTAGGATTTACTTAAATTTTTTCATTAAATCTTTTGTTAACAAATAATTTTATGTTTATTGATTTTCAATTATTTTAGGAAAATGGAAAAAACTATAATATGGAATAAAAGATTGAGTTAGTGAAAACTTTAACTAATGTTCCTCTTATTAATTCATTTATATTTTATTGGTTCCAAAAATCATCCTTTTAATGACAATACTAATGAATATCTTTCTAAATATGCAAATATTGATAATTATATTTAAAAATTTGTGTGCATTTGATAAGTGGAAAAAGAAGAATCATGCAATCACACAATGGGTTAGAAAAATATTATTTTATTTAATAACATTTTTTAAGTAAAAATACCAAAGAATGAATAGAAAGAGGAAACTAGTTGCAATCAAACAAGAGAAGGAATATTAATGATAAAATACAACTCTTTCTATGTAGAATGGGTTGGAAACCCTGTAATGGAGATTTAATATTTTTGTTAGTCTTAGTATAATTTTGAAGACTTGTAGGTTGAAAAATCCATATTTGTGACTTACAAAATTATCAAGCTTAGTAAAAGATTTTAAGGATGAAAGGTTTTACTTGTAGTGCAGGTTCAAACATTTATTTTAAAAGACGAATATAGGGAAGATAGAATTTTTCATATATGCAAGCAATTGTGCATTTCTGTCAATTATTTATTTTTTGTAGATTCTTGCAATTTGTGTTTCTTGTCAATTGCTTTCTATAAAGAATTATTATGAATAGATTATGGATTTGATTTTGGGCACATGTCCAATATCATTTCTATGTACATTATTTACTATGTATTATGATTGAATATGTTAATTTCATTTATGCTACGAGTAATTAATTCCTTCTTGCTTTTAGTAGTTAATTTATATTTACAATCAACATTTTATCACTATTACACTACTTTTTCATAATAAAATAGGACTACATTTAAGATTCTAGTAAGCTTCAACAAAATTCTCCTTTCGAAAAGCAATCTATTTCATGGAAACTGAGCCCATATACTAGTGGAAATCACTACACCAAATGAGAGTAAGTGTAATTGGAATAAAGCCTAAAAACCATGAAATTACACCCTAACGCTTGCTTTTAGGGCTCATAAGCTATGCATGTTGCCTAAACTATCGCACAATCCTATAGATGGGATATTGATCTACATATGTGATATAAGATCCAATTTGAGGTTTTTGTGCACTATATATGATTCTTATTACCAAGCCCATATTTCAAGGATTGAAAAATGTCCCTTAGATCCTAATATATATTTCTAAGAATTATAATCCATATCCATGCATATGGCCCTAAAAGACCACATAGACTCAGACTTTATAAGAGTAGATGCATCACCTAATTAGAAATATTTATGACTTAATATAAATACTTTATTAAAATTATAAATGTACTTGTACCTTAACCCCATTTAATTAAATTTGCATAATTTTAGTTCGAAAATATAAACAAGCATGCTTGTGTTTATATATTTTTGTAATGTACACACTCGCAAAGCATGCATACATTATTAGTCCTTGCCTTCAGCATCACATTGACTATAGTGATCGTTTGACATTGAACTAGTATTAGTTTGGGTTGATTGGCCAATATATTCAATGTTTTAACCAAAGTTTAAGCAAAATATGTTTTATCCAAAGTTTCAGTTTGTACCTCTTATTGTCGGAAAGAACGTATGATTTTTGTTATTTTTATTAAATTTAGGATAACCAGCATTGAATTGAGTTTAAAACAACTATGAACTTGAACTAATGCTAAATTTAAAGTTAGCATTAGTTTGAAACATTTAATGTGACATTTTTTATATAAACAGTTATGAAAGTTAACTTTAAGGCATCCACCTACATCATTGTATGTTGCCTCAACACCTACCTAGTCGCCTTCCACCTCAACACATGCGTCCTCCACATGGCTTCACTTTCACATGGTAGCTTTCCTATACAACAAAGATGCCCCTAGTAGGCAATCTGATGGTAAACGAGACATAGGCAAGCATAGGATATCTCTCATGAACATCATAACCATTCTAATACATCTGATATTCCCAAACTAGGAGACATACTGGTAAATGAGAGAGATGCCTAGACTAGGAGACCTACTAACAAGAAAAAGACAACTTGTGAAATTGTTAAGTATCCTGTCCACAATTTTTTTATGTTCAATAGTACTAGATGTAGAGACAACTTGCACAAATGTTAATTATTTATTTATTTTCGCATTTTCAATTGCCACCTCTATGTAAATCTGCATTTCTAGAAATATAGAACTTTTGAAGCTTTTAGGATAGTATTGCCTGCCTAACCAACTATTGCAGACCTCCCAACCCACGATAGAACAACATATTGTAGACTTAGCATAGAAAATATAGAAAAAAAAAAGGTGAATTGAAAGTTTGCAAATTTACAAAATGAACATTACTCACAAAGAAATAACAATTTAAGAGGTAGTTGGATGTTGCATTGAGTTAACTAAATGGCAAGGGTTTGAATACACTACTTGTAACAAACTAGTATGTTTCCTCCCTTTAAGGTGGGTGCAACTTCCTAGCATACACTTGAGATCCCACAAACGCTGACCAGTCATGTGCTTATTGGTTGAAAGACTAGCTAGCCATTTTGATAGGTCGACGATTCAAAAAATCAATTACCCTATTAGAACTGCCATTTTTCTATTTATTTTATAATAAAAAAAATTATGACCAAATGGAATTTTTGTATATGTGAAGCTCACTTAAGATGGAATTGTTCTTAAGATGGCGTTTTACTTTAATTTTGGATTGAGAATTGGGAAAAACCAAAAGAAAGGGATTGTCAATTGTGTGTAAATTTATATCGTGTTTCTTGATAGGATTCAAACCTTAACATATCATTATATGGTCCTATTTCAAAGATAGTTGCACCCCAAGTTTGTAGAATTGGAGAGTAGATAGTAGCAAGAAGCATGATTTAAGAAAAGAAAAAAAAACCTTCATTTACAGTAAAAGAGAGAGATATTTAATACTATGAAGCATGAATAAACTAGTAGACATACTTCCAAATTTTATGTGAATTTCATTACCATATACTGATGGATCTAATCCAAATACAACAAATTTCAAAGAGTTTGGATGATAATGATTTATTGTATGAAATACATATACTATGCTAAAGCCTCATAGCTCAGATGGAATGTTGGGTTGAGTTTTGGTACTCTCTCCCAGGTGGATTTGGTAACTTAACTGCTAAAGGAATAGTACAAAATAAAACCCATTGAATTGTTAGGTTCTCTCAATGGCCACTAGTTCAATTGTATAAACAGTGAACTCAAATTCAATGCCTTGGGTTCGAATCCTATTCCCTCTATTTCATGTATAAGATACAACCCACTAAATCAAGATAGTCGGGCTCATCAAGTCTTACATGCACATCATTAGACTTAGTTTGCTAAAAATTTTCACTTTTCTTCCTTGTAGATCCATGGATACATGGAAATGATTAGTGTCCAAGACAAATGGATGCAATTTTCATGAAGAGAATCAATGTCAGTGCATTGAAAAATGTTTGCAAGTAGAAATTACACTATTTTTAAGAATTATGTTTTTAAACTGATACCCTGAATTTTACTTTGACCTCATCCTTAGCATTTGAATGGATCCTTAGTTAATAAAATATTTTAAAAATCATCATGATCATTCATTGATTAATCACTTTGGACGATAAATTCAATCTATCACATGCTTGGTTGTTGTATATAACTTGGGAAACACATAATAATTTACAGTTCCTTTGTTGTCTTAGGTTAAACATCAACAATAATATTTTGAGTTACTCTTTTTTTAAGAAAATATTTTATTTACAAAAATATCATGTAAAAATGATTTTTTTTTATATAATTAGATATATATTTAATTTAAAGTATATTTTTTTTAAACAAATCAAACTATCGTACTAAATTGAAATTCACATTCTTCAGTAACAATTTTAATATTTATTTAAGTCAAAAAAATACAGTAGCTATATATCAAAATTCAGGCTCAAACTCTATCATCCTTGATGTCTTCAAGGGTTGACATATTTATCTTCACCTTTTACAATAGGAACAAGTTTAAAATTGTGTTTAGTAACGAAAGGGGGAGAGAACTTTATATCGAAATTGCCTTGAGGATTTATTTACATGGCTATCCGTGATGGATGATATATAGAAGTGAATTAAAGTGTAATTGTTCTGCTGAATAGAAAATGTCAACTCCTTAAATGGCCAATTTTGTTTAGGGTGCCTAGTTAAGGACCTTCATTCCAAAGTTTATCGATTCAAATTCCACTATTGACAATTTAATTTCCTTTTTACTAATTAGCATACTAAGGTTCCATCACTAACTCTGGCCTCTAGATTTTTTGTGTTTGGAATCAATTTGCAAGTAGTCCCACCCATGTTCAAATCTCTGGAGGTGTCACCCATACACCCGTAGTCTAGGAGGATACAAGAAATATGAAAGAAATTCCCATCACTAACTCTGGCCTCTAGAGTTTTTGTGTTTGGAATCGATTCTGCCAGTAGTCCAACCTGTTTTCAAATCTATGGAGGCATCACCCATATGCTCATAGTGTAGGAGGATACAATAAATATGAAATCAACTCCCATCACTAACTCTGGCCTCTGGATTTTTGGTGTTTGGAATTGATTTTCAAGTAGTCCCACCTATGTTCAAACCTCTAGAGGCGTCACCCATACACCCATAGTGTAGGAGGATACAAGAAATATGAAAGCAACTCCAATCACTAAATCCTACCTCTAGAGTTTTGGTGTTTGGAATTGATTATGAAGTAGGAAAGTGTTCCCTCTACAGACAGAGGCAACCCCTCTAGCCCTAGAGTGGGTCTAGTCACAGCAAAGACAAAACAACAATTGATTCCCTTAAATAGTCATCATTGGAGGCCTACGTCAAACTGGTGGTTCATGAAGTTCTGTTGCGTTGCTCCAACTTCCGTTTCCTTCTCCTTAATGAGCAATCAACTTGAAACACCACAAGAAAACAATAGAGCATGTAACCGAGAACAACAATGATCTATTTACTCATAAAGTCAAGAAATCATGAGCTATCAAGTAAATTACATACAAGACATAGGAAATCATCATTGATTGTATTAATAATAAATCAAGAGCAAAGCTTACAACCAAGTCTTGACGTCGCAAGCCTTCTCGGAGGGTCCAGCCAGTATGTTTCTTCAAACATTCACTCTCAGGGATGGGTCTCCCAAACAAACAATGTCTCACTCTCACTCACAAGATTTAATACAAAGCTAAGGGCACTCCACAACCTCTCACAAACTATTAGCAATCCCACACTTGTCACACTCACACCAAAGCTATCTATCTAACTCAAAAGCACTAGCAGCACTGTCCAACCAAAAGAACTAGTAGATCATAGCAATGGTGAGTGATTTTATAGGAGAAGGAGTCTCCATGAAATGAGGGAGAGGGAGCGTATCCTCAAGTAAGGTAGCACAAAAGATGGAAATACTATCCTAGAGGGGGAAGGGCGACCCAAACTGACCCAACAACTAGGTCTAGAGACATCCAGAAGGCCGACTGTTGGAACAAATTCGCCCAATCTAGATCGTCGCTAGCCTTAAACTAAGTCTCCGTGACAACATTGCTAGGAGGCAATGCATGCAGACCCATCTTTGTGATATATAGCGAATAGTCTCGTGTCGGGCCTTGAAATCCGATCGTCGCAAGAAACAGATGTACACCTGCGACGAGGTCGTGATGAGACCATTTATGATAGGGGACCATCACGTATATTAAGGGTTTACTCGCGACGAGGAAGAAACTTAGGTAATGAGGGTCAACTTGCAGCATCAAAGATCATTTTCTTAATCTTCTTACATTGGTGGGAAGATATGAACATGTTTATTTGACACATGACACAGCAGAGGGACTGATATTAGGACAATGACAAATTACTGTGTAACAGATGCCCCCTAAAGTATGAAGCCCAAGAGAGTGGGAGGGGTGAAATTCTTTACGAAACTGTCTGAACTGGAACACCACTTTTGAAGAACCTGCAGGCGCAAGGACAACTGATATCTTTGATAGTGAAATACATGTAGTTTAGGCATGAGCACAACCATCCAAAAGACATATGAAACTTGGTCTGTGGTATGAACGCAGCCACCCAGTTTACAAGACCATGATAATGATAAAGGTATGGTCGCAGCCATCCATGAAGACTCAGATATGGTTGTAGCCATCCATCAAAGAGTCATGTATGTAATCATGAACCAATCCACACAGCCTAAACATATGTAATCTTAGTTCGGGGTCTTGAAACCCAACCGATCATAGTACAAATTCTAGCATGCGAACAGATGTGCTAAGGTCGAGCATGATAGAAATTTGCTTGATTACCGGTCAATGATGAAAAATGTTAACAAGAGTGAGAGAAACCACCAATAATGCTAATGGCTCTCAAGGTACTACCCAGTAAAATCCACTAAGTGTGAAAAATGAGCTGAAGTCGAACACTCGTGGAATCACCCAATCGAAGACCAATGATGAAGTCTATCCTCAGGTGAAAAGAACTTGCCATTGAGGCATGCAAGCTCCAAGGTACCGAAAGGGAGCTCTAGACCAATCTCCTGGACAATGAGTTGGCGTTGACAGGAGAAGATCCATCACGGGAGGGCCATAATGTTTCCCCCATCAACAGCATGAGATAAGGAACAAGTGGTAGATGGTAAAACAAAGTATTAAAGGAGGAGGTAAGGGTGTGAATTGTAGAAGGATTATACTCTTGAACATATCAGCGACACGACTCCGGAATGTGGCAACATTTTGGTACCAAAGGATCGGAGGCTTGATAGAGACAACATGGGTCAGATGGAATAAGGCAAAATGGCAACCCAAAACCTCGGAAGGCCAAATGACAATGTGTGTATATCCCAACCCGAAAAAAAGAAAAAGTGTTGATGTTCAAGAGTGACTAGCTGCTATAGGTAGCCAACGATGACTTCCAAATTTTCCCCCACCATTGCTGGCGAGTACCCCAATTATTTTTGGAAACAAGCTTGAAGGGGATAGCATATGCTTGTAATATAAGTTCAACCTTCGGACAAATCCAACCTAGTGATAGTTTAATGAGCCCTAGGGAGGAGAAGCTTGAGTCTCGTCATGACGACGAGTCCAATGTCGTTAGGGTTTAACAAGTCCGACATAGGTAAAACTCAGAGTCTTCTTCATGTTTAGAGAGTTTGAAAAAGACACAAAAAAAACTCCAGGGGGGGGGCCTTTTTCGTAAATTTGTGTCCCTCAAGCCCGAAAAAGTATAAAATAATACTCGAGAGAACTGCTTGACCATTACAATCAAGGAGTGCTTTTCGTAACTAGTGGCCTTGATTCGAAAAAGTAAAAAAGCAATCAAAGACATGTCGTTTCGTAACCAGTATCAAACCTAAAACGACAAAAGTCTGGTGATCTTTTCATGTTTATATGGTTAGAAAAGAGCTGAAAGTGGACCGCCTTTTATTCCGTTTAACGAGTCAAAAGGGAAAACTTGGCAATATTTTCATATTTTATGAGTCAAAAAAGAGCTTAAAGGTGACTCGTCCTAAAGGAATGAGTGGTATAAAGGGTAGAAACTAGTTCCGACAATGGTGGAACTGCTCAAAACATGTAATGGTAAAGAGGTTGGCTAATAAAACAACTCATCACTGCAGTTCCTCAGGAAAGGAAAAGCAACCAAGTGAAAGCATATGATCAGCCAAAGAGATGGTGACGATGGAATGAAACAACCAAGGCTCATCTAACAAAATTTAGCGGATAAAAACGGCAATCACGAGATGTAAATTAGGTATGGGTTCTTTTTTACACAAGCTTGAACCATGGAGAACTCTGCTTGGATTTGATTTCATGTTTACACAAGCTTGAAATGAAAAACTATGCCTGTTATAAGTTTGTATGCCCCCAGCATAATGACGCAAATCAAGGTACATGCCCCCTAAGCTTCATTACATTCAACAAAGTGGATGGAATGAAGGTTCACTTTCGAGATCCTGGAAAGACATGACTTGGATTTTACGAGATCTTAATCAAAGACTCGATTTGGAAAGGGAGTTGTTTCATTTTTTAATGAGGTTGACACAGTAAAAGAACTATCCTCATAACCCTTGTTTCATTTGTTAACAAGCTTGACACAAGACAAGGAACTATGCTCGATGATCTTTGTTTCATTTTTTAACGAGGTTGACACAAGATCAAACTATCCTTAGAACTCCTTGTTTCATTTTTTAATGAGGTCGACACAAGAAAAGAACTCTCCTCAGGACTCCTTGTTTCATTTTTTAACGAGCTTGACACAAGACAAGGAACTATGCTCTATGATCCTTGTTTCATTTTTTAACGAGGTTTACATAGGGACAAACTATCCTCAGGACTACTTTTCATGGGCCATACGAGAACATGGCTCCCAAGAGGTATTCATTTGATGGAAGAACTGTGATCTGGTTGGAATACATGTCATCAGGTGCCAATGACAGAGCAGTTTCCAATGCCCGCAGTACATGATGTACAAGACCATCTGCATGATCATCAGCAGATGCGAAGACGGAACGAGTAGCCACATAATTGACCTGCGACTGGGAAGGTACTTCTTGCGAGCAAGAATCGATAGGGGACGATGGCTGCACATGAGGCATCGAGGGACTAAAGAACGATAACTGATCTATGGTCACCATTCTTCCATTGTGTGAAAAACAAACCACATGAAAAAGTGAAGAGACAAGGGCCCCCGTGGCATAAACATAGTCACGGCCAAGGAGAAGACTGAAACCTAAAGCACCTTGGACAACCATTACGTCTATATAGACGGTTTTGCCTCCCAAAGTAATAAGAAACTTCAGAAGGAACCCTAAAGGTTGACTGGTTCCTTCGTCAAATGCCAACAGATTCTGCGTGACCGGCACAAGCTATGGGGAGCCCAAAGTTTGCCAAGTAGTGAAAGGCATGAGGCTAACTGATGCACCCTCATCCAAGATAGTGCTAGGTACTACCTTATCATAGGCATGTACTGTAATCTGAAAAGGCACGTAGTATGGAAGGCAGAATGCAGTCAAATGACTCCAATCAAAGGAAACGACTGAACTACCTGGTGGGGGTATCATATGATTGCCCCCATGCTCAATAGGAACCGAAGAAGGACCCTCTGAATCAGCTGGGATAGGAGGGTCGTTCTTGGACTTAGGAGAATCTGACAAGACGAGAATAACATGAGTAGAATGATCATGATGCTCTTCTTGAACAGAGTGATCAACAAGTGGAGAATCCAAGTCAAAACTCTCTCCAACCAATGGTTGGTTTGGAGCAAGCTCAGCACAGCTAGGTTCGGAAAGAGGAGAACGGACAAGAGAAGAATCTAAGTCAATCGCTTTGTCAATGGGGAGAGGGTTTGAAGAGAGCCTTTGATAACCAACCGGAAGTTGAGGTGAAGAAGCTATAAGACTTTCCAAAATGGCGGAAGCTTTATCCATGAATGGACAAAGGCGAAGGGGATGGTTGCCTTCAACAGTCTACAGGGGAATCGAGTCTTCCCTTTCTTCTTACCACTTCCAGTTGAGGATTGAACATTGACATGAGATTCAGAGGATGATGAGGGACGAGCTAAATCGTGAGACCATACTTCTAAGATCCTAGGAATGCCAGGACAATCACGAAGAAGATGGTCACCCTTGCACAATTTACAAGGAAACTTAACCTTCGCGGAGGAGCAGAAGGTGGTCTGACCTGAGATGTACTCGGAGCAATAGCTGCACAGGTGGCCTCACGCTTATCGGACTTCTTCTTCTTCTTCTTCTTCTTAGTCTCCTAGTTACTAGATGTGAAACTTTCACCAGGCGGAGTAGGAGATGAAGATGAAGAAACAGGGGAAGAAGGCACAGGCTCAACCTTGGAATCATCGTGTCTCGATTCAAACGAAGGAGACGATGGAATAGGGGTCATGATGCTCAGGACCATTGAGGTTGAAAACAACCACACGGGAAAACCGATGGTTAACCCAGGCAAAGACAATGTTGCCATATATGGAGCACCAACATTTCCAAATGGAGGAAACAGACCAGGAGTTCCATCTGGGGGAAGACCTTGGCCGCTAGACTTGGGTGAGGTTGCCATTAGGAACGAGCCTGAAAAATCACTTGCACTGTAATCAAGAACTTGAACTGTTACCAAGAATATTTCGTGGGCAGTAAATTTTATGACACAGGAACAAAACTTGACCTTTTCATGTTTCAAGAGTCGAGAAAAGGACGAAAAGGTGACTCTATCTCTTTTGAGCTTTAATGAGCCTGAAAGGACAAGTGAAAAGATGGACCTTTTCTTTTAAGGAGTCTGAAAAGGAACGAAAGTGACTACTTTGGAGAACTAGGCAAAAGGTTTACCAAACAACCCGTAAAACTACATATACACCTTGGTGATCAAATGAAAACCAAGGACTTTCCGTACGACAGTCAATCTTCCCGAATGTTGTGTTTGGTGCATTACGGTTTGTAGGGCGGCTAACATGGCTTCCTATGGATGTAGGATGATAACCTAGCGGGGTCTCCCGATATATACTCAACGGTACTGGGAGCACAAGTCCGTACTAGCAGCGATTGAGTCACAAAAGGAGGAATCACCCAACCTTAAGTGAAAGCAATAGTGACTAGGTTTAATGACGTCGTAGCACGTCTCTAGCCTAGACCTCTAAATAATTTGTGTTATGTTCCAATGAATTGTTAAGTTTATTCAGTTCATTTTAGAGTTTATCTTGAATTATGTTTCAATTTCCATGCCTTACCGTATGTATATCAAAAACCTAGGATGCAACTAGAATGAGTAAAGAATCTTTCATTTCAATGAACAACTACTTACAGAAAGGTAGAGAGATCATTCCCAAACCAAGGCAAAACCAAGACCAGCAAATGCAAGCACTAAGAGACATAATGCATAAACACATCAATTCCTACAGTGGATCAATACTACTAATGATAGATTTAAAGTTTGCTTTCCAATTTCTCAAACATGAAAACTTGAAATGCAAATGTACTTTCACTTTCGTATACTAAATGAATGCAATCTTTTGATTTTGATAGCTTTGAATTTTAAAGAGACAAACAAGCAAGCATGAAGTGATTGATCCAAACAATGGTAATCTATGTCTGGTAGCGAAAAATCGAATCAATATCAAAATTGGTTCAATAATTGACACTAAACATCAACCAGCAAGAAACAAGCAATGAAAAAGCCTCAAACAAACCAACAAGATGGTTGCGGATGAACCTTGGACAGACAAGCAACCAAGCCAAATAATTCCAAAAACTTGAGAAAGCTAGGTCACGAAGCCAAAAATACAAGAGTCACTCAATGAAACTAGAGAGATAGTACGTTAACTAGAAGCCATTAAAACAAACTAATGGGCAAGAGAAAGACAGCAGGGGATTTACAAGACTGGCGAATTTAGGAGGTAGAACTGAAAAAACAACTCTACAGGAATCGTTGCAGGCGTAACACCAATAGCTAGGGACAATCAACCACTAGCCGTAGGAACATAGCGACGTCATCATGAGAGTACACATCTCTTACGCGAAGGGCTAATTTTAGGAGTCATCACGACTGTACGACAGGATTTAGTGACGCACAGAATTATAAAACAGAGACAGGGCGACGTCGGCGCAACTGTTAAGCTTTTTCTAGCGACGAACTTAAAAACAATGGAAAATGAATGAAAACTCCCAAACAAAAACCAGACTATCCTTACAGATAGTAAATGGATTTCCCAGATTGACCCAGGTAACCTCAAAGCTTGATGGTTTAACCCCAAAAATCGAGAGACACTAAATCAAAATCAAACAAAAGTAAACAAGAAAAAAACATACGAAGGACTCCCCAGTGGAGTCACCAACTTGTGAAGTAGGAAAGTGTTCCCTCTACGGATAGAGGCAACCCCTCTAGCCCTAGAGTGGGTCTAGTCACAGCAAAGACAAAACAACAATTGATTCCCTTAAATAGTCATCATTGGAGGCCTAGCTCAAACCGGTGGTTGATGAAGTTCCGTTGCACTACTCTGGTTTCTGTTTCCTTCTCCTTAATGGGCAATCAACTTGAAACACCACAAGAAAACAACAAAGCACGTAACCGAGAACAACAATGATCTATTTACTCATAAAGTCAAGAAATCATGAGCTATCAAGTAAATTACATACAAGACATAGGAAATCATCATTGATTGTATTAATAATAAATCAAGAGAAAAGCTTACAACCAAGTCTCGATGTCTCAAGCCTTCTCGAAGGGTCTAGCCAGTATGTTTCTTCAAGCATTCACTCTCAGGGATGGGTCTCCCAATCAAACAATATCTCTCTCTCACTCACAAGCTTTAATACAAAGCTAAGGGCACTCCACAACCTCTCACAAACTATTAGCAATCCCACACTTGTCACACTCACACCAAAGCTATCTATCTATCTCAAAAGCACTAGCAGCACTGTCCAACCAAAAGAAATAGCATATCATAGCAATGGTGAGTGATTTTATAGGAGAAGGAGTCTCCATGAAATGAGGGAGAGGGAGCTTATCCTCAAGGAAGGTAGCACAAAATACGGAACTACTATCCCAGAGGGGGAAAGGCGACCCAAACTGACCCAACAACCAGGTCTAGAGACATCCAAAAGGCCGATTGTTGGAACGAATTTGCCCAATCTGGATCATCGCTAGCTGTAAACTAAGTCTCCGCGACGGCATCGCTAGGAGGCAATGCATGCAGACCCATCTTCGTGATATATAGCGAATAGCCTCGCACCAGGCCTTGAAATCTGATTGTCGCGGGAAACAGATGTACACCTGCGACATGGTCATGATGAGACCATTTATGACAGGGGGCCATCGTGTATATTAAGGGTTTACTCACGACGAGGTAGAAACTTAGGGAATGAGGGTCAACTTGCAGCATCAGAGAGCATTTTCTTATTCTTCTTACATTGGTGGGAAGATATGAACATGTTTATTTGACACATGACACAACAAAGTGACTGAGATGAGGACAGTGACAAATTACTGTGTAACATTTATTTGCAAGTAGTCCCACCCATGTTCAAATCTTTAGAGGTGTCACCCATACACCGGTAGTGTAGGAGGAAACAAGCAATATGAAAGAAAGTCCCATCACTAAATCCTACCTCTGGATTTTTAGTGTTTGGAATTGATTTGCAAGTAGTCCCACACATGTTCAAATCTTTGGAGGCATCACCCATATGCTCGTAGTGTCCGGCCTTTGGATTTTTGGTGTTTGGAATCAATTTAAAAGTAGTCCCACCCATGTTCAAATATCTGGAGGCATCACCCATACACCCGTAGTGTAGGAGGATATAAACAATGTGAAATCAAGTCCCATCACTAACTCTGGCCTCTGGAGTTTTGGTGTTTGGAATCGATTTGCAAGTAATCCAACCTGTTCTCAAATCTCTAGAGGCATCACCCATATGCTTGTAGTGTAGGAGGATACAAGAAATATGAAATCAAGTCCCATCACTAAATCTGGCCTCTGGAGTTTTGGAGTTTGGAATTAATTTTCAAGTAGTCCCACCAATTTTCAAATCTCTGGAGATGTTACCCATATGACAGTAGTGTAGGAGGATATAATAAATATGAAATAAAGTTCCATCACTAACTATTTCCTCTGGAGTTTTGGCATTTGGAATCGATTTGCAAGTAGTCCAACCCATGTTCAAATCTCTGGAGGCGTCACCCATACACCCGTAGTGTAGGAGGATACAAGCAATATGAAAGAAAGTCCCATCGCTAACTCTGGCCTCTAGATTTTTAGTGTTTGGAATCATTTTGCAAGTATTCCCACTCGTGTTCAAATCTCTAGAGGCATCACCCACACGCCCGTAGTGTAGGAGGATATAAGAAATATGAAAGAAAGTCCCATTACTAACTCCTACCTCTAGAGTTTTGGTGCTTGGAATCGATTTGCAAGTAGTCCCACCCATGTTCAAATCTTTGGAGGCATCACCCATATGCCCGTAGTGTAGGAGGATACAAGCAATATGAAAGCAAGTCTCATCACTTACTCTGATCTTTCGATTTTTGGTGTTTGGAATAAATTTACAAGTAGTCCCACTCATGTTCGAATCTCTGGAGGCATTACCCATACAACCGTAGTGTAGGAGGATACAAACAATGTGAAATCAAGTCCCATCACTAACTTTGGCCTCTGGAGTTTTGGTGTTTGGAATCAATTTGCAAGTAGTCCCACCCATATTCAAATCTCTAGAGGTGTCACCCATACGCCTGTAGTGTAGGAGGACACAAACAATATGAATAAAGTCCAATCACTAACTCCAACCTCTAGAGTTTTGGTGTTTGGAATCGATTTTCAAGTAGTCCCACCCATGTTCAAATCTCTAGAGGCATCACCCATATGCCCATAGTGTAGGAGGATACAAGCAATATGAAAGAAAGTCCCATCACTAACTTCGGCCTTTGGAGTTTTGGTTTTTGGAATCAATTTGCAAGTAGTCCCACCCATATACCATAAATTCTTAAGCGTCATCTTCGAAATTTTATGAGGGTCTATTAAGGGTTATGAATTATAAATCAAAATTTCTATGGCACATTTCGATTTCCAGTGAGTTAGTCAGAAGATGGCGCACTATAATTCTATCAAATTATGCCATTTTCATATTGCCAGAGACATTTATTGACCACAATATTTTAGTACCTATAAGTCTTGACTATTTTTCATCTGACATCAGCTTTGAGCTTCCCTTAAAGCCGCAGATCGATCCAGGGTATGACATCAACGAAATACATGAGAAATGTGCAGAGAAGCGCGCAAGTATCAATGACAATGTTTGCAATATGGATCAGCATCCTTCTTGTTATGAATCGTGAACACTTTCGATCAGAGTGGCATGTGGGAATCGATCCACATGATGAATTTAATGACCAGTTGATGATTCCTCATATTTTTAATGTATGTTTGAATTTTTCATTTTATTAGTATAATCATTCCTTCATTATTTAGATACATATTTCTTGTAGAGAAGTGGAGAGGTTGAGAAAAAAGGAAATATATAATGATATTGAGGTGTTTTTAACCGCATTAGCTGGACGACTTTAAAGTTGACGACAAAGCAATGAAAATTTTCTTTTATCCATTGTTATTATTAGCATATGAATTTTTTATTGTCTTAGTGGATTGGAAATAATCACAGTTAGAAATTAAAACACCTGTGGAAGTAATAAACTGATTTGCATTTTCTTTACTCAACAATTATGCTTTAATCCTTTATGAATCCAGTACACTCAAGTGTATGTTGATTCCATACCATATGTGCTAGTGCTTGTTATGGCTACATTTTTAGAATTATTTTCTCTGATACACTAGAATCGCTCCTGAGAGGTGGGAAACCCGTTCCAATTGTTCTCACACTCCCGAGAGCTTTGGAACTGTATGGAAACATTAATTTTTCAGTTGAAGCTGCAATGGGAGCTGGGGAAAGTTCCGGGATCTTTAAGACTATTTTTTTTGGAGTTTCGACGTTCCCTGGGGTTGGGGAATACAAAGCCTCTAGAGAAATATGTTGAACCGCCTACAAAACATGAGCCTATGTTGAAACCTTTGTAGGAAGAAAGGCCAAAGACATCCTTAACACTGATATCCTTAATTGAGAAACTGGAGCGATCTCTTGATGGGTTAAGGAAGCATGTGGCACCTCGACATAAGGGTGATATCTCAGATGTCATGCTGATGAGTATTTATCATAGAAGATTATGTGTGCATATTTTATGTGGCAGTCAATGCTTAAACATTAAAGTTTCTTTTTCTCTTAAGTGAATTGATAATGAACTTATGTTTTATAGATATAATGGAGAGACTTAGAGAGAGAGACACCTAGAGAATATATTTATATATAAGAGATATTATATTTATTATTTATATATTTAAATTGATTTTAATATTTGAATATTTGATTCAATATTAATTTTGATTATTATATAAATTTTATAATTATTATTTTTTAAAAAATTTTTATTATATAATATTATCGCTCCACATTAGCCATTCCTGTAAATTTTGGGAATAACACCCATATCCAAATTCCCAAAGTTCCCACATTCCAAAAACTCATGCAACATAAATTAATTTAAGAAACAATTGTGCTTTTAACATTTCATCTAATGTCTCCGACAAAAACTACCACTACCAACAACTCTTATTAGAAAATGCAACTTTTTAGTTTACATGTTATCAATGTATATTCTTTAGATTTAAATATGACATAATAAACTTAATGATTAACAATGGATAACCAAAATCATATTTGCTTTTTCCCATTCTTAGTGATATCTCTAATTTTGACAATACTTTTAAAGTTTTATCTTTAATGAAAATACAAGGATTTATATATATTATTCTTCCATATCTGAATATATACATTTTTTCCAAGTGAAATAATATTATTTGTTTTTTCATTTTTCCATCTATAAATCCTTACATATATCATTTAAAAAAAAAAAAAAAAAAATGTATTTATTTATTACATTATTTTATTATTTTAATGATATTAAAAAAAAATTAGTGTTGTATTATTAGAGATCGTACCGTGACAATGACGGTGACAAGTTAATCTGCATTCATGAATAGTAGTCAGAAATAGTTGAGTTAAAATTTAATATCTCATATTTATTATTTAAAATTATCTTGTGTGAGTTTGTTTACCAAATGGCTTTAGTGTTGAAAGTTTTATTTAATTGAATTTATTCATATTTTCATTTAAATTTTTAATAATTTCATCTTTTGTAAATTATGTAAGTATTTAGAATAAATTTTTAAGTAAAATAATATAGATAAAATAAAAGAATAAAAATTTATTTTATATAATTTAGTTAACAATTAATTTAAAATTAATTATTTTTCGATTATTTTAAGAAAATGAATATATATATATATATATATATATATATATATATATATATATATATATATATCAATGAATATTTTTCTAAATATGCAAATATCAATAATTATATTCAAATTGTTTTGTGGAATTAATGGTTGGAAAAGGAAGAAACATATAATCATACATTGGCTTAGAAAATATTATTTTTATTTAATAACATTTTTCAAAAAAAATATCAAAGAATGAATAAAAAGAAGAAAGTAGATGCAACCATACTAGAAAAAGAAGACTAATTATAAATGAGAATACTTTCTATGTAGAATGGGATTGGAAACCTTGTAATGAATATTTGATTTTTTTATCAATCTTAGCAAAAATTTGAAGACGTGAAAGTTGGGAAACCATATTTGTGATTTATACTCCTTTTAATTTTAATAAAATATTTGAAGAATGTTTTTTTTCCTTGTAATATATATTAAGAAATTTATTTTAAAAGATGAATATAAAGAAGTCTTAATTCATGGTATATTCAAGCAATTATGTATTTTATGTCATTTTTTTTTAGATTTTTGCAATTTGTGTTTTTTTGGCAATTGTTTTCTATAAAAAATTATTATGAATAGATTATAGATTTGATTGTGGGCACATATTCAATATTATTTCTATGTACATTATTTACTATGCATTGTTATTTATTTATGCTAATGGTAATGAATTTCTTCTTACTTTTAGTAGTTAATTTATACTTGTAATCAACATTTTATCTCTATTAGACTACTCGTGCATAATAAAATATGACTACTTTTAAAATTCTAATAAATTTAAACAAAAATCTGTTTTTGAAAAACAACTTATTTTGTGGTAACTAGGCTTATATGCTAATAGAAATAGCTACACCAAATAAGAATAAGTTTAATTAAACTAAAACCTAAACCCCAGGAAATTATACCCTTTTTTAAGATTTATAAGCTAAAATGAACCATATATATTAGCTAAACTATCACACAATCCTCTAACCTTTTTTAAGATTTATAAACTAAAATGAGCTATACATATTAGCTAAACTATCACACAATCTTAGAGAAGAAATATTGATCTACATATATGATATAAGTTCTAATTTAAAATTTTGTGCATTATATATAATTCTCATTACCAAACCCATGTTTTAATGATCGAAAATTGTGGCTTGAGTTTTAATATATACTTTTAAATATTATAATTCATCCAAATATATAGCCATAAACGACCCCATTAACTTTATAAAAGAAAATGCATCACTTTTACTTTTACTTTTACTTTTACTTTTATTTATATATATATATATATATATATATATATATATAACTTTAATCCCATTTAATTAGATTTACATCATTCCAATTAGAAAGAGATAGAAAATCATGCTTGTGTTTATATATTTATATAATGTACACACCAGGGAGAGCAAACATCCATTATTGGAAAATTCAACTTGTGAATTTACATGGTATTTCACGTATATTCTTTGGACCTAGGTTCAACATAATAATACATCCATTATTGTAAAATTCAACTTCTGAATTTACATGATATTTGACGTATATTCTTTGGATTTACGTTCAACATAATAATACATCCTTGGAAAATTCAACTTCCGAATTTACATGATACTTCACGTATATTCTTTGGATTTAGGGTCAACGTCATAAACTTCGTGATTAACACGCATAAATCATATTTGTTTTTTTTCCCTTTCTTCACTATATTTCCAATTTTGACAATATTTTCAATACGATATAAAAGTTGATTTATATAAATTATTCTTCCATAATTTAAATATATACATTTTTTTTCATTTCTTTATATTTATAAAATCCTTACCTATATCATTTAAAAAGATAAAAAAGTAGGTTCATTTATTATATCAATTTATTGTTTTAATCCTACTAAAAAACTATATGTTGCATTATAAGAGATTTTATGTGTCATAGAGAAACTCTCAAGCACTTATAAGAGATTGTATGTGTCATAGGAAAACTCCCAAGCACTTGTGCACATTCCCATATAACATCTAATGCAAACCAATTGGCGTTGTTATAATGCTCGAGTCGAAAGACGTAACCACTTGAACAAAGCACTTAATCATTTAAGCTACTTCATATCATTTAAGTTAATTTATATATATATATATATATCATGGTATGAAAAGTAGCTCAAAGTGTCACCCACGATATTTATCCTAATTTAATAGGATTTACTTAGATTTATAATTTATAATGATATAAATTTAATAATAAACATTAAAATACTTATTTTAACATATACATTAAATTAATAAAATTTTAAAAATCATAAAAATTTACTAATTATAATTTTATTTAAAATAATAATAATTATTATTAATGATAAAAAGATTTAATATATAAGTTAAACATACATACATTAAAAAAAAAACATAATATAATTATTAGGGGAGTTTTCAGGTATAAAATGAGGTTTCTAGGGAAATTATAAAATAAGATTAATTTACATCATCAAATTTTAGAGGGGAAAAAAGGAAAAACTATTTTTTCAACTCGTATTTTCAACTTATTTCTCTATGTGTTTACTCAAATTTCGAGTGGTAACACTTGTTGGATGAAAAATTTGATTCCCCGTCAAAGGAGTACCCATGTTTCATACTTTCAATGGACCCTACTACACAAAAAATGAGAAATACATGAAAAACGTGATTGTAATCACATTTTTCATCTATTTCTCATTTTTTCTTGTAGCAGGGTCTGTGAAAAGTATGCAACATGGGTACTCTTTTGATGAGGAATTAAATTTTGCATCAATGAGTACTCCTGCTCGAAATTTGAGTAAAACCTTAAGGAGATAAGTTGAAAATATGAGCCGAAAAAGTAGTTTTATTATTTTTTTTATTTTTTATCATTTTACTTTTTTACTCCAAAAAAGGTGAATCATCCCCCATGGTTGACATCATCATCTTGAATCCTATTGGTTCTTATAAAGTTTATTTTGGTTGTACATTTTTCTTAGAAGACCCATTTGAGACCTCAAAATTCCCCTAAAGACAAGATTCTTAATCATGGAGATTCATTCCTACATTAATATGGAAATTCTTAATTTGTAAATAGGCCTTGTTACATTTTTTTCTTGTCAACATTGTTACCTAAACATACAAAGAGGGGTTACAATGGCATGGCGCTCTGATTTCCCCTGCAACTGATCTCTCGGCCTCCTACTAAGGGCCTTGTGCCTTCCCTTTGTTTGTGTGTCGTCTCCTCTCAGCCTCTTGCTAAAGTTATCTTGGTTCTTGTTGGTCTAGGCACGCTTTTTTTTTCCTAGCTTAGGCCACGATAGTGGTGTCAGCCCTGCCTGAGCCTTTGATGGCAGATATAGTTGCGTTCAACTCACTAGTTGTGTGAGCTCCCAAGTTTCAGAAGCAGGACACGTCTAAGTTTGTGAAACAGGCCAAGGATTTCCCAAAGATAGAGATTAGCGCCCCTCAAGTTCGCTCTTGTTCTTTGCAGCTCGCAGACCAAGGGCTTATTGGCCAGTGTATGGGCCTTTAGTCGTCTTCGCGGACAGACAAATCCTGGATAGAGAAGAACTGGAAACCTCTCATCAAAGGAGAGGTGATTTCCTCTTTCTGTGGCAAAGGTGTCAATAACATTTATTTTGAGAATAGGTTGGACAAATATTTTGTGTTTAGAAGTGGTCTATACTTCATGGGGGCCCATGGGGTTGTATTTGGATTGCTAGAGTCTAAGCTTTAACATGAAATGTTGTGTTCCTTCCTCGGTTCCAGTCTGGGTGAAGCTATTGTATCTCCCCCTTCACTGTTGGAATGATGATACATTTAGGCTCATAGGGAACTCCTTGGGAAAGTATATTGATTGTTTCGAATGAAGGATAACCTTTTATCTTGTGATAGGATCCATGTGGAGGTCAACTTAGAGAAAGGTCTCCCGACGGAGGTAAATATTTGTATGGATAGTTGGACGCATGTGTAGGAACTTGACTATGATCAACTCCCATTTAAATGTAAGCTTTGTCATGAATATGGACACTTTGCTAAAAGTTGCCCAAAAATCCAAGATAACTTCGAAAAGTGACAAGGAGAATCAAATTAACAATGGCAACAAGTAAAAAGAGGAAAGGTAAACTAAAGGTAGAGTAATGGGATTGCCCCAAGCCAAAAATCAGCCTCCAAGGATGTTGATCCAAGTGCCCCCTCCCCCCCCTTATGTCTGACTATGGTGGGTGGTTCAGAACTAGAGGCAGAAAATCGTTTTGAAGTCTTGGCTTCTAATCCTGAGGTTGGAATCTCATCCCCTTGCCCCCACCCACCACCCCCTCATCCCTCACTTGTGTAAATTTCCATTATGACTGCCTCTCCCTCCTCAACCTTGAAAAAACAAAAGGAAATATGCTCTAGTCTAGAAAGTGATAGATGTACAAAAGAATCTTTGGAAGAATAGGAGGATGAAGAAGGTTTTTTATCATCAAAGGAAGGATCGAGAACGACAATACCTCGGATATTAGCAGATGAAAATTCAAAAGACATAAGGTCCAAGGATATAGAAAGGAAGGTCAGAAGATTAGGAAGGAAGACAAACAAACAAAGAAATAAGGCAGGAAAAAACAGAAAAATACAAAGAGTTGGGATTCCAACACACAATTCCTTGTCAGCTAGCTGGATTGCGGAACAAAGGAGGAAAAAAATGAAGTAATATGGGCCCTATCAAGGGGGCAACATCCACAAAAAAAGTGACTAATGAATATAATCTCTTGGAACTGTAGGGAACTAGGATCTGGGAAATGATAGAAGTGAAATCCATAATCCAAAAGGAAAGACCAGTAGCCACTCTCCTTCAAGAGACAAAGTTGGATGAGTTTGACCTTCACTTGCTCCACCACGAAATTTGGGGCCGAAGTAATCTGGAAGTAGTAAGCTCAAAAGGAACATCTGGAGGACTATGTACGATGTGGAATCCAATGAAACTTCAATTTGTAAGCTCTATAAAAACCACCCATTAGATAGAAAATTCCTTTAACATTATAGAGATGCAACAAATTTTTACAATGATCAATGTATATATGCCTGCACATTTCCGAGAAAAACGAGAATGCTGGAAATATTTGATGGAGTTAAAAGTTTCAGAGTTTGGGCGAAAGTGAATTTTAGGAGGAGATTTTAATACCATAATGGGCAAACATGAGAAAAGGGGAGGCTCAATTATAAGAGATGCCCTTTAGGAGAATATGGGGGATCTTATCGTAAACCTAAATCTATTTGATGTCAACCCTCAAGAGTTTTGCTACACCTACAACAATAAAAGATCCAACCCAAGTCACATTGCTACTAGGCTTGACCATTTTCTAACCTCAGACAACCTTTTAGTTTTGAAAATTTTCCTAAATTCTTCCATTTTTCATGGTGTGTCTCAGACCATCGCCCAATCAGCCTCCTGATTTCCCCATCCCTTAACTTGAACCCAATCCCATTCTGATTCTCCCCTTTATGGTTGGACTCTCCTGGGTTCTTGGGAGTGGTCTCCCTCTCTTGGCCAGGGTGGGTCGAGGGCAGCCCAGTCATTATTTGGGAATAAAAAATCAAAAGGTTGAAAGAAGAGAGCAAAAAATGTCTAAAATAAAATAAAATTGTGTTGACGGTGCTAGACCCACCAACATGTCAGGGGATCTCCCCGGTAAGAATTCCCAATTAGGCCTTACACCGTTTGGTGTAGGATTCCCAGCAGTGGGTTGTATGGTAATGCCTTGACTGTGATTTCGCACAGATGCAAGTAAGATAACTCTATTGGTAGGAAGGGTGTGACAGCTACAGTGATCCAATGAAGGTGCATGAGAGGTTCTAACACACGGGGGTTGAGATGGGTGCACCCCTTGGAAACCTGTAATAATAATCAGCTTAGAAGGGAACACACAAGAAAAGATGCATCACAAGCTGCAAAGCAAGTTAGAGAGCAATCCAAAGTGATGGTTAAACCAACAACACGTTTCAGAAAGATCCATCAATACTTATACAGAATATTCCATACATGCATGTGTAAGAAAACAATACATATATCATTTAGAGTAAAGAAGATAACATAGATTACAATACAATATATGCATGAAACATGTTGGCTTTATTATATTAAGAAGTGTAAGTTCCATTCATACAATATATCCATGTCCAACCACTAGTTCCAATAGTGGAACGTTACAGCCACAACCGCATGCTCCTCCAAAGAGATGTACTAGCTATGCGCAGTGGAGAAGCCAAGGCTCGTTACAATACTATCCAAGCTCTCTCTAAGATAGTCTTATCGGAAACTTGGCTGACCAAAAGCCTTTACAATGAGTTATGAGGTTCTATTTATAGCAAAGGGTGGGGTGACCCTTAACATTCCCATTTGTGACATTTCATCTACCCTCATGACTCTTCATATACTCTATGACTGTTACATCCAACTATCGACACTTGAACTTCCACTTGACAAGACATTACATTACAATGCATATGTGACCATGTGAGACAAAATGGCTTGAGCAAGCCATGCAAGAAATCATTGACACTTTGTTAGTTGCGGTGAGACCAACTCTTTAACATGCTTGTGAAGGTGAAGGTGGTGAGATGATGCCAAGCTTGGTCATCCGTGATGGTGTGCAGGTGCTCCACAGTGACATCTTGTTGAAGTGAACTATTGGCTCTGTTGCATCTAGGAGCATTGGTATGGTTCCTCCATCCAACTCGTCTGCTAACATGTGTATGGTCTTCTTGGGTGTGGCCAAACTGACAACACACTGATGGATAGTGTCAGTGATGATCTCCCAGTGTGGTTGGTAGTCATGCGCATCAACTATAAAATAAATATTCAGCTCCAGTTGGACTTGCTTCTTGCCTTTGCCTCGGTGAGTGTGCCAAATTGTTTAGATTGCATGCATGTGCACAATGACATGCATGCTTCTGAATTGCCTTGCATGCGATCAATAACACCACTCACCCTGTCTGATTCGTTCCAACTACAGGTATGAATCTATAACTTGTATGGGAGCAGTTTCATCCATCTGTGCATGTTGCGCCCCCGATTGTACTTGTTCCTGCTGCAACTCGTTCTCTCTTCTGTGTGGCTCTTATTCTTCCTTGAGTTATTGCTTAAGCACATGCAACTCCTTCTCTATTCTGTTCTCTGCCTTCACGTGATCTTCATGTCGCATCGTCACCTCATAGCCTGAGTCTCCAAAGTTGCTTTCACCACCAGTACATTTGTTTGAGCTTACAACTTTGTTCTGCCTCTATGTTGTCAACAACCTTCCTCTTGTGTTCATTGCATCCAGTATGTTGCCTTTAGTTGTTGTTCATGGTGCTGCTTTTTGTGATGTTGTTGCTATCATATCTTGATGTCCTTGTCTAAAAACAACTTGATGTCTTCGTGGGTAGGCAAGTTCATAGACACTTGATTGACTGCATCCCCTAGTGTGCTTTGAACGGTGTCTTCAACTCTGTTCTCTTCAAAACCATTATACCTATGCTGTTGAGAGGCAGATGAACACCTATGATACCTGGAGACATGGAAACACTCATGGAAAGCAACCTGTCAGTCAAAAACCAAAATGAAATTGAGCACTAACTTACAACATACTTGTGTGACTGATCATGAACGTTGTTCAATTTCCACCAGGAGGTCGAGAGACTGACTGCCAAGACTATGCAAGGCACAGTCCTGGCTATCAGGAGGCTAGCTGGATGCTAGAACTGTGCAATGTAGAGTCCATCCTAATTGCTGACTACTAGAATTGCATAATGCACAATATCAGCTGGCAATGGTTGCAGGCTCAGCGACTACATTGCACAATTTTCTCGGCCAGCAGTCACTGTCCCTAATAATTGCGCAATGAAAGACTGGAGGATAGTCACTGGGTAGAAATGCACATTTCTTGAGAGGAAGACAAAGCCTTCCCTCTCAAGATTGTGTAATGTTATCTTGGTGAGGCAGAGTCCGGGCCAAGGTTGCCCAAACTGGCCGACGGGAAATTGAAAGCAAATGTGAATGTGAATGCATGGAAATACTGAGTGTAACCATAAGTGAATGATCATGCATGCAAATGGTGAATGATAGATTCAAAAAATGGAAAAACATGCATGTGGGTGAGGCGAGTCGCCGAATCGGCGACCATTCGTGAAAAATAGTTTTATGCATGCGAAAACAGTGAGATGTTAACAAAAACTGAAAGGGTGATAGTACAATATAGTATGTATCAAAACCACAACAAGCACTCACTAAAATCAAGCAGACAACATTCATACAAAGAGAAACACAGAAAGTGCCAGAAATGCAACACAAGACATGGAAGGCGGGCTTACTCCAAAACAACTGAGCTGAATGTGTTGATGACTCCTAGATTCAATGTGGGATGTTAGAGTTGCAAGGTTGATGTGAGGAATGAGCTCTGTAGCATCCAGTTCATGAGTTGTGATAAAATCGAAGACATGACACGCATGCCACAAATCTAGGAAGAGCGACACTTGGTAGGATATTTCCAAGATGATCCTTGCATGCAACCTCCAGCTACTAAAAGTAGATCCTTGAATCAAGGGATGCATTTGCATGTTGCCCTAGGAGAAGCAACCCATGCATGAAAATCAGTTTTTCTCGATCCCAGAGAGAGACAGTCAACTCAATTGCACTTGCAAGAGGCTGCTCAACTGCTGGGAGAAAATGTGCATTTCTGGATGGGAGCTGGGTTGGTTGCCCAGGAGATTTGCACAATTTCTAGACAGAGCAGCTGATTGTTGCCCAGGACTGTGAAATTCGTAGGTTGAGCAGCCATGTTGGTAGGAATTGCACAATTTTATGGATGAAGCCTGGGTGGAAGAATTGAGAAATTCTGGAGCCCAGTAGGCTGCCAGACTGAATTGCGCAATTTCTAGAGGGAAGGTTGGTTTCCCTCTAGAATTGCACAATTTCTTGAGGGAGCTACTCATCCTGTAGCTGGAAAAAGTCCAGACAAACAACCTGTGAGGGGGATGCATCAAGCTCTAATAGATAGGCTGCCTTTCTGCAAGAAAAACACTAAATCTTGTGTACTTGACGAAGCAAGACATGCTGTTGTGAAAGGTTGGTAGGGAGACTCCAAAACGAAGCTAAGGAACAATTTTGGAGGGTGGTTGTAGCCTCTACAACACTTGGTGATACACTGTTAGAACTCCAACTCTCTGAATGGACCTTGTTCATGAAAAACAAGTCTAACACCTCTCGAAGTATTTTTCAGTTCTTACTTCATCTTGGTTTCACACTAGATTGATTGTAAGATGTAGCATCTGCTAAGATCTTGGTTGATTAACACACATTCCAAGCCAAGGAAACACAGTTGTTTCGGTTGGGGTTGAGGGGTATATTGGTGCACAAGTAGTATAGTCGTCAGAGTCTTATTTTCATCTCTGGTGTTGCTCTGCTGCCAGCAAGCCTAGACAGTACCCTGACGGAGTCATATAGGAACACAAGCATGGCTCCTCTACCAGCAAGCCTGTTCAGTACCCCAGTGGAGTTACTTGCATCACCTCTTTGCACAGGAATCCTTTCTCTTCTTTCGCCTTATTCACTTTCATTTTCTCTAACATTTTTCACTTTTCATTTTTTTCATTTTTCATCTTCAAAACTGTGCATAACACTTATTCAATTCAGAGGTAGAAGAGGGATCCTGACTTATTGAGAGTAGAAGAGGTTGTTCCAGTAGAGAAGTAGTTTATTATATCTCTGACATGCCTATTAAGGTTTTCCCCCTCACCTTACTCTACTTGATTGAGCTGAAAAGGGTTAACCCAAAAACAACCGACTAGAATAGGTGACACTAGTTAGCACACAAGCATTGTGTTTTCACCAAGGTTCACTTCGAACAATACGTATTTTCCATTGACGTATCATGGACTAAGAGTAACAAGTTCTTCATACAAAGGCAAGATGATAGATAACCAAGTAGTGATAGTTGTACAAGGCCTCTTGTACTTCACCCAGCTTGTTTCAAGAGTCATACATGGTTTCATGTGAAACTAACGTATGAATGAAAAAGAAAAAAAAAAAAAAAACAAAGCAAAGCAAGAGTAGAAGCAAAATGGAAAGCAAAGCTAATAAGAAAACAAGAAAGCAAACAATGAAACCAACAAAGCAAGTAAGAAAACAAGCATGCAAGCAAACCAACTGAAAGAAAACACTACTCCTACTCCTAGACTAACGATGCATGGGCCTGATCACGTGAAGTTGTAGCCACCAGTGCATTGGTTGACCCATGTAAGTGAAGGATTGTTCTGCAAGCAACCCAGTTGTGAGAACCAGCAAGATATAACAATGAAGACAACCACATTTCGTGTTTCAAAGTGCCCACGGGACATAAGTGAGTGCAAGTGCATGATGAGCAGTCTATGGACTTATCACGGTGTTGTACGACACTACGTGAATCTTTTAAGCATAAGCACACTCTTGACTGTGACATGCAAGACAACGAAAGAAACAAAGATAACTTGTGTCATGCACGTGTGCTTGCAATGTAAGATTCCTCCAATGCATGAGCAATAGGATCATGCAGTACGAGTGGAGGAAGCATGATCTATGTGTGAGATTGATATTCAATGCATATAGATGAGTGATGAGGAGCCTTGGGTGATTGAACTGTTTCCTAATCAGAAGTGAGACTAACCCCAAGAGAGTAAGGGCCTGACATAACCATCAACTCGGGCTGAAGTGCCTTACCAGCCTTGGGTGTTTCAACTTCATCGTCAGATAGATCATCATAAACCAGTGGCTTTGAAAAATCAACTTTAATAGAAACATGATTATTGTCTAGTCAATTTAACGTCTTAAATTGCTCTACACAAATTATCAATCTTGGTATTGTAAACTGATGAAGTGTGGTGCACCATATGTGCTTAGTTAACCTTTTTCTTACTTTGTTGTTTTATAGTTTTTATCTTGTTTTGGGGTTTTGTTCTTGTTGATCTCCTAAAGTGTCTAATGCAAATGGAAATCCTATTCTAAGGTCTTAAGAATACTTTTAAAGGTCAAGTATGGATGTAGGTTTCAAGACAAGGTTTATGTCCCTTATGGTAACTTCCAAAACTTAACACTTCAAAAGATCTAAAAACATGCTATTGATAAAATTAATACTTGAACAGGAATGTAAATATGCAGCTACTTAAATAAAAAAAAAGATGAAATACTGATCATGAAATCACTGTCTCTGCTTCCCATCTAATTACAGAAATAAAATCTAAACTATTGCACTCAAACAAACCACAAATTGCAGACTAACGAAAGCAATATCAATTTACTTCACTTATAATCCGATAACTCGCCAAGTATATTTTCCGGGTTAAGTCATGGCTCCGGAGATAACGTCAATAACATGAAGAATTGATATCTAAATTACCCACTTGCAAATGAAAGTAAAATCAAGTCACTTCACTTATAATCCGATAGCTCACCAAGTAGCTTTTCGAGGTTAAGCCATGGCTCTGGAGATAACGTCAATAACATGAAGAACCTGATATCTAAATTACCTACTTGCAAATGAAAGTAAAATCAAATCACTTCACTTATAATCTGATATCTCGCCAAGTAGCTTTTCGGGGTTAAGCCATGGCTCTGGAGATAACATCAATAACATGAAGAACCTGATATCTAATTGTAGAGATAAAACTAAAATCAAATCACTTCACTCATAATCCGATAGCTCACCAAGTATCTTTTCGGGGTTAAGCCATGGCTCTGGAGATAACGTCAAATGACATGAAGAATTTGATATCTAAACTAACTAACAACAGCAAATAAATAAGACTGAAATCAAAGCATAACTGAAATTGAAAAGCTTAAGAAAAAGTTCAGTAGAGAGGCAAATCTCATGTCACTATTTGATGCAAAAACATGTAAAGAAAAACTAATCTACAATCAACCGGTTGAACACACTTGCATGAATTAAAATTGCATCAATGGAAACTCTAATCTATCAAACTTGAAAGCAATCAAATGACATAATGAAATCAATACAAAATAAAATCTACTCTACCTTACATTCTAATGTGCTCCATGACATCTACTTCACATCTCCCTCCATGTTGAGAACATCAAAGCTTTGTTCAAATTCTTCAAAATTACAAAGTACAACAAAGCTCTTCAAAGCTTTCCAAAGCCATCAAAGAAGAACTACAAGCTCCAAGCTAAAGAACTAAAAGCCAAGCTAAGCTAAGACTAACAAGCTAAGCTCTAAACTAACAAATGAAGGAGAGAGATCTCTTATTTATACAAAAATATGAGAAGCCATCTCATTAATGAGAGTCCATGAATCTCTCCCTCTATCTTTAGAGTCCTAATCAAAATAGGAACTGATAAGACACATGTCTTCTTATAGTTTCAATACAATTAGGAGATGTGACACATATCCTCATGATCCCATGATTATTTCCACTCAAATTCGAATTTGGCCTTAGAGTGCCATGTAAGGGTGTTCTAGAAGCCTCCTTTTAACCTACATATGTCAACAATCTCAACCCACTTGTTAGGTATAAGCATATGCACATTATTTTCTAATTTTTAACCACAAATTCACTTAAAAAGGCCTAGAATTAATCAAGTTTGGAAAAACATAAATGTGGCCCAATGATAATGAAAGTGGGATGAATGTGGTGACATAGTAGTGAAATGGAGGTGATATAATGGACATAATAGTGAAAGTGTAATGGAAATGAATGACATTTTCAAGACCCAACAATTATGATCAAATATGGGAGTAAATGGATTATGCCAACCACAATAAAAAAAATCAATGATTTCATTGACATCCTCATGATCTGATGAATCAAATAGAGGGGTGGATGAAAAGAGAGAAAATTCATCCTCTATGTTTCTGGAAAAGACAGATGAAAGATCAAGTGTATTTTCAATAAATAACTTATCCTCTCCATTGTTGAATGATGGATTGACATCCATGTGTCCAATGAGTGATCAACAGTGGGTGCATTCATGGATGAAGATACACATACGAAATCATGGATGGAAGGTTCACCAAATATGTCAAGAAAGAACGGAGGGAGCTCGAATGGAAGGGGGTCATCCTTCGTCGAGTATTGATGCTCAAGCTCCCACTCATACTCTTCATAAATGACAACGCATATTGGTTGTACAACACCAACTTCATCAGTGGCCTGTCTCTCATTCAAAACAAGTGTAGAGTCTGGAATGGAAGACTGCAAGACAGTATCATCCGAAGGAACAACCAAGTGCGAAGACGAAGATTGTGGAACAAAATACATATGACAATTCGATGGACTCAAAACCAAATCTGCAAAAATTAAGCAACAAGAAATGATAAAAATAGAATCTAGAATATTCCAATTTTAATTTGTCCTTGAATTAAAATTTGAATTTAGTCTCACCAGCTGCTTGAAAATAATTAATTAATTCATTATGGATTAATTAGTTGGAGAAATTCAAGTTAGAAGTCATTTTGAAGTCATGCAACAGTTATCCCTTAAATTAAGGAGATTATCCCTTAATTAAGAAGATAATATTGAGTTATATTTTAGTTGTAATTAGTTGACTCAGTTTACTAAGTTAAGTCCAGTTAAATTAGTTCCAAATTGTTTGAGGAACTAATTGTGAGTTATCATTCGGTTGATGCAAGCATGCACTCAACCAGTGTACTCCAGATCACTGAAGATTCCCTCATCAGAAACTCCTGCATGTCTATTCTGAGAAAGACCCAGTTGAGCTACATGTCAAGGACAATGTACTATCAGTGGCATGTTTTCTCCTATAACAGAAACTCATGCATGCAGTCAAGGGAAGGTTCCTTGCGGATTGCGCAGTTCTAACAATGTGTTAGAGCAGTGTGTGAGAGCAGTGTTACACTGGGTGAAGAAGATCATCCCAGAGGTAACTGCACGAGGAGATAGGAGCTTGGAGGGTAGAGGAGAAGTCTTATGAGAAGCTTTGTTTTCCTGTGAGCATCTAGGATGATTGTACTGAGAGCTGGCTAGTTGTGGCAGCTAAGGCTTTGTATAATTAAGATGTATTTCCACCTTGAATGATACAAATAGTTGGACTTTTAGTTGAGGCTTTCCCCTAAGTATTTTCTGTGTTTCATGTGCATTGATTCTTCTTCTTATGGTTATATGTGTTCATCTCTAATTTAGCTAGATCTTTAAGATTCCGCAAGTTTGATAGTAGAATTAGATTATAGCATTTTTCTTTGGTATATTGCATTATCGAGTTAATCTACAGTCAGATTTTCTACATAGATCTCAGAGGTAGATTTGTAGAGAATTTGCAGGAAATTCTACATGGTATCAGAGTTGAGTTTATCGGACTTGTGAACAGTATACAGAGAAGAGAATTTGAAGTTTGAAGTTCAGGTTTGCAGGTGGAAATCGAATTCTTATCATACTTCAAGGTTGGTCGATGGCATTCTATGGCTTGAGACTCGAGTATGCCTTCGAAAGCAGCTCGAATTACATAGCATGGAAAGATCTCATGGAGGTTGTATTAGAAGACAACGGCTTGAAGGATTTCATTGATCAAGAAATCCAAAATCTAGGTTCAACTAATGCACAAGAGTTGGCTGAGTGGAAGAAGTGTATGGCGAGGGCGTGATGGATCATCCTTGAGGGAGTTCGAGACCATATTGTCTCGAGTCTCCATGGGAAGGATACTCCATATTCAATGTGGAAGACATTGAAGGACCTCTACCAGAACAGTAGCGACCAAAGGAAATTGGCGCTCAAGGATAAGCTTCGAAGAATCAAGAT
The DNA here is from genome assembly GCA_031772625.1 of Pinus tabuliformis. Taxonomy (NCBI): domain Eukaryota; kingdom Viridiplantae; phylum Streptophyta; class Pinopsida; order Pinales; family Pinaceae; genus Pinus; species Pinus tabuliformis. The sequence continues at coordinate 983,922,576 of CM062817.1, read as the reverse complement.
GGAGAACGACAATACTATTTCCACATATCTGAACAAGCTCACCACCTGTAGAGATGAGCTTGGAAGTGTGGGAATAACTACTTCCAATGATGATATGGTGAGCCTCGCTCTCCTTGGTCTTCCAAGGAGCTGGAGTAGCTACCAAGACTCTGTGAATGGAAGGGAGAAACTGTCGGATTGGGAACGACTGTGGTCGGATCTCATGCAGGAGGATAACAGGAGGAGCACACGAGATGGTTCTTCATCCAAGGATGATGATGAAGAAAATTTGGCCATAGTGAATAAGGCAAGGAAAGGGAAGGGGAAGGCATCCCATTCTGAATCGAATTCTTCTCATGGAGGGAAGAAGGGTGACAAGTCTAAAGTGAGATGCTTTAACTATCATGAGATGGGACATTATGAAACTAATTGCCCATCGAAGAAGTCCAAGAAGGGATCCTTGGAAGTTGCGGAAGGTGAGGCATTAGCCTCTTAGTTAGAAATGGACTTTACCCTCATCGCATGCATGGTGTCATTAATGATGGGTTGTGGTTGGTTTATACCAGTGGAGCCTCATTCCACATGACCAGCGATAAAAGTTTATTCAGTGCCTTGGAGGAGAAAGACCTCAAGATGCACATAGAGATTGGTGACGAAAAGAATTATAGTGTTTCAGGAGTGGGCACGGTTTCTTTTCAGAGGGAGAATGGTGCTCCTATCACCTTGACATATGTGAAGTATGTGCCTGGACTAAATAAGAACTTGGTATCGGTCGTGATGTTAGAGGACAAAGGCTACAATGTTGTCTTCAGTAAAGGAAAGGCATTCCTTAGACACATCACCACGAGACAAGTGAAACAGATCAGTTCACGAGTCAAGAACCTATTTGCTCTTGAGGTTCAAGATGCATGCAAAGCCTTGAGGAGCAAGGACAATTTTCGAGACTTGGTGGTTGAGAGGGAGAGTAAATTACCTCTCAACATGCAGTCCCAAAAGAAGTCTAAGACAATTGTGGAGGAGCCACAATTGGAGAAGTGGGCAGAGGGATCACATGCAGCAATACCTCCAGGTGTGAGGTGGGGTGATGTGAAGTGATAGTATCAAGAAGGCTGAAATTGGGCAGGGTCCATTGAGAGGTTTTATCTCATGGATCGTACCTTGCTATGGGAGCCCAAAGTACATAGTAGTGGGAGGAATCAGTGGGATTGATGCAGTTAGAGATCAAAGTAACAGAGGCTAGAGAAATCAAATACTGAAGAGCACAGAGAATGATTGAAAACAGTGCAGAAAGGTTGAGTCAGTCGAAGCACAAAAGTTTTCAGTTGACAGAGGCAATAGTAGTCAGAGACTTTGATGACAGATGCATCATATTGATTCAGGTTGGATGTTTTTTTTGTTTCTGAAGTTGCTGGAGCTACAACACATGAGAGAAGTGATGCATGAAGAACATTCCAAAGGTTCAGGATCGAGATCGAGTTGAATCCCTTTCTTGTTGAGAGGGAATGTTGAAAATAACAACAAGAAATGATAAAAATAGAATCCAGAATATTCCAATTTTAATTTGTCCTTGAATTAAAATTGTGAATTATTATTTGAATTTAGTCTCACTAGCTACTTGAAAATAATTAATTAATTCATTATGGATTAATTAGTTGGAGAAATTCAAGTTAGAATTCTTTATGAATTCATGAAACAGTTATCCCTTAAATTAAGGAGATTATCCCTTAATTAAGGAGATAAGATTGAGTTATATTTGAGTTGTAATTAGTTGACTCAGTTTATTGAGTTAAGACCAGTTAAATTAGTTCCAAATTGTTTGAGGAACTACTTGTGAGTTATCAGTCAGTTGATGCATGCATGCACTCAACCAGTGTACTCCAGATAATTGAAGATTCCCTCATTAGAAACTCATGCATGTCTATTCTGAGAAATACCCAGTTAAGCTAAATGTAAAGGACAGTGTACTATCAGTTTCATGTTTTCTCTTATAAAGGAAACTCATGCATGCAGTCAAGGGAAGGTCCTTGAGGATTATGTAGTTCTGACACTGTGTTAGAGTAGTGTGTGACAGCAGTGTTACACTAGGTGAAGGAGATCATCCCAGTGGTAACTGCGCAAGGAAATAGGAGCTTGGAGGGTAGCGGAGAAGGCTTATAAGAAGCTTTGTTTGCTTGTGAGCATCCAGGAGGATTTTACTGAGAGCTTGCTAGCTGTGAGAGCTAAGGCTTTGTATAATTCTGATGTATTTCCACCTTGTATGATAATACAGATAGTGGAGTTTTTAGCTGAGGCTTTCCCCTGAGTATTTTCTATGTTTCATGTGCATTGATTCTTCTTCTTATGGTTATATGTGTTCAGCTCTGATTCAGCTAGATCTTTAAGCTTCTGTAAGTTTGATAGTAGAAGTAGATTATAGTATTTTTATTTGGTATATTGCATTATCAAGTTAATCTACAACCAAATTTTCTACATAGATCTCAGAGGTAGATTTGTAGAGAATTTGCAGGAAATTCTACAATTTGGTGTGTCCGATGAGTGATCAACAGTGGGTGCATTTGTGGATGAAGATACACATGTGAAATCATGGATGGAAGGTTCACCAAATATGTCAGGAAAGAATGGAGGGGGCTCGAATGGAAAGGGGTCATCCTTCGTCGAGTGTTGATGCTCAAGCTCCCACTCATACTCTTCATGAATGACAATGCATATTGGTTGTGCAACACCAACTTCATCAGTGGATTTTCCCTCATTCACAACAAGTGTAGAGTCTGGAATGGAAGACCACAAGACAGTATCATCCTGAGGAATATCCAAGTGTGAAGACGGAGGTTGTGGAACAAAATGCATATGACAACTCGATGGACTCACAACCAAATCTACAAGAAAATTAAGCAAAGTGATGTTGGGAGGATGTGACATCTGAACCAGTGTGTGAACATGATCCTCAACATCACTCTGCAATGGTGGAGTTGTTTGATGAGGGGATGGATAACAATCACTTGTGACATTGACCGCATCCATCTGAGATTGCGTAGCTCCATCAATGAAGAATGTTGAGCGAGGCTTGATTCCAAAATTCTTCTTGGAATGAGCAGATTTCTTAACGCAATACTTGAATCAGTCCCAAAGATATAAAAACTCCATCTGGCTCTTCGAAGCTTGAAACTGCAAGTTACGGAAGCGTTGCAAAAAAATCCATAGTCAATTCATGTGGAGCCTTCCATTGTTGTAACATTTTTTGGTCAATATGGTCTGGATCAAAATGATAGAAAGTGTCTTCAATGAGATCACAAAAGTTCTCAAGTGAGTGCACACTGTCAGCTGGTAGGCTGCACAGTCACAGATGTGGAGATTCACGAAGTGTGTATGCAAGCAAAAAACTGGCCTATTCGTCAGAACATCCATCTTCCTCATGAAGCATAGAAAGAAATTCATGTAAGAACTCAGGCTAGGGCATTTCACCTTTACCATCATACATGTAAGTGGACAAGTGATCGAAAAACTCCCTTGTGATGGTGACATCTTTGTCATTCGAAAAACAACATGGAGGGAGAAGAGTGCAAGGATACATGATAGATATGTAAAGGTTCAAAAAAAGATGAGAGGACACAACTTGTCATTTGGCCCTCCTTCTAGTGCCAGAAATGTTGACAGTGCTGGACCCGCCAACATGTCAGGGGATCTCCCTAGTAAGAAGTCCCAATTAGACCTCAGACCGTTTGGTGTAGGAGTCCCAGCAATGGGTCATATAGTAATTCCTTGACCGCAATTTCGCATAGAGGCAAGTAAGATAACTCTATTCGTAGCAAGGGTGTGACAACTACATTGAGCCAAGGAAGGTGCATGAGAGGTTCTAACACATGGGGGTTGAGATGAGTGCGCCCCTTAGAAACCTGTAATAGTACTTAGCTTGGAAGGGAACACACAAGCAAAGATGCATCACAAGCTGGAAAGCAAGTTAGTGAGAAATACAAAGTGATGGTTAAACCAACAACACATTTCAGAAAGATTCATACATATTTATATAGAATAGTCCATACATGCATGCATAGGAAAACAATAAATATATCATTTAGAATAAACTAGATAGCATAGAATACAATACAACATATGCATGAAATGTGTTGGCTATGTTATACTAAGAAGTGTAAGTTCCAGTCATACAATGGATCCATGTCCAACCACTAGTTACAATAGTGGAATGTTACATCCACAACCGCCTACTCCTCCTGTTAGTGTCAGTCTTTCCATCCTTCCCCCAGTGATCAAACGTGCTCTTACAAAGTGATTTTGAAGTGTAAAGGTCAAATTTTATCATTTCAGTGAGCCTTCAAGCAAAATTTGGTCACTAGGCATTAGGTCTAGGGTTTGCTTTCACTCCTTTCAAAGTTGTCCAAATGTCGGTCTATGTCACTATTCATCTGAGTGTATCATCATTCATAGGTTTTAATTATCATGTCAGGTTCCAATGGGTCATTTTACACCTTGTTCATGCTTCAGTTGCACCTAGGTAAGGTTCATTTCCCTCTCCTAGGGTTTTGAAGGTAATTTCTCTTGGACCGTCAAATCACCAGCAAAACTTGTATCCTGATGTTCATCCACCTTCCCCTATCCTTAATGTACCTTATTAAACACTTCCTATCACTGAGTTTCCCCAAATTCCTCATTTTCGCACAAACCCTAGTTTCTTGCTACAAACCCTATTTTCTAGGTTGGGCGTGTGTTTTTCCCTTTTGGACCCCTTCCCCTCACTCAACTTCTAAGATTCCACTTTCCCCTACTTCCTAACATCCCTCCCTACTTCCCAAAATTTCATCAATAATTTAGAAGCTCCCTATCCCCTTCATTTCGCTTCATTTAGACAAATCTCTTGTTCCACACATCGGGGTAGTTTTACTCAAATGATTTTTTTGAGCAAGGAAAGATGAATTTGGAAAAAATGAGAGAGGTTTTTGTCCAAAACAGGCCAAGGAAGAAACACCTCCACTTTTTACACAAATTTCATGGTTTTGGAGAAATCTCAAAAATACAATTGCCTCGGGAGAATTGATGCACCTCTGAAGTGACCTTGGGAAAATCAAGTTTTCTCCTAGCTTGGTCAGCCAAATGACTTTCTTGATGAGTAAAATGATAACTACACACAAATATATCTCCAATGAGCCATCATGAGCTCAATTTTGAGTTGAGGAAGGCATTCAAAAGTTGACTGTAACAGCACTCTGCCTTTAGGCAGCCTCATTTGGAACATTTTGAATAGTCTTGGGAGATTTAATTTTTAACAGGGAAAATGAACTCTAAAATGAAAAATTCTAGTCGGGCTGGAAAGTAGACTCAAATAAATTTCCAACGAGCTATCCTGCACCCAATTTGGACACCAGGAAGGCCTCCAAAAGTCTCCTGAAAAAAGCACTACGTATAGGCTCTATGCACCGCGCCTTCTCCCTGTGCGTCGCGCCATGTGGCGCGCGCTTATGATAGGAGGCTCCAAATGAAAAAAAAATTATTTTTGGATTTTTCATGAAAAATCATGACTGTTGGTGCATGTCCAAGAATTTTGGGCAACTTTTGAGTCCTCAGGAGGTCAAAAACACTCTAAAAATGACCTCTCTGTCCCTATTTTGACACACAGGAAGCAGTCTTAGGAGATTGAAGTTTTGGAGGGGAAAATGGGCACCAAATTCAGAAATTCCACTTGGTTTGGAAGTTAGACAGGTAGGTCGTTCCAACAAGCACACTTGGGCTCAATTTGGACTTCAGGAAGTACCTCAAAATTAGATCCAAAGTGGCATGACGCATACAGATTTTGGCGCGGCGCATAGAGAATTTTGGCTTGTTTTTCACTGTTGAGCTCAGCAATTCGCCTAGTTTTGACCAGTTTTGATTCTTGAAGTTATTCTTGACTTTTCATGATGTAATTTGACAACCATGATGTAATATTGGCACATTTTTACTTGTTCTAGAAGATTCATTCACCAAAAGGTGAAATGTGAGTGAATGAATCAGTTTCCTAGCATATAGGGGTAAGTTGTTTGACTACCTAGTTTTCAGTTCCTTGTTTAGAATTGGTTCAAATAACTCCTAGAATGATGAACTCGAACCCTAGAGGCAAGGGAATAGGTTTGGCTTGTCTATATTATGTAATTTCTAAGTCATTCTCATGGTTGGACACTTGGGCTTGCTAAGCACTTCATTGTACATTTCATTTCTACATTTTTGGCTAAGGAAAGACCAGGGTTTTGCAGCACTGTTTGGGATCCATATGGCTTTATGTTTTTATGGTGTTCTCAAGCCTCATCGATTACATTTTGCTGAGATTAACCCGGAGAGAGCCCTCTCCTATCCTCGTAGGGCTAGCTACGAGGCTGAGCGTGGTTTGATGTGGACCTAGAACCTTGTCTTTTCAGCCTGAGACAAATCAAGGCTCTAACATAGTGGCGACCATACTAGGGAAGAAAATGGTTTGTTTATTGATGTCATTTGTTTTATAAGCTACATAAAGAGCCTGAAGTTATGCCAGGTAGCCTTCGAAACGCTTTTGCTTTGCATTAGCAGAAGTAGATAAACGTTGCTTCAGTCAATCTCCAGTCTAGCTTGTAAACGTGACATCTAACTTGTTAATTGCCCGAGTATATGTATCAAGTTCAGATCTGATTGTTGATGGTGGACAACGGTCAGGCATAAGAAGGCTGAAATCATTCACCTGGTGACTTCATTCACTGAAAAATCCAAAGATCAATGCTTCATGGTGACTCCACTGGGGAAGATTAGTAGCTTTGAGCTTTTCAAGATGGATTGGGTTGCAAGAAGATACGCTCCCATGAGCCGAGATCACATTCCAAGCTTTCCAAATAAGATTCCTAAGGTAGATTGGTCAAGGAATTTGCCTACATTTAAAGATGATGGTAGGAAGGATGCTGCTTTACATCTGGTTAGATTTCACATGCATATTCACAAATTGAAAGTTGATTTTCCTAAAGATTGCTTGATGAAAATATTCCTGGCCACTCTGGAAGGTGAAGCCCAATCTTGGTATGAAAGTTTGCCGCCTGCTTGTATTTACTGTTTGAAAGATTTTCATACCATGTTCTTTGAAAGGTATAAAGAATCTTATCCATCATTAAATTTAATTCAAGATTGTTGCAAGCATGCTTATGGTTTTATTGAAATCCTTGAGAAATATTATGAAGATGATAATTTCTTGGATGATGAGATCATGGAAGACTTGTATGAAAATCCGTTTCAACAGCACACAGAACTCTTAGAGGAAACTTTGCAACAGGATCAAAATCAGTAGGTTGAAGATTTCCATATGGCTGAAAAGGATGAAAGAAGAAGTTTTATTTCAGATCTGGTTGAAATAAAAGAAGATACATAGGAAAATGATGTTCCAATCTCAGAAAATGATGATGATAAATCAGATCGAGAGACAGATTGTGATGAGGAAAAACATGTTGTTCCGGATCTCATAGAAGAGAATTGCATTGTTGGAGCCACCTCAAATGAAGAAGACAGAGTTATAGACCTAACTGCCCTCATCTCATCAGAACACAGGCTTCATAACGAGGTAATCCAGTCAGTTCATGAAAAACAAGATGAAATCTTTGTTCAAGTAAGTGAAAAAGTTTCTTTGGATGCATCGTTGGTAGATGATATAAATGATAGTGTTGGGTTTCATGAAACATCTGAAGTTTCTTTTCTTATGATTGATGAATGTAATGAGAATCTGGTTGTCATATCATATGAAGATGATCTACAATATATTCAGACTGCCGAAGATCAGACCATTCAGAATTCCCTTTCAACTTTTTTTTCATATGTCTCATGTTTTGAAATGTTCTTTCAAGAGGAGATTTGCTCATCTACTTGTTCAGAATTTTTTGAGGACCAGGACCATACTTTTTTTGAAGTACATTATGAAGGAAGATCAGAATCAAAAGAAAAAGACATCTTGTTTTCTCAGCAGGAGGTGGCAATGGCAAATCTTCATGTTTTTCAGGATCTAATGGTAAATCTGCTGCAGTGAGTAGTAAAGGTGATTATTGCAGTGTTCAGTGATGAAGGAGATCATGGTCAATTATGTTTCTGGATGCCCAGTTACAAGTATCTATTGTTGACCAGAAGATCTGATCAGGAGAATCAATCAAGAAGGCATCTGTTGGATTGGTTACATTGGAAATCTCATTACACATGATTGTACATATTTCATTAGTACGCAGGTGGTTTTCATCATGATTTGAAATCTTGATGGACTGTTTCCCTTCAATAAGCTTTGTAAGTTCTTGTTTTAGTTAAGTCAGTCATGAGTCATTTGTGAGTCAGTTTTCAGTCATGTTGGTTTCATAATTGAGTTGGTTTGAATCAAGTTTCAGTCAATAAATGAGTCAAAGTCTTGTATTGTTTGTCGAAATAATGACTCCATAGCCCAATGGACGAAGGCACTGTCTAGCTCTTCCAGAGATCTGCCGTTCTTGGCACCTCCAAGGAGCTACCATCCCCATTGGATCCAATGTTAGTTTCAGTCTTTCCATCCTTCCTCCAATGATCAAACGTGCTCTTACAAAGTGATTTGAAGTGTCAAGGTCAAATTTTATCATTTCAGTGAGTCTTCAAGCAAAATTTGATCACTAGGCATTAGGTCTAGGGTTTGCTTTCACTCTTTTCAAAGTTGTCCAAATGTTGGTCTATGTCACTATTCAGCATAGTGTACCATCATTCAGAGGTTTTAATTATCATGTTAGGTTCCAATGGGTCATTTTACACCTTCTTCATGCTTCAGTTGCGCCTAGGTAAGGTTCATTTCCCTCTCCTAGGGTTTTGAAGGTAATTTCTCTTGGACGGTCAAATCATCAGCAAAACTTGTATCTTGATGTTCATCCACTTTCCCCTATCCTTAATGTACCTTATTAAACACTTCCCATCATTGAGATTCCCCAAATTCCTCATTTTCGCACAAACCCTAGTTTCTTGCTACAAACCCTATTTTCTAGGTTGGGCCTGTGTTTTTCCCTTTTGGACCCCTTCCCCTCACTCAATTTCTGAGATTCCACTTTCCCCTACTTCCTAACATCCCTCCCTACTTCCCAAAATTTCCTCAAGAATTTAGAAGCTCCCTATCCCCTTCATTTCGCTTCATTTCGACAAATCTCTTGTTCCACACATCGGGGTAGGTTTTACTCAAATGATGTTTCTGAGCAAGGAAAGATGAATTTGGAAAAACTGAGAGAGGTTTTTGTCCATAACAGGTCAAGGACGAAAACCCTCCTTCACTTTTTACACAATTGTCATGGTTTTAGAGAAATGTCAAAAATACAAATGCCTCAGGAGAATTGATGCACCTCTGAAGTGACCTTGGGAAAATCACGTTTTCTCCTAGCTTGGTCAGCCAAATGAATTTCTTGATGAGTAAAATGATAACTAAGCACAAATATATTTCCAATGAGCTATCATGAGCTCAATTTTGAGTTGAGGAAGGCATTCAAAAGTTGACTGTAACAGCACTATGCCTTTAGGCAGCCTCATTTGGCACATTTTGACCAGTCTTGGGAGATTTGATTTTTGATAGGGAAAATGAACACCAAATTGAAAAATTTCAGTTGGGTTGGAAATTAAGCTCAAATACCTTTCCAACGAGCTATCCTTCACCCAATTTTGACACTGGGAAGGCCTCCAAAAGTCTCCTGCAAAAAGCACTACATACAGGATCTATGCGCTGTGCCTCAAGCCCAGTGCGTCGCCCCTTCTCCCTGTGCGCCGCACCACGTTGCGCGCGCTTATGATAGGAGGCTCCAAATGCAAAATTTTTTATATTTTTTGATTTTTCATGAAAAATCATGACTTTTGGTGCATGGCCAATAATTTTGGGTAAGATTTGAGTCCTCAGGAGGTCAAAAACACCCTAAAAATGACCTCTCTGTCTCTATTTTGACACACAGGAAGCAGTCTTGGGAGATTGAAGTTTTGGAGTGGCATATGGGCACCCAATTCAGAAATTCTACTTGTTTTGGAAAGTAGACAGGTAGGGAATTCCAACAAGCACACTTGGGCTCAATTTGGACTTCAGGAAGTGCCTCAAAATCAGCTCCAAAGTGGCGCGACACATACAGATTTTGGGGCGACGCATAGAGAATTTTGGCTTGTTTTTCACTGTTCAGCTCAACAATTCGCCTAGTTTTGACCAATTTTGCTTCTTGAAGTTATTCTTGACTTTTCATGATGTAATTTGAAAACCATGATGTAATATTGGCACATTTTTACTTGTTCTAGAAGATTCATTCACCAGAAGGTGAAATGTGAGTGAATGAATCAGTTTCCTAGCATACAGGGGTAATTTGTTTGACTACCTAGTTTTCAGTTCCTTGTTTAGAATTGGTTCAAACAACTCCTAGAATGATGAGCTCGACCCCTAGAGGCAAGGGAATAGGTTTGGCTTGTCTATATTATGTAATTTCTAAGTCATTCTCATGGTTGGACACTTGGGATTGCTAAGCACTTCATTGTACATTTCATTTCTGCAATTTTGGCAAAGGAAAGACCAGGGTTTTGCAGCACTGTTTGGGATCCATGTGGCTTTATGTTTTGATGGTGTTCTTCTCTAAGTAATTGTAAGTTCATTAGTGTTATGTGTATCATTTTCCCGTCTCTTCTTCTGAATTTGAACAAATGAGTGATTAAGGTAGAATCCATTAACTGTTATGCTCTGCCTTTGAATTTGTTTAAATTTCCATGTTTTCATCTGTTTAAAGAGAATTCTTGAGACTTTCTTGCTCTCCTTAGCTCCTCACCAGTCTGATCTATCCATTCACTCACTTTAAAGCATCAAAATGATTGCCTTCCTTGCCCCAATCAGAACTCTGCAGAAACTGTGCCTCATCCCTGAGCCCAATTTACCTTTCCCTATTTCCAGCACAAAACCCCCAAAAACTCAAATCAAACCCTTGTACTTCATACCTAGCCTAAAATGAGCTTTTATTTCACTCATCTCGAGCCCCCATCGCTTGTCTTTTGCCAAGATTGACCTAGAGAGAGCCCTCTCCTATCCTCGTAGGGCTAGCTACGAGGCTGAGCGTGGTTTGATGTGGACCTAGAACCTTGTTTTTTCAGCCTGAGACAAATCTAGGCTCTAACACCTCCAAAGAGATGTAATAGCTCTGCGTAGTGGAGAAGCCAAGGCTCATTACAATATTGTCCAAGCTCTCTCTAAGATAGTCTTATCGAAAGCTTGGCTGACCAAAAGCCTTTACAATTAGTTATGAGGTTCTATTTATAGCAAAGGGTGGAGTGACCCTTGACATTCCCCTTTATGATAGTTCATTTACCCTCATGACTCTTCATCTACTCTATGATTGTTACATCCAACTATTGACACTTGAACTTCCACTTGACAAGACGTTACATTATAATGCACATGTGCCCATGTGAGACAGAATGGCTTGAGCAAGCCATGAAAGACATCACTGACACTCGGTCGTTGTGGTGAGACCAATTCTTTGACATGCTTGTGATGGTGAAGGTGGTGCCAAGCTTGCTTTTCCAAGATGGTGTGAATGCGCTCCATGGTGACATCTTGCTAAAGAGAACTCTTACCTCTGTTGCATCTAGGTGCATTAGTAGGGTTCCTCCATCCAACTCATCTGCTAGCATGCACATGGTCTTCTTGGGTGCAGCCGAACTGGCAACACACTGATAGATAGTGTCCGTGTTGATCTTCCAATGTGTGCTGGTGGTCGTGCCCATCAACTGTCAACTGCATGTTCAGCTCCAATTGGACTGCTTCTTGTCTTTTCCTCGGCGAGTGTGACAAATTGGTTAGATCGCATGGGTGTGCACAATGACGTGCATGCTGCAGAATTCCCTTGCATGGGATCAACAACAACACTCACCATGGTTTCTCCATGCCAGCTACTGGGATGAATCTATAACTTGTACAGGCACAGTTTCATCCATTTGTGCATGTTTCACCCTTTGTTGTACTTGTTTCTGTTGCAATGCGTTCTCTCTTCTATGAAGCTCTTGTTCTTCCTTGAGTTGTTGCTTAAGCACATGCAACTCCTTCTCTGTTCCATTCTCTACCTTCGTGTAATCTTCCTATTGTGCCGTCATCTCATAGCCTGAGTCTCCAAAGTTTCTTTCACCATCAGTAGATTTTTTTGACCTTGCAACTTTGTTCCACCTCTGTGTTGTTAACAACCTTCCTCTTGTGTCCGTTGCATCCCGTATGCTGCCTTCAGCTATTGTTCATGGTGCTGTTTGCTGTGATGTTGCTGCCATCATATCTTGATGTCCTTGTCTATGAAAAACTTGATGTATTCGTGGGTAAGTAAGTTCATAGACACTTGATCGACTGCATCCCCAAGTGTGCTTTGAATGATGTCTACGACTCTGCTCTCCTGGAAACCATTTTACCTGTGTTTTTGAGAGGCAGATGAACACTTGTGATACATGGAGACATGGAAACACTCATGGCAAGAAACCTATCAGTAGAAAAATGAACTTGAGCACTAACTTGCAACATACATATGTGACTGATCATGAAGGTTGCACAATTTTCGTTGGGAGGTCGGGAGATTGACTGCCAAGATAGTGCAAGGCATATTCCGGGCTATCAGGAGGCTAACTGGCTGTTGGAACTGTGCAATGCACATTTCAGCTTGATTGCTAACTACTAGAATTTCCTAATGCGCAATCTTAGCTGGCAATGGTTGCAGGCTCAGTGACTACATTGTGTAATTTTCTAGGCTAGCAGTCATTGTCCCTCAGAATTGCACAATGCAAGACTGGAGGACAATTAGTGGGAAGAAATGTGTATTTCTTGAGAGGAAGACAGAGCCTTCGCTCTCAGGACTGTACAATGTTGTCTTAGTGAGGCAGAATTGGGGCCAAAGTTTCCCAGACTCACCAACGGGCAACTGAAAGTGAATGTGAATACGAATGCATGGTGATACTGAGTGTAAGCATAACTGAATGATTGTGCATGTAAATGGTGAATGATGTAGAAATTTTGAATAATTTAACACATATTCAATAGAGATTATCCTGATCATGTACTATTGCACAATACATATACAATACATAAGCTCCTCTACGTTGATCATCAATATAGCAGCATCAATAACAATAAAACATCAAGAGCATTCACACATTAACACAGTATGTAACCCGGGGAAAGCATCTCGCTAAAAACCCCAACTATCTGTATATTAATGATTGAGACCATGTAACATTACAAAGTACAATGCTTATCACAAGAAATCCAGTACCAGCTCCGCCTGTTACACACAATACAGCTAAGATCTGATCTCCAAATCTATTCCACTGCTTGCCTGCCTCCACTGCTCAATACCTGCTCAAGAATGAATTAGAATGGTTTACCAAACTTGTATTTCACCTCCAAAGAATCACTCACACTGTGTTAGACGTGAGAAAAGGCTATAATACTGGGCAAATACATGAGCAAACTCATTGGCATACTCAATCCCTTGATTGTGCAAGATCTGATGCACAACTATAGTCACAACTGATAGCAATCTGATTCCTAACACCTGTCCCTGCTGAACTGAACATGCACTGACACGCAACTGAGTTAGCTGATGTATTCTATAGTTGTATTATGAGTTAATAATTAGTTTAACAACTCATCATTAGTCTATTTGTAGTTAGACTAACTACAACTAGTTTAACCAAGTCAAACTCAACTGATTGAGTTCTAACTGAAGTCATGCATGCAACAACTCAATTGACTCATAAGAAAAGCATACTTCCTTCTGACAGCTGCATGGGCCACATCTGTAGCTCAAACTAAAGTGCTCTAAGAGAATAAGATCAAGTTTATATTCCAAATATTATTATGAGACAATAGTATTTGACTTTTCTATTTTGGACAGCCAGTCTAAAAATAGACTTTGATCACTCTGCTATGATCACTCCTGCTATGGTCACTCCTACTGTGATCACTCCTACTGTGGTCACTCCTACTGTGATCATCCTTGCTATGGTCACTCCTGCTGTGATCATCCCTGCTGGGATCCAAAAATAGAACTTGCGCCATAATTTTCCTGCGGGCCCACTTAGTGAAGGCGACTCTTTTCACTAAGCTCCATCATTTTGTTGCAATCTCAACACTCCCTCTCGACAAGATATGGATTATTAGCAACCCCTATCCTGCCTCGGTGGTACTCGAATTTTCTCCTGGTGAGAGCCTTCGTCAGAATATCAGCATCCCTGATCCTCCGTTGGAATGTATGAAAGCAACATGATCCTCCGGTGCACACAACCCTGATATGATGGTACCTGATGTCCTTGCTGCCATATACTCGGCCTCTTGAGCTCCTTGCCCAATCTGCATCCTCCTGTCTATACCAAGATCCATATCCCAATGTGCCTATCAAGTAGCGCAATACATGCTTGCCCACCTTCCAGAAGAGCTTGGTAGGCTTAACCATAGCTTGTGAAAGCTGGTTAACTGCATAGCATATATCAGGTCGTGTATTGACCAAATACATCAGTGACCCCACCAACTGTCAATAAACAGTGGCATCCACTTCTTCTCTCAAAGTGGCATCCTCCTTCCTCCAACCTCCAGGAAGAGGAGTATCAACAGGCTTGCAGCCATGCATGTTGAACTTCTCCAGTATCTCCCAAGCATACTTGCCCTGAGAAACAAATAGTCCACCATTGCGCTACCATATTTCCAATCCTAGGAAATAGTGAAGGAGGCCCAAATCCTTCATCTCAAACTCTGTAGCAAGATCCTTCTTGCATGACAGTATCAACAGCTCATCACCCGTTAGAATCAAATCATCAACATGCAGTACAATGATAAGCAACTTACCCTCCACCACAATCTGGTATAGGTTAGGATCCGCCTCACTCTTGGAGAATCCAAGTCTTGTGAAATAGCTATCTATCTATGTGTACCAAGCACGTGGTGCTTGCTTCAACCCATACAGCACTCTCTTGAGCCTACACACATGCGACTTGCTGTTGAAGACCTCAAAGCCTTCGGGTTGCTCAATGTACACCTTCTCCTCAATGACTCCATTGAGGAACACAGTCTTCACATCCATCTGATGAATGTGCCATCCCATCTACGCTGAGAGAGCAAGAATCATCCGTATGGAAGAATACCTTGCGACAGGTGCAAAGGTCTCCTCATAATCGATCCCCTCTATCTGTGAAAAGCCTCGGGCAAAAAATCTTGCCTTGTACTTCTCTACACTCCCGTCAGCTGCCTACTTAACTTTGTAGATCCATCTCAAACCCACCACTGATTTCCCTTCCGGTCTAGGAACAATCTCCCATGCATTGTTTCTGACAATAGAATCATACTCTTCCACCATGGCATCTACCCATGTGGGATCCTCCACAGCTTCCTCGAAAAGTGATGGCTCAGTCACAACACACTTGCTCATAAGAGCCATGTATCCAGTGTACCGATCAGGTGACTGTCTCTGCCTGCGTTGGGCTATAGGTGGTCCTACAACTTTCTCTGCATCTTGAGCCAGTCGTTCAGCTTCTGTCAAGCGCTCTCGCCCTCTGATGGTTGGTGCTACATGAGTGGTCTCTTCCACTCCATGAACCTCATCCTGTGGCTGATCCACATCCTGAAGCTCATCCTTAGGAACTAATAGCTCCTCATTTGCATGCAAGTGTAGCTCCCTCTCAAGCGAACACTTCATGGCTTTCTCCTCCTGAAATTTTATATCTTGTCGCACAACAGTTTTAATACTGTCTGGAAAATACACACGATAGTTGTGGGGCATATCAGTGTACCCCACAAATATCCAACCTCTGCGGTCAGCTCCAACTTCTTCCTGGCATCCTTCGTCACATGCATGTAAATGTTAGCACCAAAAATCCTCAAATGAGAAAGATCAGGCTTCTTACCAGAATAAGCCTCCTCGGGTGTACTCATGCCAAGTATCCTATGAGGACAACGGTTCTGCACATAAACTGTTGTATTGCATGCTTCCGCCCACAAGTTAAGGGGTAGGCCCTGATCATGTAACATTGCCCGTGCAGCACCCACAATCGTTCTGTTCTTTCGCTCAGCTACCCCGTTCTGCTGTGGGTTATGGGGAGCTATGAGCTCTCTATGAATCCCTTCTGCCTTGCAGAAATCCTTGAACTCGTCCGAGATGTATTCACCACCATTATCGCTCCTAAGAGCCTTCACCTTCTTCCCCGACTCCTTTTCGGCCAGTGCTTTGAATTCACAGAACTTTGAATATGTCTCGCTCTTCTTCTGCATGAAGAAGATCCAGCACTTACAAGAGAAATCATCAACAAAAATCACATAATACCCGTGTTTTGTTGTCGAAGCAACTGAGAAAGGTCCACACACGTATGTGTGAATTCTCTCAAGGATCATCATGGCGTGACTATCCTTCTCGTGAAAGGTGGCTTTCACAAACTTCCCCAAAGTACACCCCTTGTACTGATCTGACTGCGCAAGTGTGCCTTTAGGAAGCCCTGTAGTGATCTGCTGCAGTATCTTCAAGGCTCCAATCCTTCTGCCTTGCCCGCCATTGTTGCGCATCCATCTACATGCAACTGATAAAGGTTCCTCACTCGAACACCTATCTTCCGGGTCTCACCAGTTGTCTTGCCGCGCAGGAAGGCCTTTCCCTCGCTGAAAACAACATCATACCCCTTGTCTTCTAACATCGCCACTGAGATGAGATTCTTCTTCAATCTTGGAACATGCCTGACTTCCTTCAATACGAAGGGTTTACCAGACTCCCTCTTAAAGGAAATGGTACCGATACCAGTCGCACTATATCTACCATCATCGCCCATCTCAATATGCACTCCAAGATCTTTGTCCTCCAGATCAGAGAACAAATCTCTATCTCCTGTCATGTGAAAAGACGCACCACTGTCCAAGAAGCACACCGATCCCATCACACTTGAAACCAAGCATACGATCAATGAAAAATCAGGCTCAAACTGTGAGGCTAGAGCCTCTCCTGCTGAAGATCCAGCAGCCTGCTTGTTCTTCTTCTTCTGCGGACAATTAGTGGCATAGTGTCTGTGCTGGTGACAGTGAAAACACTTCACCTTGGACATATCCTGCTTCTTGCCTTTGGCACCAGACTGAGAACCTTTCTTGCTCTTCCCTTTCTTTGCTTTGGTAGCTAAAGTGCAATTCTCTTCATCAGCTCCCTTTGACGAAGATCCGTCCCTCGTACTCTGCCTGATCTCCTCCTGCACAAGATCTTACCATAGTCTTTCCCATCCTGGCAATTTCTCCTGACCATTGACAGAGTCCTGATAGGAATGACAACTCTTCGGAAGACCAAGGAGAGCCAAGCTCACCAAGTCCTCATCATCGACAGTAACCCCCACACTTCCCAGCTCATCTCGACACTGAGTGAACTTCGTGAGATACTTGGGCATACTGTCACCCTTCTCGCATTTGATGTTTCTGAGTTTATCTTTGAGCGCCAGCTTCCTCTGATCACTCTTGCTTTGGAATAATTCTGTTAATGATTTCCACATCAAATATGGAGTAGCCTTTCCACGGAGGCTAGACACAATGTGATCCTTCACGCCCTCCAACAAAATCCTTCGACATTTTGCGGTCTTCTTTTGCCAAGCATCAGCTTGAGTAGCATCAGTAGGCTTTGGGATATCTGTATCTATGAACTCCTTCAGCCCGTTATCATCCAATATTGCCTCCATCCTGTCCTTCCATGCAATATAGTTTGAGCTACCCTCAAGAGCATACTCCAATCGCAATCCGTTGAAAGACATTGTTGCGTTGCCACCAAGAAAACACTACTGCAAATTCGAATTCCACCAGCAACCAACTCAACTGCCTCGGATCTAAGATTCGTGAGAACACAATATTTCTTGTACAGATATTGACTATATGGGCATTCACTGGATATCTCACCTTCCAAAGGAAGGATGAATCCAGAGGCTACCTAGCCCGATTACAGACTCTGCCTGAAGACATAGAATGTAAACACTTCCTGAATAGTAGATCTGATGATCAACAACTCCGATACCATGTAGAAATTTTGAATAATTTAACACATATTCAACAGAGATTATCCTGATCATGTACTATTGCGGAATACATACACAATACATAAGCTCCTCTACATTGATCATCAATATAGCATCATCAATAACAATAAAACATCAAGAGCATTCACACATTAACACAGTATGTAACCAGGGGAAAGAATCTCGCTAAAAACCCCAACTATCTGTATATTAATGATTGAGACCATGTAACATTACAAAGTACAATGCTTATCACAAGCAATCCAGTACCAGCTCCACCTGTTACACACAATACAGCTAAGATCTGATCTCCAAATCTATTCCACTGCTTGCTTTCCTCCACTGCTCAATACCTGCTCAAGAATGAATTAGAATGGTTTACCAAACTCGTATTTCACCTCCAAAGAATCACTCACACTGTGTTAGACGTGAGGAGAGGCTATAATACTGGGCAAATACATGAGCAAACTCATTGGCATACTCAATCCCTTGATTGTGCAAGATATGATGCACAACTGTAGTCACAACTGATAGCAATCTGATTCTCTAACACCTGTCCCTGCTGAACTGAACATGCACTGACATGCAACTGAGTTAACTGATGTATTCTATAGTTGTATTATGAGTTAATAATTAGTTTAACGACTCATCATTAGTCTAAATGTAGTTAGACTAACTACAACTAGTTTAACCAAGTCAAACTGAACACAACTCCATCAACTCCACAATCAACTCCACCAAACTCAACTGATTGAGTTCTAACTGAAGTCATGCATGCAACAACTCAACTGACTCATAAGAAAAGCATACTTCCTTCTGACAGTTGCATGGGCCACATTTGTAGCTCAAACTGAAGTGCTCCAAGAGAATAAGATCAAGTTTATAGTCCAAATATTATTATCAGACAATAATATTTGACTTTTCTATTTTGGACAGCCAGTCTAAAAATAGACTTTGATCACTCCTTTTGTGATCACTCCTGCTGTGGTCACTCCTACTGTGATCACTCCTGTTGTGGTCACTCCTGCTATGATCATACCTGCTGTGGTCACTCCTGCTGTGATCATCCCTGCTGGGATCCAAAAATAGAACTTGTGCCATAATTTGCCTGTGGGCCCACTTAGTGAAGGCGACTCTTTTCACTAAGCTCCATCATCTTGTTGCAATCTCAACAAATGACATATTCGGAAAATGGAAAAACATACATGTGGGTGAGGCGAGTCAACGAATCGACGACTGTTCATGAAAAATAGTTTCATGCATGCAACAACAGTGAGATGTTAATGAAAACTGAAATAGTGCTAGTACAAGCTACTATGTATGAAAACCACAGCAAGCGCTCACTGGAATCAAGAAGATAACATTCATATGAAGCGAAGCACAGAAAGCATCAGAAATGCAACACAAGACATGGAAGGCGAGCTTACCCCAAAACAGTAGAGTTGAATGTGCCGACGACTCCTAGATGCGATGTGGGATGTCAGAGCTACAAGGTTGATATGAGGAATGAGCAATGCAACATCCGGTTCATGATTTTCGATAAAATTGAAGATGTGACACACATGCCATAAATCTAAGAAGAGCGACACTTGGTGGGAAGTTTCTGAGATGATCCTTGGATGCAGCCTCCAAATACAAAAAGTAGATCCCTGAATCAAGGGATGCCTTTGCACACTACCTTGGGAGAAGCATCCCATGCATGGAAATTAGTTTTTCTCAGTCCCAAAGGGAGCCGATCAACTCAACTACACATGAAAGAGACTGCTCAATGACTGGGAGAAAATGCACATTTCTAGATGGGAGATGGGCTGGTTGCCCATGAGATTTGTGCAATTTCTGGACAGAGTAGCTGACTGTTGCCTGGGACTGTGCAATTCCTGGGCTGAGCAGCCCTGTTAGGAGGAATTGCGCAATTTTCTAGATGAAGCCTGACTGAAAGAATTGCACAATTCTAGAGCCCAGCAGAATGAATTGCGCAATTTCTGGAGGGAAGGCTAGTTTCCCTCCAAAATTGCACAATTTCTTGAGGGAGCTACTCAGCCTGTAGTTGGACCAAGTCCAAAAAAACAGCCTATGAGGGGGATGCATCAAGCTCTGATAGATAGGCTGCATTTCTACAATAAAAACACTGAATCTCGTGTACTTGACGAAGAAAGACATGTTGTTGTGAAAGGTTGGTAGGGAGGCTCCAAAACAAAGATTAGGAAAAATTTTGAGGGTGGTTGTAGCCACTACAACAACCTGAAATACAATATAACATAAAGGAAATGGAAGAAAATATAGCCTCAATAAAGGAAAAATGGAAACCTATCATGTAAGCTTATCAAACTTCCAAAAAGAAGCTAAGACCTTCAAGGCCCTCCACACTAACCTTAGAAGGGAAGAGGAGTGCTGGAGACAAAAATTGAGAAACAATTGGCTACAGGTTGGGGTTAGGAACAAAAATTTCTTCCACAAGTAAGCTAAGTTCAAGGAAACCAAAAATTACATTTCTCAGATAAATTTTGGAGGGTGAACCATAAATAATTTTGAAGAAATAAAGAGAGAAGCAGAGGAGAATTTCAGAAGCCTCTATAGCGAGGACCCTCTGAGGGATGTTAAGGATGAGGATTATTTTTTGGAAGGTATCTCGGCTATGGTCACAATGGACATGAAAAAAACTATAGTATCTACTCCATCAATTGAGGAGATAAAGGTAGTGGCCGTTTCCTTTCCCCCTGATAAGGCCCCTGGCCCGAACAAGTTCTCAGCTAGCTTCTATCAAAAATTCTGGGAAGTAATTAAGAAAGATCTTTGTAAAATGGTTGGATACTCCTTTAAGAGATTCATAATGGCTGGGGGAGTAAATACTTCCTTCTTAGCCTTGATCCCCAAAGACTTAAATCCTTCCTCCTTTTCAAGATTTCATCCTATATTCCTCCACAATCTTTCTTATAAGACATTCTCGAAACTGCTAGCCTCGAGGCTCAAACCTGTTTTTCCTAGTTTTATATCAGCCAACTTGGGGGATTTGTTATGAGGAGGAAAATTTTTGATAATATTATTCTGATACAAGAAGAAATTGACTCAAGCTCGCGAAGAGGTGATCAAGGAATGATAATAAATCTAGACATGGAAAATGCTTTCGACAGCATCAAGCACAATTTTCTGTTGCAAATTCTAGGAAAAATAGGGTTCGATGAAACATTCATCAGGTGGAAATACCTATGTATTTCTTCTCCTTGGATTGCATTGTTAGTTAATCGCAGAGTGGCAGGTTTCTTCAAAGCCTCAAGGGGGTTGCTCCAAGGCTTCCCTCTCTCCCACTTTCTTTATATCATGATGGTAGATGTGCTAAGTAGAAATTTGGAACAAGATAGAGATTATCTCCTCCTTCCGCGGATCAAATATAAAGAATAAATCAGAAGTATTAATCACAGATAGTTTGCAGATGACACAATTTTTCTGGGAGGAGGCTCTGTAGTTATTGCTAGTAATTTCAAAAGAAATCTCGATAGGTTCCAAAGTGCATTGGGAGGGGCCAACAATGACAACAAAATTCATATATACAGCTGGAACATCTTCCTCCAGAAAGAAAAAGAATGAAGAAATACTGGGGTTCGAATCGATAAGGGACTGGAAAGAATTTAAGTGTTTATGGGTTCTTATTTTCTAAATACAATCTTCTCCCTATGCTTGGCAAAAAGACCTTGACAAAATCAAAACTAAAATAGTGAATTGGCGAGGAATCTGACACAACCATGCGGGAAGGGAAACCCTAGTGAAGTTGGTGCTTTCAGCCATCCCTTTGTATTAGTTCTCTACCCTGCATTCTCCCATGTTCATTTTGCATCAATTGGGGATTTATATTAGAAATTTTCTATGGGAGTGTTTCCAGGAAAACTAGTGTCGATTTGAATTGCTAGTCCCACTAAGATGGGTAGCTATCTTAGAAACAAACAATCAAAACAATTTGAGATTTCCTTTAAGTGTAATAGATAAGAGGGAAGAAGAGAGGACGAACCTGGATCTTCCGCTTGGATTCTTGCTTGATTTCTCTCTCCCTCGATAGAATTTGCCACTCCTCTCCTACTTGTCCCACTTTAAAGAGTACCTGTAGAGTTAAAGTAATAGAAAACCATCAAAGGATCTCTATCTAAAACATCATAAACAATGCAGAATCAGAAACACATTGACCATACAATTTCATTCATAAACAATAAGATTCACAAATACACGATTATATGGAGGAAAACTCAAAGAACTTTATTAATAGTAGAAGAGAGGATTACAACCCAGTTGTCTGATCCAACATCATCCTCCCAACATAGAAGCCCTCTTCACCTCATGAAAAGCAAGATCACCAACAATACAATGTCTCTTCTCACAAATAAACCAACAACACTTCCTTACAAATTACAAAATTCCAACCTCTGGATCTCTTAGATGAGGGATCCATTTATAGATGTCTTGCAATGGTGTGAGTCAGCTCTGGGTTTTTGATTAGTGTCATTCCATTGATATTTCTTGGTTCCACTTGCAGATTTCATTGATCTCTTACTCATCCCTGGGCGAGTTCAGAGAGGCAAGTGTCATGGGAGAAGTTTCTGGAAGATTCCATGAGTTTCCACTTAGCAAACTATCTCTACCATTTGTCCATTCTTGCTCATCACACCCTATAGAAGGCCTTTTCAGTATGCATCACACTTGGCTAGTGTAGTAGTTAGTATGCATCGCACCTTGACCATGGGGTAGTCAGTATGGTCCATTTTTGGCCAATTCTAAGTGGTTTTTCAGGTGGAACTTCTGGGAAATGATGTAATCAGTTGACCATGATCCTTTAGGGTATGAAACAACACTTTTAGGGGTTAAAGAGCCCTTGGTTTATGGACATATGAGTTTGGGGTTGCAATGCCCAAATATGTCTATAACAGTTGCCCCCTAAAGCATGAGGTCGTAAATCTTTTGATGTCGGGTGAAATTCTTTATCATGAGGATCCGAGGTATTCGAACTGGAAGGTGACCTGTATAAGATACAATACAATACATCATCATCATATTATTTTCATGATCTAGCTAAGGTAGGCATTCCCATGCTCAGCTTTATAAATTCATTTTCATGTACATAGGACAGATAATCATCTGTTGTTGTAGACTGGTGATTCTTCGCATGAAGAGTCATCTTCCTTGGCTTAGATGACTATCTGTGTAGCTTCTGTGTACAATTGATGTCTTTATTTTCCTGAATATATTGCAGCCCGCATGGATGAAACTAGATCCGGGGTTTTCAAACTCATTCAATCTTCGTCCGATGTACAAGTCGATCCATGTGAAAAGATGTTAAGAAGTCGAACATGGAAAGACATTGCCTGATTACCAGCCAATAATGTAAGCTGTTAACAGGCACGAGAGAAGTCACCGATAATGATAATGACCCTCAAGGTACTATAGTACAATTCATGTGGTGTGAATATATGAGCCATTGTCGAACACCACACAAAATCTTTCGGTCGAAGGCCATTGATGTAAAACTGTCACCGGAAGTGAGAAACTTGCCATTGAGGCATGCAAGCTTCAAAGTACTGAAAGGGTTGTTTCTAAGTCAACTTCTTGGATAATGAGCTGAAGTCGACAAGAAGTGACCCATCATAGGAGGGCCTTGATGTATCCCACATCTATGACACGAAACGGAGCAAATGATTTTTCTGGAGGTGAAAATGATCTGATGATACAAGGTTCAGGAATGATGGTCATGAAAAATGAAGGGTGAAATTATTGCATCGGATGAGGCATTTGCTGGATCGTGAATTCTTTGAATGACTTCTCTTGAACATGTCGGTGATACTAAAATGGATTGGTAGCATTAACCCCAAAAGATGGATGGTACAGAGGACCAATGGTGATATAACCGCTGAACGAAATAACCCAACTCGACTCAATCATGGTGATGGAGTGAAAGTGTCATGTTCAAGAGCAACTTGCTACCAATAAAATTCTTCAAGTTTTCTTCTCTTTTTCCCTAGTCATTGCTAACCAGTACCTCTTTATTTTTGTCAAGCTTGAGGAGGATAACATATGCTTGTTCTATAATTTGCCCGAAGATAACATATGCTTGTTCTATAATTTCCCCTTTGGGCAAACCTATCGCTATGTTTTAGTGAACCTAGCATCAGTGAGACTCATTTTTGTCTGGGTGGACAAGTTTGTCGCTATTGTTTTAATGAGTTTAATGACAAATATAACTCGGTCCTTTTCATGTTTAGAGAGTTTGAAAAGGGATGAAAAGGAAACTCCAACAATCCTTTTTCATAGCATAATCCCTTAAGTATGAAAAAGTATAAAATAATACGAAAGGGATGACTTTTTGATTGCTTTAGCGAGCCGAAAAAGACAAGTGCTCGATCTTTTTGTTTGATAATCCCTCAGGTCCAAAAAGATTAAAATATATAGGAGGGATGGTGCTTCCCCTTACTTTAACGAGCTGGAAAGGCCAATAGCTTGACAATCTTTTTATATTTAACGAGTCTAAAAAGAGTTTAAAAGTGACTCGTTTTTAGGAACGAGTGGTATTTTTTGGGTAGCAACTAGTTCCAGGTAAGTTTGGAACTTCTCAAAACATGGCAGTGTAAAGAGGGTGGCTGACAGAACCACTTGTCGCAACTGTTCCTCAAAAGGGTAAATAATCAAGTGGAAGCGTATGATCGGCCAAAAGAATGGAGGTGATGGTAAGAACACAACCAAGGCTCAAAAGGCTGATAGCAGGGCAATCACAAAGGTTATTTATCGAGGGTGGACTCATTTTTTAATGAGCTTGAATCGGAAGAAACTATGCTCAGTGGCGGGTTTATTTTTTAATGAGCTTGAACCTTGCGGAAACATTGCTCATGATTTTGGTCAAAGATATTCAGTTCACCATTTAACATGTTAGATTCTTTCATCGATCGTTCAACCTACTCAATTGCTCCATCAAATTGATTAGAAATACACATATATATGCCTGAAAAATGAATTAAAAACTAACATTTTACTTGAAGTATGTGAATAGTAACATAAAAAGTAGTTTTACCTCCCATTTTTACCATTTCATTTCAAATTTGGGACTTTGGAGCTCTGGAGTGGTTTTCCCCCTCAAATTTCATCAGCTGATTTCGGGAGATCTGGTGGACTATTCTCTGCGCCGTCAGGACCAGGTAGGAGCTAACCCTAAGCTCTTCATTTTCATTCCATCTTTTTCTGATTTTGAGCAAGTTTTCCCTTCCTTCTAAGCCCCTGGGGTTTTAAGAATTCGTTCTCCCATCATCGCACCTTCCCTATATCGAAAGGTGTGATGCATACTGAGTTGTACAATGGCCAATTAGTATGCATCTCACCTAGTTCAAAAGCAGGGTGCGATGGGCGCAGAAGGGGAACTTTACACAATAATTTTTCGTGAAATTTTTTGCCTGTTTTTGCTCAAATTTGGATCCTAATTCATCTTTTGTCTGTGACTTAGATATTTGTTGGATCAAGATGGTTGTTACATGGCATGAATGCGAACATGAAGAAGAGGACATGATTGCCCGACATGATCAGGGTACTGTTACTGCATTGTGGAACTGTGGTTTACTCAAATTCTTCTGTATATCTAGCATGAGGAAACAAATCAGTTTGTTGCAGTATTTTCTCAATGCTTGGGATCCGATCAACCAGGTATTCCACATTAGAGGAAAATCTATTCCACTGAAAGTCGAGGATATCTACTTTTTGATGGGGTTATCAAGGCATGGTGCCCCTCTTTCACTGTCGGGATCTGCCCGTGGGGTTGAATCTGTGAGAGATTATATCCATCAATTTTGCAGAGATGGATCTCAGCCTAGCTGAGATGGAAAAATCAATATCCAGGATGTCATTGATCAGTCCCTAAGGACCATTTTATTCATCTTTGCTAGATTGGTTGGTAGCACAGCTCTTCATTTGACAAACAAATCTTATGTGCAGTATGCTCTAGAATGCCTGGAACCAAAGGTATTCAATTGGTGTGAGGTGGTACTTCCGGTGATAAAAGAACAACAACGGAAGATCCAAGAACTTTGGCTATGGTTCCATTTTGACTTCTTTTGCCTTGGAGAGGATCCCACTGATGCAGCCTCAGTACATTTCACTAGGATTGCCAGCACTGAGGGAACCCAGGATGCAGAGATGGGTTGATCTCATGGCCAGACATGCTGGTCAGCCACAGATTTCTTTCTCTGATGCCTTCTTTGAGTGGTTCGACCATCAGGAGATGGTCTTCGCAAAGTATCCATATGTTGGGATGGATTTTTGTGGCGACCTAGATTTGGCGTTACTAGTTGGCAAGCAGTGGAGTGTTATGGGTAAAATGATTTGACCATATCTTTGTTTATCAGTTTTATAATGTTTTTGTGTTTTTAAATGTTATCAAGACTAATTGAACCCATATGTGTGCGCAGATATTGGGCCAGTGCGACCAACGGTACGCCCAAGGGCAGCAACTAATGTTCCAGTAGGAGAGGCTGTAGGGAGGGTTGTCCTTTGCGATCTAGACATAGTGGAGACCCTGGAAATGCTGCAGGATTAGATCGAGGGTCTCACTCTTGGTATTCAGGATGTGAGGACCGATGAGTTACCTCTGAGGCTACAGCGCCACACTACTGGTGTGTCGAGTCAATGGACTAGGCTCTTGCGTATGATCGCACAAGCAGTGACATGTTATCACCAGCATCATTAGTATAGGATGCTTTTCTGCATTCATTTTTGAGTTTCTTGGTCGTATGACCAATTTTTCCTTGTACACAAAACATTTTGTAAAAACTCTAAACAGTTATTTTTTATTTTCAGAGTTTTATTTTGGTTAAGTTATGTGATCTAGATGAAAATGTTAATGTGAAGTTCTTTTCTTTACAAATGCTGCAAATGTCTATCTAACACATAATTTTCTAATGAATTAGTTAATGTATTTAAGTTTCTAGAAATGTGTTGATATTGAATGGAATCAAACTGCCTTTCCAAAATCCTGACTCTTAGGAACATACGATAGATAACTAGTTCCGAACTAAATAAACGCCAGTAAGCTATAGAATGACAAGTTGCAAATCTAGCCTGACAACAAGTCGGTGTATGCCATGTGAGATGGAATTAGAGAAAAGCTACATCAACACGCTATACTCAGTGATGTTGTTCATTGATTGACCAATACATATACCCTTGAAACTCACTAACTCTCCGCTTGGAGCAAAGATGGCCCAGGCTGTAGAAGATAGGTTCCGCATTCTATGACTAGCGTCGTCAGCATACCCAACGAATGTTTCCAAAAAGTCTGACATATGCAACAAATGCAAAGTGGATTACCTAACCAAAGTGACAACTCTTGACGAAAACAAAAATGTAACAAAAGCATATCTATAAAGAGCTTACTACACTTGATCAAGCATAGTACCACTTAAGATACAACCCATTTCGGGGTCATGACAGTGGAATTCCATCATAATCTACCAGCTCGTAGGCTCCTTTTGCTAATACTTGCTTAAAAATGTAGGGGCCCATCCATAATGATTTGAACTTGCCTGCTCCCAATTTATCAGAGTCCTGATCGTAGAGCAAGACTAGGTCACCCTCTGAGAAGACACGAGGCTTGACATTTTTGTCAAATTGATCTTTGACACATTTCTTATGTGCTTCATTAGCCAATGCAGTGTCACAACAAGTTTCATCCAAGTGGATCAGTTCCAAGAAACGAGCCTATTCCTCTGAAGTTTCAGGAAGTAGATCGATTACGAGCTTGAGAGATGAAATTTCACACTGAATCAGTAAGATAGCTTCCAGGCCATATACCAACTGAAAAGGCGTAAATCTGGTTTCATTTCTCACCGAAGTCCTATATGCCCACAGAGCTGAGTACAAGATTAAATTCCAATCATGTTTATGGACTCCCATCATTCTCTGCAGCATGCACTTTAGGACTTTGTTGATCGCTTCAACTTGCCCGTTAGCCTGTGAATAATATGGAGTAGAACTATCGTGGGATAGTCTTAATTTGGCAATCAATTCAACCATCATGTGATTGCGAAAATGCAATCCATGATCTGTGACTATAGTCTATGGAACACGAACCTAGAGACTACATGATTGAAAAAGAAAAGGGCATCCGTTTTTCCATTGTTGTTTAATGTAGGCATCGCCTCGGCCCATTTTGTAAAATAGTTGACAGTGACTATGATATACCCATGCCCCCCGGCCGAGGTGGGGTTACATGTCATGAAATCTATGCCCCATTTAGCGAATGGCCCAACAACAACTACTGGATGCAGCGGTGCAGGTGGTAATCTAGTTTTGCGATAAAAAATCTGACAAGTATGGCAACTTCTGATTGCAATTATGCAATCTTTGAAGAAAGTAGGCCAGAAGTAACCAGCTCGTAAGATCTTTTGTGCAATAGCGTAACCAGATAGATGCCCCCCACATGCGCCTGAAGATAGTAGGCCATAAGTAACCAACTCGTAAGATATTTTGTGCAATAGCATAACCAGATAGATGCCCCCCACATGCGCCTGAATGACAATCATTCAAGACTTTTTTAGCCTCCTCATGCATGAGGCACCTTCGCAGAACTGTATCGACACCACGACGGTAAAGTGTATCATCAACGATCATGTAGTCTTTTGCTTGGTATCGAGTACATTTTTGTTCCGAGCGAGAGGTGTTAGGCCTAAAGGTTTTGGTTTGGAGATATATTAGTATATCTTTGTACCGCATGTCGCTTGATGATATCAGAAACAGAGTTTCATCCACGATTGATGCTTTAGATGTTAAATCGTTGGACAGTTATGGGAGATCACAAAGTAACTCTGTGAAGACTAGAGATTTCTTTGATTTGGATTTGGTAAATTCCAGATCAAACTCTTTGAAAATGGCTATCCATTTAGAATATTTTCCCCAAAGCAATTGACGTGATAGAATGTAGGTCATAGGGTTGCAATCTGACAAAATGGTAGTTTTGCGAAAGATTATATAGTGTCGAAATCTCTGTACTACTTGAACAGCTGCTAAAGCTAGCTTTTCAACATAGGAGTACTTTCTTTCTGTGTCATTTAAGTTGCGGCTTAAATAATACACAGGATGTTCTATTTCGTTGTCTTCTTGTACTAAAACCATGGCGATGGTTATATCTGTAGCGACAAGATATAGGTTAAAATATTTTTGATAGTCGGGAGCGTACATTAATGATTCTTTTACTAGGGAACCTTTTAAAGCATCAAAGGAAGCTTGCGCAACCTGATCCCTGTTGAAGGGTACTTCTTTTCTCAAAAGACACGTATAACCTTTAGCAAGTTCGGCGTAATTTGGAATGAACCTCCTTAGAAAGTTTGCTTTCCCTTGGAGTTTCTGAATCTGAAGCAAATTTGAAGGTGGAGGCATGTCGATGATTGCCTGAACCTTACATGGGTCGAGTTGAATTCTGTCCTTAGAAAATATGAAACCAAGTAACCGACCAGAACCAACACAAAACACACACTTGTGTGGATTGAGTCGTATCTTGTAGTGTCGGCAACGTAGAAATATAGCTCTCAAATGCTGCGGATGATCAGTCCGCTTTCGCGAATGAGCTGGTAGATTGTCGAGATATGGTTGAATGATGTGTTTGATGTCATGGAAGGTGTAGTTCATTTCCCTCTAAAATGTTTCCCCTATGTTCTTCAAACCGAAAGGTAGTTTTCGTTACGCAAGTGTGCCCCATGGAAATATAAATGCAATCTTCGACTGGTTTTGTGGGCAGATATTGATTTGATTGTATCCGGAAAATCCATCCATAAATGAAAAGACTTTGCATCCAACACATTCATCAATTATCTGGTCGATGAAGGGTGTAGGGTACTTGTCCTTTGGACAAGCTTGATTTACATCCCTGTAATCGATACACACTCTAATCGTTCCTTGCTTTTTCATCACAGGAACAATATCTGATACCCAATCAGTGAGAGGAACAGGGAAAATGAAACTAGCATGCAAAAGTTTTTCAACTTCTACCTTAATGGTGGCGACTTTCTTTGAACTGGTCAAAGCCACTGTCTTACTAGTTTGACATCTAGATACATCTTTATTTCATGTTCAACAATACTCGTGTCAATGCCTGGCATTTGTTCATATGACCACGCAAAGACATCTCTGAATTCACGAAAGAGAGCACAGTATATTTCCAGTTCTGAAGGAGAAGAACATTTGCCAACATGTATATTCTCTACAATGTTAGGTTTGGTCGAGATATTAATGACAATAGTTTCTTCAATATTGGACATATTTCGCTCAAAATCCACCATATTTACAGTATTTTATAGAAAATCAAAAACTGAAGGATGATTAAGGTCACTAGAATAATCCTTGTTTTTATCTTGAGGCTAGGAATGATGGTGGTGATCTTCCCATGGTGCCTCTCCTATCATCATTGACTGAATGATTCCTTCATCTGTAGAATGTACATGAGACCAAGGATTGGAAGAGGTGCCATACTCTAGAGACCTATCTATCCAAACACTTACGGAGCTTTGATTTGGGTTCGCCGCCCATGCCCAAAAAACTGATTGCTACAACAATTCTATAGGGATTAGGGTAAACACCTAGAAATGATCCATACTATCAAAATGTTCAGAGTTCTTCTTCATCTTTGTTGATGTAGAAGATATCATGTGACAGGTTTCCACCATGGCCACTTCCGCCAGATTACTTGGAGGCAGGAGGACAAAAGTACCCATTAAGGCAGGGTCTTTTAGGAGACCTACTCCCACATTTTGAAACGATTGAGAGCTTCCATGGATCAATGGAATGCTTCTAGTAACTTGCAAAATATTGGGGAGAAAAGTTAGTTGGTCAATGATTGTAATTCCACCTTGAAAGGGAAATGCAATCTTTCTAAAATATGTTGACACAACAATAGCCATAGCATAAATCCAGGGTCTACCCAGTAGGATATTGTAGTCAAGGTTTCCATCAATGACCTCAACTTCAGTTTCTACTGTCTTGCCTCCCAGTTCGACTTGAAAGTTACTTAATATCCCATATGGCATGTATGTTCTCCCATCGAATGCCTTTAATGTTGTTGATGATCGTGACAAGGATGGTGAGCCTAAGGTTTTCCAACAACTCATTGACATAATACAGGTATATTCCCCCTCATCAATGATTGTTTGATGAACAGTTTTGTTGAGGGCTTTTACCTGTATAAGGAAAGCGAGCTGTGCCAGTAACTGAGGTTTGTATCCTTTATGATTAAAGGCCACCAAATTAGAATCTTCTGGATCAATCCCACCTATCGCTGATAACAAAGCCTGCTTCTGGGAGGGGCAATTCTGCAGTACTTCAAGTGTCGACATAGCGGATGGCAATTGGGCCAGATCCTCCACTATATTATAATTATGTGTTGCTTGGGCACAAGGATTAAACGTCGATTTATGTACTACTCCCTTTGGTGGTTTTATAGTTAATTCAGGAATGATGGGTGGAACAACTTCTGGCGAGGTTGTTGTCGAACTACTAGGTTGATCTGTAGCCTTATTGTTCGACGATTGTGGATTTCCATAATCTTTATTCCTTGTTGATATCAAAGCATCATTTTGTTGTTTCGAGATGGATAGCATCAGCACTTGGGATAGGGAAGCACGATCAATAGCAACCAGATTAGTTTCTGGGTTGGGAAACAGATCAATCAATACTGCTGAGGTACTTGAAGTCTTTAAAAACTTCGTGACCTTAGCTCGACATGGACAATCTCTCATATAATGGTCCTTATCACATATGAAGCATGGATGATTAGGTTTATTTCACCCAGTAGGGTTTCCAGAAGATTTCTTAGGAGGTGAATCTTCCTGTTTCTTCCTTTTGTTTTTCCCTTTCTTCTTGCCTCCTGGTTGCTTTGGTTTTTTACCCTTGTCAAATGACACGGCATTAACCTCTGAGGCAAGAGGTTCTCCATTTTATCTTTGACTAGAAATTGCAAGGGATTTTTTAGATGTAGCCTTTGCAGTTTTCGTGCTTGTGGTACCGATCACGCCATCGCCGACATGAGAGTCCCGGTTCGATTTAGGAGGGGGAGGAACGGAAAATTCTGGTCTGGGAGCGTCAGGAATTTTGTCGTAGAGTGTCCCAGACTGAGTATAGATCAAGTCTAAATATTGTGCACGAGCAATGACTTTCTCTTCAGTGAGAACTCCTCCTTTAGCCACATCCTCTGGGATAGAGGGTAACAATGACTTTATAAACCATTCAACTAAAAGCTAATCAGGAACATACATCTTTACCATTCGATGATGACGATGCCACTCGTGAATATGATCAGATATGTGAGTGGCTATCATCTGTTTAAAGTTGGTAAGGAGTTCTGTCCCCATTTCGTACCTTATGGGTAATTGAAAATGGGTTAAAAAGGTAGTGGCAAGCGTGATGAAGTTATCAAATGAGGCTCTAGGCAATTCAATATACCATTTTTCTGCCAAATGTAGACATGGAGTTTTGACCTTTCTTTCTTGTTCAAGATTTTCATTTTCACTAGTTGACGGTGTGTGATCAACCTCATTGCCAAAGGTTGATGAAACCAGAAGGTGCGAATGGGGAGACCATTCTCTCAAGATCAACGAAATGCAAGGACAATCTTGATGAAAATGGAACTTCTGGGAAATGATGTAATCAGCTGACCATGATCCTTTAGGGTATGAAACAACACTTTTAGGTGTTAAAGATCCCTTGGTTTATGGACATATGAGTTTGGGGTTGTAGTATCCAAATATGTCTATAACAGTTGCCCCCTAAAGCATGAGGTCGTAAATCTTTTGATGTCGGGTGAAATGCTTTATCATGAGGATCTGAGGTATTCGAACTGGAAGGTGACCTGGTCTTGCTCTATGATCAGGACTCTGATAAACTGGGAATGGGTAAGTTCAAATCATTATGGATGGGCCCCCACATTGTTAAGCAAGTATTAGCGAAAGGAGCCTATGAGCTAGTAGATTACTTGGGATTCCACTGTCGCAACCCCGAAACGGGTTATATCTTAAGCGTTACTATGCTTGATCAAGTGTAGTAATCTCTTTGTAGATATGATTTTGTCACGTTTTTTTTTTCGTCAAGAGTTGTCATTTTGGTTAGGTAATCCACTTTGCATTTGTTGCAGATGTCGGACCTTTTGGAATCATTCGTTGGGTACACCGACAGAGCTAGTCATAGTACGCGGAACCTATCTTCTGTAGCCTGGGCCATTTTTGCTCCAAGCAGTGAGTTAGTGAGTTTCAGGGGATATGTATTGGTCAATCAACAAACAACATCGCTGAGTTTCAGGGGGACTCATCCAAGGGTTGCAGCGGATGAGGCGTTTGCTAGGTGGTGAATTCTCTGAATGACTTCTCTAGGACTTGTCGGCGACACTGAGATTTATTGGATGTGTTTTTTAGCTTCGTCTGTAGTTTATAAAGCAACAACAATAAAAAACAAACAAACTATTCATTCCCCAGCGAAGTCGCCATTTTGTTTCTGAGAAAACTAGTTTCGATTTGAACTGCTAGTCCCACTAATATGGGTAGCTATCTTAGAAACAAACAATCAAAATAGTTCGAGATTTCCTTTAAGTGTAATAGATAAGAGGGAAGAAGAGAGGACCAACCTGGATCTTCCACTTGGATCCTTGCTTGATTTCTCTCTCCCTTGATAGAATTTGCCACTCCTCTCCTACTTGTCCCGCTTTAAAGAGTACCTGTAGACTCAAAGTAACAGAAAACCATCAAAGCATCTCTATCTAAAAAATCATAAACAATGCAAAATCAGAAACACATTGACCATACAATTGCATTCATAAACAATAATATTCACAAATACACAATTATATGGAGGAAAACTCAAATAACTTTATTATAGTAGAATAGAGGATTACAACCCAGCTATCTAATCCAGCATCATCCTCCCAGCATAGAATCCATCTTCACCTCATGAAAAGCAAGATCACCCAACAATACAATGTCTCTTCTCACAGATAAACCAATAGCACTTCCTTACAAATTACAAAATCCAGCCTTTATATTTCTCAGATGAGGGATCCATTTATAGATGTATTTCAATGGTGTGAGTTAGCTCTAAGTTTTTTATTAATGTTATTCCACTGACAATTCTTGGTTCCACTTGGAGATTTCATTGATCTCTTACTCATCCCTGGGCGAATTTAGAGAGGCAAGTGTCATGGGAGAAGTTTCTAGAAGATTCCATGAGTTTCCACTTAGCAAACTATCTCTGCCATTTGTCCATTCTCACTCATTGCACCCTATAGAAGGCCTTTTCAGTATGCATCGTACCTGTCTAGTGTAGTAGCCAGTATGCATCACACCTTGACCATGGGGCAGTCAGTATGGTCTAGTTTTGGCTAGTTTTGAGTGGTTTTTCAGGTGGAACTTCTGGGAAATGATGTAATCAGTTGACCATGATCCTTTAGGGTATGAAACAACACTTTTAGGGGTTAAAGAGCCCTTGGTTTATGGACATATGAGTTTGGGGTTGTAGTACCCAAATATGTCTATAACAGGGAGGGAGGAAAGATAGAAACCAAAAAATATCATTTGGTAAATTGCAAAATTGTTAGAGCACCAATATAACATGGAGGGCTTGGAATTATGGACCCAAGGATGAAGAATATGGTGATGGGGGTCAATCTCTTCTTGATCATGACCACGAAGTCGAATCAATGGTGGATGCGGGTGATAAGAGAAAAGTATATAAAACAATACAAACACAGAGAGGTGATAATGGAGGCGACTCAGAGCTCTCCAATCTGGAAACTGATGAGATTATCATCAAACACTAGAGGGAAATATTTATGTATAATTCCGAGAAAAGGAGACACTATTTAATTTTTTTCGGATTCGATTATGGGGTTTCAAACTCTAGATTTGGACCAATCCATAGATGCTCTTCGTATCTACTTGGAGTAGATCAGGTGGTATATTTGGACCAAATTTCGGAGTGGGATCTTTAGGGTTTGTGGAAGGGGTGGAAGCTGGATAACATCCCAGCAGATTTGTTTCATTAAGAGAAAACCTTATCAAAAAATTAAGAGGTCATGCCCCCATAGAGTATTCATTGGTGGACAAGTGGGGATGGAAAATAGCCACTCTCACCTTCTATTCAATGCTCAAGTCCCTCAAAAATCCTCAATTTGGAATAAAATTTGGGAATCAAATGTTATTCCAAAGGTAAGAAAAAATTGTTGGTTGTTAGCTCATAAAAAAATTCTCACTGATGAGAACCTCTAGAAACATGGTCACATTGGTCCATCTAGATGTCCTCTCTGTGAAACATATGAAGAGTCTATTTCCCATCTCTTTCTCCACTGTCAGGTAGAAAAAGATGGTTGGTGGCTCTTGGTCTGCTTTTCCTCGGAACAAAATGACCTTCTGATCTCCTTCAATTCTTTAACTCTTGGCCAAAATTCTATTCGGGCTCCCTTCAAGCAAAAATCACCTTCAAAAAGATATGGACCGCTCTACCCAAGTATGTATGTTGGAAAATATGGCTAACAAGGAATAAAGAAATTTTCAAAATTTCCTGGGTAACTTTCAATACCACAACTCTGAAATCCCTTTCATCTTGTATGGAACTGCATCGCCTGATAATTGACCCCTTTCTGGTTCAAGTAGAAACAACATAGATTGCTCATTGGGCTTGTCCCCCAACTCTCAAATTCCCTACAAAAGCCTCTCCTTTGAGTCCTCCCTAGATTCTTAGATTTCCTTCTGAAGGGCTAGTGGATTGGATTCGATCATCAAAAAATGGACTCTCTAATTTGATGGAGCATAAAAAGGAAATCCTGGGGTGGCAGAAGGGGGAGGAATTCTCATTAATCCTAAAGAAATCATAGATGATAGATATGATTGGGTTCTGGGAATGAAGACAAATAATCAAGCAGAGCCTTATGGGTTGTTCCTTAGGCTCTCTCTGGCCCAAAAAAAGGGAATCAAGGATATGCATATCCTAGGGGATTCCATGTTGATTATAAAGCATATGAACTACAACTCAGTTGCTCAAAATATCAAACTGAACCAGATCATCAAGAGAACACAAGGAATGATCCCTCTCTTCGAACAACTTAAGTTTTTCCATATATTAAGAGGAAATAATAAGGACACTGACAAGCAAGCCAATTTTCTCTGTAGGATGAAAGAGGAAAGAAGCAAGGTGAATGGCATTGTGGGACCGGTCATCATCCCCTAATGTTTTTTATGAATCTACAAATATTGAAAGTTGAGTGTGGTTATGGCTGGATAAAGAGCTATAATAAGATGGAATGCACAAAGTTTTATTGCACCTCCTCCCCTAGCTTGTCTCCCTCTCCCCCCTACTTCCCCCTTCTTCCATCCTACCTCTCCTCCCTTCCCCTCCCCCTCTACTTCCCTCCCTTCAAACTCATCCTCCTCTTCTCCTTTCACCCTCCACCTTGGCCACCTAGGCAACCATCTCCCTTTCCCCCTCTTCCCTTATCACCACGCCCCTATCCCATCGACATCCATATACCCTGGCCCATCCTCCTACCTCATGGCACCCCTATCATTTAGCATACGATGCAGCGTGGATTTTGTACTTGGGCTGGTACAACACTTGGACTATGGATGAGTTTAATACTATTTCTCCTCGTACCAGTCGCAGAAACTGGCGAAAACAAGATGAAACCATGCAAAATAATGGGGAGAGTGAGGAGCATTTAATTAATCAGGTCTGGGGTTGTTAGTTTGTACAAGGTAAGCTTGTGTGGGACAAGTCCATGGTAATTTCCATGAGCAGAGGAATTATGGCAGAACATCGGGATCTAAGCAGTATGAGTTCTCCTCATCTACTTTGCATCAAGATCTAGTCCATCATCTTCTATATAAGGAGTAGTAACAATGATATCTTTTGTCACAAGAATTGGTTTTCTTCTATCCTGGGAGTTTCCAACTTTAGTTCCTAGTGGTCGGGCCTGGGAATTTTGGGTGGTCTGGGTAGTGGCAGAGTTTGTGTAATTTGCACGATGGTGGTAATTTTCACAATGGTTTCATAAGGTAGTCGTGGGAAGGATCGGGTCATCACAAAGGGCGGCATTACCAACGATATAGGCAAGAAATAGTCTTCTAATGGGGTTGCCACAGAAGGTGTTGTAACAAAGTTTGTAAGTGCAGTCTTTTAGAACTACTATAAGTTCTCTTTTGGGTTTGTTGTCCTATTTCTCTCCATGAGCCTTTGTTCTAGTCTCCGCCCCCCACATTCATTATGGAATCTATGAGTATAATAGAGGAGGATGGATCGATGCCTAGTTCATAGGACTGCCACAACCTCATTCGGGGAGAATTCCTAGGCACAATCGAGGGAGGTTCCACCAGGCTTGTGGTCTCTGTAATAAAGAGCATGTGTAAATCAAAGAAGGGCTGGAAATAATTCAGAGGTGCATTCATAAAAAATAGAAGGAGACTCTAGAAATACAGGAGCAACAACTAGTAAACAATGAGAGAATTCGTCAGCTGGAAGACGAAGTGGATGCCCTGCGTCTGCAAATTAAGAATCTACAGCTCAAGCTGGTCGACAAAAACCCAAGGTCAGATGAAGAAAATACTGGAATCAATCTTAACAACCTGACGCCAATGGAGGAGTAACCAATACCATGTGTCTTTTTAATTTCCTATTTTCTGATGTCAAATTACATATGTAAATATTTGTTGAACCAGTTTTGTAGGATTTATAGCCATAGACAAGTAGCAAGGGAGAATTTTGTAATTTTGGGAAAGAAAATTCTTGGCTTGGTAGAACATAATGTAAATTATGATGCTGTCAGGTGGCTCGACACTATTTTGTAAATCTTCTAGATTTTGGCCACGCATGGGCATGGATTAATACATATCTCCTACTCTTTTTGGTTAAAAAAAAAATAGGCCTTGTTGCAATATCATGGGCCATTAGCATGGCTTATCAATATCACATGTTCAAAAAAACATAATTCATTCGATATGACATTTTTTCAATTAATGAATTTAATTAAAAGGGAAAAAAGACATAACTACTTTGTAAATAAATCCCAGCCTTTAATATTTGTATACTACTAAGAATATTCTAGAATATTTTATGGAGCTTAAATTGCTACTATAATTAAAATTTTGGATTCTCTATTTCAAAATAAACATAGATATCAACATAATTATTACCAAAAAAAAATATCATTTAAATATTAAAATAGTACAACCTGACACATATTTTATATAATAAAATTAAAAATGTTATGTAATATTTTTTTTATAAATAAAAAAATAATTTTATTTTCAGATTTCATTTTCTACCTATCATTTTTTTTAAATTCAAATTAAGAGGACATTGTCATTATGTATCAACCTTGTTAGGATGTATATCTTAGTGTGATATTTATGTTAATTGCACCGAGAGGTACATTTTGCACCCTAGTGTGAGGGAAATTTGTGAATTTGTTCGTGTTCAAATTGACACATGTCCCTCATAAAATAAAAATAAAATATTCAACAATGTCTGCTATAATACAAAAATTAAAAAGAATATGCATGTTTAGTTATTTTTAATTAAAATAATTATAAAACATCAATAATTCCAACTTCACTATGATCACTCGATTTGTTGTTAATATTACAACCCAATATAGTAAAAATATTTCACTCGCTCTGAGACATAAATAAAATATTTCGACATTTAGATGACGTAATATAATTTCATATCAACTTTAAAAACAGGTAAAGTAATTAGAAGTAAAAAAGTGTGAGCAATATGTTTAAGCCTTATACTTTTCAAACAAACAAAAATATGTAAGTTTAAAAATTCTATTGAATAATTAAAAATGAAATACATCACATTTTTTGGCCTAGTGTGCCATATACTAATAGTAACAAGGCTAAGATATATGATACTGTGAATATCAAAGTAGAGGTAAATGGACAAAAAGAAGCAATTAAAGAAGAGGATTGCCCAAATTGGGGCTGATCTTCAAGGTGACCTTTCTTTTTCAAGACCTTAAATTTTATGAAACCAGCTCACAAAAAGATAGAAAAGATAGATCAATGCCTTAGAAATCAACCTCTTCGAGGGAGAAACCTCCTTTACATTACACAAATGAACAATTCTTGGATGATACAAATGACTAAACCGCATTTCTATATATAGGATTCTAAGGGGTCACAATATAATCAAAGCCGACAAAACAATAATAATATAAGGGCACAACAATAACAATAGTGGGCTTCTATGGGGCACATTAATAACAATGTCAGGACAACAGAGGCACAATAATAACAATAAGGGCTACAATGACAATAGTAATGGGGAAATCACTAGTATTATAGGGACTTAACATGCACCTCTCCTTGAAAAAAGTGTTGTCCTTAATGCTTGAGTAGCTCTAGATGCTTTTGTATAAAATTCTCATCCTCCCATGTGGAATCTTCAACGGGTAAGTTCTTCCACTTGATGAGATACTCCAAAATTGATCAATTTCATAACTATTGAGTTCTTGTTTCCGTGACTGCTTTAGGTTCCAATATTATTTTTCCTTCCTCATCAAGCTCTAGAAATATTGTTTGAACTTGGACCTTATCACCTATAACCTTCTTTAAACATGAAACATGGAAAAATGAGTGCAATCGGGAAGCTACAGGAAGCTCCAATTCGTATGCCATAGTACTAATATTTTGCAACACGTTGTATGGACCATAATACTTTGGTGATAATTTATTATCCTTCTTAGCTTGCTTGAGGGACAATTGTTTATATCGTTGTAGCTATAGGAATACCCAGTCACCCACATCAAATCTTCTTTCATTGCGATGTTGATCTACCTATTGTTTCGTTCTATTCTACACCAAAGTGAGGTTTGTTATCACTCAGGTTGTCCCTTGGCTCCTTAAGGGATACGACCGAGGTAACCACAAACCAATCTTTGGGCTGCAGGTCCTAGCCTACCGGCAGTCAGAGAGGGCTCTCTCTTTAAAATTTAGCTTTGTTTTGGGTCAATTTTAGGCTAGTTATGGTGTACATGAATTTTGTTTTGATTTTGGTGGGAAGGATGATGTTTTCAAGCAGAGTTGGGATGTAGAGTGTGAGAAGTTCAAACCATTGGGCATGGAGTCATGGATTAGGGCTTGTTGTTGCGTTTTCTTGGTCACAAGAGGAATACAGAGCAGGATAGCTACACATAGAACATTATTAGGCTGGAATAAAGATGGAATGAAGGTCAGAGATGAGAGGCAACTAAGAATCTTTCATTAGATAACCAAGAGGGAAAGGTGAATGAAAGTTTGTCTAGGAGTAGTCAAGAATTCCTAAACAACAGTCATATGTGAACAAAACAGGGTAAACATGATCATTTAAGTATGTATATTCATAACCATTTCTGAAGAAAACATATAGAAATAACAAGAACTGAGCATAGAGTGCAGTCAAGCAAAGCCTAAGCTATTCTTCTTTCTTGCTATTTAGATGGTAACACAACGGTGGCATAAACATATATAAATTGTAAACAGAGGTAAGAAAACACTTATTGAGCCATGGAGTAGCACAGGAATTCCACAGTCACTCTTTGGCCATTAAATAACACAACAGACAGTTCTTCATCCAAAGCATTCCAACAGTCTTTGATTATAGAGCTCTCAAAGTACACAGCACAAGTCTAGAATGAGGATTATCAACCAACCAACCCTTTAAACAATGAATCAGGGTGGTTTATATAGAGAAAATATCCAAAAATATCTATTACAACAGATCTGAGGGAAATGAGTTCTTTAATCTAATCTTGTCCTGAAATTAATGCAAGAAGATATCTATTTGAGTTGCGCTGGAGGTTGTTGCATCAAAATGAGTTAATATGGTGTCCTTGGTGGCTCGGTGCAGTGTTTCTCTATAACTGTGCCTTTAATCTCTTATTTGCACCTCTAAGGAGGTTCTGCTGCTTTTTAGGTGGCTTTAATGTGCACTAATCTCAATCTGATGAGCTTTGAATGGCCTTTACTGCTTCTTTGACTTGGATGGAGGTCTTTAATGTTCACCTGCTTTGATATTGCCGTTCTGATACTCTTTGCCGCTTCACTAATACTCTTTAATTGAATCTGGGCTTTATCTTTCCTCTGATACTCTTTAACACTTGAATCGGGCCACTTTCTCTCCCTTGATATGCTTGAAACTATCAAATCGCCCCTTTTCTTCCCTTTCAAGGCAAAAATAGCTGCTTCAAATGCTTTTCATGGCCTCTAGAATGCTATCGGCGCTGGCCGATTGAATATGAACATACATGAAGAAATCCTGTCAAATAATGGTGGAGGAATGCAACCTGACAACTGTGCTGGGCCGAGGCTGGATTTTAATTTGCATTTTTTGGGCCAGCTGCCTTGGTGCTTCGCTGAGTCACTGCTTTGTTATCCTGATCTCGGTATGCATACTTGGCCTTTTTTATAAAATTGCCATAGTCATATCATGACTCCCTCTGCCTGCTGTATTTTCTTTAGTTCTCTGTTTCCAGCGTTACCTCCCGCGAATTTTTGGGTTTTGCAGGTAGTCGAGCAAGGAAGCTCGCCATTTCGAGCAATTTTTCTTAGCGCTAATCGCGCATCGAAAACAACCTCTATTTCACGTTTCGGGCACTCTTTGACGCGATTTTCGCCCCTTGCGCTTTTCCTGTGATGATGTCAGCATGACGTCATCGGCGGGTCCCGGGTATGACAGGGTGATGTGGCAGTGATGTTAGTGAAGGACATGTGGTGGATGACGTGTTGGTACAACAAAGTGATGTGGCAGAGGATGCGGTGGCAGGGTGGGGATGCTGAGGTGACGTGAGCAGCGATGTGGCGCTGTCGTCAGGGGAGGAGAGACAGAAGGCGGTTTGTGGTTTTATCAGACCACCTTCTGTGCAAGGGTGGTAAGTGTCAAAGCCCTCCCGATGCAATCAAAACCGGACACCTGTCTTCTGTACGGTGGAGAAACCACTATGTTATCGGAAGCTATCTTTCGGACGTCGGGGCGGCTCCGAAATCGGTGAGAGCCGTCGGATGGGGAGGGCCCGATCCGATGAAGGAGGGAGTGCGGAGTTGGCGGCAGGTTAATGTACATAGCCAGCTGAATATTATATAATTTTTTTATACGGCGGGGGTTCAAACCTTTGGGTTTGTGGGTGGAGTTTGACTGTTTAATCACATATTTAAACAAAACCCGAAAATGTGAGTGCGCAGGGTAAAACATTAAGGGTTATGGGTAAGGAAAGGGAAGGGAATGGTTATTAATTTAACCGAATGCTAAATTAATTCCAGGTTTGAACACGGAGAGGCTAATGTCGAGCCCCAAATGAGCTTAGCATTTCCCCAAACTGATGTTATAGGGCTATAGTGCCAGGGGATGGGAATATGTATTATTTTTGGAATTTTATATTATTTTTTGTATAATAGGGGATAAGGAAATGATCTAGGGAGCTAGATAATAGAGTTAGGAGTTAATATGACCTTGTGAAGTGAAAGTGTAGGGGCATGAAGCTAAGTTTATGGACTGAAACTTAGACATAAGAATAGAAAGGAATGTGGAGGAGTGATTTTACACCAGAAATGTGGCTTCTTTTCATTGAAGGAAGTCAAAGCTTAACTTTGTACTTTACAAAAATGAACTGAAAGCAGGACTTGTTGGGCAGATCCCAAGGTCCTTCAGGGGTGTTAGTAAGAAACTTTGAGGGGGGGGTTGAAAGGGAGTTAGACATGCTTCCATAATTCTGCCATCAAACAACTGCTTTGGCATTTCTTTCATTGATGAGACAAGTTGTAATTGTCAATACATCAGGTGATCAAAACCTTGCTTTCTGCAACCTCAAACTACCTACCCAACCTAATACACCTAACATTTTTTCTTCCTTTTGCATGGGTGCATTTAGACTTGCAGACCCTGATTATCCTCTTTTCTTTTGATTGTCCTCCTATCTAAATGTACCCTTATCTCTTCCAAAGGCCCAGATTAAGCAGTTGGGCTCCTTCATTTCTCTACCCAGCTACTCATCTGCCAAGCTTAAGCTGTTTGGACAGATATTCATTCTCTATCTTCTAGAACAAGCAATTTAAACCTAAGGGAGCCAAGATTAAGCTATGTGGCTTTCGCTTAACTGTAAAACTCTTCAAAAATGGTATGATTCTTCAAAATGGAACTTCTTGGAAATATGGAACCTTGCAGCATGAAAAGATGACATATTTGGCATGTAAAACAGTCAAACATGAAATATGAAACCTATCGCAATAGGAGGCTAACAGTGGCTCCAATTGGGGATGGTTTTTCAAGATGAAAAGCTAAGAACAGCAGGTCAGAATGCCTTGATCTTCAATTGTTGTTGTAAACTCAAATTTTCCTTCTTCTCAATGCCTTTGACTGAATTATTATAAGCTGATATGCAGTATCCTTTTGAGCTGAATTGCAAAAAAATTACAGCTCTGCTTCTTGCCTTTTGGGTGTTTGTAAACATATTGAAATCTGCTTGAGCACTTCTTTGGAATTATTTCAAACAACAGAGATCTGAAATAGAGCTTTCTTTGATCTTCCCTTCAAAATTTGTTGCGTTGTTCCGTCTTATTGGCCTGCTATAAGAAAAAGTGTTGAAAATACAAATATTAATGTACATATAGTATAGAGAGTTGTGTTGCGTTCAACCAAAGGGATCATGATAGTGCTTTAGCATTCGACCATTGACAGGGCCTTCTTCAGCTGTGCTTCCATCCAAATCTTCAGAAAATATGTGTTGTTGCCTTGAACAGCAGAAATAATAAAGGGGCCTTTCCACAGGAAATCAAACTTGCCATGCTTTCCTTTGTCCACTCTTCTTGAATCCCATCTTAAGACTTTGTTGCCTATGTAGAAATCTGCAGCCTTAGTTCTTTTGTCAAACATTTTCTTGAGCTTCTCTTGTAAAATCTAAGCTCTGTCGTACACTTGCTCTCTTGTTTGTTGCAAATGGATGGTTTGGTTTATTCTTCTTCGGATATCATTTGGTTCTGCCTGAATCTCTTGCAGCAATTTGATAACAGGGATTCCCAAAGAAGAGGGGAACTTAGCCTCCATGCCATAGACTACCTCATATGGGCTCATCCCAATGGATCTCTTGGTTGAGAATCTGTCTGCCCATAGGGCATTTACAAGCTTTTTGTGCCAGTTCTTCTTGTTCTCCTCCAAGAATTTCTTAATGATGTTAATCAGACTCTTATTGGATGATTCGGCCAAGCCATTACCTTGAGGGTAATAGGTTGTGGAGTGACCTAAGGTAATGTGGAATTTGTGGAAAAAACTGATCATTTTCTTGGATTTGAAGGTAGCAGCGTTATCTGTAATGATCTTCTCAGGACAGCCAAATCTGTACAAAATGTTGGTTTCAAGGAATTGGATGATGGTGGAGTCATTGGCTTGCCTACATGGGATGGCTTCAATCCACTTGGTAAAGTAATCTGTGGCTGTTAGAATCCACTTATGCTGGCCAGAAGAGGATGGATGGATTTCTCCAATGAAGTCAAGACCCCATTGTTGAAAAGGCTTCTCGGTTGAAACGGGTTTAAGGGGCAAGGGCAGAAGCTTTCTTTTGCCTTCAAAGATTTGGCATTTGTGGCATGAAACAACAAACTTTCTCACATCAACAAACAAATAGGGCCAATAGAAACCAGCCCTTAGTATCTTATCAGCAGTGGACTTCCAATATAAGTGCCCTCCGCAGTCCCCTGCATGAAATTCTTTCATGACGCTGTCAGTTTCACTCATAGTTAGACAATTCAGCAATATTCCTTCATGATTTTTCCAAAACAGGGCACTATCTAAGACACAAAACTTTGATGCTTTCATCTTTAAAAATCTCTTTTTGGTTCTGGACAACCCTGGAGGAGCACATAGGTTTAACAATATAAAACATATATCAGCATACCATGGGGATTGCAAAAAAGCTTCACTGATCTGTGGAGTCGCCAACTCCTGTTCATTGT
Organism: Pinus tabuliformis; assembly: GCA_031772625.1. Classification (NCBI taxonomy): domain Eukaryota; kingdom Viridiplantae; phylum Streptophyta; class Pinopsida; order Pinales; family Pinaceae; genus Pinus; species Pinus tabuliformis. The sequence continues at coordinate 983,877,619 of CM062817.1, read as the reverse complement.
CCAGTTGATTAATGTCTAAGGCTTGAAAATTGGTTTCGGACATCAGATTGGCTAAACCTTGTCCCTTTATCTGCTTGGTGGGTTTTATCTCAATGTCATACTCAAGGATATTGGCAATCCATTTGCCTCTTTTTCCTTCTATGCCCTCTTGAGTTAATATGTCTTTTACAACAGCATTTGGCACATAAGCAATCACATGTGAATATAAAATGTAAATTCTGAAATCTTTGATTGCTTTAACAAGAGCATAGGCCTGCTTCTCCATGATTTGGTACTTCAAGGGTGCATCTCTAAGGGCTCGGCTGAAAAATGCAATTGGCTTTTCATTTCCCTGATCAACTTTCTGCAAAAGGACAACAGCAATGGTGTGTTCAGATGCAAATGAGAAAATGATGAAATCCTTATCAAATTGAGGACTTGTGAGGACTGGGGCTCGGGTTAAGGCATATTTTATGCCCTCAAAGGATTGCTTGGTTTCAAGAGACCATTTTAACTTGGCGTCCTTTTTTAACATGTTGCTTAATAGTCTTATCAGCTTGGCTAGATTTGGGATAAATCTCCTTAGGAAATTTATCTTTCCTAGGAATGCTTGCAACTCTTTGATGTTTCTTGGATAAGGGATTTGAAGGATGGCTTGAATTCTTTCAGGATCAATTCTAATCCCATCTTTTGAAATGATATGGCCTAGCAATTTGCCTTCTTCTAGGCCGAAGAGAGATTTCTTAGGATTTAAGGAAATGCCATATTTCCTACAGGTTAGGAACACTTGCCTTAGGTGTTTAAGGTGCTCTTGATCAGATTTTGAGAAAGGAGTAAGGTCATCAAGGTAAACCACTAGGAAATCATGGATTTCCTTGGAAAATGCAATGTCCATGGCCCTTTGAAAGGTAGCACCTGCATTATTGAGTCCAAAATGCATTTTCACATATTTAAAGGTTCCCCACGGTGTTGTAAAGGCTGCCTTGTCTTGGTCATCAGGGTGAACAAATATTTGATTAAAACCTGAAAGCCATCTAGCAAAGAGATTCTAGATGACCCCACTACTCTTTGTAGGATGTGGTCCATCTTTGGCAATGGGTAGTGGTCTTTAAGGGAGACTTGGTTCAGATTTCTTAAGTCCACACATAGTCTAATCTCTCCTGTTTTCTTCCTTGTGGGAACAAGATTGGATACCCATTCTGAAAATCTAATGGGTGCTATGATACCAACCTCAAACATTCTTTTCACTTCTTTCTCAATCAAAGGGAGAAGCACAGGATTGATTCTCCTTAGTTTCTATTTGAAGGGCTTTTGATTTGGCTTTAAGGGAATGGTATGTTCAATAACAGAGGTGTCATAAGACTTAAGGTCCTCATAACTCCAGGAAAATACATCTTGAAACTCTTTAAATAAATCAACATATTTTGGTTTTTGATCGGTAGGCAAAGACTTGGACATTTTAATCATTTTGGGCTTCTCTGTTGTCCCAATATTACAGTCTTCCACAGTAGCGTTTAAGGGCTGCATCTTTGGCTTTTGGGGACATCATTTGAATCAAATATGTCTTCTAATGGAGTGAGGCCAGCAGGTATAAAATTGTCTTTTAAATCAATCACTTCGGCTTCTGCTTCAGCTATTTCATATAAATGCATTTACTTCAGCTCTTGCATGTTTTTCTCATCAAAAATGGTTGGGTGCAGCATTTGATTTGCTGCTTCACCTGTTATAGTTTGCTCATTTTGGCTTATTTGCTGTTGTGGGTCATCCATGGCATCTTCATCAATGTTTAAGCTTGAGAATTCTTGTTGTAAGGTAAGAAAATTGTTGATTTGAGCATCATCCTCAAACACTTGCCAATCTTTGATATTGTTAGGGACAGTAGGCCTGTGTTTTATCTCAGCAGTAAAGTGGTGATTGAGCGCAAAGGGAAGCTTGCAAGTGCTAGCAAAAGTAGCTAGACTATGAGCATGCATCAAAATGAGTTAATATGGTGTCCTTGGTGGCTCGGTGCATTGTTTCTCTATAACTGTGCCTTTAATCTCTTATCTGCACCTCTAAGGTGGTTCTGCTGCTTTTTAGGTGGCTTTAATGTGCACTAATCTCGATCTGATGAGCTTTGAATGGCCTTTACTGCTTCTTTGACTTGGATGGAGGCCTTTAATGTTCACCTGCTTTCATATTTCCGATCTAATACTCTTTGCCGCATCACTGATACTCTTTGTCGATTCACTGATACTCTTTAATTGAATCTAGGCTTTATCTTTCCTCTGATACTCTTTAACACTTGAATTGGGCCACTTTCTCTCCCTTGATATGCTTGACACTGTCAAATCGCCCCTTTTCTGCCCTTTCAAGGCAAAAATAGCTGCTGCAAATGCTTTTCGCGGCCTCTAGAATGCTATCAGCGCTGGCCAATTGAATATGAACATACATGAAGAAATCCTGTCAAATAATGGCGAAGGAATGCAACCTGACAACTGTGCTGGGCTGAGGCTGGATTTTAATTTGCATTTTTTGGGCCTGCTGCCCTGGTGCTTTGCTGAGTCACTGCTTTGTTATCCTGCTCTCGGTATGCATACTTGGCCTTTTTTATAAAATTTTCATAGTCATATCTTGACTCCCTCTGCCTGTTGTCTTTTCTTTAGTTCTCTGTTTCCAGCCTTGCCTCCAGTGATTTTTTGGGTTTTGCAGGTAGCCGAGCAAGGAAGCTCACCATTTCGAGCAATCTTTCTTAGCGCTAATCGCGCATTGAAAACAACCTCTGTTTCTCATTTTGGGCACTCTTTGATGCGATTTTCGCCCTTTGCGCTTTTTCTCTGATGACGTCAACATGACGTCATAGGCAGGTCCCGGGTACAGCAGGGTGATGTGGCAGTGACGTCAGTGGAGGACATGTGGCGGATGACGTGGCGGTACGGTAGAGTGACGTGGCAGAGGACACGGTGGCAGGGTGGGGACACTGAGGTGACGTGAGCGGCGACGTGGCACTGTCATCAGGGTAGGAGAGACAGAAGGCGGTTTGTGGTTTTATCGGACCGCCTTCTGTACGAGGGCGGTAAGTGTCAGAGCCCTCCCGATGCAATCAAAATGGGACACCTGTCTTCTGTACAGCGGAGAAACCACTATGTTATCGGAAGCTATCTGTCGGATGTCGGGGCAACTCCGAAATCGGTGAGAGCCGTCGGATGGGGAGGGCCCGATCCGACGATGGAGGGAGCGCGGAGCTGGCGGTAGGTTAATGTACGGGGCCCGCTGAATATTATATAATTTGTTTATACGGAGGGGGTTCAAACCTTTGGGTTTGTGGGTTATGGTATGTGTGCTAGGGGTATAGTTTGACTGTTTAATCACATATTTAAACAAAACCCGAAAATGTGAGCGCGCAGGGTAAAACATTAAGGGTTATGGGTAAGGAAAGGGAAGGGAATGGTTATTAATTTAACTGAATGCTAAATTAATTCCAGGTTTGAACGCGGAGAGGCTAATTCTGAGCCCCAAATGAGCTTAGCATTTCCCCAAACTAATGTTATAGGGCTATAGTGCCAGGGGATGGGAATATGTATTATTTTTGGAATTTTATATAATTTTTTGTATAATAGGGGATAAGGAAATGATCTAGGGAGCTAGATAATAGAGTTAGGAGTTAATATGACCTTGTGAAGTGAAAGTGTAGGGGCATGAAGCTAATTTTATGGACTGAAACTTCGACATAAGAATGGAAAGGATGTGGAGGAGTGATTTTACACCAGAAATGTGGCTTCTTTTCATTGAAGGAAGTCAAAGCTTGACTTAGTATTTTACAACAATGAACTGAAAGCAGGACTTGTTGGGCAGTTCCCAATGTCCTTCAAGGGTGTTAGTAAGAAACTTTGAGGGGGGGGTTGAAAGGGAGTTAGACATGCTTCCATAATTCTGACATCAAACAACTGCTTTGGCATTTCTTTCATTGATGAGACAAGTTGTAATTGTCAATACATCAGGTGATCAAAACCTTGTTTTCTGCAACCTCAAACTACCTACCCAGCCTAATACACCTAACATTTTTTCTTCCTTTTGCATGGGTGCATTTAGACTTGTAGACCCTGATTATCCTCTTTTCTTTTGACTACCCTCCTATCTAAATGTACCCTTATCTCCTCCAAGGGCCCAGATTAAGCAATTGGTCTCCTTCATTTCTCTACCTAGCTACTCGTCTGCCAAGCTTAAGCTGTTTGGACAGATATTCGTTCTCTATCTTCTAGAACAAGCAATTTAAACCTAGGGGAGCCAAGATTAAGCTATGTGGATTTCCCTTAACTGTAAAACTCTTCAAAAATGGTATGATTCTTCAAAATGGAACTTCTTGGAAATATGGAACCTTGCAGCATGAAAAGATGACATATTTGGCATGTAAAACAATCAATCATGAAATATGAAACCTATTGCAATAGGAGGCTAACAGTGGCTCCACTTGGGGATGGTTTTTCAAGATGAAAAGCCAAGAACAGCAGGTCAGAATGCCTTGATCTACAATTGTTGCTGTAAACTGAAATTTTCCTTCTTCTTAATGCCTTTGACTGAATTATTATAAGCTGATATGCAGTATCCTTTTGAGCTGAATTGCAGAAAAATTACAGCTCTGCTTCTTGCCTTTTGGGTGTTTGTAAACATATTGAAATCTGCATGAGCACTTCTTTGGAATTATTTCAAACAACAAAGATCTGAAATAGAGCTTTCTTTGATCTTCCCTTCAAAATTTGTTGCGTTGTTCCCTCTTATTGGCCTGCTATAAGAAAAAGTGTTGAAAATACAAATATTAATTTACATATAGTATAGAGAGCTATGTTGTGTTCAACCAAAGGGATCATGATAATGCTTTAGCATTCGGCCATTGACAGGGCCTTCTTTAGCTGTGTTGCCATCCAAACTCTTTAGAAAATATGTGTTGTTTCCTTGAACAACAAAAATAATAAAGGGGCCTTTCCACAGGAAATAAAACTTGCCATGCTTTCCTTTGTCCTCTCTTCTTGAATCCCATTTGAAGACTTTGTTGCCTATGTAGAAATCTTCAGCCTTGGTTCTTTTGTCAAACATTTTCTTGAGCTTCTCTTGTAAAATCTGAGCTCTGTCGTACACTTGCTCTCTTGTTTGCTGCAAATGGATGGTTTGGTTTATTCTTCTTTGGATATCATTTGGGTTTGCCTGAATCTCTTGCAGCAATTTGATAACAGGGGTTCCCAAAGAAGAGGGGAACTTGGCCTCCATGCCATAGACTAACTCATATGGGCTCATCCCAATGGATCTCTTGGTTGACAATCTGTCTGCCCATAGGGCATTTACAAGCATTTTGTGCTAGTTCTTCTTGTTCTCCTCCAAGACTTTCTTAATGATGTTAATCAGAGTCTTGTTGGATGATTCGGCCAAGCCATTACCTTGAGGGTAATTTGCTGTGGAGTGACCTAAGGTAATGTGGAATTTGTGGAAAAAACTGATCATTTTCTTTTATTTGAAGTCAGCAGCGTTATCTGTAATGATCTTCTCAGGACAGCCAAATCTGGACAAAATGTTGGTTTCAAGGAATTGGATGATGGTGGAGTCATTGGCTTGCCTACATGGGATGGCTTCAATCCACTTGGTAAAGTAATCTGTGGCTGTTAGAATCCACTTATGCTGGCTAGAAGAGGATGGATGGATTTCTCCAATGAAGTCAAGACCCCATTGTTGAAAAGGCTTCTCAGTTGAAACGGGCTTAAGGGGCAAGGGCAGAAGCTTTCTTTTGCCTTCAAAGGTTTGGCATTTGTGGCATGAAACAAAAAACTTTCTCACATCAGCAAACAAAGAGGGCCAATAAAAACCAGCCCTTAGTATCTTATCAGTAGTGGACTTCCAATATAAGTGCCCTCCATAGTCCCCTGCATGAAATTCTTTCATGACGCTGTCAGTTTCACTCATAGTTAGATAATTCAGCAATATTCCTTCATGATTTTTCCAAAGCAGGGCACTATCTAAGACAAAAACTTTGATGCTTTCATCTTTAAAAATATCTTTTTGGTTCTGGACAACCTGGAGGAGCACACAATTTTAACAATATAAAACATATATCAGCATACCATGGGGATTGCAAAAAAGCTTCACTGATCTGTGGAGTCGCCAACTCCTGTTCATTGTCTAGTTGATTAATGTCTAAGGCTTGAAAATTGGTTTTGGACATCAGTTTGGCTAAACCTTGTCCCTTTATCAACTTGGTGGGTTTTATCTCAATGTCATACTCAAGGATATTTGCAATCCATTTGCCTCTTTTTCCTTCTATGCCCTCTTGAGTTAATATGTCTTTTACAACAGCATTTGGCACATAAGCAATCACATGTGAATATAAAATGTAAATTTTGAAATCTTTGATTGCTTTAACAAGGGCATAGGCCTGCTTCTCCATGATTTGGTACTTCAAGGGTGCATCTCTAAGGGCTCGACTGAAAAAATGCAATTGACTTTTCATTTCCCTGATCATCTTTCTACAAAAGGACAACAGCAATGGTGTGTTCAGATGCAAATGAGAAAATGACGAAATCCTTATCAAATTGAGGACTTGTGAGGACTGGGGCTTAGGTTAAGGCAGATTTTATGCCCTCAAAGGCTTGCTTGGTTTCAAGAGACCATTTTACCTTGGCGTCCTTTTTTAACATGTTGCTTAATAGTCTTATCAGCTCGGCTAGATTTGGGATAAATCTCCTTAGGAAATTTATCTTTCCTAGGAATGCTTGCAACTCTTTGATGTTTCTTGGATAAGGTATTTGAAGGATGGCTTGAATTCTTTCAGGATCAATTCTAATCCCATCTTTTGAAATGATATGGCCTAGCAATTTGCCTTCTTCTAGGCCAAAGATAGATTTCTTAGGATTTAAGGAAATGCCACAAGGTAAACCACTAGGAAATCATGGATTTCCTTGGCAAATGCAATGTCCATGGCCCTTTGAAAGGTAGCACCTGCATTCTTTAGTCCAAAAGGCATTTTCACATATTTAAAGGTTCCCCACGGTGTTGTAAAGGCTGTCTTGTCTTGGTCATCTGGGTGAACAAGTATTTGATTAAAACCTGAAAAGGCATCTAGCAAAGAGATTCTAGATGACCCCACTACTCTTTGTAGGATGTGGTCCATCTTTGGCAATGGGTAGTGGTCTTTAAGGGAGACTTGGTTCAGATTTCTTAAGTCCACACATAGTCTAATCTCCCCTGTTTTCTTCCTTGTGGGAACAAGATTGGATACCCATTCTGAAAATCTAATGGGTGCTATGATACCAGCCTCAAACATTCTTTTCACTTCTTTCTCAATCAAAGGGAGAAGCACAGGATTGATTCTCCTTAGTTTCTGTTTGAAGGGATTTTGATTTGGCTTTAAGGGAATGGTATGTTCAATAACAGAGGTGTCATAAGACTTAAGGTCCTCATAACTCCAGGAAAATACATCTTGAAACTCTTTAAATAAATCAACATATTTTGGTTTTTGATCAGGAGGCAAAGACTTGGACAATTTAATCATTTTGGGCTTCTCTGTTGTCCCAATATTACAGTCTTCCACAGCAACGTTTAAGGGCTGCATCTTTAGCTTTTTGGGGACATCATTTGAATCAAATATGTCTTCTAATGGAGTGAGGCCAGTAGGTAGAAAATTGTCTTTTAAATCAATCACTTCGGCTTCTGCTTTAGCTATTTCATCTAAATGCATTTGCTTCAGCTCTTGCATGTTTTTCTCATCAAAAATGGTTGGGTGTAGCATTTGATTTGCTGCTTCAGCTGTTATAGTTTGCTCATTTTGGCTTATTTGCTGTTGTGGGTCATCCATGGCATCTTCATCAATGTTTAAGCTTGAGAATTCTTGCTGTAAGGTAAGAAAATTGTTGATTTGAGCATCATCCTCAAACACTTGCCAATCTTTGATATTGTTAGGGACAGTAGGCCTGTGTTTTATCTCAGCAGTAAAGTGGTGATTGGGCTCAAGGGCAGCTTGCAAGTGCTAGCAAAAGTAGCTAGACTATGAGCATGCATGTTATGGCTTCTAGAAACCTTAGCAAGCTTGGATTCGGTGAAGGAATTGAGTATTTCTGTGGCAGCAGACCTATAAGCTCTTAGCCTATTGTCATTAGTAACAAAGTTACCTTTCATCTGGTGAATGATCAAATCGGAATCACCTAGAATGGACACTTTTGCAGCTGCTAGAGCTTTGAGCATTTTAAGGCCTAAAAGGAGAGCCTCATACTCTGCCATGTTGTTGGTGCATTTGAAGTTTAGTCTATAAGCATGACCCTCTGCATGACTGTTATGTGTATTGTGAATCCATGTTCTTGCCCCTGCTCCTAGCTTATTAACAGAACCATCAAACTCTAAATACCATGTGATTTCTTGCTTGTGGTTAGTATTAAGAGTTTCCATCATTTTAGGATTGGGAGGACCTAGGTTTTGTGCTTCATGTGGTTCTTCTTGTATGATGGTTGCACTAATTGTTTTAACAGTTTCACGGGTATGGGCAATCGACTCTTGATTGATGCATGTTTCCTGTTCTAAAGGCAAATGATTTTCATCAGTGGGAGGGCAGCTATCATCATTGAACAATATAAAGGAATCCATATCAGAATGGATTGAGTATATGGGAAAATTTTGGGGTTTTTCCTCACTACTTACCACATAATTCATCAGCGTTTCTCTACACAGTCTCTTTGGTTGCCCAAAGACTAAAATAGTGGCATAGGAGAGGTCTAGTTGGAGAGATCCTTGGAGTTTTGCTCCCCAAGATCTTGATAAGAGCATGCCATACTTTGGTGGAATGTCAGCAACCACCACGTCCATTAGGATCGTTTTGTTGTGAAATTGGACTAAAGACACACAAAGGTCTTTGATTAAGCCTAAACACTTGACCTGACTAGAATCAAATGAGAATAAGTGTTTGTAGGGTCTAGTGACATCAAGGTTTAGCTTCTCCATTACAACTTTGGGCATTATATTGTGTGAAGCACCTGAATCAAACATAGCATTGTGCAACACTTTATCATGAATGTGCAAACTGACATAAAAGGGTAGAACAGCTCCATGTCGTGATTTACCATTGACTTAAGGACTAAAACGTATTTCAGGTTGATTATCTAAGACATTAACATCATCCATGTTCTCTGGCATTTGTAGTGATCTTTTGATTTGCTCTCTGTACACATCATGTTTGGCAAGCTCAGAGAGTGGAATAGATATCTTTAATTTACCAATTTCTGCTTCTAAATCAAAAGGTTTTTCTGATTGTGTTTTAGTATTGTGACTGGCAGATTTTCCCTTTTCAATTGTATATTCAGTGATCTTCTCTTGGTTATCAGTGATTTCTTGAGATTGTGTTGTTTTGGGAAGGCTTTGAGGAGTGCTATTTACATTTTCTTTTGAGGGAGAGGATACAAAAGGCTGGTTATTAGAGGGCTGCATGTCAGATACATCCTCTATGGTCACTTCTTTTAATTTTGGGTTTGTTTTATCAGCAGGTTCTGTGATAGCGGCCTTGTCTTTTTACTTTTTTAGGATGCTTGGCATCCATTGGCTTGATGGGATCAGACACATCAATGGTTCTTGTTCTCAATTTGTATTGTTTATGGACTTCGTAGACAGTTGAATCATAGCCTTGTTTGAAGTCAAATGACTCTCCAGACTTGGTCTAAAATTGATTTATATCATGGTCGTCTTGGTCTTCTTGGGTTAGAAATACTTGTTGTTCACTCTTCAAACCCATCAAGTTTATGTGAGTGTCCTCTATTTGCTCACTAGATGTGGATGCTTCAGCATAGTTTTCATGAAAAGGAGGTCTGATATCATGGTCAGGACTTTCCCTTCCAACGTTTGGGTTCTGATTTTTTCTAAAGTTTGGATTTCTGATAAGATTGTTTTGTTGTCCTTCCCATGAGGCTTTTCTTTCAATGGTTCCCATTCTATTTTCAAAGTTGTCCATACCTTTGATGATTGTGTCCAATTTTTGCTCAAAGGCTGAAGGTTCATCTTTAAAAGTGGTTCTTCTCTCAGCTCTTGCTCTATTTCGCTTGGCAATCAGATTTGCCTCCACACTAACAGCTACATTCTGCATGTCTGCTAAGGTTTGAGGGGCTCTTTCCCTTAACTGATAAGCCATGTCTGAATCAAATCCATCAGGGAATTTGTATAAAGCAAGATCAGGTGGAGGTCTAAGGTTTTGTGGAATAGCGTTGTAAACATTGTTAAACCTGGCACAATAGTCTAAGACAGCTTCTTGAGGGCCTCTTTTGATAGTGTCATACTCGGATAATATGTGTAGAGGGTCCTTCTTCTTATCCCATATGTTAATAAATGTTTGGTAAAGGGCCTCCGGGTCAGCTATGGAATTTGCAGGAAGAGCTCTAAACCAGGGCCTTACATCTCCTGTTAAACTTTGGACAAAAATCTTCATTCTTACACTATCCTCATCTATTTCATAATTCTCAAAATAGTCTTGCATTTCCTTGGTATGTTGCAGGGATGTGCTAGAACCAGTACCATCAAAATATGTGATTTTGGTTTGATAATCTTGAGGCATAGCCCCTGGATTTGCAGGTAACTGTAAAGGTGTGTATCTGTTAGCCATATTTACAGGGATAAGTGGAACAACTGGAATAGATGGAACAGCTGTAATAGCAGTGGTTTTGGTGGTAGTATGCGCAGTGAATGGAGGTGTGGAAAAGGTGCTTGGAGAGGTGGATGACGAACAAGGGGAAGTAGGGGTTGAACGAAACAAAACTTTAACAGGGATTGGAAAACAGCTTGGCTGAACTGTTTCAGGACTAGAATCAGCAAATTCTTCTTGTTTTTGTTTGCTAAGGTTTCTAGAGATTAAATTGGGATTTTCAAAAGCAGCTGGTGGATTTGGGTATGGATTTGACCTAGTATAACGAGTTTTCATCTTGGGAGCCAGCTTCTAACTTGTCTTTTGGAATTTTCTGAATAAATCCCCAGTGGAGTCACCAATGATGTTGTCACTCAGGTTGTCCCTTGGCTCCTTAAGGGATACGACCGAGGTAACCACAAACCAATCTTTGGGCTGCAGGTTCTAGCCTACCTACACTCAGAGAGGGCTCTCTCTTTAAAATTTAGCTTTGTTTTGGGTCGGTTTTAGGCTAGTTATGGTGTACATGGGTTTTTTTTTTATTTTGGTGGGAAGGATGATGTTTTCAAGCAGAGTTGGGATGTAGAGTGTGAGAAGTTCAAACCATTGGGCATGGAGTCATGGATTAGGGCTTGCTGTTGCCTTTTCTTGGTCACAAGAGGAATACAAAGCAGGATAGCTACACATAGAACAATATCAGGCTGGAATAAAGATGGAGTGAAGGTCAGAGATGAAAGGCAACTAAGGATCTTTCATTAGATAACCGAGAGGGAAAGGTGAATGAAATTTTGTCTAGGAGCAGTTAAGAATTCCTAAACAACAGTCATATGTGAACGAAACAGGGTAAACATGATCATTTAAGTATGCATATTCGTAACAATTTCTGAAGAAAACATATAGAAATAACAAGAACTGAGCATAGAGTGCAGTCAAGCAAAGCCTAAGCTATTCTTCTTTCTTGCTATTTAGATGGTAACACAACGGTGGCATAAACATATATAAACTGTAAACAGAGGTAAGAAAACACTTATTGAGCCATGTAGTAGCACAGGAATTCCACAGTCACTCTTTGGCCATTAAATAACACAACATACAGTTCTTCATCCAAAGCATTCCAGCAGTCTTTGATTATAGAGCTCTCAAAGTACATAGCGCGTGTCTAGAATGAGGATTATCAACCAACCAACCCTTTAAACAATGAATCATGGTGGTTTATATAGAGAAAATATCCAAAAATATCTATTATAGCAGATCTTAAACAGATCTGAGGGAAATGAGTTCTTTAATCTAATCTTGTCCTGAAATTAATGCAAGAAGATATCTATTTGAGCTGCGCTAGAGGCAGCTGCATCAAAATGAGATAATATCGTGTCCTTGGTGGCTCGGTGCAGTGTTTCTCTATAACTGTGCCTTTAATCTCTTATCTGCACCTCTAAGGCGGTTCTGTTGCTTTTTAGGTGGCTTTAATGTGAAGTAATCTCGATCTGATGAGCTTTGAATGGCCTTTACTGCTTCTTTGACTTGGATGAAGGCCTTTAATGTTCACCTGCTTTGATATTGCTGATCTGATACTCTTTGTCGCTTCACTGATACTCTTTAATTGAATCTGGGCTTTATCTTTCCTCTGATACTCTTTAACACTTGAATCGGGCCACTTTCTCTCCCTTGATATGCTTGAAACTGTCAAATCGCCCCTTTTCTACCCTTTCAAGGAAAAAATAGCTGCTGCAAATGCTTTTCGTGGCCTCTAGAATGCTATCGGCGCTGGCTGATTAAATATGAACATACATGAAGAAATCCTGTCAAATAATGGCGGAGGAATGCAACCTGAGAACTATGCTAGGTTGAGGCTGGCTTTTCATTTGCGTTTTTTGGGCCTACTGCCCTGGTGCTTTGCTGAGTCACTGCTTTGTTATCCTGCTCTCGGTATGCATACTTGGCCTTTTTTATAAATTGTTGTAGTCATATCTTGACTCCCTCTGCCTGCTGTCTTTTCTTTAGTTCTCTATTTCCAGCATTGCCTCCCATGAATTTTTGGGTTTTGCAGGTATCAGAGCAAGGAAGCTCGCCATTTCGAGCAATTTTTCTTAGCGCTAATTGCGCATCGAAAACAACCTCTGTTTCTCGTTTCAGGCACTCTTTGACACGATTTTCACCCTTTGCTCTTTTTCTGTGATGACGTCAACATGACGTCATCAACGGGTCCCGGGTACGGTAGGGTGATGTGGCAGTGACGTCAGCGAAGGATATGTGGTAGATGACGTGGCGGTACGGCAGAGTGATGTGGTAGAGGACACGGTGGCAGGGTGGGGACGCTGAGGTGACGTGAGCGGCGACATGGCGCTGTCGTCAGGGGAGGAGAGACAGAAGGCGGTTTGTGGTTTTATCGGACCGCCTTCTGTACGAGGGCGGTAAGTGTCAGAGCCCTCCCGATGAAATCAAAACGGGACACCTATCTTCTGTACGGTGGAGAAACAACTATGTTATCAGAAGCTATCTGTCGGACGTCGGGGTGGCTCCGAAATCGGTGAGAACCGTCGGATGGGGAGGGCCCGATCCGACGGTGGAGGGAGCGCGGAGCTGGCGGTAGGTTAATGTACGGGGCCCGCTGAATATTATATAATTTGTTTATACGGCGAGGGTTCAAACCTTTGGGTTTGTGGGTTATGGTATGTGCGCCGGGGGTAGATTTTGACTGTTTAATCACATATTTAAACAAAACCCAAAAATGTGAGCGCGCAGGGTAAAACATTAAGGGTTATGGGTAAGGAAAGGGAAGGGAATGGTTATTAATTTAACTGAATGCTAAATTAATTCTAGGTTTCAATGCGGAGAGGCTAATGCCGAGCCCCAAATGAGCTTAGCATTTCCCCAAACTGATGTTATAGGGCTATAGTGCCAGGGGATGGGAATATGTATTATTTTTGGAATTTTATATAATATTTTGTATAATAGGGGATAAGGAAATGATCTAGGGAGCTAGATAATAGAGTTAGGAGTTAATATGACCTTGTGAAGTGAAAGTGTAGGGGCATGAAGCTAAGTTTATGGACTGAAACTTAGACATAAGAATAGAAAGGAATGTGGAGGAGTGATTTTACACCAGAAATGTGGCTTCTTTTCATTGAAGGAAGTCAAAGCTTGACTTAGTATTTTACAGCAATGAACTGAAAGCAGGACTTGTTGGGTAGTTCCTAAGGTCCTTCAGGGGTGTTAGTAAGAAACTTTGAGGGGGGGGTTGAAAGGGAGTTAGACATGCTTCCATAATTCTGCCATCAAACAACTGCTTTGGCATTTCTTTCATTGATGAGACAAGCTGTAATTGTCAATACATCAGGTGATCAAAACCTTGCTTTCTGCAACCTCAAACTACCTACCCAGCCTAATACACCTAACATTTTTTCTTCCTTTTGCATGGGTGCATTTAGACTTGCAGACCCTGATTATCCTCTTTTCTTTTGACTGCCCTCCTATCTAAATGTACCCTTATCTCTTCCAAGGGCCCAGATTAAGCAGTTGGGCTCCTTCATTTCTCTACCTAGCTACTCATCTGCCAAGCTTAAGCTGTTTGGCAAGATATTCATTCTCTATCTTCTAGAAAAAGCAATTTAAACTTAGGGGAGCCAAGATTAAGCTGTGTGGCTTTCCCTTAACTGTAAAACTCTTCAAAAATGGTATGATTCTTCAAATGGAACTTCTTGGAAATATGGAACCTTGCAGCATGAAAAGATGACATATTTGGCATGTAAAACAGTCAATCATGAAATATGAATCCTATTGCAATAGGAGGCTAACAAGGTTATCCTTTAAGAGTTGGAGAACTTGTTGTTGATGCTCGATGTGATCTTCCACTGCTTGAACGTTAAAATTTTCTCTTAAATATGATGTGATGGATGGTGGCTGATATCCATAAAGTGCCATAACTGGGATCATTTTTGTTGTAGTATGGAAGGAAGTGTTATACCACCATTCATCCGGAGGCAACTATTTGACCCATTGTATCTGTTTATCAAATACAAAGCAACGAACATATCCTTCCAAACATTTGTTTACTATCTTAGTTTTCCCATTAGATTGAGGATGATAAGATGAGCTATGAGCTAACTGAGTATCGAGACAAGAAAATAATTATGTCCAAAAAATTCCAGTAAAAATGGGATCTTTGTCACTTACAATAATCTTTGGGTTTCCATGTAGCTTTTGAATTGTCTCCATAAATGCAGTAGAAATTGTACTGGATTTAAATGGATGAGATAATGCACAAAAGTGTGCATAGTTGGTAAGTCTGTCAACTACCACCATGATGACACTCTTTCCTTCGAACTTGGGCAAACCTGTGACAAAATCCATTGAAATCTCCTCCCAACGTTGGGTTGGAATGGATAAAGGTTGTAATAGACCTAGGGTCTTAATTGTTTCAACTTTATTTTGTTGGCAAACCAAACATTCCGCCACAAACTTTTGAATATCTGATTTAAGGCCATCCCAAAAAAATTCCTTCTTAACCTTGTGGTAAGTTTTTAAAAATCCTGAGAGCCTTCCTGTTGAAGCCTCGAAAATTGTTGCTTCAACATGGGGGAAAACCACTCGGTCGGACCTTGGTTTGCAGCTCCTTTTCCGTTTGGAGTAGTGGCTCCGACTGGAGTTAATGGGACTAGTTTCCCAATCTATTTAATGATTGTGCTAATGGGGTGATATGTGATGTTTTGAAGTAATGTCTAAGCTAGAAGTAATCTAATCTAAACTAATAATCACATGCATTTTATCCTAATTTAAACACTATCTAATTATAACTATGCCTGGGATTAAATTGATGTATGCGATATACAATAATGTCTGAAAGAAATTGATAATAAAGATCATTCAATTGTGATGAGAAATGAATTCGTTTTAACAATAATCGTTTCGTATAAAAAGTTAGCTAAAATGATTGTGAAAGATATATTGCATAAGGAATTATTCATGTATTCAGCATAAAATATAGATCATCATCATACAGAAGTGCAATAATGGCAATCAAGATTTAGACTTTCATACATAAACAATTCGAAAAGAAATCATTGCTTAATACATAAGTAAAAAGGATTACGAGATAAAAGTACCATTTATAATACGTCCTACTCATGTTCTTCAGCAATATTGATCTATCCTCAGTCCATTCAACACCATCTAAGAGTACAAAAGTGCAATTTCAGTAGAAGATGCTAAATCAGATAAAAAGAAATATTGTTCCATTAATTTCACTAGAACTTCCTCAAAGGGACAAAAGTGCATGTTTTGAAGACTATTTCTGATCAAAGTTCTGGACCACTCTCTAAATGCATGAGAGGGGTTTAAATACTTAAACTATAAAACTAAAAATAGATTATTACAAAAATAGTTGAGGAGGTTTAAATGACCCGCCTCAAATTATGCAAAAATATAATCAAAATAGAAATGAACATGTTGACTAGCTATCTTGCATTTGATCCTTCAGATCACAAATGTCCATCATGGGCTTGAGCTGTGTTGGTTGGCTGACTTCATATTTCAACTGTCCAGCGAATATGACATCGGTTAGTGCTGGTGCCATTTTCTCCGTAGAAGTAGTTAGGCATTGCAGGGTCATCCATTGGTTGTGAGGTTTTACCAAATGTCACCAATATGCTTCCCATTTTAACATGGTGTTTGCCTTATTACTTCTTCTTTTTCTTATGTTGCATGTTTCCACTGTATTTCAAGCTAGTTCACATTAGGAAGAAAACCTGGAATGGATTCTGCCACAAGGTTGGCACTATGTAAATTTTCATTGAAATTTTCTATGACATTGTTTGTTGTTGTTGTCGTGTCTTCTATTGCCTTTTCTGCTTCTTTAAGCTGAGAATCCCAGCTCGCAAATAAGATTACTTTATGTGACTCCTCTAGTTTAGGCAAGTCAGCTTTTCTCCCATATTTTGTATTCTGCCAGGTGATGAAATCGAAAACCTTTTTAAAGATCTCATGATATTCATGTCTCATTTCCACGACTTGACTTGTCAATTTTTCACTTGTTTCGCAATAAGAGTTCCATTGTGAAATATTCTGGCACAATAATTCTTTTTGGTGCATCAGCTGAGAGTTAAGACCGAGTGCTTTGGTAACAAACTGATCAACTTTTGGATCATCTTTGTGTATATCAGTTATTGCCTGTATTTGTGCTTCCTTCTCTGCTAAGCTGGTTCAATGTTCTATTTGCATATACTCGAATTCCCATTGTAGCTTAGCTAACTGTATCTCTGCCTGCTGGTCAGATTTTGGTTGCTGTAATTGTTGCTCAAGCGACATAATTTTATCTTCTTCTTCTCTAAGCAACATTTGTACCTATGTTGCTTTGTCCATGGTCGTTGTAGTGTAGGCACCTACAAACTATAAGAGTCTAGTAAGATTGGCGAACGGGTCGATGGGTGAGTCTTTCTAAAGAACATCCATCGGTTCATTTTCAGGGGTAGTAGCAGCTCTAGAGTCCATCTTCCTTTTCTTTCTTTGTCTTTTAATCACGACCTTATGTTGTGGGCTATAAAACACATCTAGAGGGGGAATCTCTTCTATTCTCAAAACTATTTCAGAGGTGGAGGTAATAGGGACGTGTTCTACCTCTTGGGTATTTACAGTCTCTTTTGTTGTAATTTCCTAAATCGTTTTCTATTGTGGAGTTTTCAACTCTGGCATTTGTTCCTCTGTGTTGATCCTTTTATTAAAATTGTCCCATTCTTCCTCTAAATAAATTACCAGGGGTTTATTGGTTATGTGGAGGTGGCATGGGTTTCAGCCTGCTTGCTCACTGAAGTTTCTTCAGCTATCTTTTGTGTAGATTGGGTTGTATCCTATACCGACTCCATGCTTCTGCTTTTCCCATTTTGTGATGAATTCTCTGATTCCCTGGTATATTTCTCTTGGGATTCTGCTCTAGAATCGGTTTTAGAATTTTCTTTGGAGTCATCTTCTATACTTACACTGGGAGTAGGCTTCCTAATTGGTTCAATCAATAATTGGTCCAATGGGACCTTTGATAACCTCATTTCTCTGTATTTGTAAAATTTTTCCAGATCTTCATAGTCAAAAAGTAATTGTGCCATATGCTTCACCTCTGTGAAGGTGTTTTTCTGCAAAAATATGTCATCAAAGGAATCTTCCTCATTACTGAATACTTTTATTTTCACCAAAGTGGTGAAATCTTTGACAGTACCGAACGGGTCATATTGCCTTCCAGGGAATTTAGGTAATTTCAGAGATAACATGTTCTTTGCTTCTTTAAATGCATGCCCTAGGTTATGTACTGAAAATGATCCACACTGTAAAGGGAATGTAGGCTAGATGGCCTTTTTTGATTCCTTTAATGTCTTGCTCATCCCTTCCTCACTAGCTATTTGATAGGTTATTTCTCTAGCCATCAATTTGTCTGGAACATAGTATGGGAGGACATGGGGGGAGGTGATGCTGCCAAATACCCTAATATACGTAAATGTTTCCTCCCCAAACCATCTGGCCACCGAGAGGATATCTACTTCAGCTTCTTGGGAAAACCTGGGGGCATCTCAGTTATAAAGCCGCTTGTGAATAGGGAGCATAAGTCCATGACAAATCTAGAAAAAATGTGGTCATAAAGTTGGATTCCCACATGTCCTTATGGTATATGTGAATGGAAAGTGGGTTTTGAATAGTCCACTCCCATCCCATGATAGGGAATTTTGAACCAAAACAAATTGCATCCGTTACATAGGCGCTCATAAAGAATGGAGGGTAAACCCTTGAAGAAACTCTTCTTTTCCTTCTATACTCGATTATTGTTCTTGCTAAATGACAAAATTTGTGCCCAATTCATTACAGTTGCGTTAACGACTGCATCTATTAGCGGCAACCACTCTGGGGAGAATTTAATAATATCGGGTTTGCCAAATAGTCTACATAGCATGGCTGCTACAAAACTATGAGGCAGACAAATAGACGAAGTAGTGTACATACCATTTTTTTCTTTCTTGATTTTGTCCTCATTATTTGGCCAGGCTCAGGTGCACTTTACTGGTTCATCATTCTCTTTGGAAAACTTCTCAACGAACTTCCTGTTGTAGATGACTTGTGGCTCTGGTAGGTGGTACATAAGTTGTTGGTTGTCTGGGGTAGAAGATCCCATAACCTCTTGGCTTCTTGTCTTGAATTCTCTGTCTGAGATGTCAACTTCATCAATCACCCATTTAACCATGTCGGTATAAGGGATTATCTTCGGGTGCATGGCTATGCAGTGAAAAAATGAGCATGTCATCTCTAACATGGAAGCATCTGAGGAATCATGTCCGTCAACTGTAATCTTCATTTCCATAATCCTTGGTTGCTCTTCCTCTAGTATATTATACATGGCCTCCCATGTAGAGGTTCCTCCCTCTCTGTTGCATGTAGTATCCATAAACAGAGGAGTCATTTTTGACTTCTCAGAGATGATTTCCTTGCCTTTCTTCACCATTGTTTTCAACAATTTGCTCTGCGGATTTTCCATGAAAGTGAAGAACAACAGCTATCGGATACACAAAGATGAGAATGAATGTAAAATGAAATAATGTTGATAACTTGTAAAGGTGATAAGAGGAGTTTTATTCGAACGCACGTGAGAATATATCATATCACGCTAAATGGCTTCTCACACATAAATGTAGTTATCTCTTAATAAATGCCCACTAATGCTTCATTATCCCTTAGCTTTAATGCTCATAAATGTCTACATTGTAAAACAGGAAGAAATATTCTAGGGTGGCAAGCATTTGAACTGCATTGATGGTGATTGTATGATTTTCGAAGCAATATCACAGATCGCAATATCGCATTATTCCTTTTCTCCTTTCTTACCTTCTGTTGTGTTTCTGTGAGATGCAAGCTGCTCACTAATCATTTCAAAACAAAGCTACTTGCCAAGTTTTTCTATGTAAAATACCCTTTTTAATGAGTGACGGACCTAAAATAGTTGCTTATGATATATTTAAGGAGTGGGTCCAGGTCTTGATCGCGTTTCGCAATATCGATTGGTGGTGAGTTTGCAATGTTCATTTGAATGCTTGAAATGCGATGCGATAAAGGTTATAACGCCATCGCAATTTCGCATCTCGCATGTTTCAAAATAACCTTTTTAAAGCAGGTCATTTATGAATGGCGACATGTGATGCGAGACTATGCTTTTTTGAAGAAAAATATTAAGGAATTAGTTTATGTCAGAATTATGATATTTTGAGCATAGAGTTCTTTTTCAATCATTTTACTTGATTTGGAGGGTTATAAAGGTCTTTTGATGGTGCTTAATCATGTTGTAAGTGGGAAAGTAAGCATTTAATAGTTCTCTAGAAAAAAAGGGGGGGTTTGATTGATATCTTGCTTTATTCCAAAAATAAAAGAAATGCCTAAATGCTAAGTTTTGTTTTTTGGATGGATTTTTTAAAGGGTCCCCATTTATTAACTTAATATTAACTACTATCATTAATAAATGGGGGGTTGTTGAATAGCCCAACACCTCCTAAGGGAGAAGAGTGCAATTCCATAAGAATCTTTTGTTTGAGATGAGAATTCTTACATAGGTATAAGCGATCTTTGTGCCATAACGAATCATTCCAACTAAATGTATCAGATGTACTGGGATCTTGTTATATCTTTTGAATGATTGCCCACACTTCTTCATCATTCTTCCATTCATCCTTTGCTTCATTTATCCAATCTAGTTGGATAATAGAAATGGCGCAAAGCAATGCTTCCACATCCTCATCCTTCATTGAGAGTGCATTTGCCACAACGTTTTGCTTCCCTTTTTTGTAAATGATTTCAAAGTCATAACCCAACATCTTTGTGACCTATTTTTGTTGCTTTTCTGAAGATAATCTTTGCTCTAAAAGGTATTTAAGACTATCATGATTCGTTTTTACCTTGAAGTGTCTTCCCATTAGGTAGGGTCATCATTTCTTAAGTGCATGTAGTATTTCCAACATTTCCTTCTCATAAATAACTTTGTGTAAATACTTTCCTTTGGTTGGATGACTTTCGAAAGCAATGGGTCTTTCTTCTTGCATTAAAACAACACCAATTCCATTTCCTAAGGCATCACATTCCACAATAAAGGTTTTTGTGAAGTCCGACGTAGATAAGATTGGTGCTTGGCACATTGCCTCTTTAATATGTTAAAATGCCTTTATTACTTCTGGAGTCCATGAAAATGAACCTTTCTTCAATAATGTTGTTCGAGGTGCTACTATTTTCCCATAATTCTTAACAAACTTGCAATAATACCCTGTCAACCCGAGAAATCCTCGTAGATGCTTTATGGATATGGGGATTTTCCATTCCTTAATGGCTTTAATTTTGCTAGGGTCTACCTTAACACATTCATGAGATACAATATGACCCAGATATTCCACATCTTGTACTCCAAAGAAACATTTGGAGATTTTTGCATATAATTGTTTCTCCTCCAATAGTTTGAGCACCCTGTCAACATGTTAAACATGATCCTTCCAAGACTTTCGTAGATTAATATATCATCAAAAAATACTAACACAAATTTTCTAAGGAAGGGTTTGAAAATGGAATTCATCAAACCTTGAAACGTAGAAGGTGCATTGGTAAGGCCAAAAGGAATGAACAAAAAATCATAATGACCGTCATGAGTTCTAAATGTTGTTTTAGGAATGTCTTCATTCTTCATTCTGATTTGATGATATCACGAACGAAGATCTAACTTGGTAAAGTAAATTGATCCATGCAATCCATCCAATAATCCATCAATGACAGGAATGGGAAATTTATCTTTAATAGTAAGCTTGTTGATCTCCCTATAATCTAGACACATGCACTATGATCCATCCTTCTTATGCACCAATACTACTGGAGCAGAGAAAGAACTTTGACCAGGTTGAATTATACCAGCCTCTAAAATTTCTGTAACCATACGTTCAATTTCACTCTTTTGGGCATAGGGATATCTGTAAGGCCTGATGTTTGGAGGAACACTTCCTAGAATCAAATGAATAGCATGATCATGATCATGACTAGGTGGGAGGCCTTTGGGAGTCTCAAATACCTTAGAATGATTGTCCAAGACTTTTTGGAGATCTGGATAAATAGATTATTTCGATGTTGGAACCTCTAGAGAACATAATTGTGCAATTACACCTCGTTGTTCTTTCCTTAGAAGCTTTGTCATTCCGTTAGAGTTGATTATCTTTCATGGTTTCCCTGTGAAACCCCTTAATTCAACTTCCTTTCCTTCCAAACAAAATTTCATGAAAAGTTCTTGAAAATTAAAATCTATAGTACCCAAGGATTGTAGCCATTGGACTCCTAATACAACATCAGCACCACCCATTGGAATGGAAGGCATTGGGCTATTCAATACATATTCTCCCATGGATAGCTTGATATTATGGGACTTTCCAAAGCAATTTATGGTTCCTCCACTTGCAACCATCACTTGACACTATGGTCTTGGATATAGGAAGCAATTCAATTCCTTGGCTATCTTACAATGAATAAAATTATGGCTACTGCCCGAATCAATCAACACTATTACCTGTTTCTTCTTGATATGTCCTTCTATCTTGATAGTTTGAGGAGTGGTAATTCCAGCCAATGCATTACAAGATATAGTCGAATTCATTTCTTCTTTCTCTAGGGTTTGTTCCTAGCGTATATCCTCTTCTTTTGATGTTTCTTGTTCCTTTTCTTCCTCCTCTTCACAATCTATGTAAAATAATTTCTTCTTGGCACACTTATGACCTTTAGTGTATTTGCTATCACAACTATAACAAAGCCATTTTTCTCTTTTTTCTTCCAATTGTTGTAGTGTCAACCTTGTAGGTTATGGAAGGCTAGTGGCAACAACACTTCCATCTTTATAGTTGTGAGTGTTAGGCTTCCTGGTTGCCATAACTTTTCTTTCCATTTTTCTTTCCAACCTGAATTCCTTCTCCAATGAATCAGGTTCCCAAAGGTGAACCTCATGTTGGATGTTATCCTTTAAAGTCACTATGAACACATCAATCCTATGCTCCTATGGAAAATATTTTACCCTTATATTCAATTTTTGGAAGTCCTCAATGTGCTCTATCATTCAACCCTTTTGTTTGAGATTTATCAATTGTCTAAAAAGGTGTTGCCTTTTGTATCCTCATAATGTGCTATCATTTCTTCTATAAAAATTGCCCAAGTGACAATTTTTTTACAAGAGAAAAGTCATCAATACCATACAATTGATTTGGTTCCAAATATAAAGTTGTAGTGTGTACCTTTTGTATGTTTTGCACATTATGGAGATCGAAATATTGCTCCATCTATAGTATCCATGTTACGGGATCCTTGCCAACAAACTTCGTCATATCGATCTTTGGGACATGGTGGGTCTTCAATTCAACGTTATAGTCTATGAAATCATGATTAACATTTCTTTTGTTCTCATCATGAGTTTCCTTTACTACCCTTTCACCATTAGTAAGCATTTCTTGTAGCAACTTTGTCAAATTTGTCTTCAAATCTTCAATTTTTCCTTCGATCTTAGCTTCCACATCATTCATCTTAGCTTCCAAACCATCCATCTTAGCTTCCACGCCATTCATCTTAGCTTCCATGCCTTTCTTTAAACCATCCATCTTAGCTTCTGTTACTTTTTGTGAGAGTGAATTTTGTTGCACTTGGTCTCCTAATTTTGATATATCATGTTGCATTTCTTCCTCTTCTTCATGAGTCATGCTAGAGCTTTTAGGTTGCTTACTAGGTGTTTCCATTTTATTTCTTTGTGGCATTAATTAATGATAATAATGCTTCACTATGCCCTTTGAATTCCTTCAAACTATTTTTTCAAACCAAACTTATGCAAAATTAAAAAAAAAAAAAAAAAAAACAAAACAAAACAGACAAACAAACAAACTACACACATTTTTTCACTTTTTAGGATCTCGATATTGAATTTGATGTATTTATGAAATTTCAGATTCCAAGGTCTAACATTGCAAACTGTGGTAGCCCTCTGAATCCTCTTTCCAACGCCACTAGTCTGATTGAAATTGGAATCTCCAAGAAAGAGTTATGCCCAATCTCCCAAGATGACCAGATTATACACTTTTTCAGTAGAGCTAACTTGTACGAAGTACCATGTGTCACTGTTTCAACCTTTGGACCTGAAAACGATGCATAAGAAACTACAATATATCCTCTTTCTATAACTTCTTACGAAATTGCAATCTGATACTTATAAAGAAAGTTATGATGATTTTCCCAAGGTCACATGTTTTGGATGTAATTCAAGAGCCTATTTGGAGCAACGAAACCCTGGAATCCAAAGCACTAATACCAAATGTTATGAAACCAACTCACAAAAAGATAGAAAAGATATATCAACGCCTTAGCAATCATCCGCTTCGAGGGGAAACCTCCTTTACATTACACAAATGAACAATTCTTGGATGATACAAATGTCTAAACCTCCTTTCTGTATATAGGAGTCTAAGGGGTCACAATATAATCATATCCGACATAACAATAATAATATAAGGGCGTAACAATAAAAATAGTGGGCTTCTATGGGGACTAATAACAATATGGCAACAATAGGGGCACAATAATAACAATAAGGGATACAATGACAATAGTAATGGGGGAATCACTAGTATTATAGGGACCTAACATTAAACCAATCTACTGAAGACATGTTGTTTAAAGTGATTTATAGATTATTATCATTCCACGCTGAAGGAGATTCTTTATCATATCCTAAATAAGATGACTTGTGAGCTTGTTTCAATATACCTAAATAAACATTACATTCAATATATTGATGCTTGTCAAAGGAGCATTGTTCACACCAAGAGCCTTAAGAGATGTTTGAGGCCCTGATCTTGGACCTTATCCCTGAGATGGATTTCATATCAGATTCTTTATCATACTTTATTGTCATAGAGGATAACTTTTCCTCCATAGGAGGAGGGTTACACGACCCCAAATTTTAGATCTAGAATTGTAGATGTTCCACGTTTGTTGAGAATTAAATATTGGGCAAGAGTTTTGTAAACGACCTGTTTGATGACAAAAGTAGAAACGAAAAGTAGTATTCTCATAGTCCAAAATATGGGTCCAGTAAAAATCACCAATTTTCAAATTGGTTTGGTTTGGAAACCCTTTACTGATATAAATTTGAACACAAATTCTGCCATAGGTGTTGTAGAAACTAGGATGCCCACAAGAGGCAACAATAGTAAGGTAACGACCTAGAGAGTCTCCAATACCCTGAAAGATTGTGTAGTGCCATAGGTGTGCTGGCAAATTAGGAAGCCTAACCCATTTGGAAACTATGTAATCACAATTGTGGAAGGGTCAAAATCTTGGAACCAAAGGGATTAAAAACAATCGAGCATTTCCACAAAACCAGGGCCCCTTAGATAAATCTTTCTGATAATATTCCAATTCCTCAGATAACAAAATGGAGAAGCCTTTTAAGGAAAAAATAACATTGCAATTCTTAGTCCATACAGAATGGATCAATTGGTAGAGATCAGTTGTACAGGGCAAGAAGCCATTAAAATGGCATAATATGCTTGCCTCAAAATATAGTTAATGGAGATCTTCCATATATGAGTGAGATATTTCTAGATAGGAAACTTTCGTGGATTTATCCACAAAAAATGACCCAAGAGACACTTAAGGATGATCTACCTTGGGGGAACGAGCATGGACGACATATTTATAAGAGAAGGTCTAAGAGGAGGAAGGCTTACCTCTAATCCCCCTCATAAACGTAGAACCATAAAAACAGTGACATATTTACCAATTTTGTAGACTGGGCGAGGAGAAACATCACTCAGTTTCTTACATTCAAAAAGAAGGTGTTGCATGACTGAGGGTGTACTCACTCAGAGCTCTAAGTAAAACTTGAGGTGACAAACCACTTTTCAAAAATATTTGAATGCAACTTTAAATAAACAATTTTAAGATCTATGTTAACTAATTTATGTCAATTTCAACTACATATATCTCTATATGTAGGAAGAAAATGTGAAAATAAAATATTTTAATGTTGTATATAATAAAATATTTAATATCCAAAGAAAAAATAATTTAAAGTTAAAAAATATAATATAAAATATAACGTCCTTCCTAATAAGAATAACAGGAAGGATATGCGTAGTTAATTTAATTCTTAATATAAAATTAATGTGACATTTAAAAATATTCATAATAATAAAAAAAATCAATGTGGTTTATAAATAAAATATTTTAATATGCAAAATTAAGTAATATCTACATATACTTGAAAACATATCAATAACAAAAAAAAAATGTAGACAATGTCCTTAATAGATAAAATGTCTCAATGCACATGTTATTGTGCGGAGAGACTCTCTCTAACCCAGTATGGTAGATATGTTATAATGTCCTATAAACATTTTGAGTCTATGAAATTACATAACCAAAGAAAAACTCTCCACCTAGTATAGTAGAGATGTCGTAATGTCTCATTTAACATTTTTGACTTGGTCAAATTGAAATAAAAATAAAAAAACATAAAATTAATAATTATAATTATAATTAATAATTAAACCAACCTAGATCCATCTTAACTCTAGATCTATCAAGTATAGATACAGATCAAATCACTCTAAAAGAGATTTGCATCTCAAGAGATTTGATTTTTTTTAGGGTGTTAAATCCATTTATGCATTCAAAACAATATCAAATCACATTCTTCCTCAAAATTGTATTGTGAGATTCCAACCAAAAAAATAATTTCATCTATTAGTTAGAGTATATATATATATATATATATATATATATATATATATATATATATATATATATATATATATATATATATTCTCTAACTAATAAACAAAATGACGATTTTCGAGACACCATTTTTTTTCAAAATCAGGTACAATTTTTTTTAAATGGTAAGTTTAAGTTGTTTAATTAATAAGTATATTTTAATTCAATATTTACAATGATTCTCAACATGGGTGGGCAGGTTATCATTAAACACTCCTAACTACCTAAGATACACTCAATTAACTTGTTTTATCCTTAAGATACACACACACATATATAATCAAAGTTTTAATAAAATTAATAAAAATAAGAATATTTTGATATATAGAAATGTGAAGTTTATATAAATAATAATTATAATATATTTGTCCAAGAGGTTTTTGATAGACTGTGATCGGGTGATTTGTTAAGGCACTCTTTGGTGTGAAGACATTGGTTCAATTTCCTGCCACGATAAGGGTGATATATTGGACATGATGGAAATGTGGTCCTAGCAAACTTACAAACAAAAAAATAACATAGATTTATTTTAACTTCAAATTTAATAAACACTAAGAGGAACCAATTTTCTAGAGGTGTAATTTTTTCTTCAAGTTTTTGTAGTAAAAAAAATTGCATATTAAAAAATTTGATCCCTCTCCACCCTTGATAAATTCTCTTTCAACATTGGATAAAGTCCTAATTAATATGAATTTGTACTAATTTAACAACAATATCAAATGCAATTATTATCAAAGTAACATTTAGTGCTTTGAGAAAACGAATTGTTAATTATTTCATTTTATAAATATTATTTCATAAACCATGAAACATATGTTAGGGGAATAACATTAGATCGATAATTTGTCATCATAGATGAAGCGTTTACAGACTAATATTTTTGTTCTTCAAACTAGACTAGTGTGGTGTGTGAAGGAAGCTTCTAATACGCTAAATGGCATATATCAAGGTTTCTTCTATATGTTGTTGTTGCATTACTAGACATTGTTTCCTTACAGGTTTCTCGTTACCCAAGTTGGGTTGTCGACTGGATGCCCAAAATAAGTCGCTTGCAAATCCTTCACTTGCAATGTTGGATGGATATAATTTTTAAGGGTAATGGCTTTCCATCCTCCATATCCATAGGGACTTGAATATTTTAGCAAACAACCTCTCGAAATAAGGGTACATCCATCTTGCCAAATTTTAGGGAGAACACCTAGTGGGAAGAGAGAGTTTACCATTCCCCACTGGAGCACAACCAGGCATACTTCAGTTTAGATAAGCTTTGATTACCTATTTTTGTTGTTGTTTAAAACTATAGGACAATTATTGTTCGAGGTTTTTATCTGGAATTGTTCGCAACAATCATTTCACTTTCTTATATAGGGCTGTCAGTTTGGTAAAATTTCTAATTTTCCCTTATCACGTGGTTTGTTGCATATTGTTTACTATACATACCCTTGCATGTCTCTTTTTACAGACAATAGCATAGTGATTGTACTCCTTTTATATCTAATGAAAAGATAAATTTTCCTTTTCTATAAATAATAAAAAAAATTATGCGACAATGATATTATAAATTTGAAAAAACTTATAAAAGTGTTATTAAATTAATTGGGTAACATACTTAAACTAATCGAAGAATGTTAATTGATCTTATATTAAGCTACTTGATTTATGTTATTTAATTATTAAAAATCACTTTATATCTTATAGTTTCACATCACATTGATATATGTTCAGTGATAATAAGAAGTTTTTCCTTATGCAGAGTAGTATTCGAGAAATGCAAAGGCATGTCCCATCATTTAACACATTAGTAAGCAAAGTTATAATTGCATTGAGAGGAGTATGGGGGTAAATTTGCATTGAGAGGGGTATGGGGTAAATTTGAAACACAAATTTAATTTAATGTAAATGTTGGCTAGTATAGGATAGATGTGTAGGTGTAAATATTTAACATTTATATGTTGACTAATATATTTAAAAAAAGGCATTAAAAGTAATATAAAGACCGATGTGTGTAAACATTTAAATGTTGACTCAATTAATAATAAGAAGTTAGATCTGATGGCGAACAAAGGGTGTACCCTTGGGAAAGGCCAACTTCTCACAAACGATGAAAGCTCATTTCATCCCTGCAATTCTTGAGGAAATGGTATTTTGTAATAGCTCAAAAGATAGTGTTAGAACCAGAAACAGAAGAAATGTAGTATTGGCTACCATGGTGTAATTCCAAGTTTCTTACCAAATAAATAAAATCATACCCGTTTGAGTTAAAAAAAAAAAAAAGCTTTGTTACCATACCATGGCCCAATACCATGGCTTATCAATACTACATGCCCAAAAACCATAACTTATTTCACAATCAAAATATTTCATAACAATATGACATGATTCTTAACCATGGATATTTACCCCAAATTTATCGTGGATATTATTAACAAGTAAATAGGCTTTGTTGCAATATCATGGGCCAATACCATGGCTTATCAATACCACATGCCCAAAAAACATAACTTATTTCACAATCAAAATATTTTATAAATATTTTAATTCAATTTAATTTTATAACATTTTTTAATTAATTCTAAAAGGAGAAAGGTTATCATTATTTTTTAGATATATCTAAACTGTCTATTCTCACGACTACTAAAAAGATTCCCACAGAAATCACTTCAAGGTTTCAATAAAATTAAAAATGAGAATATTTTTATATATAAAGATGTGAAATATATAATATAAATAATATTACTAAGAACCAACATAAATCCATCTTAACTATAGACTCTTGGCATGAGAGCAAAAAAATTGACAAACAATAATAGAGGAAAGATAGTGCATGATTGTTTAAAGTTTTTTATTATTGTATTTTCTTTGACATGATTGATCCAAGATATAGGTTTAATATCTTAAAACCAATTCAGTTTTTTTTAATTTAGATACTTTCTTAAACACAATATCATAGAATCAAATTTAAGAGAGAGAGGGGAGGCGGGGGAAGGAGGGAGGGATATAATGACAAAGCTGGAGGGCAAAGTGAGAGAGAGAGAGATATGGGGGTAGAGAGAGAGAAGGACGGCATAGAGGGAAGAGAGAGAAGGAGAGAGGCAAAGAGATCAGAGTTGGAGTTGGAGGGGGGGAGAAAGAGAGAGTTGGAGTTGGAGGGGGGGAGAGAGGGAAGAAAGGACAAAGGTATAAATAGATAGAGGTGGAGAAATATAGGGAGTGACAAGGGAGAGATGTAGAGAGAGTGAGGGAGAGAGGAGAGGAGAGAGATAGGGAGAGAAGGGGAAGAGAGAGATATAATGATGGGGGGGAGATGGGAGAGAATGATATAGAGAGAAAGGAAAAGAGAGATGACTCAATAGAGAGAACGGGAGAGAGATATAGGGAGAGAGAGAGAGATGGAGTTAGAGGGGGAGAGAGTGAGGGAAGAAAAAAGACACAGAGGGAGAAAGGTGGAGAGAGTGAGGGAGTGATAAGGGAGAGATGGAGAGAGGAGAGTGGGAGGGGAGAGGGAGAGGAGAGAGAGAGTGAGATAAGGGAAAGAGAGAGAGAGAGATATGGAGAGATAGTGTGTGTGTTTGACAGTGAGATAGAGAGAGGGAATAAGAAAGAGACATATAGATACAACTATAGATATTATATAGTATTATATAATCAGCATAGATCCATCTTAACCCCAGATATATCAAGCGTCGAGAGCAATCAGATCTCTCAAGGTGCAAACCTTTCCTCAAGTTTTGCACTAAAAAAAAGAGGTTTGCACCACGAGAAATTCGATCCCTCTTGGCACTTGATAGATCTCGGGATAAGATGGATTTTTGTTGGTTTAAAAATCAATAAAGATGTCACACTATCATATATGTGCTAAAAAGGTACAATGTCACTTTACACATGATGTATTTGAAACAATATCATCAATGTGTACTCCAAGACATTTGACTTTTTAGAGTCATTATTGAATGACATTTATCCTTCCTTATAAAATTTAGTTTTACTTTACAAGATTATATATATATATATATATATATATATATATATATATATATATATATAGATATAGATAGATAGAGAGAGAGAGAGAGAGAGAGAGAGAGATTGTAATTAGTTACAGGGGATTTGGATTAAAGTAGAAAAAAATATTTTTGCTAATAAAGAGTATAAAAATGTTATAATGATATTGTTATGATTTTAAAATTACTATTATTATTATTAATATATATATTCAAAATTAGTTCCTAATTTAGGAGGTGCAAAAGAAAACATTTTATTAAATATGGATCTCCTTACTAGAAGAGTAGTGACTTCACCTCCTTGATGATATGTCAAAACTAGCATCATTTTCTTGTAATTCTACAATGTTGTTTACTAAGTCATCAACCATAGAATTGTTCTCTCTGTAGACAAAATTGAAAAAATATTTGGAGAAAGTGGCTTAATATAATGAATTTTGTGGATAGCATTCTTAAGATGTATATTTTCATTTCTAAAGCCTTGATTGATCCACTTCACCACTAATGTAGAATCAAGGCCTAGATCTCCTCCACATTTCTTTCCTTCACTAGAGCCAATAGTAAAAATGCATCTTAAGTTCTACCAAAATATTAGTGCCACTACCCACTCCACATATAAAGGAAACACAATGTGTATCAAGAAGGTATAAAAACCTCCTACTCCACATGAACTTAGGATATCTTGGGAAAAGTATGTAACCTAATAAAAGAGGAGAAAATGCATTCTAAGTTGATCGATGGTGTCTAGAGACATTGCTTCAACACTTGAGCACAAATCAATGCTATCAAAACATCACAATGCATCATAAGTGATTCATTAGGATATTTTCACACATTATTATATATTACAATTAACCCATAGGACCTTTATTTATACTCATTTGATCTAACCAACTTCCTTGAATCAAGGAAGATCTACTCCATAAGCAATGGTCCACGGTTGTAATTGATTCCAACAAATCTACAATGTTCTGTTTTCTTAGTCAATTGTCCCAGTTGACCTAAACATTCAAATGAACATACCATTGAACACTCTGTTAATCATCCTATGATTTGACCCATCAACCATCCAATCGACCATTTAGCCAAGTTATAACAGACCGGGTGAAAATTTCATGTAATAAAAGCTAAAAACAATAACCACAGATGAATGGGACACTTATTCCAAGTTGAATATTGGGCAGGACATCCTAGGGCATGTTCATTTGGTTGTTTATGGCTAAGGAAATTGGCAAACACAATGGCTAAGGCTTTGGAAAGGCGAAATGGCATTTTTGGCACAATTATTTATGAAAATATTGGAAATTAGGAGAAAAAGGAGGTGAAAGGTCACAGGTTGCATGTGAGAAGGAAAATGAAGGAAAATAATGGAAAATGAAGAAAATAGAGGCCTCATTCATAAAAAAGCTTCTGAGGATCAGTTGGTAATCTTTTGTCAGTTTAGGTTTGGAGCTCTTTCATTATTCTCTCTCTCTCATACTCTTGGACACTTGGAGTTTTCTTGGAGCACTTTTGCATTGGAGCAAGAAAGACAAAGAAGGCAAGAGGAAGCAAAGATCAAGCAGGGAAAGAGAAGATCAAGTAGCTACAACAAGATTCATTGCAGAGATCTAATTGCATGTGTGTTTTCCTTGCTAGATTTGGCATGCATGGGATTGCATGTGTTTATTTTCTACCATGGCATGGGTTTTGTCAGGTGTGACAATATTTTTAGCCTAGTCTTGTCATTTACTGATAGCTTTAATGAGATGGGTTCTCTCATTCAGTTTATGTGGGATGGCTGGATTGGATTTGAATATGAGTGGGGTGGATATTTGAATTGACAAACACATGGTGTAGTGGTCCCTAAACCCAACTAAGGATGCATGAAGTCACTGGCCTAGTAACCCCAGAATTGGACTATGGGTTGTGGTAAAGCAAGATTGTGTGCCTCGGTGACCTTACAAATCCTTCCTGGTGAATGGCAGGATATACTGTAAAGACAAGAGGTGTATTTTCTCTCTGTGGGGCCTAGTGATTCCAGGATGGAATGCATGGTAAATCCTCAAGAGTATGTCTCGGTGTAAGGCCTAGTGATCCCTAGATCAGACTGCAAATGCATAGTAAATCCTGAGAGACTAGGAGGCACTCCAATTCCTCATGGTGTAGGAACAGAACTCTAGTGGCATCCAAATTGATTTTTTCTTTTGATGTGTTCTATGAGTCCCACATTCATGCTTGGAATATGGTACGAGGGTGATTGGCTGAAGAGAGACTTGGCTTAGCCAATCTATGGTCAGGTGGAATGTGGTAGTCCCATCTTCGGTTGGTTCATTGCATTGATTAATGAGAAATTCATTTCATTGATTTTCATGTGTAAATGTAATGATATATATATGGATTTTGATGGTTGATATGTCCATTGTAATTATGTTCCTATTATGCTGGTTAGATGTATATTTTGTGACAGCATCTATGGATGGCTCTTAGCATGTTTTTACTTGTATTTGAATGGATATGGTATCTATGACCTAATAAGTGATAAGGTAGAAAATGACATGAGGAAACAATGGTTCATAGCAATTCTCAGATAAGTATGAGAACCCTACACTTAATTCTATTGTTTACACCTATAGGTTAGATGTTGACAATATGTTTGATGAAATGCTTGTCATGGCTAGTAGGGGTCTGGTTAAGGTCTTGATCAAACTATTTACTTTGCATCATTGTTTCCATGTACTTTACTTGATTCTGAGCTTTCATTCCATTATGGGCAATGGCCTGGGCTCTAGGCCTGAAAAAAGTGGCTTAATTCCCAGATTCTCTGGCACAAAACTAGCAAGTTTGGTCCACAGTCGCTAGTAGACAAGGCTATGAGAGAAAATTTATGTCTCTGGTTGCCCTCTTTCCCATATCATGAGAATGACTATGGCCTCAAAGGCCCATAACAACATTGGGACCCAGGGACAAGTTGTCTCAGTGGCTGACTTGTCTCCTGAGGGTTATGTTGATGATGTTGGATGAATGTGTGTGATGTTCCATTGATTCCACTTCCTTAAGGTCACCTAGGAGGTCGAATATGATCATAGTAGCCTCTTGTCTCGTGTTTACACCAGTTGACATGGTTACTTGGGTGGATGTGGGAGGAGGGTGTTACATAGCTTCTCCACAAGTCGATCAATCAATTGTCTAGTCGATCGACTCACCCACTACTATATTTGTCAGCTCAACCAATTGTCTCTAATATAGCTATGATGAACCAACATAATCTAAGGCCTTGACATAGGTTCCAACACCCCCTCATTAGCACAACATTTTGGAGATTTGGGAGGTGAAATTATGTCTATAAGACAGCCCCAAAATTGCAGCTTACTGATGGGCCTCCAAATTAGATACAATTTAAGGCCCATCTGACCATCATTCAGAACATCTAACCTCTCTTTGCATTTGATGACATCCTTTTGAGCTATAATGTGTTCATTAGGAAGGTTTATAGATAATTACATATTATGTGCCTAATATTATTTATTTTTTCAAAATATTGAGAGAATATTGAGTAAATTTTGAATGAGATAATATAGGAACTTGCTCCCTACTATAGGATGGACCAAGATTGGATAATAAATGAACAGGATATTATGAAATTATTGAATAGATTCTGGAGCTCCAGTGATTGAGAAAATATAGGAATGTGCTCCCTATCATTTAATGAAGATTCCTACTATTGGGAACCAAATACACTTTTTGAGGGATTTTGGACGAGAAAGTTGCCTCCTTTCAAGGAGGATGTTTACCCATCAATTTGTATAAGTACCAATTCAAATTTTCCTCTAGGGGTGGGTATTTTTAGTCTTCTTGTGAAAGAAACTTGTTATTTAGAAAGTCTGCTTCCATTTCTAATAGGGATGTACTTGGATTGATTCAAATAATGAATTTTAGTGTCATTTTCTAATGCTTGGCTTCCTTCATAGGACTTTGAGTATCCTCGGGCTTGGCCATTCTAGGAGCCTCAAATCCTTGTTGTACAATTTCTTTATCTTCTTTGAATGTTTTGTTCACTTTCATTTCTTACTTCTGCACTTAATATTCAAGTTTCATTTGTTGTAGATTAGATTGGTTAAATGATTGAAATAAGTGGTATTTTCAAGTCAGTAATACATTTATAATTATTATCCATCCTATTGTAGCGGCTACAACCACCCTCCAAAATTTTGCCTATGCTTTGATTTTGGAGCCTTCCTTACTATATACATCAACTCATCTTGCACTGATCCAGGCATTCATGCTTCAATTGAGACTTATCTTTTCATTTTCGCTTGTGTTTGTGAACTTAGTTGATTCTTCTAATTCACAAGCTAATTTCCCAACTTGGTAGCATAACAGTTTTGGGCTTTCCTCTAGAAATTATGCAATCCTTGAGGGAAAGTCTCTTGGATGATGGGAATTGCGCAGTCCTGACTGCCAGTGAGCCTTGAGCTCATAAACAGCATAGCCATGAGAGGAAGCCCAGTACTAAGCCCAAAATTTTTGAAACCCTCACTAAGCATAGAAATTGTGTAGTGCACTGAGTTGGAAAGTTGCCCCGTTCCCCAGAACTGCGCAATATGTCCCGACAGTGTGCATGGCAAGTTTTCCTGGAAAAAAAAAGAAGAAAAAAAAGTCCCTAAAAAATAGGGATCTACTTTTAGTATCCTGAAGGAGGCATTTGCACTATTTTTAGAAACTTTCGCCAAGTGCCGCTTTTTCCTTGATTTTAGGCATGCGCGTCATAAACCCTAATTTGTCCAAATCTATTTAATCGAAGCTTCTAGAGCTCATTTTCACATTCAATCTTGGAGCTATAGCATCCCCAAGGAGATCAAGGAACCTTCGGTGTGATCGTCGGTGCTTTTCTGAGTGAGTTTTTCTTTTGTCATCTTTTGCCGCCTTTTCTGTCGCTTTTTATTGTTTGGCTTGTGTGAGTGTTGTTTCACTTGTTTATCTTCATGGTTGTTGGTGTTTTGACTTTTTTTAACTTGTAGAAGTGTTTTTTAAGTTTTAGATTGTCTTTCCCAAGTGTCGCATTAGTTTTCTTGTTTTTGCACCAATGGTTGTTGTTGCGGCGACTCTCCTCACATACTTCATTTTCCTTCTGTTTGATTAATTGTTACAATTGGTTCACATGCATTTATCTACACTTAGTCAGATTTGCACTCATCTTTGCACTATCTCTCATATCTGCTTGTTTTCACACTTCTCTTGGACAAATATGGGTTTCCCTTGGCCGATTTTCACTTTACACAACTGGAACTGCGTAATCCTGAGGCCCAAGCCACAAGTTTGACCTCTAGAATTGCACAGTGCACAGTCCAAGTTGGCTCCAACTACGCACTGTGTAGTTCCAAGATCCAACCTCTCATCTTGGCCACTAAGACTGCGTAATGCATAGTCTCTGCCAAGCCTCTGCCCAGGACAAACTCTGCATTGTGCAGTTTCAACCATCAAGCTTCCACCTTGGTTGTTGGGAGTGTGCAGTTCCCACAAGCATCTAGTCCCTCCTGATAGAAACATTGTGCAATCCTTCCCATCTAGTGCCTGGTTTGCTACTTGAACTTGCCTTGTAAGTTGTTTACTTAAAATTGACATTTTCTTCCCATGAGTGTCCTCTCTGTCCCACAGGTACAACAATTGTTGAGAACCTCTCCAGCAGTCACTGTTACCATGCAATCTAAGAGAGTTGCATCAATGGAAACCAATGGGAGCAGTATTGGGGAAGCAATTGAGAAAACATTAGTTGATTCGTCAATGTATGCAGATACTCGGTTATTTATATAGAAGGGACCATCACTAACATGGAAACAGATTAAATATACCTTTTCAAAGGACTTTGAGCAAGACTTAGAGGACCAGCAAGTTTAACTTAGCATCTGATAGTCACAGCTATACAAGTTTGCATGCAGGTATACCGCCTTCCCATGTGTAGATATCATCAGTTGGATTATATCACACATAGATGAACAACAGGGAAAATTTTAAGGATGGAAAATTATCTTGAAGTTTAAAAACATTGTCTAATCTCACTAGTCCCTAATATGCAAACTATAAAATGTTTATTGATATATTTGTAAAATTATTCAAATTTATAATTCTTTTATATATAGCCTCTATATAATGTTGGTGATTTTTAAGTAAAATAATTTTTTATTGTAAAATTCAGGCGAATCATTTTTATAAAAAATGGAAATTGGTGAATCTTTTTTGTGGAAAAATCATGGAAAATTAGCCCACTTGCGGATATTAGCCCCTCAAATTTTCCATGATGAACAGACCATGACATTGAATAGTTTTAGCAGTCAGAATTTTTGCACCTTCTGGGCAGAAGGCTTTCAGCATATGTATCACTCGTCCGAGCTAGTAAAGTGCATGGACTCACTCTTCCATGCCACCTACAACTAGTGAACACAAGAGACATTGTCAAACGCTGGGTGAAAGAGCCATCAAATTTTTGATAGACACCCACCCATGTGTCCAAGACAAAGTCCCTCAGGAAGGCTTATCAACTCTTGGTCATCTTTTCTTATAGAATTTATGGTCAAGAGAGCATTCAAACCTTTCTTGAAGGGTGGGAAATATTATTGAACGAGTTAGTGAATGATGGGAGGCCATTCAATTGGTCGGATCTATTGGATCAATAATTGAAGGTTCAAGCTTGGAATCCACCGTAGGGTGAGCGGACGAGATTCTATATGTCTTCATACTTACTAGATGCAATCTATGCACAACAACAGTTCCCTAGCATGAACTAGACATCGACACCGTGAGGGATCGTTATGAACATCTATTGCAAGTTTCTTTCAGAATGAAGTTATCAAGGAGTAATGGAATAGCTAACTGATCACTTTATCATCCCATTGTACAAGCTTATCTTTGAACAATATCCACCTTGCATGTCATGAGAAGCAATGGAGGCGATAGAATACATCGCAAATTGGTATGCCTCACCAGGTGGCACCTTCATTAGAGTGTTTAGTAGAGAGAAGCCTTCGCATGTCTTACCAAGGTATGCCACTGACAAATTGATCATGCAAGAATTATCATACCATCTCTCTACAGGGTTGTCAACAGTGTTTCACAGGAAGAAGAAAGCACCATGGCTCACTCTTCCTTTGTATATCAGATTATATGAGATAAAGAACTTGAAAGTCACAGATGTTGAGGCTAAGGAGATACTGAAATTTGAATTTGACACTAAGGACTTTAATCTGTATGACCCCCGCAGTCTTTGCAAGGACCATTGTATGATAATTTACTTTCCATGGATCAACGGATCATTTCATTGGCCAATGAAGGATCCTTATAAGTATTGCTACAATGCCGCTAGAGTCAATGATCCAAACAGTTTAGCAAGGACTTCACATGATGCTCCATAGACAGTAGCAGAAGTCAGCAATCCCATGAAAAATAATGGAAAGAGGAAAATTGTTGATAGTCTAGAGGGAGAGAAAAGTTGCAAAATGAAAGAATATCCTCTTATCGAGAAAATAGCTTTGGAAACAGAAGAAAAGAGAAGCAAAGGATACATAGAGTAGAGTGGAGAAAGAGAGAAAAGCATAGGTTGCAGGAAGCAGAACTCAAGTTGCAGCAAACAAAGAAGAAGTTGAAGGAAGAACATGAGTTGAGAAGGAGAGAATGAGAGGAGAAGTAGAAGAAGGAAGAAGAACAAAGGCAAGGTTTAATGACACAGAAAACAACGTTGATACAGGTTGAGGAATAGGAACAACTAGCAGCTGAGGAGGAAGGCTAACAGATGCAGGATCGAGAGCTTTCTCAGTAGATTGAGAAACTGGTCAAAATGATAGAAATGGAGTTGGAATAGGAGCCGCGACATGAAGATGTTGACTTTATGTCGATAGCACCATAGGTCATTCCTTAGTCTCCACCACCTCTAGTAGCATAACTAGCCCTGAGAGAGCAATGAGATGTTGTTCTCCTTGATGATGATTTTGTCATGGATGTGTACAATCTATAACTCGATGAGTTCCAAAAGAGGATTATACAAGAATGGAGGAAGCACTTTCTAGGGGATCACGCATCATATGCATTCATTAGAGAAAGGGTGATAGTGTCAGACACCAGGAAGCATCCAAATTCCATTGTTGAAGCCAACTTTCATATCAAAGAGAAATGAGATCAAATGTTCAGTATTCGATGCTCAAGAATGAGAAACTGACACAGAACTTGTAGGCTACTAGGAAAGAGGAAGAATAACTCTAAGAAATAGCACAGAATGTAGTTTCCACATTGGGGGGAATGAGAGCAACAATACTTGCTGAAGTATCAACACTTGGAGAACCATGTGAAATCTCTATGACAGGTTTTTCACCGTACATAAAGCAATTGTGTGTTTGCATGGCTTATAGCAGCAAATCAAAGAAATTGTTAAAACTCTAAAAAACATATAGGTTTCCATCGCCTATGTTCAAGAGTGGACAATGTGGTACAAAGGAGCCCCACTTGACTTAGTGAAGAAAATGAAGCCACATGAATAACTGGAGAAAGTGAAGGTTCGAATGTTAATTCAGAACAACAAACAGCTAGCCTCATTCATTGGTAGCATTCAGGCCTCATATATATGGTTGTACAATAGTTTGGATGTCTTGGTGAGAACACACCAGTTCCCATCAATCGGTTCCCTCACCAAAGCTAAACCTAAGAACCAAGTATAGGAGGAGGTCGAAGAGTACTTGGAGTAGCTAAGGCAAAATGTCACCAGGGAGGACTTGGAGCTGAACACATAGAAGATGCAGAATTTCATCGATGGTCCTGTTAAAGTCAAAACATTGTTTCTCATGCTTTAGAATGAGTTTGACACAGGTTCCAAGACAATGTACCCGAATTCCATGGAGGCTAGATTCTGCTCCCAGCAAGACATCGTTAAGCAGTTAGGGGACACCATCACACAGTGCCAAGCTTGGCACCAATATGTGACCGAGAAGCAACAAGTGGAGGTTATTGAGCTAGACTTCTCCCAAACTCCAGCATCAGAGTGTTGTGTCTTATTAGGTTGTCAAGTATTCTCTACCCTATTTTTTCTTATATGGGTACAAGTGTAAAATGCAATATTATTTGTAATTATGTTGTAAGTGAAATTCCAAGTTTCAACATTAGAATATGAAAAGTCATCATGTAATGTAATTTTATATTTGTGAAGAAGTTGAAGAGTCATTAGGATAGTCCAAAGGTCACAAAGGAGGAGTTGAAGATTCACCCCCCTCTTGTTATAAATAGAACCTCATAACTCATGTAACGGGGTTTTAGGAGCCATGCTTTGGGCTATGCTTAGGCTTAGGAATATCTTGGGAGTATTGTGAAGAGCCTTGGCTTCTCCATAGCGTAGAGTGAGTATACTTCTTTGGAGGAGAAGGTGTTATTCACTGTAATTTTCCACTATTGGGGCTAGGGGTCGTAAATGATGTATGTATGGATGAAACTTTCACTTATAATAATAAAATTAGAGCCAACAAACTTTCATGCATATGTTGTTAATATAGTAGGAATATTCTTGTTGTATTGGAAATGTATGTTATTTAAATTATGCATATGCTTATGAACTATTTCGTTTTAATTTTTATGAATCTTGTTGAATGTGTGTTATTGTATTAACTTGTCACTTTAACTTGTGGACTATTCCGCATCTTAGCTTGTGATGTCATTTTACTCATGTATTCCTTTCAAGTTGTGTACTATTATAGGATTCCAAGGGGCACACTTCCTTTTCCATTCTTGTGTTGGAACTTTCATGCATTAAACTTGACTCTCCATAGGGTCACACACTTTCTCTCACCTAAAGTTATCATACCTCCCTTTGTGCGTTTCCGTGGTCAAGGCATAAAATTACCACCCACTCTTGGGACTCCTACTCCCAACGGTGTGAAGTCTAGATGGGACTTAATATTTGGGATATCCCCTGATGTTGGAAGGTCCAGAACCGTCCACACATCCTAATAAAAACATTACAAAGTCATATTCATCATTAAGCTACTTAGATTGGTTTACTAGTTCACAATTCCGAAATTTCTGGAAGTATCCTGTAGCAAAATAATAGGAATTTTTTTCTAAATTTTAAAACATGTTAATGAGCTAATTTTGAGTTGAGTCCACTTATATTAAAGCTTAAAAACATCTAAATTTATAAAAAAAATTACCCTACAACATTTTCACTTGATTATCTTAGGCTTTTGGATACTTAGATAAGCTTACTAGTTCATTTCTCTGAAATTTCTGGTTTATATTATTAATTTTCTGTTGAATTTGAGCATATGTTAATGAATTTATTTTTAGTTTATTCCACTTGTATTTATTCCTAATAAAATTCTTCTTAATAAAAAAATTTACCCCATATGATTTTCACTTGATCTGGTTAGGTATTTGGTAGATTAACTAGCTCACTAATTTTGGAATTTCTAGTTTTTATAGTAGTAATTTTAAGTTAATTTTTATCACATGTTAACAAGGATATTTTTGAGTGATTCAACTTATATTGGAGTCCTAGGAAATCCTACTTAATAAAAATATTTACTCCAACTCACTTTCATTTTATTCTCTTAGGAATTTGACAACTTAACTCAAGAAACAACAATCCTATAGCAATCATGTAGTAGTTTGTTTTTGAGATCTTCCTTGCCTAGATTCACTCCAAATTCATGGTAGAAGTATATTTTTAGCCTATGAATTCTCTAAGACTACTTTGGTTGATTTGAGGATTGGTTAGGTCATCATTTAGCTTTTACATTACTTGCTTCTTGGATGTTGATTTCTGCAATTAGTCTAGATTCCCTTTCCACAATTTACTTTATGCAAAGTGTGATTTCCTTCTTACAAGAGTAATTTAGGACCTTACTTTTGAGAAATATAGAATATATTTCTTTTAATTCCATTTTATTTCCAGCAAGATAGAGTAAATTTTCTTGTTTTTCATTTTGCTTTACATTTTTGCAAATAGAATAGATTTTCTTTTTTGTCATTTACTTTCCAACAAAAGTAGAA
Source organism: Pinus tabuliformis (assembly GCA_031772625.1). Taxonomy (NCBI): domain Eukaryota; kingdom Viridiplantae; phylum Streptophyta; class Pinopsida; order Pinales; family Pinaceae; genus Pinus; species Pinus tabuliformis. The sequence goes on along the minus strand of CM062817.1, from coordinate 983,836,216 downwards.
TAGGTTTTCTTATTGTTATTTACCTTTTGCAACTTAAGATTGGAAGCTTACTTAAATCTTTGTTCATTTGAATTTGTTTTATTGCCTACTTTCACCTTCATCAAAATGAGTCATACTATGAAGAGGAAGATGCATGCTTCACATACAGTGTCAACCCCTCTTAAGTTTATACAAACCCCGGTTTGATAATTTAAGTTAGTACCTTGGTATCCACCTAACACCTCACATTGGTGTCCATGGTCTTATACTTCCCAATTGGGTGATCCATGTTCATGGTTTCTATCCTACCCAATATGTCATTCCTCCTTTTCATCCATATCAACGCCACCCTCCTTAATAGGGTGATCCATATTTCCCTCAACATCCTCAATACCTTCCATACCAAAGCTAGTGCTATCCATATCATCCACCTCCACCACAACCATTCCAAGGTTCACTCCCACTGAACTACATGTACAACCATTTATGAACTCAAACAATAAAGTAACTCAACCCACTTACAATGCTAAGGTACAACACTTCCAAACAACTCCTATTGATCTGAACGGTATTCACCTTAGATCAAGAAGAGTATTGCAAAAACGAGATTCTCCTGATGTCATTGAAGAACAACATAAAAATAAAAAGTCCAAAAGAATCATGCACCACATTTAATGAAGAGAAACCATTAGAACCTAAGATCGAGGAATTCCTACTATGCCTTTAGGAGACTAACCAACAAATAGTAGGATATTTGAATGGCATGGAAGAAGAGGAATACAGAATGATCTAGATGAGAAAGTGAACCAAGGGCATCACATCTATATTGAAATTTTGTATTTGACAATCACTAAGCAAGAGAACCATTCGCTTCAACAATGTTTAGTGTCATCAAAGTCAAAGAGGTTGGTCTCTCATATTCAAGTACATGTCAAAGCATATGTTTCAAGCCTACACATGATTTTATCTATTATCTTATTATGTGCATGGCTCCATTGGAAGTATTCCTATACTTGAAAGAGGTTTTCTTGTTTTTCAAGTAAAGTATGATAGAGGTGAAAACCTCCTTTGAGGTGCATGAAATTGGCTCACTAATTGAAAACCTCCATGAGGCAGTCAGTTGGTTGGAAAAAAGAGAAAAAAAAAAGGAAATAAGATCCTAGGTGAAAACCTCCTTTGAGGCGCCTAGGCAAATTTGCTGGTTGAAAACCTCATTGACGCAACTAGTAGGCCTAGGAAAAAAATGAAAAAGGAAAAAGGAAAAAAAATATTATTTTCTGCAGGTATCTCTCTTTGATATATGAAGGGTCTTTCCAACTTGCAAAAGAAACAAAAAATTGATAAACGAAGCGAACATCTAATCAAGGGCAGTCAACATTGAGTTTCCCACCTTCTGTATCAAGATGCTCCAACATGGTTAAGACAACGTCCATACATCTCTTGTCATCATCACAATGCATCACCATGTCATTTCTCATCATTCCCAAGTTTTTCTCATTTAGTTTCCTTGTTGTCCTGAAGTGTTATAGGAAAGTTTTGTGTTGCTACAGGATTGCCAAAAAACACGGGACATAAATTGTTTTGTCGATATCTCAAAAACCATGCATCTTTTTGTTGATTTGTTTCATGGGGATATGCATAAGGATGATGGCTTAAAAAATTTCATCAAATTCCAATGCATACTTTTCGAGAAATTGGCCACCATCACCTACAACCATTTTCCATTTTTCTTGAGATTCATGTATCCATTGGCCAAGATTTTTTATGGAGAGATGCATAAGGATGATGGAAACATGATCAAAAAAATTCAGGTGAATCCAATCTACTGTTTGAGACATATGGATTAAACAAGTTTGTTACAAGATTTTCCTATAGTGCTACATGATTGTCCCAGATTATTGTAGGATATTAATTTATGCAAGAAAAGGAGGCAATATGTGCTTTTTTCTTCTCATGAATGAGGGAGAAGGTCCACCAAGGCCTTATCAACCACTCACCATCTCAATGAGCCTTTGCTCCATTACCATTTCCCCCTTTGTTCATCAAAACCCACTCCATTTAACCTTTATCCACCTTTCCTGCTACCACCAAGTTCTCTGATGCCCATCATTAGCCTTTACATGAATTATTAAATTTTTTCTGAGTGATGTTGAACATAGCTACCAATAAAACGAGAAAATTACCGATTACCCATTTTTTTGAGGTAGTAAAAAATCACCCGATTTTGAAAAGCATTGGTTCATAATACACCTAGTTTTTGGAGCATATTTTTGACACTTTAAATTTTCTTATGAACAATTTTTTTTAAATGTTAGTAATTTTCGTGCTGATTTTGAAAAGTGTTGGTGCAACATCAACCTTTTTTTTCTAGAGCATATTTTTAACACTTTAAATTTTTTTATGTATCAAGTATGAACATTTTAAAAAAATATTAGTGTTTTTTATACTGATTTTGAGAGGTGTTGATGCAACATCAACCCCTTTTTTTAGAGGACTTGTTTTTTACACTTTAAATTTTCTAATGTATTGAGTGTGGATAATTTTTTTTAAATATTTGTGATTTTCATGAGAATTTTGAAAATTATCATTTTTTAAGGCATATTTTTTACACTTAAAATTCTATGATGTCCTAAGTATGCATATTTTTTTTAAATGTCGATTATTTAACAATTGCTCAAGTTATTTTATTCCTCTTCTTGTTTTTCATCCAAAGATGTTTATTTTTTAAGGGATTTTAAAATATGTGTTTTTTATTTTTTTTGCAATGTTTTTTATAATGAAATTTTCAATTAATTTTACTAAGTTTAAAAAAAACTAATGACATTAATATTTTGAGGTTAAGATTTTTTATAAATTTATATATCGTTAATTAATACTTCAATACACAAAAAATAATTGTTACTAAAATATACTAATTTTAAAAAACACAAAACAAAATATATATAAAAACAAAAAAACCATAAAAATAAAAATAAAAAATCTAAAAAAAACAAAAAAACAAAAAATAAGGATAAGGAAAAAAATTAAAATTTTAATTAAAAAACAAATAAAAAAAGTGAATCAGATAACAAAAACATATATATATATATATCTATATATATATATATATATATATATATATATATATATATATATATATATATTGTGGTTCACAGACACTTTGGTCAACGGGTGGTGCAACGTCCACGGAAAAATATGCGCTGATCGACCCCAAAGGGAATCTAGCCCTGAGGTCCACTAGCAAGGCCTAACCCCAAGGGCTTCGAGGAGATTGGACCCTATGACCTCCCGATGGCGAGGCACTAATTTTGACGAACTAAACTTACCGTTGGGGCTGACAAATAAATAAAAATTAAATACAAACTAGAAACAATTTTTTTATAACAAATAAAACAAAAATTAAAAAATATATTAAAAAAACATTTTAAAAAACCATTAAAAAATGAGTTAAAAAGAAACTAAATTTAAAAAATAAATTATTAAAAAAATATAAAATATAAACATTATAAAAAACAGAACAATTAGAAAAATAAACTAATTAAAAAAATAACAATTAAAATATTAAAAAAAATAATTAATTAAAATTTTATAATTAAAAAACATTTAAAAAAATATTAAAAATAAATAAAAAATAAATTTAAACAAAAATATTTACAAAATTTTAAAAATTATATTTAAATCTTTAAAAAATTATAATTAAAATTTATTTAAATAAAATATCTTTTAAATTATAAAATTTAAAGATAAAATTATTAAAATAAAAAATAAAAAATAAAAATGCCATATGTACTGATGATGAATCATAGTAAGTTGTTCAAAGCATGTCGAATCTAAAAACTACTTTGTGAGTTATCCCAAATATATTTTGTATTTGTTTTTTTGTATTTGATTTTTTTTGTCATTTTTTATCTTTTTAATCTTTTAATATATTGTTTTATTTATTAGTTGTTATTTTTTAAAACTTTTTGTTTTTTTTTACTTGTAATTTTTTTCATTCTTTTAATTTTTGTTGTGTTTTGTATTTTTCATTTTCATTTATTTATCTACTTATTTATTATTTTGTTTTTTTTTTTGTAGGGTTTGTACCGGTCATCAACTAGCAACCTGACCGAGTCATTATGTGTCAATTTGATATTTGATTTTAAAGTTATAGTTACAATGGACAAGCATGCCCCACAAAATAACAATTTCATGCTTGATTTTTAGGGTTTCATTGCAATAGGTCAAGTTTGCCTACCCCACATGTCAATTTGATGGTTGATTTTTAAATTTTCGTTGTAATGTGTCAAGTTGTCTTAGGCTAAGATTTTAAAATAGATATACTTTTAGAATTTAAAAAAGAAATTACTCTTGGTATAATGACTCTTTCATTCAGGTGTTAATTTTTAAAAGTTTTTTTAGTCATAATATTTTTCATAATGTCATGGTTGAAATATATTGAAAACTTAAGGTTTTTTGTAGTCGTATTTGATTTTAATTCCATGGTTGAAAAATTGTCAAAATTTTAAGGTTTTTCTAAGTCATGATATTTTATCTTTAATGTTATGGTTGAAAACAATTATAAGTATTTTATCTTTAACATCATGGCTGAAAATTGTTGGAATTTTAAGGATTTTTAGAGACATGATATTTTATCTTTAATGTCATGCTTGAAAATTGTTGGAATTTTAAGGTTTTTCAGAGTCACGATATTTTATCTTTAATGTCATGCCTGAAAATTGTTGGAATTTTAAGGGTTTTCAGAGTCATGATATTTTATCTTTAACGTCATGCTAAAAAATGTTGAAAATTTACACCATGAAAAAAAATTAAATTAAATTAAAAATTAAAAAGATAAAAAATAGAAAATTATTCTAGAATTAACATTTTTCGTTTTCAGATGTTTTTTACACCAAAAAAATTTCCTTTTAATGTCATTTTTAAAAAATGTTGAAAATTTACCCCGAAAAAAAAAAAAGTGGTGATGTAGAATCAACACTTATTGTTTTCAGGTTGTTATTTCATGCTTTTTAGCTTTGTTTGCTAGAGTTCTCATTTTGAGCTAATATTTCTCATTTGATCGATAACTTTGTTATTGGGAGAAGTCAAAGGTATTAGTAGGTTTTGTCTTGTAGTAGTTTGCACACTCCCTATCAAACCACAACCAGAGCTCTAGATTTGGAAATCAATAACCATGGGCATCTAAAGATTACAACCCTAATCCTTCAGTAATTGCAAGTCCTGCTAATTAGTTGCTACAAGATTCTTGATCACCCATAAAATTAGTAGCACCCAATTTCAAGAGCACCTACATGAAAGAAAAAGACCTGCATCATCAAATTTCAGCTAAGAGAGAACATAAAATTTTCATATTTTTCTCAATAAATTGCAGGAAGCAAGGGAGACAAAGAAATAACCTCACAAAAGACACTAAAAAATAGCCTCACCCATGTCCATATTTACCATGCAACCATCAAAGGACAAGCACATCAGCAAACAACCACCAGGTAGGAACATGTATGCATTGTTCTTAACCTCTCCTCTTGAGCATATTATCATTAAAAATTAGTTGCCAATGCACAGGAGAGAAGGTTATGTAGGTTGAAGGTGCCATTAGTCTAGCCACCCTCGAATAGTTAAGTGAAGTGAGTTGCCTATCTCATGCAACATGGGGAAACAAAAAGGGAAGTGTGATAATTTCAAGGAGTGGGCCCACGTATTTGAGAAGCTATGAAGGTGGTAGGTGGGGGTCAACTCATACAATGTTTTGAGCCCCACACCAAACCACAAAAGAAATAAAGGGCTAGCCCGAACTTACTTTATACCAAGAATTCATTCTCTAAAATGATAAGTGAGGCCTAATACATCATTGAGAATTGAGCTAGGTACCACCAAGGGTTCCCTAGGATGCTACGGGGGTGTTACAGGGCTGAACAATAGATGCTACAAGATTGGATTTCAATGCTATAGGATTGCAGACAACTGCTACAGGATTGGAACCAATTGCTACAAGATTGGCTCGAGGTGTGAAAAGGGTTTGATTTGGTGTGAATTCTGCTCCAAAACCCAAAAATACATGAAGGAGTCTCCAGGGAGGGGTAATCCATGAATTTCCCTCACCTTCCATGCAAGAAAATTGAAAAACTGGGTAAATTTATGCATCTTGTAGCAAACCCTTGAAATTGAGATTTTTCAAACCCTATGTTTTTTTTTATGTGTGGAAAGAAAGATAGCTGAAGAATGAATTTGTTTTGAGTGTGACATATAATTTAAAGCATCTGGTCATAAGAATAACACCATTCCTTTCATCCTTATTTTGAAACCCTAGGCTGCCCAAAAATTAATGATTGATTGAAAATCCTTTGAAGGAAACTTAGACAAGCCACAATTGAGAACATGGGACAAGGCTTCAATAGAAGGGAAGCCTCAACCTCCTTCAGCAATCCCAATCACAATTGGGTCCCAGCACTCTCGACTTAGTCGTCTTTATTATTATTATTATTATTATTATTATTATTATAGTTTAGTTTATTTGATTTTGATTTTGTTTTTTATTTTATTTATTTATTTATTTATTTTTATTTATTTATTTATTAATTTTTATTTATTTATTTATTTATTATTTTATTTTTTATTTTTTAAGTTGACTTATATTAATTTTTTCATTCATACTTTCTCTTTCTTTTATATTCATTTATTTATATAAAAATAGTCCTGTTTTTAATTCCTCTAATACTAATTTAACTTACTATTTTTAATTATTTATTTTTATTTAACATAAATTTTAATTATTTATTAATAATTTTTAACTAACTATTATCATTAAATTATTTTATTTATTTTATTTTAAGGGATTGGTCCCCCTAGGTTAATTTTTTCCCTTAAATATAATTTTTAATTATTTATTTTTAACTAACTATTATCATGAATTATTTTAATTACTAATTTAACATAACATTTCAATTATTTATTAATATTTTTAACTAACTATTATCATAAAATTATTTATTAATAATTTTTTACTAACTATTATCATAAAATTATTTTTTATTCAATTTATTTTAAGGGATTGGTCCCCCTAGGGTAATTTTTTCCCTTAAATATAATTTTTAATTATTTATTTTTAACTAACTATTATCATGAATTAATTTTTACATAATATTTTAATTATTTATTAATATTTTTAACTAACTATTATCATAAAATTATTTTTATTTATTTTATTTTAAGGGATTGGTCCCCCTAGGGTAACTTTTTCCCTTAAATTATTAAAAAAGGGTTTTGATCCCAGTACCTAGTCAAAAGTAGTTGTTGGTCTTTTTAGCCGTTGGAGGCTCTGCTCTGTCTATTTAACTTGCTAAGATGGAATTGTTTCTTCAACTTGTCCTAACGATTAACCACACTGGTTGGTTCGAAACGCATTGACAAATGATGTTTCCTGTGATCTTTGCCGAAAAATCTTTTGTAAACTTGATATGGATCACAGAAGCCTAAACTCTACAATTAAAGAATCTGTCAACCATTGAGAAGGGTATTCAGGACAAGGCAAGGAGAAAAATCAAGAATTCACCTCCCTTAAGGCCAAAGGAAAGCAACCCCCGACATCCCAAAGAAGGCCAAACACCAAGGTAACTAGAGATAAGCAACTACAAGAATAAATTGCCTAGATGGGTTGTAAAAGAGCCTGATTTTGAGAAATTCCATCCACCAAACCCTATATTTAAAGAAGTACATTCAAGAGAAGTCTAAGTATACATTTTTGTCTACCATCTGTGGATAAGAAACCTGTGAAACCTCTCATTCCTTCAACAGTGCATCCTGTAACAAAATTATGATAACAGTTTGTGAATAATAATAAAAATTGTGTGACCTAAGCATGATAAGAAGGGAAATGGGATTGTTTTCGAGTTGAGTCTAAAGTTTTCCTTCCACTAACAATTGTGAATAAACTTCTCTTTCACCCCTATTCTAAAACCTTAAATGCTAAAAAAATATATAAAACTAGTAGCAGATAGGGAGTATTATTTTGCCAAACTTTGGAAAATCATAGTGGAAATCATTTTGGGGGGGGGGGGGGGGGGGGGGGGGGGTGTTTTCAATTATAGAGAGTCCACAGACTCAGTAAGGATGCTAATTATCATATGCATTGTGGAGAATGTTTAAAAACATGTATCATGGGAAACATTTGTGGCCATAGATAGGGAGGCTTTTCTTAAGACACAACACACGCCTAATTAGAACTTGGAGAAAAGGATGAATCTGCAGAAGAATAAGATATAGAAGAAAAAGAAGAGGAATATGGACCAAGAATGGATAATAAATGAACACAATATTACAAAATTATTGAACACATTATGGAGCTCCATTGATTGATAATATAGGAATGTGCTTCATGTTATTTAATCAAGATTCCTACTATAGGGAACTGGATCCACTTTTTGAGGGATTTTGGAGGGGCAAGTTGCCTCCTTTCAAGGAGGATGATTCCCCATCAATTTGTAAGTACCAATTCAAATTTTCCTCTAGGCAAAGGTATTATTTAGTCTTCTTGTGAAGAAAACTTATTATTTAACAACACTACTTCCATTTCAACAAGGATGTACTTGGATTGATTAGAATAATGACGTTTGGTGTCATGTTCAACTTCTAAGGCTTGGTTTTCTCCATAGGACTTTGAGTATCCTTGGGCTTGGCCATCCTAATAGCCTCAAAACCTTGTTTTACAATTTATTTATCTTCTTTGAATATTTTGTTCACTTGTATTTCTTATTCTTGCATTTCCTATTTCTGCACTTAAATATTCATGCTTAATTTGTTGTAGATTAGATTGGTTAAATGATTGAAATAAGTGGTTTTTTAGGTAATTTATATATTTAAAATTATGATTCATCCCTACAACAGTTTTGCAAATTCATATTCATCATTGAGCTACTTGGATTGGTTTACTAGTTCACAATTCTGGAATTTTTGGAAATATCATGTAGCAAAATAGTAGTAAGTTTCTGCTAACTTTTAGCATGTGTTAATGATCTCATTTCAAGTTTAATCCACTTGGATTGAATCTTAAAAACATCCAACTTAATAAAAAAAATTATCCCACAACATTTTCACTTGATTAGGTTAGTTATTTGGGTACTTAGATCAACTTACTAGTTCATTGCTTTGAAATTTCTGGTTTTTAGTAGTAATTTTCTGCTGAATTTTAACATGTGTTAACAAAGATTTTTAGAGTTGATTCCACTTGTATTAAGTCCTAATTAAATTATTCTTAATAAAAAAAAAATATCCCATATAATTTTCACTTTATCTGGTTAGGCATTTGGTAGGTTAATTATCTCACTAATTCTAGAATTTTTAGTTTTTAGAGTAGTAATGTTTTGCTAATTTTTAACACATGTTAACAAGGGTATTTTTGAGTGATTCCACTTGTATTGGAGGTATAGTAAATCCCACTTAATAAAAAAATCACCCCATATCATTTTCATTTTATTTTCTTGGGCATTTGGAAATTTTTACCTGAAAAACAACAATCCTGTAACAATCTTGTAGCAGTTTGTTTTTTAGATCTTCCTTGCCTATATTTACTCCAAATTCATGATAGAAGTATATTTATAGCCTATGAATGCTCCGGGACCACTTTGGTTGATCTAAGGCTTATCTAGGTCACCATTTATCTTTTACATTACTTGATTCTTGGCTATTGATTTTTGCAATTAGTCTATATGCCCTTTCCACAATTTACTTTACACAAAGTGTGATTTCCTTCATGAAAGAGTAATATATGACTTTCTTTTTGAGAAAAATATAATATATTTCCTTTAATTTCATTCCTTTCAAACAAGATAGAGTATATTTTCTTGGTTGTCATTGTGCTTTATATTTTTTCAAATAGAATAAATTTCATTTCTGTGATTTACTTTCCAACAAAAGTAGAATAGGTTTGCTTATTTTTATTTACCTTTTGAAACTTAAGATTGGTGGTTTACCTAATTATTTTCTCATTTGAAGTTGTTTCATTGCCTTCTTTCACCTGTATCAAAGGGAGTCAGACTAGGAAGAGGAAGGTGTCTACTACACATATAGTGTCAGCCTCTCTTAAGTTGGTATGAACCCCAGGTTGATAATTTAAGTTGGTAGTCTTGAGAGTTGCAGCATTCTTGCTGTAATACTAGGGTTCATCACTTACTAAAGCCTAATCATATCTAGAAGCTTAAGAAACTTAGCTTCTGACAGTAGTTTGGTGAACATATCAGTGATCTAATCATTCGTTCTACAACAAAAAATAACAACTTTCTCTTGAAAAAATTGTCTTAAGTGATGAGCATGAATTTCAACATGCTTCATTTTATTATGGGCAACATGATTGTTAGAAAACTTACTTGCACTTTGATTATCAAAGTAAATAGTAGCTAAGTTTTTAATAGAAAACCGAAGTTCATCCAAGATATGTTGAATCAAAACTACCCCCATACCTATATGAACTACAACATGATACTCAACTTTTATAGTCAACAAATATATTAATCTTTGTTCCTTGCACAACTAGACTAGGGATCTATAACTGAAGCAAAACACATAGCTAGAAGTGAAATTGTGAGCATCATTGTCACCTACCCAATTAGATTCGATGAAGTTTACTAATGAGTTTTCATTGTGACAATACTTGATACTAAGGCGAGAGGTACCCTTGAGATAATGAACAATTCTCTTTGCAGCTTTCTAATGGCTTGCATGTGGGTCCTACATGGAATAATAAAGAAAACTAATAGTAAATGAAATTTCAGGTTAATTTTTCCTTAAATTTATAGGGCTACTAACCAGCTTTCAATAAATAGTGGCATCAATTGTGGGAGTTGTGCAATCTTTAGTCAACTTAACACTCTACTAATTAGGGGTGCCACACTACTTACTATTGTTCATTTTATTATATCTAATACATATTTATATTGAGAAGGAAACAAACCATGAATCAAGGTTAAAATTTGAAGACCAAGAAATTAGTGCTAAATTCCAAAGTCTATTAGTTCAAAGGTGGCACCAAGATGTTGCTTCAATCTAAGAACTAGAACACAGATAATTTTTGTTATGAATAAATCGTCAACATATACAAAAACAATCAAATATCACCATACTCATATAATACATAGAGACCGTGATCATATTCATAGCCTTTGAATCCAATATTAACAAATAAGGGATGAATATTTGCATACCAAGGCTTGGTGGCCTACTTAAAACCATATAGAAATGCTATAGTCAACAAACAAGGTTGGAATCTAACACAAAGCTATGGAGTTTCTCCATGTATATTTCTTCAGACAAGTTACCATGAACAAAGGAACTTTTAATGTCCATCTAGTGGATATGCCATTTGAAGCAAGTTGTAAGGGAAATAATAAATCTAACAAAGTTCATTTTTGTGACAAGATTAAAGGTATTATTGTAGTCAATGCCTTACTGCTAGGAAACTCCATTCATGAAAAAATGAACCTTAGGATGATCAACTACAGTCTTATAAATCTATCAAAATTTAATATTGTTTTTCCCTTGAAGTTAAGGGACTAAATACCAACTGTGATTCTTCAAAATAAAATCTAGCTTAGCTTCCATGGCTTGTTCTCAATTAGGTTATCCTTGAGCATAATCATAAGAAATAGGAGCACAAGTTTCATGAACACAAGAGATCAAGGAAGCACTCATCTATTTCCTTTGGCTATAAGTTTGTCTACTTGAAGAGATATCACCAACATCAGGTCTAGTAGCTTCAATTATCTTAAAAACCCACTAACGTAAATGAGGAGTGGATGAATTGATATTCATCTTAAAAGGACAATCGGGAGAAATAGCAGTTTTAGTTATTGTAGACTGACTACCATCCAACTCATGAATAGAGTTAGTTTGATTGATTGAAATCCCAATAAGCATGGAAGTTGATCCATTTTTGGCAACAACATCCAAAGAATCATTGTTTGATAGTCCAAAAGATGAAATCAATAAACTAAGACCTAAATATTTCTCATCAAATATTACATTTCTTCTAATAATGATTTTTTGTTTGATGTTAGGTTAACTTTGACTCGATGAATGAATCATTGTGTTAAGTCAACAATGGTGGTTTTCAAGCCCATGTTTTTTATAGCTCATGGTTTTTTACTCGTGGATTTTGTTGTAATGAATCTTTTAAAAGGTTTTAGGTACTCCATTGTGATGTGCTTAGAGGTGAATTGTGAAACCTCACTTGGCCATGTTAGTTAGGTTTAGTCAAGAACATTAATACATATATTGATTTTCTTTTTTACCAATTTGGGTTTTAGAGGATAAAATAGTTTTGTTGTTACTATGTTGCAAAATTTGTTTTCTCTCACAAATTTATTCCTAAGAAATAGTATGAAAGCCATGGTTGTGTGTAGTTGCAATAAATGAACTTGAATATGACATGTGGATATAAACTCAAAAATTTAAGGCCCAAGCTACTGCTATGAAGGACTGGAATGGAATGGAACATGTTTATGGAGAGTTCTCTCATGGATATGTATGCCAAGTTTCCAAAGTCGGAGGATGCATGCAAAGTGTTTGATATAATTCCTAAATAAGATGTAGCATCATGGACATTATGATTTTAGCATAGGCAAGGAGGCACTACAAACAAGAAAATACTAGAAGCTAGTAGTGGTCAAAGTAATGAAAAGGAGAGAGGATGGAGACATTTGTAAGTTCCAGTAAAAGAATAAATGCACATGGTAAGTTCTCTCTCTCTCTCTCTCTATATATGTGTGTGTGTGTGTGTGTGTGTGTGTGTGTGTGTGTGTGTGTGTGTGTGTGTGTGTGTGTGTATGTATATGTATATGTATACATATACATATACTTATACATATATATATATATATATATATATATATATATATATATATATATATATATATATATATATAGATATAGATATACACACACACACACGCAATGATTTTAGGATATGCACATCACAGGGTAGGCAAGGAGGCACTACAAAGAAGAAAATACTAGAAGCAAATGGTGGTCAAAGTAATGAAAAGGAGAGAGGATGGTTGCATTTGTAAGTTCTAATAAGAAAATAAATGCACATGGTAAGTGCATTCTCATAAAGTCTTGAAGGAAATGTCAACTCTCTCTCTCTCTCTCTCTCTCTCTCTCTCTCTCTCTTTATATATCTATATATATATATATATATATATATATATATATATATATATATATATATATATATCTTAACGGATTAAAAAAATTACATGTAAATGGGCATATAATTGTAAGACCTAGTTGTGCAAGTGAACCCCTCATAACTTACTAGTAAAGTCTGGGGGTAGACCTAGGTGATAGGGGGCATGCAAGATTCCTAAATGCATTGGTTATAAAATTTTATGGGAGTGAGACCTTGATAATTACCACAAATCATGTTTAAAGTGGAGAATTTCGCTTAACGTTGACTTGGTGATTGAGTCATTGTGTTAGGTCAATAATGGTGATTTCCAAGCCCATGGCTTTTGTAACCCTCGGATTTTGATGTAATGAAGCCTTTAAAAGGCTTGATGTATTTGATTGTGATGTTCTTGGAGGTGCATGATGAAGGTTCACTTAGCCATATTAGTTGATTTTGGTCAAGGATAATAATATATTTATTGATTTTGGTTTTTCTAGGTGTGAATTTTCTTGGGTAAAATAGTGACGTTGTTGCGATGTTGTAATTTTTATTTTCTCTCACATTTTTATTCCTAACATTTGATAGGGTCAAATAATCAATAGGCTTTAGATTCTTTTGATTGGTTCATCATGATGCAACAATGACTATATTCACCTACTTTATTCCCATAGTCATCGGAATTATGCACCCAAGCAATGCATGCAAAGATTTTTAGGTGGTTGACTTAGGGATTATTTCCACACAATCTTTCAATTGGAGTCATAGAACCGATAGCTCTATTTGGAACAAATTTCAAGAGATAGTTGGAGTAGTAAAAGGCTTCAACACAAACTTATTCGAAAATTCTTTAGCATATAATAGACATCGCTCAATTTTGACAAAAGGATGGCTCTTCCATTAGACTACACCATTTTGTTGAGGATATGAGGGACATATATATTGTCCTTTGAGATAATTCTAGGTTAGGTAATTATGCCAGAGCATCTAAAATATTTTGGTTGTTTTTAAATTTGTGGAAGACCAATGTTTTAAGCTTATGTAAACAGGTATTGTGTCCTAATTTCTCTCAACACAATGAAAGGGTTGTTTCTTCACTTCTAAATAGTAATTTAGCTTTAAAATATTTGGAATGAAGAATTCAGAGAAAATATGAGTTTTAAGTATTCAAATAGAATATTTAAAATAATCATAAGACAAATGCTAGTAAACTATGTTCACTAACCAACAAAAATGCATCTAAATTCATGAAGAATTGATAATTAATTGATGTAGAGGAGTTTATTTAGACAAATAGTCTAATAAACTAATCTTTGTAATTGATTATAACTTCGTAGGAGATTTAAGATAGATTGATATTCAATTTATATCTTACTCAGATTTCTTCATAAAACTAAATACATGTTGAAATAACATAATGGAATGAATAACATAAAGAAAACTCACAGAGATAACAAGTTGTTTGAAACAAATTCAGAATCCTTTTATTGATATCAAACAACTTCAGATACATGTAATTTTGCTTCAAATAAACTTATCCCAAGGGTGTAACCCTTTACAATTTGAATTGGGAATTATTTATACAAAATGTTCCCAAATTATCTAAAGTTAAGTATCTAGATACATTGGGAAAATATCTAGAATTTTTTCTACAAAAATATTTCATAAATATAGGGAAATGAAATTGTTGAAGCTATTGTCTCTAGGTTCAAGGATTCTGGTACTGATGGGGCTGATAAACCTATTATTCTGCTGCTGAATTTGCTGATGACTGTTGTTGATTCATTACTTCAATAACTTGCATAATTCCTCCCATCTTTCTTCATTTAGAATCTGGTATTTGATTAATCTTCTAAAAGTTTCATCTACCTCAGTATATTTTTGAAAAGTTGGTTTTACCACAAATAAATGATTTATCTCATGCTTGATGAGTAAATCATAACTAAGGCCTTCTATAAATGTTTTACCTTTGATTGTGCCGTTGAACTTTGAAAACCTAGATTTATCAATTGAACATAATTTCATTTGATAATATTTTAAATCAATTAATTTATCTTCCATTCCCTGTAATCCAGGAAATCCCTTTTGGTGTAAAACTGAAAATTTCCTGTGAAACCTTTGGATACTTGATTCAAGGTTATGGCACTTATTTTCCAGCTACAACATCAAATTCTTCTTAGTGAGAACTCTTCTCATTTCCAATATGGTCTCTGTCCTGTCTTCTATATCATATTCCTCCCATTCATCTTTTGTTTTGGAATTCAAAACCCTTATCAATACATGTTATCTTCCTGGCTTTGAACCCAAATCTTTCTTTACATCTGCTATGACTCGTTGGGCCCTCTGTACTAGTTCATCATGCTCAAAGATTATTTCAATTGAAAGTCATATCTCAGTGATGGCTTCACTTATCTTGATCCAAATAAATTCTCTATCATGCACGATAGTATTAATCATAGCAAATTGGCTTTCTAGGAATTGAAATATTTGTGTCATCATGTATGAATTTTGTAACTCAGATAAATAAGCATTATCAATCTTCATTTTTTGTTCCTGTAAACTGTTAAGATAACTCAGTTTTTCGACCTCTTGCCCCTTAATTGAAAAATATTCCATAGCCTTTGCCAACTCTGTTGTTGGATTAGTAGATGTAGTCCCTTCTGCTAAAGTAGTGATTGATGTAGATGCTGGTGTTCTATCCGTTGTTGGGCTTATCTTTTGCTTCCTTGTCTATTGCTCTAGAATTACAAATAAAGGGCCCTACTCGAGTTTTAATCTTAAGTTGAGCCTTTTTCTTTTCTAGAACAAAATGTAGTTGATCCATGTTGATCGTTTGTCTAATATACTCTAATGCAAATATATGAATAGGAAAAAATTTAGGTATTTTGAATGGGGGTAGATCACATCCATATATCCTAATCTCTGTATAATTTTTGTATAAGTACCAATCTCCTATTTTTGTTCACTGAGATGAAGGATTTTCCTGGTCTTTGTCCCAATTCTTGGTTTTGCATCACTATTGTTGAATAAACATGTAGCTACATATAGGAATTGATCTACAAGATCATTGAATGTGAATTCAGTGGTATTCTTTCTCACCAAGGAAGTCCAATGGATGACTGAGAGTGGATTCCCTTGACTGTCCATCTTTTGTAGGGGAAAAGAGAACCTCTCTAACTAATTAAACAAAAACAACTATACTAAAATAGAGGCATGCCTAAACACTCCTTCTGTAGGCAATTTCATGAACTGATCATGAGTTGGCTCTGTTAAGTATCCATGTAATTGAAAATCAAAGAAGGATTTTCATTTGTTGAGAAAATTGACAGAAAACCTATTAAGAGTTCATCGACCCACTGATCAGAATGATAACCTAACAGACATGAGGTAATGGATATAATTTTCTTTGTCAATTCTGGAAACATGGATGACTGATAAGGTGGGTTGGTTTTAGGTAATTGAACATCTTCTGGTAAAAAGGTTTCAAAAATTCTGGCTCTCTGGGGAAAGTCAAGATTTTTGTATATGTCCATGAGGGATTCTAGAGAAAATGGATGCAAGGGTTCAGTGTTTTAAATCTACAACATTTGATTGATTGACTCACCAGTAATGGTAAAAAGAACTTCATTGTTTTTACAAACTACTGCTCTTTGATTGTGAAAATACCTATCATGACACCATACAACAAATATTAGGAATGGTGGGTCCATGGAATATTGAATTGGGGTAAGGAGGACTTCCAGAGGTTTATTTCATCATGTTTGTCAATGAATTTTTGTTTTAACCAACTATGGAGTTCAAAGAGATCAAACTCATAGTTGGTTTCAACAATTTTAAAATATTGGTCGGCTAAAGGCTGATGATCTAAATCAATGGAAGGGGGATGGAAGGGGGAAGCTTTATTTTTAGAATCCATGACTAGAAAAAAAGGGTGAAAACTACTGTGATTACTCAGAAAAATTGACGATTTTGATGTTAACTGATAGGTAACAATGTGTACAATCATTGTTGATAACTTGGGCAGTTGTTCATCCCGGTATTGATCGCAAATCGTTGAATTATGGCTCGACATGGCAAGGGACGATGTTGTTGGCTAGAATTTTCCTACTTTTTGGTCTCTATCCTATCCCATACACACCACCTTAACCCCTGTTTTAACCCTGAAGGCATATCTATTCATGTACTTTTTTCCAATTGCACACATTCCTACACTCCTCTTATGTTTTTCATATTCAAAGGTTATATATGTACTTAATCATTAAATTTACAGGTTTTATATCTTAAAATGTCTTTGCAACTAATATATTCCTTTCCTAAGTAATTCGATGGAACCAAAGTGTTAATCTATGTGAGAGATTGGGTTGGTGCAGGAATCATGCTTGTACCGGTCAGTGTTCTTGCACTTCCGAGGCAACTGTCAATTTTTGTTTGACTCACTGTGTATGGGTAGGATAGCTCAGCAGACCACGTGGATTTCCTATCTAAGAAATTAGTTTCCTTGCTGGATTCGACACTTAGAGAAGAAGGCGGGATATGAAGGTTGGACTTTTGCTACAAAACCCTTTTTGAGACCTTTTGCAAACATTTGAAAGGCTTAATATATCATATTGTTATATTTTTGTTGTGGCCAAGAGCCGAAGCATGTATTTAATAGGGTTTCTCCGTAGATGTTAGGGAGCGATGATGTGTTAAACTTTTTCTACCAACTGTAATTTCTGAGTATCGCCATTTTTGGGCTGGATCAGGGATCCACGATGTGTATTTTCTCTTTTTGAAACTTAATACAAAGGAACATGCCAATTGTGAAGTTCTTTGTCTCGATATCGTTGTGATGCTCCATTTGAGCACTTGAAGTTTCCTATTTCGTTACAAGGAAACGAGCTAGTTGGCTAGGACCCAGCCAACCAAACTCATTCTCCCTTCATTAAAGGTGTGTTAGATTTATTTTCATGCAAGGTTAGTGAAGCAGATCATGCTTGGATTGTTCCATAGCTGATGGAATTTAATTTCTTGCAAGTTGTGTGATCTGGATCCAGGTGTGTGTGTGGTTCATTTCCATTACTTTTATTTCCTTCCATTCTTTCTTATAAATGTGTGCTGCATTTTTCTTTACAAAGTAAATGTACATCTAGCTTCCTGCATCGGTGTGTTTTTGTGTCAACAAGTTGAAAGTTTCCTTTACTCATCGTAGCCAATCATTCTTATTTCTGTTAGTCTATTATTCTTCTCCAAATAGTGTTTGTCTTTTTAGTGAAGAATATTCCAATATTCAAGTTTAGATTTAGATTTGATTAATGTCAATAAGCCTTAACTAAAACATGGTTGCATTACTTGGATTTGTACCTGCACTCATTGCGGGACTTAATACTGAATTTATCAGAAGGATTCCCTGAGTTAAAATGATTATTTTTATAAGGGTTCAGATCTAATCCTCTCAATGAATGGTCATCTCGGGAAATAACTTGTTGGTGTGTGGGTCAAATTAGTTTCTAGGTAAAACAATTTCTTATTTCAATAAGAAATTCCCTTTGGCTATGAAAGCACCTTTCATTTCCAAGCTTGTGATTAGTTAACGACTCATTTTTCTTATAGAGGTTCACATTATAGTTATGTTTTCACCTTGCAATTATTTCTTAGTTAACACACTTTTATTTCTTGCAACCAATTTGGAAACCAAGTACAGGAACTCTGGTTTCCTAGTACAGGAACCTTTGTTCTAGTACAGGAATTGACATTCCGAGGAAAAGAGTTCTCTAGTACAAAGGCTCAGAGACCTTATATGCAGGTCAAGATCTTCAGTCAGGACCCAATATATATACTTCCAGTATAGAAGATTTTCTCTAGTACACGAAGAGAGTTCCAATATAGGAACCTTGTTGCGGTACAGGAAGGAAAATCTGAAGTAAGATAGACATCCTGATTAGTTGGATCATTCTTCTATCTACAACCATACTGAAGAGAACCTCAAATAATTATTTTATTGATTCATATTGTTCATGACAAATTGAGAGATTCCTTTATTTGAGTTTCTACAAAGTACATTCTTTTCATTCAACACCAGAGTTTTCTTTGTATTCATTGCCTTGTGAACTTTCCTTTCGAGTATGCAATTTGTAATCAAAGAAATAGGAATATAATTAGAGAAGGTTCATATCATTTCTTTGCATTTCATGTGCTACGCCTCAAAGTGTATGAAACCATAGGTTGACAAATTAAGTGTTGAAAGGAGTTTGCTGAACTACAATTCCTGCACCCAACATTTTGGCATCGTTGTCAGGGAGGCATTTCTAAAGATTGGTAAGAACTTTCTTGTTTTCTTTCCTTTGCAGTAGGGGTAAGTCTGCTTTTATTTTTTCTACAGTGTGCTTCTATTGTTGAAGGATTTCATAGTGCTAATTTATTTATTCATTTGCAACATTTGATTTAAGATTCTTTTTTTGTAAATTTAAAAGTTTTGTCATTCTTTTGGATTTTATTTTAAGATGAATGCCTAAAAGGGGTAAGGGTCTGAAGCCCAATAAGGGCCAAGGGAACACTGATAAATATGAAACTTTTTCTCATTTTGGACCTTCTTTTGCAGGGAGAAATTCCAAACAGACATAAACTCATCCACTTGGATTCTGGAGACAGTAGTTCAGGTGCGACACAACCCAAGAAGGGGAAGAAGTGTTGAGGGGAAAAGTATCTAATGCAGAATGCCTCTATCCCACTCTGAAGGTGATAGTACTTCAGCAACAACTGAATGCAAAGCTATTCAAAGTTTCTTCTTTATGAGATGAGAGAGGGAAGAAAAAGATGATCTACTAACCGTTATCTTGCGCTAATAGTCGATCCAGTCTTCACTCCTTGCTGCTTGCTCCTAGCTCCTTGCCCTTTCACCGGCCCAGCTACACACAGATCCTGTAAAAGCACAAGAAGAGGAAACTACAAGAAGCATACATCCATAATCGATTATAGGATTAGCATAAATCAAATATACAAGCATCTATTCATCATAAAGACACATGCATATAGAAGAACCTCAAATACTTTATTGATAATAGAAGTAAAGTTCTGAGAGAGTTACAACCACAATGGGCCCAATCCAGCAACACCTCCCAGCTGAAAGAAATCTCCTCTTCACCTCCTTCAAGCAAAACACCCAATAGCTCTATACACAAACCAACAACACTTCCTTACTTGCACAAAATTCCCTCCTCCTTAGACCTCATGAGAGAGCTCTATATATAGGAGATTTGGAGAAAGGATGAGTCATCTTGAGACTGGCCTGAAGCTGACTTGTGTCCTCTCCCACTTTAGTTAATCTTCATTTCTTGAGTCCACTTGGAGAATCTTGCTTCCACTTGGAGATCAAGACCCTCTTACTCATCATAGGGCGAATTCCTTGAACCAAGTGTCAGTTTGGAAGCTTCCTGGGCAGTTGACACCTTGCAGAATGACTGTGCCACTTGGCCAATCTCACCCAGCGCAGGTAGCCTTCATTAGTTTTGACCTTCAGCACAGGTACAAGGAGGAGCAGTTGACATTCAGCGCAGATGCTCAGTGGAGCAGCTGACATGATCCAGAAATAGCCTGTTTTTGAGTGTTTTCAGGTGGAGAACTGATTTTCAGTGCTGTGGTTTGCAGACCTTGTTCCTCTAAGGGTAAGAACAACATGTTTAGGGACTTTGGATCCCTCAGATTATTGACATTTCATGCTCCATGCTGTTAGGCACAAAAATGTCTATAACAAGAAGGAAACTAGTGGTGCTCTAAAGACCAATTTGAGCCATAGTAAACCTTCTCACTTTAGTGGGAGTGGTACGATCAGGGGAACAAAAATGGCAAAGCACGAGGATCATGCTGAGGGGACTAACGAGAATCAGGTAATTGAGGAACAATCCACCTTTGGATTTCCAATAGTGGATTCCGAAACAACTACTCAAATGAAGAACATTCCACCATCGACTCTCCCTCATTTCTATGGTAAGGTGCACAAAGATCCTGATTCTTTTATTTTTGAGTTTGACATCCTATGTAGAAGCTATGATTACTCTTCAGATGCCCAAAAATTAAATTTATTCCCTGCAACTCTTAAAGACTCAACCTTGTGTTGGTTCATGGGACTCGGAGGGAAAACTATAACTTCTTGGGACCAAATGAAGAGAGTGTTTTTGACTAAATACTAGGAATATTGAAAAACTAGCGAGATGCAGGTGAAGATCTTACCATTGTGCAAGGTGATGATGTGACCTTGGAGGATTACTTAGAAAGATTTTTATACATCCTCTAGAGGTCAAAACATAAATTTGACATAAGTACTATCAGGACCATGTTCTTACATGGACTTACTGAATATTATAGGCATAATTTGAATTTATTAGGACAAGAAGATATTGCTCAATATAATTTTGATCAAATTTGTGACTTGTGCAGGAAATTTTCAAGGAATCAATCTAGATCTAGTAGAGGAAATTGAAGTAGAACTAGTAAACTTGGATCTACAGATGCTATGATTATTGGTTTGGAGAATAAAATGGACAATATGAAAATGTAATAATGAATATTGTTAGCAAGCAAATAGAATCTTTAAAAATTCAATAGAAATTGGTAGATGAACAAGAGTCTTTGTCTATTTTTTGTCCTAAATGTAGAAAAAACATCATTTAAGAGAATCTCCTGCGGATTTAAAATGTGTGATTTGTGCATAAAACCATGCCACCAAGCCCCTCCATACCAGGATTAAAATTTGTACTTGAAGGAGAGAATTATGAACCTAAACCATTACATGCTATGGGACCATGGAGAAATTGGCCTCAAGTAGATGTAGCTATGGTTCCTGAATCTTCACCACATCTTTTTGGTCATAATGCGCATCTATATTCCTATTATAACGCTAATCACTATCAACCTTGGCAGCATGGGAACCATTATCAATATGGGCAACCCCCTCAATCCTGGCAACAAGGATGGAGAGGGTCAAGCCATTCACAACAGTCCTATCCTACACAGATGTCGTCATATCCTCCTACATATGCACCTCACCATATGTCACAACCATCCTTTCCTCCCTACCTCAACAAAGTCAACTGATGCCGCCATTACCTTTACCACCACCTTTTCAACCACCCCAACTACTTGCTCAACCGATACCAAATCCTAATAATAAGGCAGTGCAATCAATCCATTTTGTTGAACCACCCCCTTCTCCTATTTATCAAACCTTGTCAGTTGAGATACATGAGCTTTAATTGAGATTGGGAAGGGTAGTCAAACCAAAAAAATAAAACAAAACAAAAACAAAAACAAAAAAACAAAAACAAAAACAAAAACAAAAACAAAAACAAAAACAAAACAAGACAAAACAAACAAACAAAACAAAACAAAAACAAAAACAAAATAAAACAAAAAAGAAAAACCCTTGGTGATCATTGAGGAGAAAAACGAGGAGGAGACTCTTGGCTATTCAAAAAACAATGACACCATTCAGCCCATTCCCGCACAATCAGAGTTACCATCTTCTTCAAATCAACCTCCCTATCCAGAGAGGCTAGTTATGGAGAGGAGTGACCCCAAGTCCAGTCTGGCTTCTAAGCTGAGGAATCTTTGTATAAAGGTCCCTTTGCTTCAGGTTATTAGAGAGATCCCCATTTGCATGAAAATCATTAGGGAACTCTATCTCAAAAATCTAGGGAGGAAGAGAGTAGAACCTCAGACCATTCAATTTGTTGGCCGAGCAGCCGAGTTAATGACAAGATGTGCACAAATGGAAAAGTACACTGATCCTAGAAACTTGGTTGTTTCTATTCAGATAGGCGATATCCTTGTCCCCAATGTGTTAATAGACCTGGGTGCGGCCATCAATGTCATGACTAGGCAGACCATGGATCAGCTTGGGTTGGTCCATATTCGTCCTACCCCTATTGTGCTTGAACTTGCAGACAGATCAAAAATCAAGCCAAAAGGTGTGTTGGATGATGTGGTTGTCTCCATAGATTCTTGGGAATACCCCGCGGACTTTATTGTGCTTTAGCCAAAAAATCTTGTGGGTGGACATCCCTTGATTTTGGGATGACCATGGCTTGCCACAACCGATGCTTACATTGGATGTCGCTCTGGTGATATGTATATTTCACATGGAGACTCTAGGAAGAAAGTCACCTTATACCCGCCTGCTAGATCTATTCAGGAGCTCAAGGACACTTTGTGGTTAGATTACGACAGTAGTGATGAGGAGACTCAACTTGTTTCTTTGATCCACCATCATACCGAGTCTACCCAGGAGGGTGAATTATGAGATTTCTTGAATAACCTGGACACAATGCCTAATTTTGACATGTTTCGTCAAATCTTTAGTCCAGATTTTCAAGGAAATTTTGATTCTCAACCCTCCTCATCACTGGTCTTAGTAGCATCTTCCTGCACTCTTGATCCCAAGACTACTCTTATTGAAATTAGTCCAGACAAATCCTTACATATCAGTTCATACCTGGACTCATCTCAGTGAGAGAAGCTTGTTGATTTGTTGTATGATCACCTTGATGCCTTTGCATGGAGTTACGAGGACATGAAAGGAATACCTCCTGAAACCTATACTCACCATATTTATATTCAGGAGGGAGCCCGACCTATTCGTCAACCCCAAAGGTGCATGAACCTTATGCTAAGAGATATTGTGAAAGATGAAATACAAAAACTCTTGGACACTAATTTTATATATCCTATATGATAGCCAATGGGTCTCCCCATTAGTAATAGTCCTGAAAAAATATGGGAGATGGCACATCTTCATTGATTATCGAGAACTTGATAAATCCACTCTCAAGGATTACTTTCCCCTTCCTTTTATCGATAAGGTGCTAGATACCCTTTCTTGTAAAAAGTACTTTTCTTTTTTAGATGGCTTTAGTGAGTACAAACAAATTCAGATCGCACCTTCAGATCAAGATAAGACCACCTTTATATGTCCATGGGGTACATTTTCTTACTGAGTGCTTCCCTTTGGAATATGTAATTCCCTAGCCACCTTTCAAAGGGTTGTGCTAGCTATTTTTGTTGATCTCAAGTGTGTTGAGATCTATATGGATGATTTTTCAGTGTTTGGTAACTCATTCCAAGAAGCCCTCAAAAATTTAGAAAAAGTGCTTTTACGTTGCCAAGAGGCTCACCTTGCTTTGAGTGATAAAAAGTGTAGATTAATGTGCAAAGTAGGAGTAGTCCTTGGACATTTGGTTTCTAACAAAGGTATCTAGGTAGACCCGGCCAAAATAGAAGTTATCTGGCGTCTTCGTGCACCCAAAACACAAAGGGAAGTAAGAGGGTTCCTGGGACATGTGGGATATTACAGGAGGTTCATTGAGAACTTTTCTAGGATAGCTACCCCCCTTTTCCGATTGTTAGCTAAGGATAGTGAGTTTTTCTGGTCCACAACTTGCCAATAGTCTTTTGAGACATTAAAGGAAAAATTAGTGCAGGCACCAATTTTGAGAGGTCCCAACTGGTCCCTTCCATTCCACATTTCCTCTGATGCCTCAGATACTGCCATTGGCACAGCTTTAGGACAAGAAGAGAACAAACAATCCTATGTTATTTACTTCATCAGTAAAAATTTGTCACCCACCGAATTGAACTATACAGTGACCGAGAAAGAGTTTTTAGCTGTAATTTTTGCTATCAATAAATTCAGACACTACATCACAGGATATGAAGTATTTGTGCATACTAATCATTCTGGATAAAATATTTAATGAATAAACCATTGACTAGCGGTAGAGTGACTAGGTGGTTATTGTTGTTGCAGGAATTTAATGTTACTATTATTGATAGACTAGGAAAATATAATGTTGTAGCTGACTATCTTTCTAGACTAAATAATCCTAATGAAGTAATTCTTGTTGATGATGATTTCCCTGATGAACATCTTTTTGCTGTGTCAACAAAGTCTCCATGGTTTGCTGACATAGCCAACTATTTAGTCACCGGAAAAACACCACCTCACTTATCCGCTCGTGAAAAGCGGAATATCATATTAAAAAGTGATGCATATTCTTGGATCCAAGGAGACCTCTTTTATACTGGACCAGATCTTATCATTCATAGATGTGTAAGAGAGAAGGAAGTGTTTGATATAATGAAATATGCCCATGATGAACCTTGTGGTGGTCACTTCGTTGATAAGGAAACTACATATAAAATCTTACGTGTTGGATACTTTTGGCCTTCTTTGTTTAAGGATGCCAAACAGTATGTCAAGGGATGCGATAGCTATTAGCAAATGGGTCAACCTATTCAAGCCAGCAAAATGCCTTTATGCCCTTAGATTATGATTGAGCCCTTTCAAAAATGAGCTATCGACTTTGTAGGACCAATAAATCCAACATCCATGAATTAAAAACATATATTGGTTTGCACTAATTTTGTTACAAAATGGGTAGAGGATAAAGTTGTTTCTTTTTCTACAAAAAAATTTGTTGTTGAATTTTTGTTTAGTGAAATTCTTACTAGATTTGGTGTTCCTGGAGAGATTGTTACTGACAACTGGTCACAGTTTATTTCTAATCTGGTACAGGAAGTCATGGATCAATACAAAATTTGGCATAGGAATTCCACTCTGTATCACCTGCAAGAAAATGGCCAGGTGGATTCTACCAACAAGGTGATCAAATCCATCCTCACAAAAACAATAAATCTGCATAGGAAGGATTGGGCCAGTTGGTTATCTGAAGCCTTATGGGCTTATCGAACCACTTGATGGAACAACACAGGACATACACCATATGAGATGGTATATGGGAAACAAGTTCTTTTGTTGATATAGTTCTAGAAAAAAAGTTCAGTTGGGATTAGATCTCTAAGAAGCACGGCAACAACATCTATTATAGTTAAATTAGTAATATGAATTTCGAAGAGATGTTGTTCAACAGAATGTATTAGTACAACAACAACGTAAAAAGTGGCATGACAAGTCTATCACGAAGAAGCAGTACCAACCAGGTGATTGGGTACTTCTTTATGACTTCAGATTTAAACATTTCAAAGGAAAATTCCACACATGCTGGATGACACCTTATGAAGTAGTCAGAATTTTCAAGAATGGGATTGTAGAGATCAAAACTATTGATTGGCAAGATTCAGTATTCCTTGTGAATGAGCATATTAGACTCAAGGTATATTTTCAACCCCTCACAAAGGAAGACTTAATGCAGCAAGTGCAACAAAAATCTATGACATAGATGGTAGGTGGCTATGCCAACCTATTACATATTTGATTCTTTATTTCCAAAAAAATGACAAAAACTAAAAATAAAGCAAGAAAAAATAATTTCCTGTGATTGTGAAAATCAGTTTATTGACATGGTCATAGAAGGATCAGCCTAAAAACCAGCATGCTGGTAGGAAGATTGAAATTCTAATAAAATGGGAATGTTGCTTGATCTTTATATGTGCTAACTGTCACCAAGAAGAAGCAGGTTTTTAAGTGCAGGAACCAAGCCCTTATCCAAGTTTGGGATAATTGACACAGAAAATTTTATGCAAGAAACACTCAATTCCCGCTGCATATACTTTTGGTTTGGCACTATTCAGCGATATTTTTGAGGTGAAATTCTACCCTTATTCTATTTCCTTTTCGTAAATTCCCTTCTATTGTTTCTTTTCCGTCCTATGGAAATGAACCTTCCCTTTATTCTAAAGAAACTTCCCCTATCCAATTTCGTTTTTCCCTCTTTTCCCCTGAATTTATTTTACCTTTCCATTTTTCCATACGCCCTCTTAGTGGTTTCACACTTGAATTCCCTGTTGAATTTCCTTCCCATTCTGAAATTTACTCCTTTCTCGCTTCTTTTCTCCCTCATGGACTGTATTTTAGGATCTGATCAAAATTCATGGATTAGATCGGAAGGCATGTATCACTACCAAGAAACTGGCGAATAAAACATCCTTTGGAAATCTCACAAATCTTTCAAGATTCAGCCCGCAGATTGTATTTTTTTTAGAAACCTTTTTCAAATATTCTGCAACATCAATTAGTGCAAGAACAGTGATGTCCCTTGGTACAAGAATGTATGTTCCAGTGCAAGAACATTAAATCTTAGGTGCAGGAACATGCACTGTTGTGTGCCTCGAGCACAAGAACATGTGCCCAGTGCAGGAACAGTAGTAGTCTTCAGTGCAAGAATGTATGTTCGAGTGCAGGAACCAACAATTCCTTAGTGAAAGAATGTATGTTATGGTATTGAAGAATGTCCAGTGTAGGAAAGCACGCTTGAAGCCAAATTTCAATCCAAGGATAAAAGGGGATTTATTTTTATGTTTGGTACAAAAATCACACTCAAGCACAACTGACTGCACTACTTTAAAATGATGTCATGCAATGATTTTATTTCATAGATGATTAGACTTTGTTCATCATTACTAATTAGGAAAGATTTTTTAAGTACATGGACATTTAATTATGAAAACCTATCTCTATGTAAGTTAACATGTGTGCCTTGTATGAAATCATGAGTTGATCAAAGGATGTGTGTGAAAATCTCCCAAAATCCAACGTTCATTTTTTAAAATCTTGTTGATAATTAAATGATGACCCACTCATATATAACACCTCGCATTCTCTCACATAACTTCCTCCATTACCGCCGCCCACCACCAATCATTATTATTGCATGCACGATTAGATCAGGCCGTATCACATCCTTTCCCAAGAACTGAGATTTTCATGAGTGTGGCTGTTAAAGAAAAAAATCAATATAGCAATGTCCAGTTCATTTGGAAATTTTGAATTTCTCAGTCCTAAACCCCCTACTAATTAACTCTCTCAAATTTTGAGTAGTTGAACAAATTCGAACAAGCAATGGAACATGTTCGAATTGAACCATGGTCTATGAAGGAAGTAGAGAAAACAGAAGATTACAAGAACAGTCTGTCCATAATGCAAGAAGTAGGATTCCTCCCATTCTTGCTTAAGTTTGATGGTTTTGATTCGTTCGTGGCATTAGAATTTTCCAGAACCTTGAAGTGACAGAGAATACTATTTCACAGCAAACAGGGTTGTTGGCCACAGGTGAACAGTGGTTCAAGAAAGGAGAGCTCAAAAAAATGGTTTGGCTTAGATTTGAAGTCAATAAAAAGAAATAAGTGGACTGGAAACTCGGGTTGCAACAAAGTGTTGTGATCGAGAAACGGAAACACCTGTTGTACATTTTGCAAAAGTTCCTCACTTGTGAGGGATGATATTCCTTAACCTTCCTATATCACATTCACTTGCTGTTACACTTTGAGTCAGGTAAGTTGATTAATTTTCCTTACTTCTTTCTTAAAAGTTTGGAAAAAATGTTGAAGGGTGTTCAAAAAAGTCAAGAGAGTCAGGTTGGGTTCAAGCTATGTCATTACAGGTTGATCTCAATTCTGGTTAGGAAGGAATTAGAGAGTAAAAATGTGACCTCGGGAGGGTTCTTGAAGGAACTACAAGGAGGAAACATAGTGGATAATCCGGATTTAAAATGGAACGCAAAAAATTACAAAGATAACCATAAATATAGAGATACAACAGAAATAATATTTCATTTCATTAATGTAAAATACTGAAATGTGCTTACAAACAGAAATGGAAATAAACTAGCTCAGGCGATGGTAGCTTATCTCTGAGGAGTGATGTGGCGGCTACATGCCTATGAATTGTATTGCAATGAGGCTCGAAGGCCTATTTATTGTTGAGAAATAATGGAAAACCATAAACATCCAAAACCCTAACCCTAGGAGATGAAGCGCCAAACTATGGGCCTCGTTTTGGGTAAATTGGTACATCAACTTCCCGGGGTCGTAACTTTGGCATATGATCTCCATTTGACGCACACAATACCTCGCTAGAAAGATCTGTCCGAGGACTACAACTTTGGGAAGAGAAAAAGTTGTCCATGGACCCATGTTGCTCCCAGTTTTCCCAAAAAACGTTGTTTAGGGCCTCAAAATGGATCTGCAAGTTCAGGACTCGAAAAACTGCCAAAAATAGTAAATTATGCTACAAATAAGGAAACTGAAAAATTGAAAGAAACAATGTTGGGGGTCCAAGTGGAATTGGTAGGTGGTCACCAATATCCAATTGGATCATTCCTCTCCCCTTAGGAAGCAATGGTACCCATTGCATTGAGTTCCTCCATGAGATGAGGAAAATTCTGTTGAACTTGGTCCCCAGTGAGCCACTTTTTTGGTGAAGGAGTTGGCCTGCTTTGACAACTCGATATAGTTAGATCTTCTGTTGGTGAGTTTTCTTGATCTGTGTGTCCATGATCTAATCAGTTGCATCTTGTTCCATGCAGTTTGGATTTAACTCTGTTGGTGTGAGTTGTTCTGCAATGTCGGATGTGTCTAGTAATGGTGGAAAGTATGGTCGAAGGCGGTCCACATTGAACACTGGGTGCAGGCCAAGGAATGGGGGAATGTTGAGATCAAATGCATTGTCTCCCATAGACTTGGTAATGGTGTAAGGACCATATCGAAGTGGTATGAGTTTCCGATAGGCTCCAGTAAGGCATTCCTTT
This sequence comes from Pinus tabuliformis, assembly GCA_031772625.1. Taxonomy (NCBI): domain Eukaryota; kingdom Viridiplantae; phylum Streptophyta; class Pinopsida; order Pinales; family Pinaceae; genus Pinus; species Pinus tabuliformis. Next base: position 983,806,567 of record CM062817.1, on the reverse strand, counting down.
TGCAAATGCAACCAGACTTTGTCGCCCACCTGAAACTTGTGTGGCACCCGATGTTGATCATGTCACTGCTTGTACTTGGAATTTGATTTCTCTAGAATTCCATGGACCTGGTGGTAGATATGTTGGATGTGCTCAATGAAGTTGTTTTCCTTATCGGTTTTGTACTGGACATGAACCGAATCTGCCTGAGTAGCTGCAAATGGCATGGCCACATCAATGGGACATAGTGGTTGGAATCCCAAGCCCACCTGAAAAGGGTTGTGGCAAGTCGAGCTATGATGAGCCCAGTTATAGTTGTGTTGAAAATAGGGGAGGCTCTCATTCCATGTGTGTGGATGCTTTGAATTGTACATGCGCAAAATGTGTACGATCATCCTGTTGACAACCTCTGTCTAGCCATCAATTTTGGGATGGAAGGCTGTGGACTTAGTGAGTTTGGTGTCTAGCATCAACCAAAGACTGGACCAAAATGTACTGAGGAACCTGCTATCCCGATCTAAGATGATAGACTATGGGATCCCAAATTGTACCCACACTCGTTCAAAGAAGAGTTTAGCAGTGGCTTCTACTGTGATATTCTTCTTGCAGGCTGCCATAATGGCCATCTTTGAGAACCTCTCGACGACCACAAAAAGACAGTTGTTTCCATGCTTAGTAGAAGGAAGCCCAACATGTAATCCATGGAGATGGATTCTCAAGGTCAACTAGGGGTAGGAAGTGGAGTATAGAGGCCTTGCTTCTTGATGTTTGATTTGGCAATGGCACAGGCAGTGCAGGATCTGATGTACTTTTCGACATCTTGTCGAAGATTCGGCCAATAGAAATACTTCTATAGTACTGCCACCATTTTCTCGACCCTGAAATGCCTAGAAGCCCAATTGTAGTGTGCTTCCCAAATCATCTTTGCATTTTTACTTGAAGGAACAAAAAGGTAACCCAGGTGGCATAACATAGCATCTTGGAGGTGAAAATCTAGAACATGTTGACCCTCCAAGAGTGTTTGGTATGTATGATAGATGGTCAACTGAGGAAATCGGCAACATTATTGGTCCTGCCATTCTTATACTTGATATTCAAATGGAATTGTTGTAGGTATGTGGACCACTTCTAATGGTGATCATTCTACAATTTCCCTTACGTTTGTATGAACTGTAGGGGCTGGTGGTCTGTGTGGATGATTGTTTCCTTCCCCAAAATGTAAGGCTTCCATTGTCAACAGACCTGCACAATGGAATACATCTCTTTTTCATAAGTGGGATACTTTTGGACTGTGTCTGAAAGTTTCTTAGTGTTATATTCCATTGGATGCCTGTGTTGAGTAAGGACTGCCCCAATAGTATAGTCAGAGGCATCTGTCTTGATCTTAAATGGTTGTTGCAAGTCTAGTACTTTGAGCACTGGTGTCGAGTAGAGGTGATGTTTCAACTCTGTGAATGCCTTCTGTTGAGATTCAGACCAAAATAATTTTTCTTTCGCTCCTCCCTTGGTGACTTGACTCAAGGGCCAAGTGATATGAGAAAATCCCAACCCAAACCTACGGTAGAAGTTGGCAAGACCCAAAAAGCTATGGAGCTCTGTCAAAGTGGTTGGAGATGGCCAATCCCAAATGACTTGCATCTTGGTTGGATCTACATGCACCCCCTATTCATCAATTATGTATCACAGATATTGAACTTGGGTCATGCCAAAAGTGCATTTCTCCAAATTGGCACATAACTTGTGTTGCTGCAGTGTTTGGAGAACCTGTCGGATGTGGTGGAGGTGCTCTTCCCAACTATGGCTGAAGATTAGGATGTCATCCAAGTATACCACTACAAATGAGTTGGTGAATGGCCACAAGATGTCATCCATTAGCCTCATGAAGGTTGCAGGAGCATTCATCAACTTGAAAGGCATAACCAACCATTAGAAAAGGCCCTCCTTGGCTTTGAAGGCAATCTTCCACACATCGAAGGGTTCAATTGGTACTTGGTGATATCCTAACTTCAAATCGATCTTGCTAAAATATTTCCCCCCTTAAGTTTGTCAAGAAGATCATCAATCCATGGGATCAGGTACCTATTTCAGACAGTGATCTTGTTCAGCACCCGATAGTCAAATAGAGTCTCCAAGTCCCATCCTTCTTCTGTACCAACACGATTGGTCTCCCACAGGGCGATGAACTCGGTCGGATGTGACCTTTCTACAACAACTCTTGAATTTGCCTCTTGATTTCATCATTTTCCAGAATGAAGCATCGATAGATTGGTCCATTGGGTAGCAGCGCACCTAGGGTCAGATCGATGGAGTGCTTGACCTGACAATGTAGAGGAAACCATGTAGGGGAGGTGAAGATGTCCTCGTACTCCTCCACGACCTTGTCCATCTGTAGTTGTCATGTAGAGGGGCCCTGTATGGAGGTCATGGCCAACATCTTCTTCTTTCGTTGAGGGCGTATCATCAAGAAACCAAATTTCCCAGTTTTGGAAATGAGCTTACTACATTGTTTTGTAGTAACCAAAGAGATGGCAGTAGGCGGTGCTACCTCTGGTATTCTGTACAACTTATTTCCCAAAGTAATAATAATCGCACGAGGCCTTGACTAACATACAACATGTCACTTCCACAGGTATGATTGCCCTAATAATACATTACAAACATCAAGAGGAGCAATGCCACCCAATACCTCATCTGTGAAGGGTTTGATGTTGTATGGAAGGCGACACTGCTGGCTCACATGAAGATCCCATCCTTGGTGAAGCCACCCAATGGTGTACGATTGTGGATGTGTTGTGGTTGGTAAGCCCAGCTGCTTCAGGACCTCTACAGAAATGAGGTTATTTTGGCTCTCGCTGTCGACAATGAACTGTAGCGGAGAGCCCTTTACCCACATCTGGGTGTGGAAGAGGTGCTCCTCCTCCTCTGGATCTTCGTGGTGGCAATGGTGGCATTGGGTTCTACATCAATAATATACTTCCCTTTGTCATTCCCCTTATCAGGTTCTGACTCCAAGTCTAAACATACATCTGATTCTGAATACTTTAGCTCAGCCACCAGTGACTTCTTGGCCTGACACTCACTTGTGTTGTGAGTGGAGCTCTTATGGAACTCACACCACTTTCCCGTGTCCTTCTTTCGCTTCGCAGTGTTGTTCTTTGCTTGCGGCTTTGTCTGGTTGTCCTGGGCCACTCTGCCTTGGCTTTTTCCTTTGTTCAATAGTTTTGGGTGCCTTTCCCTTGCTTCAGATTTGCAGATCCAAAGTCTCACTTCTTCTGTTTAAACTTCTGCTCAATCCTGACAACGTATCAATACAGCGTGCGAAGCAAGTAGATGTCGAGGAACTCCATCTCATCCTGGATGTACTTGTGTAGGCAGCCGCAGTATTTGATTACCAAATACAGCTCAAAATCCTTGATACCCAACATTGTGTGAAGGGTATGAAAAATATTGGTAAACTCTAGCACGTCTTGGTCCCTTCCTTGCCACAGTGTGGTCCACTTTATGTATTTATCCTCATAGCTTTTGACAAGGTAGTACTGCTCCTTGATGGAATTCCAGAATGAATTCCAAGTGGGTGCAACTAAAAAACGTGAGGTCATACTTTCATCCTTCTGCTCATAGTAGGTTTCCCATCAGTCCTTGATTTGGGGGGCGGCTTTGAGAAGAGTGAAAGTAATCTTTTCCTGGCCGAAAAATTCATGAACAGAAACATACCCTTCTAACATATTTAACCACTTATCTACAACATCTACATCTATCTGACCCTCAAATATGGGAATGTCAAAGTTAACTTGTACCTTAAAGGGTGTGGCGCTTCCAGAGTAGCTGTTGGAAGTAGATGTGTCACCCCTGGGTAGCCGTTGAAGGATCTGGGCAAAGTTTTCCATCATCGCGTTCCTTTGTCGCTTGAGGGCTTCTTCGAGCAATATTTTGATAGGATCCCCTGCCCCCTTGTGTTTCTTTTCATCCTCCATGGGATGCCATCGGGATTTTTTATGCTGGTCTTGCAAAGGTTTGACCAGTTCAAGTCCTGACTCCTTATATCCCGACCTCATTGGGGACATGCAAAGAAAAACAAAGAAAGAGCAAACCGCTCTGATACCACTAATTTAGATTTAAACAGGAACACAAAAAATTACAGAGATAACCATAAACACAAAGATACAACATAAAAAATACTCCATTTCATTAATGTAAAATACTTAAATATGCTTACAAACAGAAATGGAAATAAACTAGCTCGGGCGATGGTAGCTTATCTCTGAGGAGAGATGTGGTGGATACATGCCTCTAAACTGTCTTACAATGAGGATCGAAGGCCTATTTATTTTTGAGAAACAATTGAAAACCCTAAACATCCAAAACCCTAACCCTAGGAGATGAAGCGCCAAATTATGGGCCCCGTTCCCGGGGTCGTAACTTTAGCATACCATCTCCATTTGACGCGCACAATACCTCGTTAGAAAGATATATCTGAGGACCACATCTTTGGGAAGAGAAATAAGAGTCCATGGACCCATGCTACTTCCAGTTTTCCCAAAAATCGTTTTGGGGCCTCAAAATGGCTCTGGAAGTTCAAGACCCGAAAAACTGCCAAAAATAGTAAATTGTGCTACAAAGAAGGAAACTGAAAAACTAAAAGAAACAATGGTGGGGATCCAAGTGGAATTGGCGGGTGGCCACCAATATCCACCTAGATCAGTGGAGTCACCTGGGAAGAAGGGTAAGAGTAGGAAGGAAGAATCTAAACAGATGGATAAAACTCTCACCCCGCAAACTAGTAAGAATAAAAATACCCTGACTGAGGAACCGGTGCAGGAAGAGAAAGAAGCACCTGTAACCAAAACCCCTCACCCTTTGAAGAAAATAAATAGAAGTTCTGTTAATAAGAGGTTTTCCTCCTCAAGGGAGGTCCATACTCAGTCAACCTCTCCGATAAATGTAGATGATTCCCAGCATAGTTCGCCAAATGAGAAAAATCTCTCGCTCCTTGTAGATGTTGCGGTTCACACAATGTTTAGTGAAAGATACCTCGAAGAGAAAGATGCTACTCCTCTATCAGTGTTAGTTGGAATAATGATGAAGAGGAAGGCCTCTAAGACACCAAATTTCAGTGCAAAGAAGGGTTCAACAGAGGGTCAAGGTGATAAAGCACAATGTAACGCTGAAGTGCAGGATGATGAAACACAACCTGATGATGAAATGAAGGGTGATGAGACCCCTTGTGATGTCGAAATGATGGATATTGATATACAATATGATATTGGTCTTGACAACACCAACATTTTCTTCGAGCAACTGCTAAGAATATTCTGACGCAAGAGGAATTCATCAAGGAGGATTCCACTCTCAATTTGAATAGTCAGATCGAGGAGCTGAAGCAATGCATTTATGGACTCGAAGTTTTAAATCATCCCATGAAATAATAGGGTGTAGTGTTGTAGAATAAGAATGTTGAATTGGTAGGGGGACTACAACAATGAAAACGACAAGAAAGAGTGTGGAAGTTCCGAGCTTCGAAATGATATGGTCGACTCAAGAAATTGGTCAAATGGGTCAAGAAGGCTCGAACTAAGAAGCAAAGGATGATGAAGACAGGAATTAGCATACAAATACAGGACTAAAGGAAGGTCTCCATGTGTTTTTTTGCAGAGGTAAGGGTAAGGTTGTGTGAGGACACACAACAGGATAGGGATGGGAGGATGTTGGTGGCTAGAATTGTCCTACTTTTTGGTCTCTATCCTATCCCAAACACACCACCTTAACCCCTGTTTTAACCCTGAAGGCCTATCTATTCCTGTACTTTTTCCCAATTGCACACATTCCTGCACTCCTCTTATGTTTTTCATATTCAAAGGTTATATATGTACTTAATCATTAAATTTACAGGTTTTATATCTTAAAATGTCTTTGCAACTAATATATTCCTTTCCTAAGTAATTCGATGGAACCAAAGTGTTAATCTATGTGAAAGATTGGGTTGGTGCAGGAATCGTGCTTGTACCAGTCAACGTTCCTGCACTTTCGAGGCAGCTATCAATTTTTGTTTGACTCACCACTTATGGATGGGACAACTCAGTAGACCGCGTGGATTTCTTGTCTAAGAGATTAGTTTCCTTACTGGGCTCGACGCTTAGAGAAGAAGGCAGGATATGAAGGCTAGACTTCGGCTGCAAAACCCTTGTTTAGACCTTTTGCGAACAACCAAAAGGCTTAATATATCATGTTGTTATATTTTTGTTGTGGCCAAGAGCCGAAGCATGTATTTAATAGGGTTTCTCCATAGATGTTAGGGAGTGATGTTGTGTTAAAATTTTGCTACCAACTATAATTTTTGAGTATCGCCATTTTTGGGCTGGATCGGGGATCCATGATGTGTATTTTCTCTTTTTGAAACTTAATACAAAGGAACATGCCAGTTGTGAATTTCTTTGTCTCGATATCATTGTGATGCTCCATTTGAGCGCTTGAAGTTTCCTATTTCATTACAGGGAAATGAGCTAGTTGGCTAGGGCCCAGCCAACCCAGCTCGTTCTCCCTTCGTTAAAGGTGTGTTAGATTTATTTTCATGCAAGGTTAGTGAAGCAGATCATGTTTGGATTCTTTCATAGCTTATGGACTTTAATTTCTTGCAAGTTGTGTGATCTAGATCCAGGTGTGTGTGTGGTTCATTTGCATTTACTTTTATTTCCTTCCATTCTTTCCTGCAAATGCATGTTTCCCTTTTCTTTACAAAGTAAATGTACATCTAGCTTCTTGCACCGGTGTGTTTTCATTTCAGAAAATTGAAAGTTTCCTTTACTCATTGTAGCCAGTCATTCTTATTTCTGCAGGTCTATTATTCGTTTGCAAACAATGTTTGGCTTTTTAGTGAAGCATATTCCAATATTCAAGTTTAGATTTAGATTTGATTAATGTCAATAAGATTTCACTAAAACACTATTGCATTACCTGGATTTGTACCTGCACTCGTTGTTGGACTTGATACCGAATTTATCAGAAGGATTCCTTGAGTTAAAACAATTATTTGTATAAGGCTGCAGATCTAATCCACTCAATGAACAGTCATCTCAGGAAAGAGCTTGCTAGTGTGTGGGTCAATGTAGTTTCCAAGTGAAATGGTTTCTTATTTCAACAAGAAATTCCCTTTGGTTGTGAAATCACCGTTCATTTATGACCATGTGATTAGTTAACGATTCATTTTTCTTACAGAGGTTCACTTTACAATTATGTTTTCACCTTGCATTTATTTTCTTAGTTTACACACTATTATTTCTTGCAACCGATTTGGAAACGAGGTACAGGAACTCTCGTTTCCTAGTACATGAACCTTTGTTCTAGTACAAGAATTGACATTCTGAGTATAAGAACAGAGTGCTCTAGTACAAAGGCTCATAGTTCTTGTATGCAAGTCAATATCTTCAGTAAGGGCCCAATATATATACTTATAGTACAGGAACAATGCTCTAGTATAGGAACCTCGTTGTGGTACAAGAACAGAAGCTTGGTACAGGAAGGAAAATCTTGAGGAAGACAGGCATCCTAATTAGTTGGATCATTCTTCTATATTACAACCATACTGAAGAACCTCAAATAGTTATTTTATCGATTGAGATTGTTCACAATGAATTGAGAGTTTCCTTTATTTGAGTTTCTGCAAAGTACATTCTTTTCGTTCAGCACCAGATTTTTCTTGGTATTCAATTCAGTGTGACCTTTCCTTTCGAGTCTGCAATTTGTAATCAAAGAAATAGGAATACAATTACAGAAGGTTCATACCATTTCTTGGCATTTTCTATGCTACACCTCAAATTGTACAAAACCCCAGGTTGAAAAATTAAGTGTTGGAAGAAGTTTGTTGAACTACAATTCCTGCACCCAATAGAGAATGGTCAGCCAGTCAACTTCAAAGAAAACTAATAAAATGGCTTTTTGGTTGGTTAAAGTTTTATTGGGTAATACTTGTCAAATGGCATGGGAGAAGCTTTATTTGCAACGAGATAACATGTTTAAGAATTGGTGTATAAGGGGATGACAACTGGCAGAATAGGAGTGGGTGAGGTTTTGTTTGAAAACGGCAGGAGCAGAGGTGTAACAATCGGTTGAATGTGGAAAGGTGGATTTTGAGGGGGTAGAGGGTGGTATATGGTTTTCGAGTGGGGAGGGGGGGGGGGGAGGTGCGGAGGGCATGTGGCGAGGGTGGTTTCGGGGTGGAACACTTTTTCACACCCCCCCCAACTTTATTAAACATCGAAGGGGCTAGGGGGGTCGTAGTGGTTGTGGAGCCATTGATCTTTGCGCTCGAGATCTTCAACCGCTGAAGACTTCAAGAACTTTAACGAGAAATGACAAAAGACATGTCGTTATTTATTTACACATAAACTTTAGTTTAGGTTTAATATAATCATGCTTACAATAAATTAAACACAATTAATAAATAAATGAGCAACATTTAAACTAGCATGCTTTATTCTTTGGGATTTTAATTATTTTCTATTTTTTATTTTCTTTTTCTCTTCTTCTATTTTTCTTTTCTATTTTTTTTATTTTTTTATTTTATCCATTTTTACAATATCTTTTCATATTTTTTTTTATATCTCAAACATCTAACTTATCAAAAAAAAAATGTTACAACATCGACTCTAACTGGGCACTGCTTCCTCCTGTAGGATGCAGAGAACATGTAGATCCAAGTGCCTTCTCCTCAGGCTAATGGAGTCTTTGCTGAAAAAAATAATCACACTTGCAGAAAAATGTAACAAACCGGTAATGTACAAATGATGAATGATTAAAGCAATCTCAGTATTGAATGTAGTGTTTCAAATATTTTCCATTGACTGGAAATGAAGAATATTGGCCTTCTAAGTTCTGCAAAACAAAATTATTGTTGCCTTTAACCTGTGCAATGCTAAAAGGTCCCAACCAGAGATTGTCAAACTTTCCATGCTTTCCCTTTTCTTCTCTTCTAGCATCCCATTTTAGTACTAAATCTCCTTCCTTGAAGTCCCTTTCTCTAGCCTTTCTGTCAAATAAGCTTTTCATTTTGTTTTGATATTTCCTAAGCTTATATTGTACTTCATCCCTGTCTTCATTAAGTTCTATGATCTAATTGATTCTCCTAGAAAAATCATTAGGCTCTTCATTTGATTCTTGTAAGAATTTCACAACAGGAAAAGCTAGTTGTGTAGGAAAAAATGCCTCAGTGCGATAAACAAGCTGAAAAGGTGATTTACCTGTTGATATTTATGGTGAAATTATATTTTCCTAGACTGCATACTTGAGATGGTTGTCCCAACTTCTTTTTTGATCTACAAGTACCTTTTTAATGACCTTGACTAGAATTTTTTTTAATGACTTTTCCAATCCATTTCCTTGAGGATAATAAGGAGTAGAATGATGTAGAAGAATTTGATATTTTTGGCAAAATTCAATCATTTTAACACTACTTAATGCATGTGCATTGTCTGTAACTATTTGTTGAGGACATGCAAATCTAGATAGAATGTTATCTTCAATGAATTTAATAAAAACAGTATTAGTAGCATTCCTGACTGGTACGACTTCTACCCACTTTGTAAAATAGTCTATGGCAGTTAAAATTCATATGTGATAATTACTGGAGGCTGGGTGAATTTCCCTAATAAAGTCTAATCCCCATTGTAGGAAATTTCTTTCAACTAGAATTGGAACTAGAGGGAGTGATGATAATTTTTCTTTCCAACAAAAAATTGACATGGTATGCAAGCTCTAACCTTTTCTCCTACTTGTGCAAATAATTTGGGCCAATAAAACCCAACTCTTAAATTTTTTTATGTTGTTTCTCTCCAAGCATAATGACCCCACAAATACCTACATGAAACTGATCTATAACTCCTTTTGTCTCACTTTTTGTTAAGCATAATAAAAGGATGTTTAGTGGATCCTTCCAATACAGATTTGCATTGATGATGCAATATTTTATGGCCTTTAACTTGAGGGTTTTGCATTGATTTTTTGTGAATCCAAGTGGATACTCAAAATTTCGAAGAAAATGCACAATATCAGTGTACCATTCAGAAAGAAGGAATTTCTCATTGATGTGGAGTGGAAGGGGAATGGGTTCAGCTAAAGATGGAGGTTCTTGTGGATTCTCCTTTGTTGGAGAAGGTTCTTGTGGGTTCTTCTCTGTTGGAGAAGGTTCTTGTGGATTCTTCTCTGTTGAAATTTGCATCACAAAATTTATCCCCAAAACTTTACAATTGGATTATGCTAACAGTTTGGCTAAACCCTGACCCTTTATCAACTTTGTAGTTTTGATAATGAGATCAAATTCTAATATCTTGGTGATCCATCTTCCTCTTCGACCATTTGTATCAGGTTATGATAAGACAATTTTAACAACATTATTTGGAACATAGGCAATAATGGAAGAATGAAGGATATAGACTCTGAAAGCTTTCAAGGCTTGAACTAAGGCATAAGCTTATTTCTCAATAATTTCATATTTTAATTCAGCATCTCTCATGACTTTACTGAAAAAGGAAATAGGTTGGTCATCTCCATTTTCATTTTTTTGCAAAAGGACAGCAACTAGGGTGTTTTCAGAAGCAAAGGAAAAAATGTTGAAAGGTTTAGAATAGTCTAGACTAGCTAATACTGGGGCTTCAGAGATGGCTTTCTTAATTTGGTTAAAATAAAATCTTGCTTGAACTGTCCATTTTACCTCATGGCCCTTTCTCAACATATCAGTGATATCTTTAACTATTTTAGCATAGTTAGGTATGAATCTCCTCAGAAAGTTGATTTTCCCAAGAAAAGCTTGAACTTCCTTTTTATTCCTTGGTAATGAAAGTGCTTGGATGGCTGAAACTCTTTTTGGGTCAATGACTACTCCTTCCTTTGAAATAATATGACCCAGTAATTTTCCTTCTTTAATGGAAAACAAGGACTTCTTTGGATTTAGTTATATTCCAAACTTCCTACACCTGTCAAAAACATTTCTCAAGTGTTTTAAATGTTTTTTATTTGAATTTGAAAATACAATTAAACCATCTAGATAAATGACAACAAACTTTTTAATCTTACCAAAAAATGATAGATCCATGGCTCTTTGGAAAGTAGCTCTAGCATTTGTTAGTCTAAAAGGCATCCTTGCATACATAAATGTACCCCAAGGAGTTGTGAATGTTGTTTTTTCTTTATCATGTGGGCTCACCATAATCTGATTGTATCCAGAAAAACCATCTAACATAGAAATTCTATTAGAACCATAAACCCTTTGAAGTAATTGATCCATCTTGGGTAATGGATAATTATCTTTTAAGGATGACTTGTTTAAGTTGTTGAAATCCACACACAATCTAATTTCACCATTTTTCTTTCTAACTGAAACCAAATTTGATATCCAGTCAGAATATCTTAAGGGAACTATGATCTTGGCATCAAATATCTTTTTAAGTTCTTTTTCAATTGTGGGTAGCAAGATTGGATTTATTCTCATTAACTTTTGCTTAAAAGGTTTAACATCTGGTTTCAAAGGAATTTTATGTTCGATGAGTGATGTATCATATGTTTTTAGTTCATCATAAGACCAAGAAAAAACATTTCTGTAACTCCTAAGAAGAGCCAGATATTTATCTTTTATTTCCTCTGGTAATGATGTAGAGATTTTAACATTTCTAGTTTCTGCTTGAGATCATATGTTGCATTCTTCTATATCTTCTTCACATGAATCTGATAATCGATTTTTTGGAACATCATTATAGTCAAATAGTTTTTCAAGAGGGACTAAGCCCTTTGGGATGAAATCCATGGGTAACTGAATTATGTTATGATCATCTATTTTTTAGTTTAATTGTGAAGTTTCATTTTCATTATTCAACTCTTTTATTATCAAGTTGTTGTTCTTTGATTTGTAAAACTGAAAATCCATCAATTACCCGCAAAAATGACTTCAGTTGTTCATCATATTCAAATACTTTCCAATATTTAAGATTATCAGGAATTGATGGTATTTATTTTACTTGAATTTGGTATTGTAACTATATTTGATCGGGAATGTAAAAAGAACTAGTTGAAACAGCTAAAGAATCTGCATGAATATTTTCATTTCTTGAAATAGCAGTGATGTTAAATGCCTGAAAGAAATTATCCATTAAGTCCCATACCTCATTTCTATATGATCTAAGTCTAGGATGTTTTGTTTTAAAAATATTCCTGACTTGTTTAACAATGAGTTTTGAGTCACTAAATACACTTAGTTTTTATATTTTAGTACTTTTAGCTAATTCCAGCGCTAGAAGTAAAGCTTCATATTCTACTACATTATTTGTAACATCAAATTCTAACTTATAGGATTGAGTTATGTTCCCTTTATCTAGTGAAATAAGTACAATGCAAGCTCCATCTCCTTCTTTTGAAAAAGCTCCATCAAAGTATAATTTCCAAATATCAGTTTTGACAATTTCAGGTTTATCCACCATCTGATAATTGTAAGTTGAGTGTTTTGTAAATTATCTGATGATAGTGTGTGTTGACACCTAATCATCAGGATTGCGTGAATAACTGAAAATGATGTAAATAAATAATATATAATATGAATAATCACCTGGAGATGAAATGAACAGTCTCTCCCTCATGTATATAATAAACACTAGCCTAAATGAAATCAACAAATTGTTTTGAGGAGTTACTGCCTGGTCTAACATGGTATCAGAGCCAGTGCCATTTTTGGCTTCCCTCTGCTTTGTAACTCCCTATTCTAGTTATTTTCTACCTTTCATATAGAGCGTTGCTCCTCTGCTCTTCTTTAACCGATTTTATTCATATTCACCTGCATGTAATACGCTGCTCTGCTCTAACATATAATCTTCCTTACATGCACTGAGTTTTCTGTCAAACATAATACCGTCTAAAATATCCCAACATCTTGAATATCTGGACGTTGCTAGAGGCGTTGGAGGATTTATCAGTCGTAGGATTGTACACACATATCGTTTTGTTGCTATATTTTCTCCAGCAACTGTAGAAACAGAAGAATCTTCTGGTCATTCAACAGCCTCAAGATGTCCTTCAAGTCTGCTAGGTTCAAATGATGTAGCGTTCCCACTGCCTCGGTTAAGAGTCCCCTCCTGCAGAGTATGTTTATGTCCTTCAAAATGATAGAGTCTGTTGTTTTATTTGCGCTTTCGTTGTAAATTTCATCAACAGCAATGGCAGAAGTGCTCAAGTCCATCTACCTGATAGATGTTTGGTAAGTTTGATTACATAACCGGATTGCTAATGCATTCTTAAGAATGTGTATTCGCTTCTCATTTCGGGCCACCAGAACCCTGATGGTGAAGTACATGAGCCTCAGCCTGCTGTCATTGTAGTGTTGCGTTTTATGTTACTTACCACTCCATGCTGCGTTGTATCGCTTGATATCATTACCACTCCATGTTGCGTTGTATTGCTTGATATCATTACCACTCCATGCTATGTTGTATCGCACACCTTCGCTTCCCATTTTTTAATACCAACTCCATTTAATACACTTCCACTTCTACTTCATTTTTTAATATAACTGTGGTATAATCCAGCATACCACAGTCCTCTGCCATGACTTCCAGCAGTTGTCAAAATTGATCCGGCTGATGTAGATTTGATTGCAACTGAGCTTGAGTTGGACAAGAAAGTGGCTAAGAGAACATTGCAAGAACATAAGGGTGATGCAGTGGCAGATATACAGTCTTTTCTTCATTGATAAAGATCATTTTCGTCTTTAAATAAGATAGTAAACTCAATCAAACTAGTTGCATTGTATCCCAGAAGCTTGTAAAGGGGAAATTTCGGAGAAGTTAAGTTTATGCTGAAGCTGCAAAAAAAACTGCCTATTGACTTTTGTAGACTAACTAATTTGGTTCATTACTGTAACAGTTGATTCATTTGTGGAATTGCTTATACAAGTCTCAATAGTTTTCTGTAGATTCCTTTGACAGCATAGACAATAATTGATGACATGAAACTTTGTATTGAAGATGCCATGAAGATGAAAATAATTTGTTTGCATATATCTTTGATATTTTTGTGAATTTGGATTGAGATAGATTTGAAGATAAATTATTCTGCATACCTCTATCTCCATATATCATATATCAGAATCAATTTTTTAGCAGCAGAAGTATTTTGACAACACTCAGATTTTACAGTATTCATTCAATCATATCTATTGTGGGAATAGTTCTCACTGGCAAGGAGAACTATCCTGAGTGGTCCTGGATGATAAAACACACCCTCATTTTCAATGAGTTGTGGAAAGGAGTGTGTATTGGAGACTCAGACAAAGAGCCAGAACAGCCTACCTCAGACAAAGTGCTCGCCATTTGGGAAAATAAGAACAACAAAGCCTATTCATTAATTGCAACATCTGTAAGTGAAGAGGTGACTCGCCATATTTCACCATTTCCAACTGCTTTCGAAGCCTTGCAAAAGCTGAAAGAACTATATGACTCACATTCTTCACTTGAAGTTGTTCAACTCATGATTAAACTCTTCACTCTTGAATTGCAAAATAATGATCCTCTTGCTCTTGCATCCGAAGTAAAGTCTATAATGCATGATATCAAAGCCACTAAGGTTGAATTGGATATTCCTCTTATCGCTTTTCTTAAGGCACTTTATCCTACTTACTCCAATTATCTTGATTCATTGCAAGCAAATGGAAATCTTAAAGATATTACCTTTGACTCTCTTGTGAAAAAAATTGTTGAAAGAGAGAAAGCTTTTGGAAAGAAGACAGTGCCTGAATCTTCTGAAGATGTTGTGTGCCTTGCTCATAAAGAAAAGAATCCTACTCAAGATTCTTCCAGAGGAAGAGGTGGTTGAAGAGGAAGAGGAAGATATTTCAGAGGCAAGGGGGGCAGATACTCTCAAGGAGAAAAGGAAAATTTGCACTACATATGCTGCAAAAGAAATGGACCACATGATGGCTCTACATGCAAGTTACCATGGGACAAAATTGAGCAGCAAAGAAACCAACAGAAAGGTAAAACTAATGATACAGACAAAGGTAAAGCACCGGAATCTACTCATCATGTGGTAGCACAATGTAATATTGGAGTAAATGAAGATTTATTTAATGTTTAACTTGCTTCTTGGAAAAATGATTGGTTGCTTGATTCAGGAGCAACTTGCCACATGACTCATAGAAAATATTTTTTTGAAGAATTTACTGACAATGTTGATGGACCAGTATACTTTGCAGACCAATCAAAAATCAAGCCATCAGGGCTTGGCACAATCAGGCTTAAGTTGCCTGGTCTTCCAGACTTCCTTCTGCATCATGTTCTATATCTCCCACAGCTGAAGAGAAACTTGTTGTCCTTGGTCCATATCTGCCAGCAAGGTCACTCCATTCATATGTTTGATGGCAAGCTTGAGGTGAGAAAAGCATCTGACCACTCACTTGTCATGAGGGGAATAGAAGAAGGAAGGCTTCTCAAGCTGCAAGGTACCTCTGCTCGTGCACAAAATTTCTCATACAACTCTCATTATGAAGAAGGTACACTTCCATCAAGTCTATTATGGCACGCTAGATTTGGACATTTGAACTATGACAGCCTCCACTTGTTGAAGAAAAATGGTGTTGCTAGTTTGCCTACCATTCCTAGGAAATTTAAGCAATGTGATGCTTGCATTCTAGGAAAGCATAGCAAACAGTCTTTTCATGATTCACATTCAAGAGCACATAGAAAACTTGAACTCATTCATTCAGATTTATGTGGTCCAATGCATGTTCCTTCTGCAAATAGAAATAAATATATGATGACATTTATTGATGACTACACCAGAATGTCATATTGGGTCTATTCGCACTGATAATGGAAAAGAATACACATCAAATGAATTTTAAAATTATCTCCTCCAACATGGGATCAAACATCAAACAATTGTGCCTTATAATCCCCAATAGAATGGTGTAGCTGAAAGAATGAATAGGATAATCTTAAA
Organism: Pinus tabuliformis; assembly: GCA_031772625.1. Lineage (NCBI taxonomy): Eukaryota > Viridiplantae > Streptophyta > Pinopsida > Pinales > Pinaceae > Pinus > Pinus tabuliformis. The sequence goes on along the minus strand of CM062817.1, from coordinate 983,790,619 downwards.
TATGGTACGCTCCATGCTCTTCTTCAAAAATGTAAAAATAATGTTTTGGGTTGATGTTGTTCTATGTGCTGCATATATAAAGAATAGATGTCCATCTAATGATATTAGAAACAAGACTCCATATGAAATGTGGTATGGGCACGTTCCTTCAGTAAACCATCTCAGGGTCTTTGGTTCCACCTGTTATGCCTTGATACCAAAGGTACATAGAAACAAACTTGGTGCAAGGAGTCATAAGTGTATCTTCTTGGGGTATTCAAACACCTCCAAAGCATACTGTCTCTATGATGAAGTCAATAAAAAGTTTGTTGTATCTAGAGATGTAATTTTTCTTGAATCATCCAAAACTTACAATGTTGTTGAGCGACAACTTGATCGCTTGGATAGATTTGCAAATGAAAAATCATTTCAAGAATTTGATAATCAAATTCCACATCTTGAATGGGGGATTCCTATACTAGATCAACATGTGGAATCTTCTTCTGAAGAACTCTCTCCCCCACATGAAACTCCAACAATGGATGATGCTTTAAGTGATGTGATTGATAGAATTGGGAGACTCAATCTTGATTCAGTACCAACTCAATCAACGGAGCAACCTGGACCATCTGAGAAAGGTCCTCCAAAGTGGTTGATAAAGACACTTGAAAGTGTTCATCCTAATGAGGTTGGAAAGACATGAACTAGAAATTCAAACTAGCAAAATGGAGGTGATGTAGATGATTCTAATTCACCTGTTGATATGGATGTTTCTTATGATTGTGAATTGAATTTGTCTACAGATTTTGGACCAACTTCCTTCAAAGAATATGCTTCTCATGATGAATGGAAAGAAGCAATGCAAAAGGAGTATGATGCCCTCATAAAGAATGGCACTTGGAAGCTAGTTGATCCTCCATTAGGAACCAAACCAATTGGCTGCAAGTGGGTCTACAAGAACAAGTATAAATCTGATGGCTCACTTGACAAGCACAAAGCCAGGCTTGTGGCAAAAGGTTTTGCACAGAAGGAAGGGATCTATTATGAGGAGACCTTTCTCCCATAGCAAAATGGGCTACCATCCAGACACTGTTTGCCCTAGCAACTCAGAACGGTTGGAAAGTCCATCAAATGGATGTAAAAACTGCTTTCTTGAATGGAGATCTAAAAGAGAATGTTTTTATGTCCCAGCCTAAAGGATTTTCTTTGAAAGGACATGAACATAAAGTTCAAACAAGCACCGCAAGCCTGGTATGAAAAACTAATTGGGCATCTTCTGAAACTCAATTTCAAACATTATGATCTTGATGATGCAACTTTATTTGTCAAGAAAGTTGGAAAAACAATTGTATATCTTGTGGTATATGTAGATGATCTTTTGATGACAGGGAACAATGAAAGCTACATTGCATCCATAAAGAAGGAATTTTGGAAAAGTTTTGAAATGATTGATTTGGGCTATGTTCATTACTATCTTGGTATTGAAGTAACTCAACATCCGAAGTCCATATTGCTTTCTCAAAAGAAGTACATTGGAGATCTGTTGAACAAGTTTGGCATGACAGAATGAAATCCTCTTACTACTCCAATGGAACAAAACTTAAAGCTCACATATATTGAAGGAAAAGAATTTGAGGATGCAACAAAGTATAGACATATTGTAGGAAGTCTCAACTACCTAACTACTACCAGACCAGACATTTCGTTTGTTGTTGGAATCCTCTCTAGGTTTATGCAAAAGCCTTGTGAGGGACATTGATCTATTGCAAAAAGTGTTCTAAGGTACTTGAAGGGAACTCAAGACTTTGGAATCAAGTATACACAGGTGGATGACTTTAGCTTGATTGGATACTCTGATTCAGACTTCGATGGAGTAAAAGAAACTGGGGTATCTACTTCAGGATATGCCATGAGTCTTGGATAAGGAGTTGTCTCCTAGAGATCACGCAAACAATCAGTTCCAGCAGATTCCACAACAGAAGCAGAATACATGGCAGCAACTGAGGCAACAAAAGAAATTGTGTGGATTAGGAAAATTCTTGAATATTTTCAAGTAAAACAAGTACAATCAACTCCACTCATGATTGACAATACCTCTGCAATAAAGTTGGCCAAGAACCCAAAGTTCCATGATCGAATGAATCACATCAATACTAAATATCATCCGATTCTACATCATGTTCAGGCCAAAACAATCCATCTCCGTCATTGTTCCACGAATGAGCAAATTGCAGACATCTTCACCAAGGTGCTTGGAAGAGAAAAGCTTGAAAGATTTAGAACGATGCTTGGACTCACGAACATCCCTTCAGATTAAGGTGGGGAATGTTGAAACCTAATCATCAAGATTGCGTGAATAACTGAAAATGATGTAAGTAAATAATAGAGAATATGAATAGTCACAAATAGATGAAATGAATAGTCTCTCCCTCATGTATATAATAAACACCAACCTAAATGAAATCAACGAATTGTTTGGAGGAGTTATTGCCTAGTCTGACAGTGTGAAACATCCAAAATATTGGTCAACTGCGATGATTTCTTTCTTAATCAGCTCTGCAAATAGTATTGATGAATCTAACCTCCATGTATAGTATTAGTTGTTCACCTCCATATACAGGAATAGTAGCATAAGAAATGTCCATTTGCAGACTTCCTCCTATTTTGGCACAACATGATATAAACAATAACATGCCAAATTTAGGAGGAATATTTGTAACTACAATATCTAATACTACACTCTTAACAGGGATTTGTGCTAGGGTGACAACTAAGTATTTTATAAGTCCAACACAGGGTACCTTTTTTGAGTCAAAAGTATATAAATCATGATAGGGTCTAGTAACCTATAGATGAAGTTGATCCATGATCACTTTAGGCATCAAATTATGGGAAGCCCCAAAATCTAACATACAATTGTATAACAGAAAATCATGAACCTTTAAAGTGACATAAAAATGTGGTACATTTTCATCAATCATATTATAACTTGAACCAAATATTACTGATGGTTTCTCATTTAGCAAGATTATAACATCTTCTTCAGCATCAACACTAGAATATTGAATCCATTTAGAAACATGATTTTTATACCTTGGAGTTTTGGAAATTTTAGATAAGGGAATAGGCATTTTGACCCTTTCTAGCCCTCTTTCCAGATTGAAACTAGTTAAAATTATTGTATCAACTGAATTTGGTTCATTTGATTGATTCAATGGTTGAATTGTTGTCGTTTGAGTTTTGTTGGTTTTAATTGGTGGTTCATTTACAGTGGGATTCTTAGGAGGTCTACCAGGCTCTAGTCTTGGTCTTAAATCATATCTTCTATTTAATTCTACAATTAAGAATTCAGAGAAGGCCTGATATTTTTACACTTGTGAATTTTCTTGATTTTGTTGTGGGAATTGATTTTGAGGGAGGGGGAAATGGCATTTTGAACTGATGAGTTATCAAAACTATTGATGTCATTTGTAATCAAAGGGTCAGTGTCATCAGGTTCCTGATCATCAATCATTAGTGGAGGTTGAATTTTCTGATCAGTATTAGGTCTATGCAAAATTTGAGGTTGATTAGTTCTTCTGAATGGAGCTTGAAGTCTATTTGATGTTTGTTGAACTGTTCTATATTGAGCCTCCATTTTTGAAATAGGATTTGAATTATTTCTAAGTTGTGAAGTGATTTCATCTATTTTTTTATCTTCCTTTTCACTTTTTTATGAAGAACCCTCTTCCTTAGCTTTTATTTTTTCTTTCAGCCTTTTCTGCATAAGCCCTAAGTTTAGCTCATGCTAATCTATTGGCTTCAATTTCTATGGCATTTGTTTGCATGTCTTCTAAGGTGATGGATGCTCTTTCTCTAAGCATGACTACGAAATCATCAACAAAATATTTAGAAAATCTAACTTTAGTTGTCGTTACTGGTGGTTTATAGTCAGGTGGCATCTTATGATAAAATTTGTTAAATCTTTTTATAAAGTTAGCCACTCGTTCACTAGGATTTATTTTCAATTCTTCAAATTTTGTAACAAAATTTATAGGATCCTTTTTAACCCCCCATTTATTTTTAAAGATGTTTGTTAATTGATTCCAATATGGAATAGAATTTTCTCTTAGTTGTCTAATCCAAATTCTAACATTTCCTTCAAGTGATTGAACAAACAAACTCATATACACATCTTCATGTTCAATATTCATGTTATCAACAAAATAAAAAATTCAGCTAAGTGATCTTTAGCGAACAAACTAATTTCTCCATTGAATCTAGGTAGATGTTTTAAATACCCATAAGGAAAATTATTAAGTTGACGAGGGAGTTGTAAGGCAACATACTTAGCTTGAATGATAGGCTGAAAATCCATATCTGAAGATGAGGATGAGTCTATAGAAGATGAGGAAGATTCTGAAGAAGATGTTGTAGATGAAGATGAATTTGTGGAGGAAGATGGAGGTGTGGTTGTAGGAGGAGGTCCTCTTAAACCTTTTATTAATGGTGATTGTATAACTAACTTCTGCTCTTTTGGTTGAAATTTCCCTTCAGTTTCAAATAAAGGATTTGTATAGATAGAAACGTTTCCTCAGTTTCAACAGAAGTAGATGCAAAAGTATGTACAACGGGTGAGATAAAATCAATAGGTTTTAACTCAGGTAAATGTATATCTAATTCTTCTTCTGACTTAGGTGATTCAGAAAGAGTTTCAGGGATTTGATAAGATTCCAATTGATGGACTAGAAGGGATGAATGCAAATCAACTCCTTTGGACAAAAGTTCTAATACCTTTGGGGGTAGATCAAACAATTCAAACCTTGATTTATCATTGGCAATTGAACATAATTTCGTTTGGTATTCTTCTAAATCAATTAATTTATCTGCCACTCCTTGTAATCCATGCAATCCCTTTTGGTGTACAACTGAGTTTTCCTTGTGAAACCTCTGGATACTTGATTCAAGGTTATGGCACTTATTTTCCATATGAAGCATCAAATTCTTCTTAGTGAGAACTCTTCTCACTTCCAGTATGGTCTCTCTCATGTCTTCTATATCATATTCCTCCAATTCATATTTGGTTTTGGAATTCAAAACCCTTATCAATGCATGTGCTCTTCTTGCCTATGAACCCAAATCTTTCTTTACATCTTATATGACTTTCTTGTCCCTCTGTACTAGTTCATACTGCTCAAAGATTATTTCAATTGAAGGCCATATCTCGATGATGGCTTCATTTATTTGGATCCAAATACATTCTGTAGCTTGTGTGATAGTATCAATCATAACAGATTGGATTTATATGAATTCAACTCTTTGTGTCAGCTTTTATGAATTCTACAACTCAGCTAAATAAGCATTATCAATCTTTAGTTTTTTTTCCTGTAAATTGTTAAGTTGACTCCTTAGTTTTTTGACCTCTTGCCCCTTAATTGAAAAATCTTCCATAGCCTTTTCCAACTCTCTTGTTGGATTAGTAGATGTAGTCCCCTCTTCTGAAGTAGTGATTGATGTAGATGTTGGTGTTCTATCAGGTGTTGGGGTTATCTTTTTCTTCCTTGCATGTTGCTCTAGCATTATAAATAAAGGGCCCTACTTGAGTTTTAATCTTAAATTGAGCCTTTTTCTTTGCTACAACAAAATGTAGTTGATCTATATTGATCATTTTTCTAATATACTCTAATGAAAATATACAAATAGGAACAAATTTAGGTAATTTGAATGGGGGCATCTCACATCCATATATCTTAATCTCTGTATAATTTTGGTATAAATAACAATCTACCATTTTGGTTTGTTCGTTGAGATAAAGGATTTTCCTTATCTTTGTCCCAATTCTTAGCTTTGCATCACTATAAAATAAACATGTAGCTACATATAGGAATTGATCTACAAAATCACTTAATGTGAATTCAGAGGTGTTCTTTCTCACCACAGAAGTCCAATGGATGATTGAGTGTGGATTCCCTTGAATGTCCATCTTCCGTAGGGTAAAAGAGAACCTCTCTGACTGATTAAACAAAGTCAAGTATACTAAAATAGAGGCATGCCTAAACACTCCTTCTGTAGGTAATTTCATGGATTGATCATGAATGGACTTTAAGTATCCACTGTAATTGAAAATCAGAGAAGGATTTTCAATTGTTGAGAAAACTAACAGAAAACCTATTAAGACTTCATCGACCCACTGATCAAAATGATAACCTAACAAACATGAGGCAATGCATATAATTTTCTTGCTCATTTATGGAAACATGGATGACTGATAGGGTGGGTTGGTTTTAGGTAATTGAACATCTTCTGGTAAAAAGGTTTCCAAAATTTTGTCTCTCTAGCGAAAGTAAATATTTTTGTATATGTCCATGAGGGATTCTAGAGAAAATGGATGCAAGGGTTCAATGTTTTGAATCTGCAACATTTGGTTGATTGACTCGGTAGTAATGGTAAATAGAACTTCATTGTTTTTAGGCACTACTACTCTTTGAGTGGGAATATACCTATCATGACAACATACAACAAAATATGGGGAATGGTGGGTCTGTGGAATACTGAACTGGGGTGAGGAGGACTGACAGAGGTTTATTTCATCACTTTGGTCAACGAATTTATGTTTTAACCAACTGTGGAGTTCATAGAGATCGAACTCACAATTGGTTTTAGAAATTTTAAAATATTGGTCGACTAAAGGTTGATGATCTAAATCAATGGTAGGGGGTAGCATGGGGTTTTCCATAACATTAGATTTCTTTTTAGAAGCCATGACTGGAAAAGAAGGGTGAAAACGACTGCAATTACCCGGAAAATTGACGGTTTTGTTGTTGACTGATAGGTAGCAATGGGTGCAATCTTTGTTGGTAACTTGGGCAGTTGTTCATCTTGGTATTGGTCACAAATCATTAAATTCTAGTTCGGTTGGGCAGGGGATGATGGTCATCTAGTCAGATTCAAACAAAACTAATAAAAATGGCATTTTCGTTGGTTAAAGTTTTATTGGGTAATACCTGTTAAATGGCACGAGAGAAGCATTTATTTGCAATGGGATTTTAACGGGTTTTAGAATCGGTGTATGAGGGGATGACAAGTGGCTAAATAAAAGTGGATGAGGTTTTGTTTGAAAACAGCAGGAGCGGAGGTGTAATGGTCAGTTGAATGTGAAAATGTGGATTTCGGGCGAGGGTAGTGAGTGGTATATGGTTTTGGAGTGGGGGGCTACGGAGTAGCTGTTCAGAAGGCACATGGCGAGGGTGGTTTCGAGGTGGACCACTTTTTTGTACCCCCCCTGTTGATCAAACATCAGAGGGGCTAGGGTGTTGTAGAGTTCTTGCAGAGCCATTGATCTCCACGCCCAAGATCTTCAATCGTCGAAGACTTCGAAAACCTTAACGAAAAATGACAAAAGAAATGTTGTTATTTCTTTACACATAAACTTTAGTTTAGGTTTAATCTAACCATGCTTACTATAAATTAAACATAATTAATAAATAAATGAGCGACATTTAAACTAGCACGCTTTATTCTTTGGTATTTTGATTATTTTCTATTATTTTCTTTTCTTTTTCTCTTTTTCTATTTTCCTTTTCTATTTTTCTATTTTTTTTCTTTTATCCCTTTTTACAATATCATTTTATATTATGTTTTTAGATCTCAAACATCTAACTTATCAAAAAAAATAATGTTACAACAATACCAATGCTAAGAGATACCTTAAAAAAATAATAATAAATAAAATAAATTAATTAATTAAAATTAAAATTAAAATTAAATTAAAATTAAAAAATAAAATAAATAAAATAAAATAAAATTATTATTCAAATTATTGATTCACATACTCTCCACCATTATCAAATCTCAAACACTTGACAAGTCAACTACATTTATTTTCAACCAATGCCCTAAATTCCTTGAAATTTTCAAAGAGTGACTCTTGTTCTTCAAGAAATAAACCCATGTAAGTCTATAGAAATCATAAATCAAGGTTAAAATATATTATGCTACCAATGACAACTTATTGATGCAAAAGAGATTGTCATGAATGAGCTCCAGTGGTTTATTTGCATGCCACGTTGTTTCGAAGTCAATGGAGCTTGATGATGCTTGCCTAGTGCACACCCTTTACAAACTCCATTAAGTGGAATAACTTTAAGACAACTAGCAACCATTTTCTTTGTTACATTTAATTCAAAATTATGAAAATTTAGATGTCCAGATCGTTCATGCCAAAGGCATCTATGTTCATTGGTCTGAGCAATGAGAACAAACAATTTAGTATATGGTCAACATCGATCATGAAACTTGTATAGTCCATCCTTTGAGTTGAGAAATCCATGTGAAACAATTGATCCTCATTCTTTATACCCTTACAAGGAATCAATCTAGTTAGAAATCAATAATCTTACATGTTTGTGTTAGGTGAGACATTGCTAACAAATTTGCACTTAGATAGGGACATGATAGTGATTAACAATATTACCCTGTCAACAAGGGATATTTCCATGACCAATAATGTTGAGAGAAAATTCATATTTGACATAAATCTTCCATTCAATAGCTTTATCTAGGAAGGAGAAAAAAGAAGCAGCTTTCACCATATGGGGAGTGCACCTAGAATCTACTACCCACTCATTCAAAAAAGTATGAGAAAGCAATGTTTGAGAGCATCCAATGTTGAAGGTAAATTTATTGATTGACCAACTAGATGAAGGTACAGTTGGCGCTCTTCTTCTTTTGATTCTTCTTGGTCTTCCCTTTAGCTTTCTGGCTAAGACATTCTTATCTATTACCAAGGGTATTAGAATGACCTCTTTCCTAGTAATTATGCTTAACTTTGCTCTTAAACAAGTAAGGTTGATGTTTTCCACCAAGAACAATGTAAACCTTGAAACGAAAACTGTACCAAGTACCAGTTTTTTTGAGGTAGAAAAAAAACATCCGATTTTGAAAAGTGTTGATTCATAATACATTTTTTTTTTTTAGCATATTTTTGACACTTTAAATTTTCTTATGTATCAAGTATAAACAATTTTTTTTAAATTTTAGTGACTTTCATGTTGATTTTCAAACACGTTGATGAAACATCAACCCCTCTTTTTAGAGGGCTTATTTTCGAAACTTTAAATTTTCTAATGTATTAAGTGTGGATATTTTTTTTTAGATGTTGGTAATTTTCGTGCAGATTTTGAAAAACATCAACATTTTTTTTAAAGAAATTTTTGATACTTTAATTTTCTTTATGTCCTAAGTATGCACAATTGTTTTCTCTTATTGGTTTTCATCCTAGGATGTTAGGTTTTTAAGGGTTTTTCAAACATGTGTTTTTTGTTTTTCTTTGCAATGTTTTTTAAAATGAAATTTTTAAATTTTTTAGCAATATATATATATATATATATATATATATATATACAAAAAGAAGACAACAAAAACATAAAAAATGTATAAAGAACAAAATTATCTTGTAAAAGATAAAAATAATAAAAACAAAACAAAAATTTAAAAAACTATAAAAAATACAAATAAATATTTAGAAACAAACATAATTAAAAAAAAAAAAAAAAAAATAGAGGATTACTCTTAAAAAAAAACATTAAAAAAAACAAAAATATTATGATAAAAAAAAACAATTAAATAAAAAAATAAAAAACATTAAAAACAAACATAATTAAAAAACAAATTAAAATAAAAACATTATTAAAAATTAAAATTAAAAATTAAAAATTGGAGGCACTGCCCACTCAAGGCTTGGCAGGTCGATTCTCGTAATCGACTTCCCAAGCCCAGGGTTGCCTAGCCCAGTGGCCCTAGGCCTGCCTAGTCGATTCCAAGAATTGGTCAAGCAGGCATAGGGTCGTTGGGTTGGCCGGTCATTAAGCTATGCGAATTGGCCAGGTAGGCTCAAGGTTGCTGGGCTGGGCAGTTGTGGAGCTGCACGCATCCTCCACAACTAGCCAGCCTAGCGGCCCTGGGTTTCACTGACTGATTCTCAAAATCGTCCAAGCAGACCTTGGTTCGTTAGGCTAGCTAGTCATGGAGGATGTGTGCAGCTCCACAACCGCTCAGTCTAGCGGCCTTGCAACCTTGGGCCTACATGGCTGATTCTAAGAATCAGCCAACCAGACCCAAGACCACGGGGCCATTGGGTTGGTTGGTCATGGAGGTTGCACGTAGCTCCACGGTCGTCTAGCCAAGTGACCCCGCAACCCTGAGCCTAGCTGGCTAGTTTCGAGAATTGGCCAGGAAAGCTCAGGGCCACTAGGATTCTTGGCTGGACGGCCCTGGGCTTTGTAGGCCAATTCCAAGAATCGACCTACCAAACCCTGAGCTGGTGGGGCCTCAATTTTTTTTAATTATGTTTTAATATATATTTTTATTTACTTATTATTATTATTTTTAACTTTTTGAATTTTTTTTGAATTTTTGAATGTTTTAATTTTTTTTCTTTTTTGTTATTCATTTTTCTTTATTAATATATTTATTTATTATTTTATTTTATTTTATTTTTCCTACAGGGATCGTGTTGATCCTTGATTAGTAACCTGGTCTCATTATGTTTCAATTTGATTGTTGATTTTAAAGTTTTTTGTTATAAAGGATTAAGTCTGCCCTCACAATGTGTCAATTTCATGGTTGATATTTAAGTTTTCATTATAGTCGGTCAAGTTTTCTTACACTGTGTATCAATTTGATGGTTGACTTTTAAGAATTTTTTGCAGTGTGTCAAGTTGCCTTAGGTTAAATTTATTTTTGTGTGAATAAGATAAAATATATTACTGGGTAAACTAACAGATTACAAAATTTGGGTTGTGTGGGAGAGAAAGCCCGACACAAGACCCAACCGAGATCCTTGTAATGGCCTTAAAATTTCCTTTTTTATAGTACAACCATGAAAAAAGAGAGCTCTGAGTAGATAGGTGGAAAACGAGAGGTACCCTCTTTACAGCATTCTCAAAATTGAGAGTATAGAAGCCAAGAAAAGAGAAGAAAGACTTATCGTGGCTGACCAAGAAAATGACGTTTTTCTCTGCGACATAAAGCCTTTCGCAGAGGAAGAAAAACATAAACAAAGGAAGAAAAACAAAGAAGGAAGCAAATGACATCACTCCTGGTTGATGGTGACCAGATCCTCATCCAAACGAATGGGACTCTCCTAAGAACTTCCCTTGTTGGCTTGATGGGGCCTGACCCAGGTTTGAATGTGTTTTCAGCCAAACAAATCCCGTACTATCGGCCCTTTCGGCAACAATCCATGGAGCGCAGAATGAAGTCTCACCTGAGGTAGTATGGGAGGGTGTTGGATCTAGTTTTCCGCACCCTAGGGATGTCTTAATGAGGGTTGGAAGGGTCGCAAACTGATCTCTGCACTCGCTCTACTGGACTCAGCTGTCAAATATTCGCGTAGCTCGGCGATGGGGTACTTCTTATATTCTTAGTATTATCGTGGTCATTATAGATTAGATCTAATTCTTAAGGTCTTTAAGCAAGCATTTAATAGTTATAACCAATGCACGCACCCATAAATCTTACAAATTTGCATAAATTCAGAGCATAAGCATAAACATATAGATCTATGATAAAACACACAATGATTCAGCAACACTTATATTTATTTATCTCCTATTCGTTACAACTAGATCCGCCCTACGCACTCAGCTGCAGGGGCCCGCACACACAGCTGTGGACTCTACCAGGCCTCTGTGCACACAGCTGCAGAGCCTACTCTACTACTATCACCCATGACTCGGACTTACAGACTCAGAGCGAACATTCATAAATCCATAACCTTCAAGATCCAAACTAAATCTACCTTCTTCCCTTAGAGCCCCGCTCTATTTATACATTCTCATGGTCCGTGGAACATGGGCAGGCCAACTTACTTTCTATTTTCTTGCATTATTTTCAGACAGATAACCCTTTGACTTGACTCAATACAATTCGCGCTCCACGCACTTTGTGAAGCTTTTACCACACTGATCTGAATGGAAAATGGCATCAACCCATGGTACTCATCCACCCATATTATTCATCGACCCATGGAATTTACCCATGGTATTGTAAATGGCATCCACCCGTGGTATTGTAAAATCCACCCATATTATTCATCGACCCATGGAATTTACCCATGGTATTGTAAATGGCATCCGCCCGTGGTATTGTAAAATCCACCCATGGTATTCATTCACCCATGGAATTTACCCATAATAATTGTAAAGGCTACATTGTGGCGGACAATCTCTCCTTTTACAAAATGTGACTTGTTACTTATAGTATTTTTCAGTTACAATACCACGGGTCAATTCCATGGGTGAATGAATACCATGGGTGGATTTTACAATACCACGGGCAGATGCCATTTACAATACCATGGGTAAATTCCATGGGTGAATGAATACCATGGGTGCATTTTACAATACCACGGGCGGATGCCATTTACAATACCATGGGTAAATTCCATGGGTCGATGAATAATATGGGTGGATGAGTACCATGGGTTGATGCCATTTTCCATTCGGATCACACACTTTTACCCAAAATTGCAGGCTTTAAGCCCCAAACCCATTATGCAGGGCCTCCGCTACCCAACAGGCCCCCAACACAATCATCGTGAGTCATCCCGAGTCACTCAGTTGGTGCATTGATCTTTGCACGTAGTTCCTCCAGCAACCTTTGCACTATATTGACATCTGCCACACATTCTTTCGTTGTCTGCTGTATCAATTATGCTCGTTGTTCTGATGCATTATTAGAGGCACCTTTCTGCCTTAGCCCATATGTGTCCTACAACTGGGTCAGCTTCCCCTCGATTGTAGTGGTAACCGTGAACACCTCCTTAAGCCAAGGTTGGATGTGCACTTTGAGCCCAACTTCTCGTTGTCGTGTGGCATCCACCTGCTCTTGCAGAGCCTGGGCCTCCCTCATCTTGGCCAAACACTGAGTGATGGCGACTGTTTGCACAATCCCTCGGACATTGTCATAAGCCTTATGCAACTCTCATGCTTTTGTCTCTACCTGCTACAGTGTTGGGTCTTCTTGTAGTGATGTGAGCGTAAGAAGGGACTGATCCAATAATCCCATGGAGTCTTGTACAACGCGCTCTATAACTTGTAAGCCTACTTGAATTTCGCAGCGGCACTGCTCTCTAACTTCTGGGGGTGTAGTAGGTTGTGCCTTCATCCTTAGCTCCGTGATCTACAAGTTCAACTCCCACTGAGCTTTCGCGGCCTCCACTTGAGCCTTCAGGAATCCTGCCACCATGTGATGAATCTTTTTGGTTGTGAGGAGTTCCGCTAGCACAGCCAGTTCTGGTACGCTGCTACAAACTTCCTCCATGGCCTGTTCCAATCCTTGTTATGTGAAATCAAGTCATCACGTTGTAGACTGGTTTGTTCCAAATTTCCTTTTTGCTCCATTAAGACTTGAAGCGCACGACCTTCCCTAGCGTAGAGCTCAACGATTACCCCATCCTGCAGTTGGTATAGGGTTTCTCTAGGAAGGGAAACCAAGCTCAACCCCCAACCCCTCATGTCACCTTCGACCTCTGCTAGGACAGCGCCTGGTGGTAATACTAAGGTGTTCATTGTGGTGGCGCACACCATCTGCTCCGCTGCGAGTGTACCTTCCACGAGGGTTAGAATCATCCCTCCTGGGGGTTGCACTTGTAACACCTACAATTGTGCTCTGAGCGCCCCCAACACAGTTGTCTGCTCCGTCATTAATTCCTCCAGAGCACCCTTAGTGATATCACGCACTAGTTCCCTATTGGCAAGAAGATCCCCCTCCAAAGTCCTTGCTGTCTTCGTCTTTTTGCATGCTGGTGGCTGCTCCTGGACACGTGGTCTCTTCAGTTGAGTTGATGTTGTGGTCAGGTCCGTGTGCTCCTGTGTCTCCACTTCCCCCTGTAGATCTTGCTCCATGGACATTTCCTCCACAATCTCTTTGGCAGGCGCAGTGATGGTCTCTGCTACTGCCTCGGTCACCTCCCTCTGCATGGGTGTTTTCTGTTCCTGGCGCGTTCTTTCTGCCAACTTTGTGATGCGCAGCTTGATTTCCTTCTTCTGCTACTGAGCTACAATCTTTTCTAATTCGGCTACATCCGTCACGTGCCACTTTAGAGTCCATTTCACCATTGCCTCGAAAATTGCATCATCCATTGTGATGAACGGAAGCTTCACCCATGTTCGAGTGGGATCCTTTCGCACCCTAATATATAGATTATGTATATCCACCTTGAACTCGGCCGCGCTTTGCAAATGGTTGTATACTATCGGGGATAATTTTGGTTTGCGATTGATCCATGTCTAGATACTCACCTCCATGAATATCCAAAACACCTTGATCTCACAAATCCTCGTGGCATCTTTCGTAGCCCAGAGCAAGTTATACCACACGACTTCAGGTAGGTTCTTGTCAACGTCGGGAAACTGGCTGCCCTTCGGCAACTCTCTTCCAACCAGTGGGATTGTTAGGAGCAACCATGCATAATGGAAAGTCTTATCGTGCTCTTGGGCTTCCCGACAATTCGTCAAAAATTCGTCACAAAGAAACTGTGCCCAGTTGAACTGAACCCCTTCTACACATTGCTCCGCGAGCGTAATGACAAAGGTGGGCACCTCGTCTGCGCGACATTTCCTCATGAGTTTACCAGCCAGTAACTGGGTGGTGACGCACACCCCTTGGTCTTTGATGCTTGCTATTACATACCCTCGCTTCCGCTTTTCCAGCTTATACTTAACCTTCATGGCTTCTGTGAGGTCGCTACTCATTCTGACTATATCTGCAGGATCGTTTCCTTTAGTAGGCAACTAGGAAATTCGGTGTATTAAATCGGTCATGATGGGAATCAGTTCCTCCATCCAGAGATACCCATTATGTACTAGACATTATAACTGTCAGATAATGAAGATTATGATGGCCGCGCGATGATAGTGGGGTATCCACCTTAGATTGAGTAATCTCGCCTTCTCCACACCCCATAACCAGTTCTGCTGTAGTAATTTTTCTACGATCAACTGGGGAAACTTCCCACTGTCTGCGCGATCCCAATCTTAAAACTTGATATTCGGTATCTGACCCAACGGTAGATAGTCAAACTTTATTTCATCTGGAAGAAGCGAGGTCTAGAGCGAAATCTTCATGGCCTCCAAGTCCTTCAGTATCTTGGCTGTCCCTTTCCACGGAGAGATATATGGTGGTAGCGTTATCGCCAAAGGGACTTGGGAAACATTTTCCTCTTCCTCATCCTGTGCTTCAATCTGAGCGATCAGGGCTTGTAAATTTTCCTCTTCCTCCTCGAGTTCAGTGGTGATTGCCTTGCCTTTTTCTGCCATTGACAATTTACTGAATCGTGGTGATGCCCGGACTAGCCCCATAGTCTATTTGTCTTTCTGGGGTCGCGGCATGCATGGGGACTTTGGAACCTTTGGGGCAGCGGCCGCCTCTCCCGGCTGCTTCTGGGTTAGATAGGGCTTTTCCGCGAACCTTACCCTGGTTCTAGACATGGTTTCTATCCTGGATTCACTCGGGTACGTACTCATGGGTGGCCAGGTAGTAGGGTGCTTGCTGCTCTGCACTGGCTCGAGTCTCAAATATCCACGGGTTGTTGTGGGGCTACCCCAACAGTTTCTATAGGAACATGTGAGTTTGAATTCAACCCTTCCCTCCACTTCTGATTCATTAATATCTTCTTGGCGGCAGATCTTTTCGTATCTAGCTCGGAACTCCTGTCTTAATGGCCTGCCGCCCACTCCTTTCTGTCATAACTCGGACTTCTTGTCATGAACAGTGACATCAACGGTCACCTCCCAGTCTTCCCATGTGACAGCGCAGCCCCGTCTGTGCGACTGCGATCTTGCTGACCGATTGGCCCTGCACGGAACCTTCTTTCCACGCAGTTCTCCTGCAGACTTGTTTATAGTCCCGCGCCTCCTTTCAACTACTTGGAGTGCTGAGACTGTGCTTTCCATAGATAGTCAGGTGGTCGCACCCCACGTGCGAGACTTCCACTTCCCTGCTAGCCCGGGCTGCGGGCATCCTTCGAGTACCTTTGTATTTGGTAGCACATTGCATTCTACGCTCCTTTGCTTAGTAAGGTGCAGTCACAGCCATGATAGCAGGGTCACAGCAATGGCCAGGCCTGGTTTCCTTAGTTCCGTGCGGTCCATTTGTGCACCTCCCGTGTTCAGTTTGCTGATTTCTTCGTCCAATATCACACTTTTTCTCCTCAGTTGTGCCCATTCTTCATCTAGTTTGCAAGTTTCAAGCTCTCACGCCGAATGGCTTCCTGTAATTTCTGAATTGCTTTACCCCGGTCCTCACGTCCTATCCAAACTGTGGGAGATTCTGCTGTACTCCTGATTTCATCTTGTCTTATCGATGATGGGATCACCTTCGCCCTCCTCCTATTGCTTATGGTCCTATATGCCCATCGAACCCTGGGTACATGCAAATTCTTATTGGTTTGTTTTGTCTGGAAAAATTTGTGCATATTTCTACCTATTTTTTTGATTTCTCTATCACGATCAGCTGGCAGAACCCGTTGCTTTTCCTGCTATCACCTTCTACATTTGCACCAGGTCCCCCTAGCATTCTGACATGTATTCCACATCGGCGCAGTTGTTGCGCGCAGTACCCCTGCTTGCACACCATGCCACTTCTGTTCAAATATCATCATTTCACAGTGGTCTATGGATTCCACAATGTTTGTTGCGCCCTCATTAGTTGGCAGTTCCCTTGCTTTGGTCGTCACACATCGCAGTGATCTCACCATCATATTACAATTCAACATTGTTACTTCATGCAATCGATTCTGCCATCATTCTATCTCTTTGTCTGAATCTAATGTGCAGGAGCTGTCGTGTTCCCATCATATTCTTTCTTCTGCTATCAAATTCACTCGATCCTGATCTTGCATCGTTATTTGGTAGATGCAATCTAGTTCAATGTCACTATCCTCCTCGCACACAAGTTCGGTGCAGTGCACTCCTTCGGCCGGATCTAGTGGGACCCATGGCCCAGTCTATTCCTAACAAGGTGGGGTAAGGGTTACTGTCATCCACAATTTCTATTACCTCAAAATCTGTTTGTGTGCTCGCACCGTCGATGTCTATTGTGACTCCTTGCAATGTCCTCATGGGCAAGATCTTCTGTTGGTTCGCCATCCATAATTGAATAGGATACCATTGTAGTGCCGGCCTACCCATGCGTTCCCAGGTCTGTTTAGGTAGCACATTCACATATGACCCCAAGTCCAAAACAACCTGATCCATCTCATAGTCACCAATTTGTGCAGTCAATCGCATTTCCCTCCCGGTCCGCAACGCATGCTTGCCTAGTTTCTGGACCATCCGTGGTTCACCCAGTCCGCAATGCATGCTTGCCTAATTTCTGGACCATCCACGGTTCACTCGGTCCGCAACGCATGCTTGCCTAGTTTCCAGACCATACGCAGTTCACCCGACCCTGCGCACCAAGTTATCAGCTCTTGCAATCCCTTAACTGCTTTATTGTCCTCTAGTAGCTTCATGCACGTATCTAAAAAGGTAGTCAGCGTAGAGGGATCCATTTATGGCTAAGTTTGATCCTTACTACCTGAAGTAGAGGCCTCCGATAAGCTCTTCTTAGCTTCCATAAATGTCTCCTTCGCGCGTTCCAAATCAAACTTAGGTTGCTTTGTAGGGGCCTTGCGAACCCATGTATCCTCCTCAGGTTTCTTCCCCTTATCTTCTCCTATGGTTGCACTGCTTCTGAGTACCATGTTCACGTTAGGGTCCTCTTCGTGCAGTTCAGCTTTCATCATTTGCACATTCTATGTGGGAGTAGATTGAAGCACCCATTTTTCACGCATTTGTGCGATTAGTGTGGGGCAATATATTGCTTCATGATCAAACTGGTAACAATATGGGCAACACATTCTGGTCGGGTTCGTACAGTCACGCGCGTAGTGCCCAATTCCTCCGCAATTGTAGCAGATTAATTATCCATGCCCTCATCCAGGTCCCATCCCCCCTCGTCCTCATCCGCGTCTGCGTCTTGGGAATCCATCACGCGTTATTGCCACGGCTGGATCCTGACCTCGCACCTTAGTCTGCATCAGGTAAGTAGGTGTCTGATCCATCAATAACTCGTAACTTCAGAAATTTCATTTGTCATGGCCCACTGATCTACAAAAATTGCAAAATAGCTACTGGGGGGCTTGTGTAAACTTCTGCAATAGATGACAGTTTTTTGTTGTGTGCTTTCCTCCTACCTGACAGATCGTGCACCAGAGTGCAGGCACTGCGCTTGGCCTTGCCTGTGCCTCTGGTCTCAACGACATTGGTCCCCCCTGCCAAATATTTCACGAATATCGGACAATGATCCTTATCGTGGCCCTGTGCTTTACATTTTATGCACCACACCTCTTCTCGCGCTTCTAGCCGGGGCGCCTTGTCTTGTTTCAAACTTTGCATCTCTAAGCATAGGTTTTGTAGTTGCTCGTGGATTCGTTGAACTCCCAACCCAGGATCTTGTATTGGAGTTTCATGCAGCCTCATCACTATCTCTAAAGCTTCAACTTGGGTCAAGATATTTTGCTGTGATGGCGCCATCCTCAGATATGGTGTCAAAGGCGTCACAAACCACGCGCGGTGCTATGCATCTGTTAGTGTCATGTTAGCCTCAAAAATCATACTCTTCAGTCTCTGATCTAGATCCCAAGGAGTTTCACCTAGTAGCATCACGATCTCCTTGAACCCAATGATCGACTGCATCTTTGATTTTTGCCGACTAAATTCTTTGTTCAATGCCTCCTGGATCTACGCTATTCCCACATTTGGGCAATTGCTAGAGTGCTTTATATACCACATCAGCACGCGATCCTGCAACACGCTTACTACACCTCTAAATACAGGAAACTTGATTGCACTCGCCATTCCAACCCTTGGTGGTGGCGGAGGTGGGGTAGGTGAAGATGGGGTTGAAGTAGGCGAAGTGGGTGATGGCGTGGATGGTGGCGGTAACAGTGGAATGCGCTACTTTATCAACCAGATTTCGCTTCTCGAAGAGAACCCTGTGAGCTCCTCCTCACTTTCTCGTGACAGTGAAATCAGGGGATTGTTCTCTAACCCTTCGATCCCTTGGTAGCCTCTTCCGCTCCGCGTTACCCCAGACATCAATGGATTCTCATAACCCGTTTTTCACATAACAACATTTTAATCCAGGTATTCAACGATTTGATATACTTACCCCGTGGTCCCTTGAGAAAGCGCCTTTCCACTTTGTTGTAGCTCACAGTTGTATCTATCACAAACTCAGTGATAAACCCTCCTATTATCTGATCCAACCAGTGATCTATTGCCCGTGTGATTTTATCTTCAGATGCCTCTAGCCTACATACCAACTCTGGAGTCCACACGATGGGCTAATCAAGTCTGCACCTTCCCTGACTATTAGCTAGCCTCGTGATCCACTCATATAGTTTTGTCGAGAAAGACGCGAAGAAGATCTCGTGGATTTCCATGTATAAGTAGTGATCCAGCCACCTCTCTTCAGATATCTACGGAGTTTTGTTTTCCTGTACTACGAACTCGTGGAGCTTCTGATCCAACCAATCTTCAATCTCTTTCTTCATAGGGTTCCAGTGTTCTGACATCAAAGATCTTGGTCTCGGAAAAAGAACCATTTGTTGGCTTGATCGGGCCTGACACAGGTTCAGACGTGTTTTTAGCCAAATAAATCCTATACTACCGGCCCTTTCGGCAACAATCTGTGGAGCGCGGACTGAAGTCTCACCCGAGGTAGTATGGGAGGGTGCTCAAACCAGGTTTCCGCACCGTAGGGATGTCTTAATGAGGAATGGAAGGGTCACAAACCGATCTGTGCACTTTCTCTACTAGGCTTAGCTATCAAGTCTTCACGCAGCTCGACGATGGGGTACTTCTTAGATTCTTAGTATTATCGTGGTCATTATAGATCAGATCTAATTATTAAGGTCTTTAAGCAAACATTTAATAGTTATAACTAGTGCACGCACCCATAAATATTACAGATTTTCATAAATTTAGAGCATAAGCATAAAAATATAGATCTATGATAAAACACACAATGATTCAGCAACACTTATGTTTATTTATCTCCTATTCATTACAACCAGATCCACCCTGCGCACTCAGCTGCAGGGGCCTGCGCACACAGCTTCAGAGCCTACTCTACTACTATCACCCATGACTCGGACTTACAAACTTAAAGCGAACATTCATAAACCCATAACCTTCAAGATCCAAACTAAATCTACCTTCTTCCCTTAGAGCCCCGCTCTATTTATACATTCTCATGGTCCGCAGACCATGGGCAAGCCGACTCACTTTCTATTTTCTTGCATTATTTTCAAGTGGACAACCCTTTGACTTGACTCATTACAATTCACGCTCCATGCACTTCACGGATCTTTTACCACACTTTTACCCAAAATTGTGGGCTTTAAGCCCCAAACCCGTTAAGCGAGGCCTCTGCTACTAGGTAAACTAACATATTACAAAATTTGGGTTGTTTGGGAGAGAGAGCCTGAAACAAGACCCAACTGAGATTCTAGTAATGACCTTAAAATTGTCTTTTTTACAGTACAACCATGACAAAAGAGAGCTCTGAGTACATAGGTGGAAACTGAGAGGTACCCTCTTTACAACATTCATAAAATTTAGAGTATAGAAGCCGAGAAAAGAGAAGAAAGCCTTATCGTGGTTGACCAAGAAAATGACGTTTTTCTCCACGACATAAAGCCTTTCACAGAGGAAGAAAAACATAAACAAAGGAAGAAAAACAAAGAAGGAAGCAAATGACATCACTCCTGGTTGATGGTGACCAGATCCTCATGCAAATGAATGGGATTCTCCTGAGAGCTTCCCTCTTGTTGCGTGTGGTGATCTGTCGACTCGTGGAGGCCCCAACATCCTCTTTATTGATGTTAGGGGATCCTTCATCAATCGAATGGACCTTCGTCATTAACTTCTTCTTGATAATAGTGTAATGCGGTGTGTCCTAAGTAATGAATCTACAATGGTGGATGGCTTCGACATACATCACAAACTTCTCAGTTAACTGGTCAATATTTGTCCAAAGCCTTGATGCACTCCTCTTACTCCTGCATTGCTAGCCCCATGATTGTTTTCATTTGCCACCATGTTTTGATAGTACGCGCGTAGAGGTTTTCGCGTGCCTAGGTGAAAACAGGGTCTGGAATCTAGGAAAAGTCAACATCGACCTCCTCAGTAGTGACCTCTCTACGGAGAACATTTTCTTGGGCTTCTAATTCTGATATCCGCTACTAAGTTTCTGGATTAACCGCCACCACATAGCATAGAGTTGTGCGACTAGCAGATGTCTTCATGTGAGTAGTAGGGGTCGAGCGCAGGGACTGCCAGTGGGAGGTTGTGCGACTATGTGCACCTCCCCAACTAGAACTAGGGGTGGAGCAATTCTTCGGGGCCATGAGAGAAGCAGAAAGGTTGGGGAGTGAGGGAAACTAGAGAGCGAAGGACCAATGGAGGGGGATAAATGTAGAGAGAAGAATGAGGAGGAGAAGGAGGAGGGGTAAATATATAGAAGATGGGTGATGGAGGGAGGCCGGAATTAGGGAGAGGGGGCAAGAAAGGGAAGCATGTGAAGATCTTATGCAGGGCAATGGAGGAATGATTGAGCAGAGAGGATGTGACTGAGAGGCGATGGTCACACAAGGGATAGGGGAGGCAGCATCACGGGCTCTAGAATTAGGCGAGCCAAGGATGAGTTCGTACTTGTGCACCATCCACCTGTCCTTCCAACTAAGCAGAGAATCGACCTTGAAATGATGATTGGTACGCGAACAGTTCTTGTTAAGTAGAGTGGTTATCTTCTTCATTGATTTATGCACATTTCTAACGGAGTCCACCTTCCTCCAATTCCTACCATGCTTGGGAATTCAGGCATAGGGTACCAGTCGTACCCTCATTCGCCATTCTGTCCATGAGTTTATTTCCCTTCCTTCTGATTGCTTGGAAGTGGAGGCCTGCTATGCTATCAATTCCCTGCTTGATCCATTGTATTATTTTGTTTAGGTGCCAGTTTTCTGAGATTTTTTCCATGTCGGTGCCCTACTGATATTTTTTTCCAATCTGGGTGGTTAGCGTAGAATTTCCTTCAACAATCAAAGGACTGAGCTTTAGGTTGTGCGCTGTGGTGATTCCATTTTCAAGGGCATGAAGTTCTGCCGCATTCCTTTTGGTTGAACCTATATTGCCCTCATATATCCAGATTATCTCTCCTTTAGAGTTTCTGAAGACTCCTCCAAAACTGGTTGGGGTCGGATTCCCTTTAGTTGCGTCTTCATATTTGAGCTTGAAGGTCCCCTTCTCTGGCAGTCCCTAGGTTTTATTTTTATTTTCAGGCTTGGGTATGGTGGTGACTTCACAAACCTTGATCTGAAGGCGATCTAGCATTGAGAGAATTCTCACTTCGAAGAAGGTGGGAGGGGCTTTTATAGTTTGAGTGGGTAGAGAGGTCACTATTTCCTGGAGCGCACTTTTGATCTTCAAGATAATGATTTCCTCCTGGGTAGAGATGCCACGAAATATTCTAGCATTGTGCTCCTTCCACAAAGCCCATCAGACCAGGAATTAAATTCCATGTGTTGTTAACCAGAGGATGTGGGGAGAAGACAGTTCTCTAGTTCGAGATGGTACTTTGAATAGAAGAGGGGTCCCAATCAAAGTTTTTAAAGACCAGAGAAATCCAATCCCATAAATTGGACACAAAATGGAAGACATTTAACAAATGATTGGGGGTTTCTTCTTCTTGCTAGCAAAGAGGGCATCTTGATGGGCCAATAAATCCTTTTCTCCTTAGATTGTCCCATGTTAAAACCTTTCTATGCATGACTAACCATAGGAAGATAGAAATTTTCAGCCAGTGCTTCTTGTCCCATATTACGTTCCACTTCGATTATGGTTGAAGTTGATCATGCTTGGCTATGTATCTTTAGGCTTCTCTTAATATGAAGTGTCCAGCTGAGTTTTCCCCCATCTGATTTTATCCTCAGCAAAGTCAAGGAGGATTTGTCTTTTTTGTAATTCTAATGAGAGGTTTGACTAGTCTTGTGGGTTCATATGGGGAGTCCATTCCTCTTGTTTCATCCAAATTCTCCATTTGTCATTTTCTTCACTCTTTTCTCAATACTGGATGACTTTTATCTTCCCTATATTTTGCATTTCAGCCTTGATTTGTTGATAATGATCTTGATCAAGTTCCAAACTTTGTTACCAGGCATCCTCCTAGAAAAGAAACTTGTTCCCGTTGCCTATTTCCCAAAAACTATGATTTTAAATGATGTACCTATTATCCCATGCTTGATTCCAGATGACTAAACCTTTGATATTTCCATTGAGCCTAATTATTTTCTCTTGCGTTAGGGAGGGGGTGTACTTTTCTTTCCATAGGATTCCCCAAGGGGAATTGGGTTTGCAATCCATCTCCATAAGTTTTTGGCTCCCAGGGCCTTTCCCAAGAGGTCTGTGTCTCTAATACCAAGGCCACCATCATTTTTGGGATTGTAAATTTTTTCCCATGCTACTAGAGCCCATTTCTGTTTGACCTCTGCACCTCTCCATAAGAAGTAAAACATATTTAACCAGGATAAGGCGGCTTACCAAATTGAGAGATCTGAAGGTCCAGTTGGCAATTATTTTCTCCATCTTGTTAATCAAGTTCTCCCAAGTGGCTAGGGAGAGAGGTTTGTTTGTAAGGGAAACACCAAGGTAAGTGAAGGGGCGGGTACTAATGGGAATGGCTAGGAGTCTAGCGATGTTCCTACAAATGGGCAGTGGAGTGTTAAAGAAGAACAACTTGGATGTTAGATCTAAGACTTTTGTGATCCATAATTTAGAAAATAGTCTTCCAGATTAATCACATTGTAAGGATTGGGTCGACGTTTCAAACCAGCTAATGTGGTTCATCCTCAGGACAAGGTGAGAAATCAATCGATCTGAGAGAATAAATAGCATGGATGCATCATTGTTCAGTGTTAGCCGTTTAAAAATAGTCGTTGGTGAAATGAAATTTAGTTAGAAACTAGCTATTATTTAATAAATAATTAATAATTATCGGAAATTGTCACAATTTATTAATTTAAATAATAATAAAATCTAATAAAATTATATTATAAGCTTGGGTTGACCTAGTCAATGTGAATTAGGAAAAAACTAGTCGTTATCATGATATAATAAATAATAATAATATTAGTTTATTGGTAAGGGTTGACCTATCAGGTAGAAAACTAGCCGTTATAATAATTAATTTATATAATTAGGTTAAAAATTAGTTATATGGTAATAAATTGGTTGTTATGTAATGAATTAGAAGGTGATAATATTAAAAATAAATAACTTATTCATCAATTCAAATAATAGTATTATTCAAGAATGATTTATAATATTATTAGTTGGTTATGATATAATAAATTGGTTACTAGTATTATTAAATTAATTAATATAAGGTTGAAAAATGTGTAATACTATGACCTAAACTAAAATTTTATTAAGAATATATGGTTTAAACTACATTTGGTTTTGATATATTTTATCACATATTAATTACCCAAAACCTCAATAAGGATATTAAGCTAGAGGAAAGCTCACCTCATTGAGAGGAGGAAAGCAAAGAAGGTATAACCAAAAGCAAGAGGAGGGCAAATAAATCTAAGAGGGAAAACATATGAAGCCACAAAAGGACAGAGGAGTCAAGAAGCAAGAGCTGGAATCGAGATTTTACTTAATTTCCAGCCATCATCCCTATTAAGGTTTTTAGCATGCCTCTCAATCTCAATTGCTTCCCTGAGTTTCCGGTGATGGAAATGACTAATTTTAGCAATGACCTTTGATTCTTCAATGCAAACATGGTGTTTTGATTTCTCAGCATGTTCTGTAAGGGCATATGTGCGGGAGCGATTGTGTCTAATGTCAACAACATGCTTGATGATCCTTTGCTTAATAGACCTACCAGTTTCACCAGTGTAGGGGATACCATAGGAGCAGGGAACGAGGTAGACCCATTTTGAGTCCTTTGGGTCAATAGGGTCCTTAATCGATATAAGAGAATTCTTAATGGTCTTGAGAGGTTTGAAGGAAGAAGAGACATCAGTCTTCTTAAGAATAGGGGCAATCCTGTTAGTGGTTCCTTGGATATACGGGAGAAAAACCTTAGAGATAGGATCAGTAAGGGCGCATTTAACCCTCAGCTCTTTGCTAGCTCTATGGAATGCCTCGAGGCTATGGGATTTGTTGTACCCATTATTTTCAAAAACCTCAAGAAGATGAGATTTCTCTTGATCAAGGTGGTCATCATCAGAGATTCTTAGAGCACGGTAGCGAGAGTGCTAAGAACCCTGAATTTCTGAGTAGGGAAATTATGAGAATTGGCATGTAGGTACTGTTCCGTGAGGGTCTTCTTTCGAAAAACTTGGTGACAGATGGAACCATCCTCCCTCCTAGAAAGGAGTATGTCAAGAAAGGGAAGATGACCATTCTCCTCAACTTCCATGGTGAACTTGATGGAATCTGATTGAGAATTTAGGTGCTTCAGAAACAGATCCAGTTTCTCTCATCCGTGAGGCCAAATGACACAAGTGTCATTGATGATCCTCTTCCATTTTTTAGGACAAAATTTGGCGGAAGCAAGAGCCTTGGTCTCAAAATCTTGCATGAACATGTTTGTGAAAATGGGGGAGAGAGGGGAGCCCATTGCAACACCACAAGTTTGTTCATAGAACTCTCCTTGGAAACTAAAGAATGTAGAGGTGAGGCAAAGGCCAACCAACTTGGCAATGTCTTTATCAGTGATATGATTAATGATATCAATGGCTTCTTGGATGGGGATTCTGGTGTATAAGGAGACAACATCAAAGCTCACTAGTAAATCTCCAGGATCTAACTTTATATCTTTCCACTATTTGTAGAGCCTCAAACTTGCACTTAATTATCCATCATTACCTACAGCTTTTCTTCACTTATCCCTCTCTTTTGCTCTATTTTCCGCCCATATCATTACATTTGATGTCTCTAAGCATAATTAGTTAACTTTGCTTATGTTTTACTGTTGGTTTAGATTTTTGACATATAAACAGAGTTTCCGCAGCTGTTCAGCAATTCCGCAGCTGTTCAGCAATTCCGCAGCTGTTCAGAGATTCCGCAGCCTTTTTGTTGTTTGATATGCTCCACGTGTCCTCTTAAGGAACGAGCCACATGGGCATGATGGGTTGGATGTACACATGGATTGTATGCTATTGGTTGAGCCAAACCAGTCGCGAATGCCCTTGGTCAACGCAGGTATTCCCTCGGTCAAACGGTCAAGTTCTGAACGGTGGCACAGGAGCCGTGAGCAGTTGGGACACGGAACTGTAGCTGGCACCTCTTCCATGCCACGAGGATAGCTAAAGACAGGATCCAAGCATAGATTTGTCTCCCATGATGACCGTTTCCCTCAAAAGTGCACGGGGTTACCTACGTGTTTGCTGCACAAGTTAATTAGCTATGACTGCGTGTTGCTGCGTAGTTAATAGGTTAAGCTGTAGTTGCTTAGTTTACGCAGAGAGTAGTTGCCTCTGTGCTTATAAATAAGCGTGTGCCAACGCTTGTAGATTAGCTTTTGTGATTATTGTAATTGCTGCGCTGATTTTGTATAAAAACTCTGTTTTAAGAAGGCTGTTCCTACTGCACTTTTCACTGTATTTTTGACATGTTGTTTTTATAAAAGAAGACTGTTTTGTTCACCTTTTAGTAGCTGATCTTTCAAGTTGGCTGCGTGGATGGAGGGCCCCCATCTGTGACAGCCCGTGTACATAGTGTTTGGTTTCATTATCATGCTTTCAGCAATCTTTATTTCTTTTATCATGTATAATAGCATACCATTTGATTTCATGTCATTTCATTTCCAGCCTTTTATTTTAAACTGGTCAGTATTGTTCTTTTGTAGGTTTTTAACCCGAGATTGTTTTTGTCTTTATGTATTTGCTTTATATCTGATGGTATTTTCAGTTGACAGATTCAAAGTTGCTGCCTTTACTTTATTTTCATAGCTGATTTCTAGTTTAGTTTCTCAAAGTTGTCTGCTAACATATTGATGGTCTCTTTATCACAAATTGTTCATCTTTTAGAGATCAGAATACTAATAAATTACAGCTGGCTTTGAGTACTTTTTAGACTAATCTTTAACTACTTTCTAATCGTGCTTTACATAGTACCATATGTTAGAAGCAGAGAGTTAGGAAGAGCTGAACATTATAACTAGTCTTTAAAGTAGATTTTTCTCATTTTTGATCACTTTTTAAACTCATCTCTAACTACTTCCTAATCGTGTTTTACATAGTACCATATGTTGGAAGCAGAGAGTTAGGAAGAGATAAACATTATCATTGGTTTTTAAAGTGATTTTCTTACCTTTTATTTGCAGCAGCATGAATGGTGTCTAGTGCCATTAGAAAGTGGTTCTTTGCTTTCAGTTCATTTCAAGTTATTTACTTCTTTCAAGCTTTTTCAGTTTAGAAGGTAGTTAGAAATCACCTTACACACACACTCACTCATCTGTTTATAAAAACTCCATTCCATCTTAGGAATATAAATTGACCACAAACAACACCCCCAAACGACAAAAAGATCTAAGAGGTTGCTTAAGTACATATAGTACACCTTCACTTCATTAGCTTACGAGCCCCGGGTTGACAATTAATGACATCAATTTAGAAACACTAAATTGACTAAAGTCTTTGTGACCTCTTTATGATAACCCTTGAATTTTTGAATGCACTGGAGCCAATTTGCCTTTTGCAAAGGGTCTTTGACTTGGGGATATCCTTCCAGAAATTTGGAGCCCTCTGGCTCTGCCCTCAGAAGTTTACCCATCGATTCTCTGGCTCTGTTTTAATACTCTTGAGGAAGGGTTATACGGTTTCAACAGTGGCTTTAACTCAACAGCTTTACGGCTTCAACAGTGGTTTCCACACAGTAGACTCACGGCTTCAACACAACAGCCGTAATACATTCACGACAGTGGTCAAATTTTAGCAGAGGAGATAACGAAACAGAGTATGGTTACGATGACAGAATGGTGAATAAGGCAGAGCAGTGGAAAGCAAGGAAAATGCAGAAGTGAAACAACTGCGTGAATGAGATAATACATGCGTAGGAGGGTTATGAATGATGGGAAGAAATGGTTAAGTCCTTCAACTTTGGTCATGAGTGTACATTTGGCTGCGGAATCATAACGCAGAGAGTCGTAGTACAATTGTCTACGTCACTTAGGTACAAAAATTTGAATGGAAACGCAGCCGTGTGTGGGCTTTTAAATCGTGATGAATGGTGGCTGTTAAGTTTGAGAGATACGGGGATTTTGGTCGAGTAATGGAGAGGATTGGCAATCATTACATTAAATGGAAAAAAACACAACCCGTAAACTATGCAAAATGTTTAACCATAGGTTTAGAAGTTAGATCATACCTTAGGTGTCCGCGTTTTGATTCTTTTTGCTGATCTGACATTACCCTTTCATTATTTGTTGCTGCTACATGACCTTTCAATTTTTGCTGATGATCTTTGGACTGCAAATTCCTTCTTTAAACAGACTATGTTTTTTTTTATGCAGGTACAGGAAGTGTATTGGCTGCGGAATTGGGATATTGGCTACGGAATTGCTCCTCAGCTGCAGAAACTGCAGAAATACCCTTCTGACTGCACAAAACAACTTTAGTTGCGTAAAAAAAATAAATCTGGCAATGACTTTATTGATGGAATGGAATGGAATGGATGAATGAATGAAAAGAAATGAGGTGGAGTGAGAGTGGTTGAATGAATAAGATGGTGAATGAAGTAAATGAAATGGCGAAATGAGATGGAAGAGAGAGATTTTTTTTTTGGAAAACATGAGGTGTCAGGTGACCCTGATTTTCACCTCAGGTTTTCTGCATAAGACTGCCAATCAGAGATTGGTTTTCAGGCTTATACACTTATTCTTTTTCTTTTTTTTTCTTTTTTTTTTTTTCTTTTTTTTTTTTTTTTTTTTTTCAAAAACCAAAGATTAGGCTGATGGGGGAGAAGAATCCTTCTCCACCAACCTGATTGCATAATCTTCTTTGAACAACTTGACAAACTCTTCTTTTGAGAATGGCTTTTGGTAGATTTTCAAGCGATGGCCATTCACAATAAGAGGAGTATGAAATTCATCAATAGTTTTCACTCGAACTGCTCCATTGCTAAAGACTTCATCAATCTCATATGGCCCAAGCCAATGAGTTTGAAACTTTCCTTTGAAGTCTTTGAACTTTGAATCAAACAATAGAGCCCAATCTCCTTTCTGAAACTTTCTTTCTTTAATATGACGATCATGCCATTTAGATCTTTGGTGCTGAACTAGATCGGTCCTTAGAATTGCATCTTGTCTTATTTCATCTAGCTCATTTAGCTGGTCCATTCTGTGTTTTTGGGCTTCTGAGAGGCTCATTCCCAATTGGATTGCCATCTTGAATGTCTTGATTTGGAACTCAATGGGAAGCAGGACTTCCTTCCCATAAACAAGTTCATAGGGAGAATGTCCTGTTGTGTTCCTCCATGTGGTTCGATAGGCCCATAAGGCTTCAGGAAGCCTTTCCGCCCAATCTCTTCTATGAAGATGAACAGTCTTGGTGATAATG
The DNA here is from genome assembly GCA_031772625.1 of Pinus tabuliformis. Classification (NCBI taxonomy): domain Eukaryota; kingdom Viridiplantae; phylum Streptophyta; class Pinopsida; order Pinales; family Pinaceae; genus Pinus; species Pinus tabuliformis. Next base: position 983,760,984 of record CM062817.1, on the reverse strand, counting down.
CCTTCAAGAACTTTATTGGTAGATTCCACTTGGCCATTGGACTGCGGATGGTAGGGAGTAGATGTTCTGTGCTTGATCTTATATTCCTCCATCAGCTTCTCCATCAATTTAGATGTAAATTGGCTGCCCTGATCTGTTACAATTTCCCTTGGGACACCAAAACGAGTGAAAATATCCTCAAAAAGAAATTGAACAACTGAATTTTCAGTGGCAGAAGGCAATGCCTTGGCTTCTACCCACTTAGTAACATAATCAGTACAAACCAGTATATACTTCTTTTGCTTTGATGGTGGATTAATTGGTCCAACAAAATCTAGAGCCCATTTCTCAAAGGGTTCGATGCATACCTGAGGTTGTAGTGGCATTTCATTTGAAGGAGTTGGTCTCCCAACTCTTTGGCAGCTGTCACACCTTCTAACATACTGCTTTGCATCTTTAAAGAGAGAAGGCCAATAATATCCTAGAGAAAGGATTTTATAGGCTGTCCTCTTGTCGGCAAAGTGCCCGCCGCATGGTTCATCATGACATGCCTTAATAATGTCAGGCATTTCATCTTCCCGAACACACCTTCTGATTATACAATCTGGCCCTGTTTTGAACAATTCATTAGAAATCCAAGAATAATGTGAACTCTCCTGAATGATTTTCCTTTTCTCATTAGGGAATAAGTGTAGAGGTAGCTTCCCTGTAACTAGATAATTAGCCATATCTGCATACCAAGGGGTCTTGGTAGTTACTGCAAACAAGTATTCATCTAGAAACTTATCTTCTACTGGAGAATCCTCATTAGTGTTTTGGATTCTAGACAAGAAGTCAGCTACTGTGTTTTGTTTTCCAGGTCTATCTAACACAGTAATGTTGAATTCTTGTAAGAGTAAAAGCCATCTTGTAACTCTACCATTGGTAACAGGTTTGTTCATTAAATATCTTATGGCAGAGTGATCAGTATGGACAAAGGTTTCATAGCCGGTTATGTAGTGTCTAAACTTATTGATCGCATGTACCACAGCTAAGAACTCTTTTTCTGTAACAGTATAATTTAACTCAGTGGGAGTCAAATTCTTACTTGTGTAATAAATGGCATAAGGGATCAAATCCTTTTGTCCCAAAACAGCTCCTAGAGCTGTATCTGAAGCATCAGTAGAAATGTGGAAAGGGAGTTTCCAATTTGGCCCCCTTAAGATGGGTGCTTCAGATATTCTAGTCTTTAAAGCTTCAAAGGCAGATTGACACTCAGGATCCCATTTGAACTCACAGTCTTTGGTAAGCAATTTGAAAAGAGGAGATGCTATCTTAGTGAAGTTTTCAATAAATCTTCTGTAATATCCGGTAAACCCAAGAAAACTTCTAACATCTTTCTGGCAATTTGGAACAGGTAACTTAGAGATGACTTCAACTTTGGATCTATCAACCTTAATCCCATCTCCTGAAATATGATGTCCTAAAACAATCCCTTCAGTAAACATCATAAAACACTTTTCATGACTTAAAGAAAGATTTGTTTCCTTACATCTTACCAGTACTTTTTCCAAATTTTCCAAAGCTTCTTCAAATGTATTACCATAAACTGTGAAATCGTCCATGTATACCTCTACACAATCATGAATCAGATCTGAAAAGATTCCTAGTACAGCCCTTTGAAATGTAGCGGGTGCATTGCACAATCCAAAAGGGAGTACTCGGTAGGCAAAAGTTCCCCAAGGACAAGTGAATGTGGTTTTGTCTTGATCTTCAGGTGCTACCTGAATTTGATTATACCCACTAAAACCATCCAAGAATGAGAAATACTTTTTACCTGCTAAAGTGTCTAGTACCTGATCAATAAAAGGTAGAGGGAAATGATCCTTTAAGGTTGCCTTGTTCAATTCTCGATAATCAATGCAAACTCTCCATTTACCATTCTTTTTGGGCACTATAACCAAGGGAGAAACCCATTGGCTATCTGAAATGGGGTAAATGAAGTTTACCTTGAGCAATTTCTGAAGTTCTTCTTTCACAATTTCCCTAAGGTTTGGATTCATCCTTCTTTGTGGTTGCCTAATAGGTCTGCTGTTTTCTTCAATATAGATGTGATGAATACAAGTCTTAGGATCGATTCCTTTCATGTCATTGTATTCCCATGCAAAGGCAGTGGAATGTTTTTGCAACAGTTTAGTTAATTCTTCTTGTTGTGGTCTTTCCAAGTTTTTGTTAATGTTCAATGTTTTTCCTGGAAGGATTTCAACTGTAGAACTACCAAATTCTTCCATTGAGAAGAGAGACATCTGTCTAGAGGAGAGATATTCAATGTCTGCATCTAACTGAAATTGTGTAGAGTCATATTCTAAAGATATTTCAAAATTTTCTAATGTATTTAGAATTTGACTATCCTCACTGATTTCAGAGATGGTTAGAACAGGTTGAATAGTATCCTCATCATCAACCCACTCATCTTCTCCTTTTTCTGTTATTGCCTTTGCTGGAGGATACAAGTTGAATTTCTTGGTGGAATTACCATCTGATATATACATGTCCCCAGACCTACAACTTATGAAAGCATCAGCTGTGGCCAGCCAAGGTCTTCCTAAAATAAGAGGATGTCCTCCTAGATTGTTCTTGGGAGTTAAAATCATAAAATCAACTGGATATTCCCAAGAATCTAGGGAGACTGGAATATCTTCCAATACACCATCAGGTTTAATGATTGATCTATCTGCAAGTTGCAGTAAAGTAGGTGTAAAGAGAAGATTAGGAAGCTTTAACTGATCCATGGTCTGTCTACTCATGATGTTGATAGCGGCTCCTAAGTCAATCAAAGTATTTGGGATTTCAACCCCATTAATATGAGTTTTGACAATAGGGCTACCGGGATCCACATACTTTTGCATGGTAATCTTACCCATCATAATGTCTGCAATTTTTACAACTAGATGTATCCTTTTGGTATCTCTGGTTCTTTTTCCTGTTTTCTTCAAACTCAACTCCTTTATTGTCTTCGCTAGAATGGGAATTTCCTTAATGGCTTGTAACAAGGGGATCTTGATACAGACATTCTTCAATTCATCTAGGAAACTATAGTCAGGCACCCATATTTGCTTTTCCACTCCTTTGTCAATTTGTAATCTTTCAGGAAAAGGAGGTGTAGCTAAAGGTGTAGGTTGCTCAACTATGGGAGTTGTAGAGGTTGATTCTTTTTCTTTTTCTTTTTGGATATTTTGGTTTTGAAGTGATACTTCAAAACCTTTATTGACTTTGAGAGATTCTTCCTCAGAAATGCTTGGTTGTTGAACACTTGTATAAGGTTGATCTAAGATTCTACCTGATCTGAGTTGTACCTCATTGAGAGGAACAACCATATAGGTAGGAAATGGTTGACCTTCCATCATGTAAGCATTTTGAGGGTTCCTATTATTTGGATTTGGTAATGGCTGAGAAGGAAGTTGATTTGATTTCTTCTGGGATTGAAGCAATAGTTGAGAATTTTGATTTTGTGGAGGAGGTTGTTGTTGTTGAGGGTATGGCAAGGATAGTTGTTGACCTTGATTTGGAAGTTGTGGAGCCTGCTGATTCTGAAATGATGGAGGATATTGATAGAATTGAGCAAATCTCCCATAAGGATTTTGCATGCTTTGCATCCATGCTTGAAAAGCATTTTGAGGTTGAGGCCAAGGTTGTTGCCAAGGATTCCAATTTGGTTGGGATTGAGAATTCATAGAGTTGTTAAACCCTTGATTCTGTTGTCCTTGCCAAGGTCTCCTTGCAATAAAACAGAGAGATTCAAGTGTATCTGGATCCTCTTGAAAGACTGCTTTGAGGCCAGGTATTGAAGGACAATCCTTAGTCTCATGAGTTTCTAAGCAAATTACACATGTTTCTAAAACGTGTGCATCTAAGGGACATTCCCTTAAAGCATGTTTCTTTCTACATTTCGGGCAAAAAATGGCCAAAGCCTCAGCTTCTGCTTTTTGTTTATTGTGAATCTTAAGGGTATCAAGTTGTTCACTAAGACTCCCTAAGATGTCAGTTTTAAATTCATCAAGCATATTGCCGATTTCAACCCTACTTACTGATCCTGTTGCAGATTTATTTGCCCTAAGGAGAGAAGGATCTCTAGGCCCTTTTTGAGTTTTTGATTTGCCCCTTGAGAGATGGATACAGAGTTCTGCTATATCATTGAGTGAAAGTTGAGAAATATCCCCTTCCCCATCATGTTTAAGATATCTATCCATTCATCCCTAATGGCTTTTAATAAGAGGGCTTTTAAGGTCTCTTCATCCAAGCTACTCATTTTTGCTCTTTTCAAGTTATATTGAAATCTTTCAAGTAAATCTTCTAAGCTCTCATCTTCTCTTTGTATCATTTTAAAAACCTCGTCCTTGTGATTAGTAGGTATACAATAGTCCAAATACCTATCCAAAAATGTCTGTTTCATTTCATCCCAAGACCTAATGGATTGAGTGAGTAACCCCATGAACCATTTCAAGGCTTGATCCTTCAGTGTTGAAGGGAACAATTTGAGTTTCTGGGAGTCATCCAGGTAGTCATAAGTTCGACACACCACTTCAAACTCAAATAAGAATGTTTCAGGGTCCTCAGTCCTTAACCCATGGAAATTTGGGAGGACAGATGGTGATATGTTTTTCATAGTGGCTCGGGAATCCTCATTAACAATGGGAAACCCAAATGAATTATCCCCATCTCTATTTCCTCCTCCAAGGGGACCTCTACCTCCATTATTGTTGTTGTTTCCTCCTCCTCCTCTACCTCTACCTCTACCCCTACCACCTCCTTCTTCCTCTGCCATGATGATTCTCCTAGGGATTTCAAAATCTTCTGGTTCCTCTACAAAAGGTGAATGAGAAGAGATTTCTCCTTCTTCTTCAAATGATTCCACTTCCTCAATTACAATTGGTCTTTCTGTAGGAGAAAGAGAAGAGTCTCTTCCTGGTTCAAATTCAATAGAAGGTGTAGGAGAGTCAACTCTTGGCTCTTGAATTCCAGGAATTCTAGGACTAGGAGTGCTGGTTGGAGATAAGGGAGGTGTCTCTTGTCTATCCCTTGAAGCAGATGGACTTGTAAAAATTGAACTTCGAGCTCTAGCTAAAAACCTTCCTCTAGAATCTCTAGCTCTATGCATGTCATTTTTTATTATTTTCTTCAAGTCAAGTTAATAGTTCTTTTTCTGATCTTCCAGTTCACTCTAGGTGCAAGAAGAGAGCATACTCAAGAAACTACCAAATCAATAACTTTCTCTTTTCTGATCCTCCAGATCACCTTGAAGTGCAAGAGGAGAGCATACTTTGATAGGTTATCAACTTCTTTCCTTGAAATTTTTATGTTTTTTTTTCTAAGAATATGGCTACTTAATTGTTGGCATTATGATTTCTAGTATGGCTATATGTTACAGATGTTGTACTTGATGGAAACTCCCATGACAAGGCTCTCAATTTATGAAAAATTAAGAAAGACGCAGGATATCAGTTCAGAAGGTGCGTACCCGCAGGTACACCATGCAGGGACCGCGTCCAGAGTCACAGGCCAGCCATTCAAGAGGTGCGTCCACCCAGTGCACACATTTCAAGGCTGAGAAAAGCTCACGTGGGGGTTTCTTGTGTTTTACTCTTGGTATCCGCCGACAGTATTGTGTTATTATGGTGTCGGCTCGTGGTATTGTTCCATGATTTGAGAAGGAGCTTGCCTATATAAAGCAAAGGAGATCATTTGGCTTAGGGATGTCTTTGGTTGAATATCTTATTGGGTGAGATCTGGTCTAGATCTAAAAGGCGAATCTACTGAAGGACTGAGATCTCTTTGGCGCAAGATCAGATCTGTAGATCTGACTGTTTGGGTTACACTTAAAGTCTTGAAATCATTCATACCCGAATGGACGCAGGTACAGTGAAAGGAAAGCGCGCCGGGACGCAGTGCAGAATCTGAAGATCTGCGCGGGGACGCAGGGCAGACGAAGTTTAGGTGCGTCTGGACGCCGCTTAGTGACTAGAGATCTGCGTGGGGACGCAGAGCGATCAAGGTTCAGGTGCGTCTCTGAAGCCAAAGGACGCGGCGCGATAGTGTTTTTGGGTGCGTCCCTGTAGCAAGAAGACGCGGCGCGATAGTGTTTTTGGGTGCGTCCCTGTAGCAAAAAGACGCGGCGCGATAGTGTTTCTGGATGCGTCCCTGAAGCAACAGAATGCAGAGCAGTTGAAGGAACAGTGCGTGGGCACGCAGCGCAGTAGAAGGATATCTGCGTGTGGACGCAGGGGAGCAGAAGGTTAGCTGCGTCTGGTCGCAGGCCACAGAAGGGAAAACTGCGTCTCTGTCTTAAGATGTTTTGTTGATTGAATTTCTCTGTTGATAAGGTGTTCTGGGTTAGTTCTGTTATTGCTGATCTGATATCTGTAGTGGACTGTAATTGTTATGTACTTGTTGATCATCTGATGCTTTATGAAAAGAAGTAGGGGGTTGTAGCTCCCTTCCAGGAGTAGACTGGAAAACGAGAGAGAGAGAGAGTTGTAGCTCTCTGCAAGTTGCAGCCTGCGTACTGGTAAAGGACTGCACCAGTACAAAATCATTGTAAAAGAAGTTTCTAATTTGAAAGAAGATAGAGACATATTGCAGCAGGTGGTTTTCACCCACATTGGGTTTCCACCTTACATCTTGTGTTCTTTGGTGTGACTATCTGTTTTCTTTGTTCATGCTCATTATTTTATGGTACTGACATGCAAAAATAATTCAAAGATCAAATAAGGAAGATTTATTAAATTGCTAGATAATACTGATTCACCCCCCCCCCTCTCAGTATTATTTCCAACAATTGGTATCAGAGTAGGTCCTTCAGAGAAGCTTGATCGCTTGAAGGTAGATCGTTCATCATGAGAAACTACGAGAGAGAAGCATCAATCAGGCCACCGGTTTTTGATGGGACAAACTTCAATTATTGGAAGGTAAGAGTTACTGCATATCTTCAATCTCTTGGTACAGAAGTTTGGGACATTGTAGAAACAGGCTATGCTTTTCCTTCAGCTACTCCTACAGATCCAGATGAGAAAAAGAAGTATGAAACAAATGCAAAAGCAGTCAGTACTCTATTAGGAAGTATATCCCAAATGGAATTCATGAAGGTAATGCACTTCAAATCAGCAAAAGAGATATGGGACAAAATGGTCACGAGCTATGAAGGAGATGAACAGGTAAAGCGAGCTAAACTTCAAACTCTCAGGATTCAGTATGAGACTCTCAAGATGTATAATGATGAAAGTGTGGCTAATTATTTTCTTCGGGTAGATGAGATTGTTAATTGTATGAAAAATTTGGGTGAAGAAATAAAAGAGGTTATAGTAATTGAAAAGATTCTAAGATCATTATCCCCCAAGTTTGAATCTAAAGTATCTGCAATAGAAGAAAAGGAAAATCTCCGAATTCTCACTATGTCTCAGCTACATGGAATTCTAACTGCTTATGAAATGAGAAAGGGAGGTCCATCAGACAGAAGGGAAGCTGCTTTCAAGGCATCAGGCAAAGAAGATTACTATGAAGCAAGCCATGTTCCAGAAGAAGAGGAAGAAGAATCAAATTTTGTCAGAAATCTTCAAAGGGGTTCTGGAAGGTTCAGAGGTAAGCTACCTTTCAAATGCTTTGCTTGTGGAAGAGTAGGTCATTATGCTGCAAAATGTCCTTATAAGGATAAAGGAAAGGAACCTGCTAGATGGAACAAGAAACAAAGTGCAAATAAGAAAAGCTACTACACCCATGAAGATAGTGATGGTCTATCAAACAGTGATGAAGATGAACGAGGTAATGAATATAAGTTATTAATGGAATTTGAAGATGATGATTATATGGATGCTATAGATGTGGATAACCTTTATGATGAAATCACTAGACTCAAGAGATGTATAGAAGAAAAGAATGTGATCATTGATACTCTACAATTTCAAATTGATGAAAAGGAAAAACATCTTGAAAAACTAGAAGGAGAAATTGTTGGTCTTAGAAAAGAGATTGAGAAAACAAAAGCTATTAATCTTAAGTTTGTCAAAGGATCTGAAACTTTGGATAAGATTATCAATGTGCAGCGGTCTCCTCTAAACAAGACAGGTCTGGGCTACAATGGAGAAACCTCTCAAGCATCCACCTCAAAGAGTTATCTTGATGCAGCAAGAAGAAATGATCAAAAGAACAATGAAGATCATCAGGTAAAGCAGGGACGAATTACAAACAGAAACTATCAAGGGCAATCCATCTTAAGGGTGAACCAGCCACAAGTAAAATCTTCTCAATTTGGTCCAAGAATAGATGAAAATAGAAATTACAATCAGTTGGCTGGTAGATTCGATAACCGCAGAAGTTTCTTCAATGGACAATGCTTTTCTTGTCATAACTTTGGTCACAAAGCAGCTCAATGTGTTGCATATAAAACAATCATGACTAGGGAAGCTCAAAAACAAAGAAGTATGACAGGGATTACAAAAAGAACCTATAACAACTTTTCGGTTCTTGAAAATGAAGTCGAATGTTCTATTTGCAATAACTTTGGTCATGAAGAATCTGAATGCAAGAGCAGGTTTCAGCAGAAAAAGGAGCAAGCCTCAAGCACCAAAACATGGAGAATAAAGGAACCTCAAACAGAAAGATGTGGAATAGCATTTTATGCAGAGGGACAGGAAAATCTATGGTACATTGACAGTGGATGTTCGAAGCATATGACAGGTGATAAAGAAAAACTTGAATCTTATTCTGCTCTAGAAAAGGGAAAGAAAGTCTCTTTTGGAAATGATACTCCTGCAACTATAAAAGGAAAAGGCATTGCTCAGTTAAAAGAAAAGGTCAAAGCTGGAAATGTTTTGTATGTTGATGGATTGAAGCATAATCTTCTAAGTGTCAGCCAGATGTGTGATCAAAGAACCAAGGTTATTTTCAGATCGAATGGATGTCTTGTTCGTGATCTTGATACAGGTAAAACAGTACTCAAAGGCAAAAGAACTCCAAATAATCTGTACATATTTGAAGAAGGACAACAACAATGCTATCTGAGCAAAGATGAAGAACACTGGTTATGGCATCGAAGGTTGGGACATCTAAGCTTCTCACAAATAAGGAAAGCATGCAAATATCAGGCAGTTCGCGATCTTCCAGATATCAAAATTCCTGACAACACCATATGCAGATCATGTCAGTTTGGAAAACAAACCAGAACTAACTTTCCAGAGAAAGAAGGATCAGCTAGCATGCCTCTTGAGCTAGTACATACAGATACATGTGGTCCATTCAGGAAAAGAACACCTAGAGGAGAGGAATACTTGATATTATTCATTGACGATTTCTCCAGGTTTGTCTGGTTAGGACTTATGAAGCACAAAGATGAAGCATTCGAAAAATTCAAATCCTTCAAAGCCTTGGTTGAAAATGAATCAGGTCACAAAATTAAGTGCCTCAGATCCGACAGAGGTGGGGAATTTACTTCAAATGAATTTTTCGATTTCTGTGATGAACATGGGATAAGGAGAGAATTCTCTACAGCTAGAACTCCTCAGCAAAATGGAGTTGTTGAAAGAATGAACAGAACAATCCAACAAATGGCTCGTGCTATGCTTGATGAATCAGGAACTCCCGCAACTTTCTGGGGTGAAGCTGCACATGCTGCGGTTGTTATACTCAACAAAACAAATGTCCGGGTGAACAGCACTCAAACTCCTCATGAGCTTTGGAGTGGCAGGACTCCTTCGGTAAAGCACTTCAAAATCTTTGGGAGCAAATGCTATATCAAGAATACTGATGAGCAGCTTGGCAAACTTGAACCTAGAGCAGATGAAGGCATTCTTCTTGGTTACTCCCCATATAGCAAAGCATACAAGTGCTACAATAAAAGACTTGGCAGAATTGTTGACAGCATTGATGTAGTGGTTGATGAGAAGGGATACATTCCTAGGCAAGTCCATCATGAAGACATCGAAGAAGATGAAGGCTACCCTCAAAGACAGAATGATGAAGAAGAAGAACCTCAAGAAGAACCTCAAGAAGAGCCAGAGGAGCAAACAAGAATAGAAGAAAAGACTCCATCCAGATATGTTCAGAAGAATCATCCAGAATCTCAGATTGTGGGGCAGAAAGAAGCAGGTGTACAAACAAGAAGAACAGTTGCAGAAGCCTCAAGCTATTTGGCATTACTCTCCTCTACTGAACCACAAAATGTGAAAGAAGCATGCAAAGATGAATGTTGGGTGAAAGCAATGGATGAAGAACTTGAGCAAATCGAAAAGAACAACACTTGGGAGTTGGTTCCTAGACCAAAGGATAAGAATGTTATTGGAACAAAATGGGTCTTCAAAAATAAATTGAATGAAAATGGAGAAGTAATTAGAAACAAAGCCAGACTTGTTTGTAAAGGGTATGCGCAGCAAGAAGGAATAGACTTTGAAGAAACTTTTGCTCCTGTTGCAAGACTTGAGGCCATCCGAATGTTCCTTGCTCTCTCAAGTTTTCAAAACTTCAAAGTATTTCAAATGGACGTGAAATCAGCCTTTCTGAATGGAGACTTGGAAGAAGAAGTGTACATTGAACAGCCAGATGGGTTCATTCTTGGAAATGATCCAAATCTTGTATGCAGATTGAAAAAGGCTCTCTATGGTCTCAAACAAGCTCCAAGGGCTTGGTACTACCGGTTGGACAAATATCTTCATCAACAAGGTTTTTCAAAAGGTTCAGCAGATAGCAATCTCTATATAAAAGTTGAAAATGACAAATTGCTAATACTTGTTGTGTATGTAGATGACATTATTTTTGGCAGCAATGAAGAAACTATGAGTCAAAGCTTTGCCTCGGTCATGCAGAAAGAATTTGAAATGTCCTTGCTAGGAGAACTAACATATTTCCTTGGTTTGCAAATCCAACAAAAAGAAGGAGGAATCTTTTTATCTCAAACCAAGTATCTCAAACAGATTTTGAAGAAATATGGCATGGAAGATGCAAAACCAGTATGTACACCCATGGTCACAGGATGTAGTCTCAGTGCAAATGATGAATCTGCAGCAGTACATCAACCAACCTACAGATCTATGATTGGAAGTTTACTATATTTGACAGGTACCCGACCGGACATCATGCATGCAGTTGGAATAGTTGGAAGATTTCAGGCAAATCCGAAGGAGACTCATCTTCAGGCAGTAAAGAGAATTTTCAAATATCTTCAAGGGACTCAAAATTATGGCTTATGGTATCCTAGAGATACAGATCTTACTCTTCATGCTTATACAGATGCAGATTGGGCCGGAAGCGTGGATGACAGGAAAAGCACAAGTGGTGGTGCGTTCTTTATGGGTTCCAGATTGGTATCTTGGTTCAGCAAGAAACAGAGTTCGATTGCCTTGTCTACAGCTGAAGCGGAATATGTTGCTGCTGCATCTTGTTGCACCCAACTTCTTTGGATGATGCAGACTTTGCAGGATTTTCAAATCACTTGTACTCCACCTATCCCCATCTTATGTGATAACACAAGTGCAATCAGCATCTCAAAGAATCCGGTTATGCATTCAAAAACCAAGCACATACCAATCAAGTATCATTTTCTCTGGGAACAAGTGCTTGAACAGAAGGTCAAGTTGGAGTATGTTCCTTCTAAGGAGCAAGTTGCTGATATTCTCACCAAACCATTGCCCAGGGACACTTTTGAGTACCTCAGGCAAAAGCTGGGGGTTGTTGATGCATCATCTTATTGTTGAACCTTTTCTGATTGATGGTACAGGTTCAGGGGGAGCACATAATGCATTGTTGGCATTATGGAGGATGGTCAGAAGGAGATCTTGGAAATAGCTGCAATATGTCTCTATCTCTTTCATGGAGGATTATGGTTCTTTGTTACAGATCTGGTTCAGGGGGAGCATGAACTTAGGGGGAGCATACCCCTTTGCCCTTGATGTCAAAGGGGGAGAATGAAGCTGAAGTTTGTAAGGTTGCCATCAAGTCCAAAGGGGGAGATTGTTGGCATTATGATTTCTAGTATGGCTATATGTTACAGATGTTGTACTTGATGGCAACTCCCATGACAAGGCTCTCAATTTATGAAAAATTAAGAAAGACGCAGGATATCAGTTCAAAAGGTGCGTACCCGCAGGTACACCATGCAGGGACCGCGTCCAGAGTCGCAGGCCAGCCATTCAGGAGGTGCGTCCACCCAGTGCACACATTTCAAGGCTGAGAAAAGCTCACGTGGGGGTTTCTTGTGTTTTACTCTTGGTATCCGCCGATGGTATTGTGTTATTATGGTGTCGGCTCGTGGTATTGTTCCATGATTTGAGGAGGAGCTTGCCTATATAAAGCAAAGGAGATCATTTGGCTTAGGGATGTCTTTGGTTGAATATCTTATTGGGTGAGATCTGGTCTAGATCTAAAAGGAAAATCTACTAAAGGACTGAGATCTCTTTGGCGCAAGATCAGATCTGTAGATCTGACTGTTTGGGTTACACTTAAAGTCTTGAAATCATTCATACCCGAATGGACGCAGGTACAGTGAAAGGAAAGCGCGCCGGACGCAGTGCAAAATCTGAAGATCTGCGCGGGGACGCAGGGCAGACGAAGTTTAGGTGCGTCTGGACGCCGCTTAGTGACTAGAGATCTGCGTGGGGACGCAGAGCGATCAAGGTTCAGGTGCGTCTCTGAAGCCAAAGGACGCGGCGCGATAGTGTTTTTGGGTGCGTCCCTGTAGCAAGAAGACGCGGCGCGATAGTGTTTTTGGGTGCATCCCTGTAGCAAAAAGACGCGGCGTGATAGTGTTTCTGGATGCATCCCTGAAGCAACAGAACGCAGAGCAGTTGAAGGAACAGTGCGTGGGCACGCAGCGTAGTAGAAGGATATCTGCGTGTGGACGCAAGGGAGCAGAAGATTAGCTGCGTCTGGTCGCAGGCCACAGAAGGGAAAACTGCGTCTCTGTCTTAAGATGTTTTGTTGATAAGGTGTTCTGGGTTAGTTCTGTTATTGCTGATCTGATATCTGTAGTGGACTGTAACTTTTATGTACTTGTTGATCATCTAATGCTTTATGAAAAGAAGTAGGGGGTTGTAGCTCCCTTCCAGGAGTAGATTGGAAAACGAGAGAGAGAGAGAGTTGTAGCTCTCTGCAGGTTGCAGCCTGCGTACTGGTAAAGGACTGCACCAGTACAAAATCATTGTAAAAGAAGTTTCTAATTTGAAAGAAGATAGAGACATATTGCAGCAGGTGGTTTTCACCCACATTGGGTTTCCACCTTACATCTTGTGTTCTTTGGTGTGACTATCTGTTTTCTTTGTTCATGCTCATTATTTTATGGTACTGACATGCAAAAATAATTCAAAGATCAAATAAGGAAGATTTATTAAATTGCTAGATAATACTGATTCACCCCCCCCTCTCAGTATTATTTCCAACATTAATTTCACTTCCCCGGCAACGGCGCCAAAATGTTTAGTCAATTTAGTGTTTCTAAATTGATGTCATTAATTATCAACCTGGGGCTCGTAAGCTGATGAAGTGAAGGTGTACTATATGTACTTAAGCAACCTCTTAGAGCTTTTTGTCGTTTGGGGTGTTGTTTGTGGTTAATTTATCTTCCTAAGATGGAGTGATGATTTTATAAACAGATGAGTGATAGTGTGTGTAAGGTGAATTCTAGATGAGTGAGGGTGTGTGATTGGTGGTTTCTAACTACTTGCTGAAAAGGAAAAGCTTGAAAGAAATAAATAACTTGAAATGAACTGAAAGCAAAGAACCACTTTCTAATGGCACTAGACACCATTCATGCTGCTGCAAATAAAAGGTACGAAAATCACTTTAAAAACCAATGATAATGTTTATCTCTTCCTAACTCTCTGCTTCCAACATATGGTACTATGTAAAACACGATTAGGAAGTAGTTGGAGATGAGTTTAAAAAGTGATCAAAAATGAGAAAAATCTACTTTAAAGACTAGTTATAATGTTCAACTCTTCCTAACTCTCTGCTTCCAACATATGGTACTATGTAAAGCACGATTAGAAAGTAGTTAAAGATTAGTCTAAAAAGTACTCAAAGCCAGCTGTAATTTATTAGTATTCTGATCTCTAAAAGATGAACAATTTGTGATAAAGAGACCATCAATATGTTAGCAGACAACTTTGAGAAACTAAACTAGAAATCAGCTATGAAAATAAAGTAAAGGCAGCAACTTTGAATCTGTCAACTGAAAATACCATCAGATATAAAGCAGATGGACTTGTAAAAATTGAACTTCGAGCTCTAGCTAAAAACCTTCCTCTAGAATCTCTAGCTCTATGCATGTCATTTTTTATTATTTTCTTCAAGTCAAGTTAATAGTTCTTTTTCTGATCTTCCAGTTCACTCTAGGTGCAAGAAGAGAGCATACTCAAGAAACTACCAAATCAATAACTTTCTCTTTTCTGATCCTCCAGATCACCTTGAAGTGCAAGAGGAGAGCATACTTTGATAGGTTATCAACTTCTTTCCTTGAAATTTTTATGTTTTCTTTTCTAAGAATATGGCTACTTAATTTCACTTCCCCGGCAACGGCGCCAAAATGTTTAGTCAATTTAGTGTTTCTAAATTGATGTCATTAATTGTCAACCCGGGGCTCGTAAGCTTATGAAGTGAAGGTGTACTATATGTACTTAAGCAACCTCTTAGAGCTTTTTGTCGTTTGGGGTGTTGTTTGTGGTTAATTTATCTTCCTAAGATGGAGTGATGATTTTATAAACAGATGAGTGATAGTGTGTGTAAGGTGAATTCTAGATGAGTGAGGGTGTGTGATTGGTGGTTTCTAACTACTTGCTGAAAAGGAAAAGCTTGAAAGAAATAAATAACTTGAAATGAACTGAAAGCAAAGAACCACTTTCTAATGGCACTAGACACCATTCATGCTGCTGCAAATAAAAGGTAAGAAAATCACTTTAAAAACCAATGATAATGTTTATCTCTTCCTAACTCTCTGCTTCCAACATATGGTACTATGTAAAACACGATTAGGAAGTAGTTGGAGATGAGTTTAAAAAGTGATCAAAAATGAGAAAAATCTACTTTAAAGACTAGTTATAATGTTCAGCTCTTCCTAACTCTCTGCTTCCAACATATGGTACTATGTAAAGCACGATTAGAAAGTAGTTAAAGATTAGTCTAAAAAGTACTCAAAGCCAGTTGTAATTTATTAGTATTCTGATCTCTAAAAGATGAACAATTTATGATAAAGAGACCATCAATATGTTAGCAGACAACTTTGAGAAACTAAACTAGAAATCAGCTATGAAAATAAAGTAAAGGCAGCAACTTTGAATCTGTCAACTGAAAATACCATCAGATATAAAGCAAATACATAAACACACACACAATCCCGGGTTAAAAACCTGCAGAAAAACAAAAAATCTGATCAGTCAAAGTGAATGCTGCAAATGAAATGACAATGAAAGTGAATCAAGCTGTACATGTTTCAAAGAAAAGGAAATGCTGAATGGAAAATAAGGAAATAGCAAGAATATGAACATAAAATACTATACAAGGGCTGTCATGAACGGGGGCCCTCCATTCATAAAACCCAAAGAAGACTCAAGGATTTGAAAACATCAGAACAGCACTGTCTTCTATTACTCCATATGCAGAAAATTACAGTCAAGAGTGCTAGAACAGCACTATCAAAACAGAGTCTTGAAATGCACTAAAATTATAACAAGTTCATAAAACACAGCAACTAAAAAGTAACATTAAGCGTACACAGACGCTAGTTTTTATAGGCATCTAAACGATTGCCTAATGCGTAAAGCTAGAAACTAAAAATTAACTAATCTGTCATGAGTAATAAAGGTTCAGCAACACGTCATGAGCCTCGTGGATGAGCTGGAGGTTCTGGTCGTCGTGGGAATTGAATCCAGAGTTGGATTATGTTTCCCATAACCTGCGTAACACGGACAAATCACCAGTTGCATTGACGTGACCCAACAGCTTACGCAACACCGTTTAAGCTGCCTTTGTTGACCGTGGCTTGACCCTCGTTGACCGGAGGTGTAGATGATGTGGCTGACCGAACCAATAGCACAGGAACCTTGAGCACCTTTATTCCCACGTGCCCATGTGGTTCGTTTTGCAAAATGACACGTGGAACCTTGAGATTAATAAAAAGGCTGCGGAATCACCAGATGGCTGCGGAATCGCTGAATGGCTGCGGAATTGCCAGACAGCTGCGGAATCTCTGTAAATATGTCAAAATCTAAACAAAACAGTCACACATTAGCAAAGTTCACTTAATCATGCTCAAAGACATCAAATGTAATGATCTGGTTAGGTTTACAAGGAAAATAAGGCAAAAGAGAGAGATGAGTGAGGGAAAACTGTAGGTAATGATGGATAATCAAGTGCAAGTTAGAGGCTCTACACTATTGAATAAAGGATGCAGAGTCTTTCACAAAAGAATCAGTGCAACCAACAAGAGGTTTGAGCTTTTGGGATAGGAATCTAGCAAGAGGATAGGTTGGTCCGCTTATGGTATTAACGATCGGTCTCAAGGCGACACCAGATTTATGAATCTTCGGAAGGCCATAGATTCTAGGGGTAAGTGGGTTTCTCTCAATGAGTTTTTGAGACAGGGAATTAAGGGATGGATCTCCTTTGATCGTCGAAGAAACCTCTCTGGAAATGGATTTAAGGGGATTTTTCTTGAGCTTGATGTAACTCCCATTGTTAGATAGATGATCCACTATTTTGTGGACAAAATCATCTTTACCAAGAATAACAACAACTCCACCTTTGTCTGCCCTGAGGATGACAATGTTGGGATCATCCCTTAGGGATTTAAGGGAAAGAAACTCACCCTTCCTAAGGTTTTTCTTAGGAGATTTAGCCTTCCTAAGAACAATGACGCAATCTTGTCTGGTAGTCTCCTTGATATTGTCAGGAAGGTCCTTGATCCCATATTAAATGTTACAAATGATGTCATCAGTAGGAATCTTCTTCGGGGCAAGGGAAAATTTGAGACCTTTTTTTAGGAGACTAAAGATGGGCTCCCCTCTCTCCCCCATTGTCGCAAACTTGTTCATGAAAGATTTTGAGACCAAGGCCCTTGCTTCCGCCAAATTCCATCCTAAAAATGGAAGAGGTTCATCAATGAAACTTGTGTCATTTGGCCTCATGGACGAGAGAAACTGGATCTATTTCTCAAGCACCTAAATTCTCAATCAAATTCCATCAAGTTCACCATGGAAGTTGAGGAGAACGGTCACCTTCCCTTTCTTGACATACTCCTTTCTAGGAGGGAGAATGGTTCCATCTGTCACCAATTTTTTCGAAAGAAGACCCACACAGAACAATACCTCCATGCCAATTCTCATCATTTCCCTGCTCAGAAATTCGGGTTCTTAGCACTCTCTCTACCCATGTTATAAGAATCTCCAATGATGACCACCTTGATTAGGAGAAATCTCATCTTCCTATCCTATCTCTAAGGTTAAACGTGCCCTTGTTGATCCTATCTTTAAGGTTTTCTCCCATATATCCAAGTAACCACTGACAGGATTGCCCATATTCTGAAGAAGACTAATGTCTCTTCTTTCTTCAAACCTCTCAAGACCATTAAGAATTCTCTTGGATCGATTAAGGACCCTATTGACTCAAAGGACTCAAAAGGGGTCTACCTCATTCCATGCTCCTGTGATATCCCCTACATTGGTGAAACTGGTAGGTCTATTAAGCAAAGGATCAGTGAGCATGCTGTTAACATCAAACACAATCTCTCCCACACATCTACCCTTGCAGAACATGCTGATCAAAACACCATGTCTGCATTGAAGAATCAAAGGTCATTGCTAAAATTGGTCACTTCCATCACCGAAAACTCAAGGAAGCAATTGAGATTGAGAGGCATGCCAAAAACCTTAATAGGGATGATGGCTGGAAATTAAGTAGAAGCTCAATTCCATCTCTCACTTCTTAACTCCTTTGTCCTTTTGTGGCTTCATATGTTTTCCCTCTTAGATTTATTTGCCCTCCTACTTTTGGTTATACCTTCTTTTCTTTCCTCCTCTCAATGAGGTGAGCTTTCCTCTAGCTTAATATCCTTATTGAGGTTTTGGGTAATTAATATGTGATAAAATATATCAAAACCAAATGTAGTTTAAAACATATATTCTTAATAAAATTTTAGTTTAGGTCATAGTATTACACATTTTTCAACCTTATATTAATTAATTTAATAATACTAGTAACCAATTTATTATATCATAACCAACTAATAATATTATAAATCATTCTTGAATAATACTATTATTTGAATTGATGAATAAGTTATTTATTTTTAATATTATCACCTTCTAATTCATTACATAACAACCAATTTATTACCATATAACTAATTTTTAACCTAATTATATAAATTAGTTATTATAACGGCTAGTTTTCTACCTGATAGGTCAACCCTTACCAATAAACTAATATTATTATTATTTATTATATCATGATAATGACTAGTTTTTTCCTAATTCACATTGACTAGGTCAACCCAAGCTTATAATATAATTTTATTAGATTTTATTATTATTTAAATTAATAAATTGTGACAATTTCCGATAATTATTAATTATTTATTAAATAACAACTAGTTTCTAACTAAATTTCATTTCACCAACGGCTATTTTTAAATGGCTAACACTGAACAATGATGCATCCATGCTATTTATTCTCTCAGATCGTTTGATCTCTCACCTTGTCCTGAGGATGAACCATATTAGCTGGTTTGAAACGTCGACCCAACCCTTACTATGTGATTAATCCGGAAGCCTATTTTCTAAACAACTTGGATGTTAGGGGGTTGATGGAGGTACAAGAAGAAGCAAAGAAGTCCGATAGAATGGACATGAAAGAGGAGGCATATTTTATAGATGGGAGGCCCATGAGAAGGGTATCATCCACAAATTGTTGGTGCATTGGGGGGCGGGGGGTAGAGGCATGGGGCTAAAGACCAGAGAGCTTATTTTCATGCAGGGCAATAGAGATAGAGTGGCTTAGCCCTTCCACCATTATAAAAAAGAGGAAGGGAGAGATTGTATCCCCTTGCCTGATGCCCCTAGAGGGATTAAAGGGTTGAGAAGGTGATACATTCATGAGGACGGAGAAAAAATATCCTAACACCATAGCCATGATCCACTTGATGCTTTCTTTGTGGAACCCAAACACATCCAGGACCTGTCTCATATAGTTCTTGCTAATTTTGTCAAAGGATTTGGACATATCTAGCTGAATCATCATACCAGGTTTATTTATGGATTTAAGAGAGTGGATAATCTCATGAGAGGGGATGATACTATCCATGATTTTCCTTCCTTCCACATAGCCAAACCGTTGGTGGGAGATGAGGAGAGGGAGGATGAATTTAATTTGATTGGTGAGAACTTTGGAGATTATTTTTTATATGACATTGCAGAGGGCTATGGGCCTAAATGTTTCTGGGGAAACCGTAGAGGTTCCCTTGGGAATCAGAGTTAGGAAAGTAGAGTTAAGGGATTTGAGGAAAAAATTATGAGTTCGAGATTCCTCCACCAGGGCATGTACTTCCAAATTTATGATAGGCCAGAAAGCCTTGTAGAAATCAATGGTGAAACCATCCAGACCTGGAGCTTTGCCATTGGGCATTCCCATGACCACATCTTCCACTTCCTGGAAGGAGAATTTCCTTAGGAGCATTTTTTATTGTCCTCCGTGAGGATTTTGGGGATATTCTTGGTGATCTTTTTGACATCTTGATCTTGGTCATTCCTTGGCTCTTTGAGAAGAGAGTTGAAGTAGTGGTTGAGCTTTGTTTCCAACTCCTCTTGAGAGTGAATGAGATGACCATGTTGGTTTTTCAAAGTCAGAATTATATTGTTCCTCTTGTAATGTATCATTGTTTTATGGAAAAAGGTCGTATTCATTTCCGGCATTTTAGCCAATTTATTCTAGATTTTTATTGCCACAACTTTTCTTCCCGAATGGCTCTTTCCTCCCAACTTTGTTGTAGTCATTGTTCCTCTTGCTTACTATTCTCTGTTATCCCTTATTCTATTATGTTTTGTTGTAGAATTTTCAGTTGGTTTTCCAAGTTGTTTTTATCCATGACAATGTTTCCAAATGTTTCTCTGTTCCATTTTTTGATTTCCTCTTTGATATGTTTTAACTTTTGTTGGACAATATACATTTTGTTTCTATTTCTAATGGGAGTGTAAGTCCACCATTGTTTCATTTTCTCCATGAAGTCCTGGTGATCCAACCAAAAGGCCTTGAATCTAAAAGGCTTATTTTTCAGACCATTGGAAATTTGAATCTTGAGGGAGATAGGCCAGTGATTAGAGCCTGCTTGCGGTAGGATTCTCACCTTCGTTTCCCAGGAGGCAAGATAAGTTTCCTTGGATAGAAGGAAACGGTCTAAATGGGAGGTTATTTGATGGTCTCCTTCTCTTCGGTTATTCCAGGTGAATAAGCCATTGCTAGTGGGAATGTCGATGAGGTTGAGGTTTTCAATGGTGGTGAGAAAAGCCTCAAAGCCCTTATCTAACTTTTAGATACCTACTTTCTTCTCAGACAAGTTAGTTATCATATTAAAATCACCATCTATGATTTTGAGAGGGTGATGAAGAGGGTCAAGGAGATTGGAGATGTTTTGGAGAATTTTGATAATGTCTGTCACCTTATGTTGGGCATAAATATTAGTTATGCAAATGGTCTCGTTGGTTCCTATGATTATCAATATCACTGTTATGGAATGATTAGTGGCCAGAGAGGAAATGAGGTCGAATTTAGAGTTTTTCTGAAATGTCATTATGCCCCCCGTCATACATGTAGTCGTGTTGACCAAGGATTTGTATGGCTTGAAGCATGAATTGAGAAGGAGGGGGGGTGAGTCAAATCAAGTTTCATTTCTTGAACTAGCAGGATGTCAGGATGATCAGACAGGATTCTATTTTTTAAGAAGTGTTTCTTCCTAGGACTGTTAAGTCCCCTAATATTCCAAGAGATGCAATTCATTAACATGGAGATGGGTATAGTGCCAAAGCCTTTACCTTTCCTTCATTGATTAACTTGGCACCCAGTTCTTGAAGGAGATGATTGGTGGTCTTTCAACCTTACTTTCTGCTTGAGCCTTTGAGGTTGAGCCCTTCTACTGGAATATTGGTTAATATTCCCTTTGAAACTATGCTTTCTTGTACTGGATGGTGAGCTTTGAGTTTTAATACTTCCTATAGGAGATAAGGTCCTTCGATTTTTTGTAACAGTTGTTATGATATGGCATTTATTCCTTTTTGTTTCCATTACTCTACAATTGTTGCAAGGTCTACCCCCTGCAGAGCTTCCTCTATAGTGTTTCCTCCAGTGTTTCCTCTATTTCTATTTGCTCCATTTTTGTATCCTATTGTGCATACTCCTTTCCTTTGTTGGTATTACTTGTATCCCCCTAATCGTGTTCGTTGTCTATCGGGTTCATTTCTTCCTCTCCTGCTTCATCTGTTATCAGTTCGTTAGGATCCATTTTCTCTTGGGTACTATTCAATGTATTGTACTGGTTTTGACCTGCTTCTTTAAATATTTTCTTCTTGGGGATAGCCTTTTTCTTGTTGTTCTTGTTCCTGGAGATGACTTTAGTAAATCCTTCGCTATCTTTTCATTTACTTGCTTTCTCTTGTGCTTGAGGGGTTTTATCATTGGGCAGTCTCAGAAGAGATGCCCATGCTTAGGACACTTTATACATCGGAAGGGAATATGTTCATAGTCTATACTTTGCAGCCAGACTTCATCCCTGAATATTAATTTAATTTCTTCTGGCAGGGCACCAGAGACGTCTATATAGATGCAAATTCAGGCGTAGGAAACATAGTGACCCGTTCTGGTGCCTTCAGACATTTTGATGTACTCCCCCAGCTGATCTCCTATTCCTTTTAAGACTAAAGGAGCCCAATAATCAGCTGGTAAAGAGTAGAGGCGTACCTAGACTAGAACCCTAGTGAAATCCTCTTTTTCTAGTGTGAAGTTCTCCCTCCAGAATCTCATGTATAAACCGGCTGAATTGTAGAAATAGGGTCCTCCTTAAAATATTATGTCTCTATCTTCTAGGAGGTCAAAGATGACTGTGAAAAATCCTTTGGAGCCCAACTGAAGTCTGATCTCCCCTTTGGGTGTCCATTTTCTTTGAATCCACCAATTCAGGGCTCTTTCAGTTGGCCAGATGCCCATGAACTTGCATATAACTGCATTTTTTTGCATGTATTCTCTGTATTCAGCTACCCTAGGGTCCTGGATTTCCAGTTCTCGGATTTTCTTGGCTTTGGGGTTGCAGTGATTCTTAGTCTTTTTCCCCTGATCTTGTAGTTTCTCCTGAGATTTTTAAGGATTGACATTAGCGGGGAAGGGAAATTCTGTAGCCTTGCCTTTTTCTACCTGAGTATCCTTGGTTATCCTTTTCCCTGTGTCATCATTCCTCTTTTGCAACTCGTTTTGTTGTGGATGTGTGGTTTCTTCTTTGTCAGAGTTTCCCCCTAGTGTTGTACAGAAGGTGGAGTTGGAGGCAAACTTTGTGAAGAATGAAGCTTGGTCTGGTAGCCGACCAGAGCCCATATCCTTGAAGGAGTGGGTGCCAGGATGTTGTTACGGATCCGCCATGGCTAGCAAGGCACCAAAGGCCTGAACCAAAGGTTCGAGGGGAGGTCGCTGAGTGCGCTCAAACCCTAGAACAGTCCTCGAAAATTTCGAATGATTTTCTTTGTTAATGTCTTAGACTAAGATTTTAAAGTTGTCATATTCTTAGAATTTAAAAAATAAATTACTCTTGGTATAATGACTCTTTCATTCAGGTGTTCATTTTTAGAGTTTTTTTAGTCACAAAATTTTTCCATAATTTCATGGTTGAAAATTTGTCAAAATTTTAAAGTTTTCTAGCATTCCAGTACTCCAGCATCAACACTTTTTGTTTTTAGGCCGTTTTTTATGTTTTTTTTTGGGTTTTTTGGCTAGAATTCTCGTTTTGAGTTTACAATTCTTGTTTCAAAGTTTACGTTGTTCAGGCTTCCCTTTATCAAGTAATCTATGTTGATCCTTAAACAGTAAGTGACAAAGAGTATCAAAAGTATAATCTTTACCATCTTCCTTTCCTTATCTCCAATTGGTGAAAAAGGTAGAATAGAACACAAACAAAGTTACCGATCAAACAAGAACTATTACCTCAAAACGAGAATTCTAGCCCAAAACCCCCAAAAAACATGAAAAAAATTACCCAAAGACAAAATTTGTTTATGCCAGAATGATGTTTTTTTAGGGTAAATTTTCAACATTTTTTTAAATAGAAGTAAAAATCATTTTTTTTTGCAAAATGGATGAAAAAACACCCTCAAAACAATAAGTGTTGTTGTTGGAACGACAAAAAACAAATCAGGCTATAATTTTGACACTTTTTAGCAATGGAATTAAAGATAAAATATCAGGACTTTGAAAAACCGTAAAATTTCAACAATTCTCAGACATAATGTTAAAGATAAAAGATCATGTTGCAAAGCCTTATAATTCTAACAATTTCCATCCATGTTGTTAAAGATAAAATATCTTGACTCTAAAAAACCCTAAAATTGTAATTCTTTTCAACAATAACATCAAAGGTAAAATATCATAATTCAGACAAACCTTAATATTTTGATAATTTTTTAACCATGGAATTAAAAAACTTAAGTTTTTAACATATTTCAACCATCTTAAGATTTTAACATATTTCAACCATGGAATTATGGACAAATTATATGACTAAAACAGTTTTTAAAAATGAACAAGTAAATGAAAGATTCATTATTCCAAGAGTAATTTTTGTTTTAAAGGCTAAAAAATATATATCTTTCAAATCTTTGTCTATGACAAGATATCCTATTGCAACAAAAAACCTAAAAATCAACCATCAAAATGGTGTCCCCTTTAACGAGGCTTTAATATTTCAACATTTTTAAAACTATCTTATACTAAATCATAACAATAAATAATATCATGCCAATATCACTGTATAATTTAAAAAATCAACATTAATTTCTAATATTTCTTTACTTTTAATCAAAATATCAACTTTGGTAGATTGAATATAACATAAATTATTTTTGTAATCCATTATTGCATTGTGATTTCATTGTGGATATTCTAAAGAGATGAATTCTTCATAATTAAATCATATAATCCAACAAACATAGAAATGATTCATAATTTCACGTAAGATCATATGGAAGTCAAAATATTTATTTCAAGTTACCATGCAAACATCATTTACATAAAATGTCTCAGACATTTATTCAAAATCACTCGTAGGTTCTAGCACATCATCAGAATCTACATATTCAGATGAATTATTGGATGGAGATGAAGATGAACCATATTATTCACTTTCATCAACTAGAGCCCTATATGAGTCAACATGCATGCTCACCATTTCAGGTTTCAAAAGCCTTCCAAATCTACAACTAGGTTCAACAGACTCGCATCTCAACATTGTTTCTTCTGGTAGCATTTTCTTCAAAATATATATGGTCCTGAAGCAAAGAGTTCTTCTCTTTGTTAAATTTAAGTCATAAACAAGTATGTCAACATCCTCCAATTTTAAGAGGTCTGTTTGGCGACGATTTATATTTGTACCCTTCCTTTTTCTCTTTCTACAAATTTATTTATCAACTACCATCTTTGGCTTGTACACACCATTAAATGGGCGGGTATTTGTGGCATACCAATGTACTTAAAAATTTGTAATATCTTCATTTTCTTTAATGACCTTTATAACCTTGGCAACCCAAGTGGATCTCATCTACTAATACTGCTAGCATGCAACCCTCCTTAACATCCTGCACAAAACTCTTGGAGAATTAATAAGACCTTGAGATTGTTGTTGTTCAACAATGTGTCTTTCTTCTTGTTCATTTGGCATATTTTGTGGCCAAATAAATGGAGTCTTCAAAAGTGTTTCTTGATTTCTTGATCTTGAAATGATATCACTTTGATTATTGAAAAAGGACTCCCACCAAATTGAATCAACAACATCAAAGTACTCATATGTATCTCTAATATATCTTTTAATGTCTTCCAGACATTCAGAATAATTTATGTCTCTCTTATGCCTTCATGGATCATGGAGTTTAGAAATTGATTGTAATAATAATACCTTTGATGCAAATATTGGATGTTCTAGAATGGACTTCAAAAATGCTAAACCTGATGACAACCCTCATTCTGCAACAAATGAATACTTCTTGACCCATGTAATTGTTTTCCCATCAAATTTTTTAATACGAAATTGATGTTAGAATCTAATGTCATTAAGTTGTTCAATGCATTTCTCCTCACCATGCAATCCAGGAATAAAACTTCGCATGTCAATAGTTTCTTCCAACTCATGGAAAACAAGCTCTAGAATGTATAATTTCTTAATACATTCAATTAATGATGGTAGGCTCCCAACATCCTTCCTCCTCAATGTTACTGAAAAATGACTGAACATTTGATCAATATGGTCATGAGTGTGCCCAACAAGAAGGAAACCAACATTTACCTTTTAAAAATTCCCAATTCAACAAGCATGTTTAGATATCCAAAAACAACTTGATTTTTTTTTTCACAACTTATATTCTCGAATTGCAGATATAAAACTTTAGGAAGAATACCAGACCAATGAGAAACTACATCATGTATTATAGTTATGGTCATACTTTCATCATTATGAATATTTGGAGTTGTGAAGTAAACCCTTGGAAACATCTTCCCATTAAAGACCATACAACCAACAAAGTGAAACTGAATAAAAATTTCCTCCTATAAATTTTTTGGTGTGAGGACAAAATGTATGTTTTCTTTTGTTCCACACCATCAATTCTCAAACCCAAATATTTTTTTGAATTATCATAACACTTATTTGGATGCTTATACAATTTTTGTCTTTCACTTGTTTGCTGATTGTGATGCTCTTGAAGTGCTTTGATAATAGAATCTACACATAAAATAAAAGAAACCTATTAATAAATATATTTTCATAGTTGATAACTATCCAATTTTTAAAAACAATGTTATGAATGCATACCCCTTTCTGCCCCTTGACATTTATCCTTTTTTTTTATTTAAGAGAAGCACATGTACTGCAAACCCCCATCATTGTCTTCTTAGGAATACGAACATTGTTGAATTCATTCTTCCATGTCCTTGTAGAATATGAATATGTATTAAAATTACCATCTTCTTCAGCACCTTCTGCATATTCTCTATATAAGTTGTAGATTTCGTGTTTTAAGAAATTATCTAGAATATGTATTGTGTCTTTATTTAGAATACACTCTCCATGCTTTGAAAATAAGGCTTTCATCCATGACATTGTATTAATTGTTGATGGCCCAACCTCTCTTCTATAATGTGCCTCTAAATAAAATGTAGGATACTTTTCCAGTCTTTCCTGGATTCTTGACAAACGAAAATTACCAATTGAATGCAACATTTTGAAAGCCTTTCTACAGAGAAATACATTCCCAATATGATAATCATAACCTGCTAGCATAGATTGCATGCAACCCACTAAATATGAATTTTGCATGGCTTTATTCATTGATAAATATATTTTCCTTTGCTCCAAAGCAAACTTGAAATCCATATGTTTCAAGCAATCGTTTTGAAAAGATTCACTTGAAATAATATCACTAATAGAACTTCTACTTGTGAGATATTTTGTCATAAGCCTTGTATAATTGAAATAATTTGGATTGATATGAAAATGTCTACTCCTACTCCTAGATACAATATTTGCTTGCACCGTCTCCATCATTTCATTATTCTTTGTAGAAGAATTTTCATCATCATTAGGAGGAATATTATCCTCACTATGATCATTCTTAACATAGTTAGAAAATTCATCACCATAATTGTTTGGAAAATATTCATTACCATCCTCACCTGAAGGAAACTTTTCACTACCAACATGTGCGCTTTTGAAATCCTGACTCAAACAAAATTCTTCATCATTTTCATTTGTGCTTTTTAAATCCTCCCTTAGAGGATTCAATTCATCATCACCATGAGTTCCTTTGAAACACTCACTTAGATAAAATGCATTATTCACATTTGTGCCTCTAAATTATCATTTGCAAGAAACTCTTCATCCTCCCCTTCATAACTGGTGCTCTCATAATCCTTACGCTTAGGACTAAGTGGAAAAAATGAATCTCTATTCATAGTCAAATTATCACTTGCAAGAAATTCTTCATCCCCCCCTTCATAAGTTGTGGTCTCATAATCCTTGGGATTAGGACTAAGTGGAAACTTTGTATCTCCATTTACGGGAAATTATTCATCCTCCCCTTTTTCAGTGGTGCTCTCATAATCCTTAGGATTAGGACTAAGTGGAAACTTTGAATCTCTATTTACGGGAAATTAACCATCCTCCCCATCCCCTTCCTTAGTGGTGCTCTCATAATCCTTAGAATTAAAACTATGTGGAAAATTTGACTCTGAAAATTCTTCATCCCCCCCTTCATCAGTGGTGCTATCATAATCCTTAGGACTAGGACTAAGTGGAAAATCTGACTCTCTATTCATTGGAAATTCTTCATCCCTCCCTTCGTTAGTGGTGCTCTTATAATCCTTAGGATTGTGACTAAGTGGAAAATTTGACTCTCTATTCACAAGAAATTATTTTTGCTGCTCTTTATCAATGTTGCTCTCATCATCCTTAGGATTAAGACCAAGTAGAAAATTTTATCTCTATTCATAGTGAAAGAATTATTTTTATATTCATCAAAATGAATAGAGTTGTTGCATGATGAAGATGTTGATGCTGCAGAAAGAAAAACTTCACTATTAGAAGAATCCATGACTTTCAACTAGAAGATGTCAAATGATACAAATGCACTCTCCCCCAATGACAATTTAAAGGTTAGAGATCGAAAATTTCCCTCCATAATTTCCCCCCAAAAAATTTCCCTTCAAAAATTTCATCTGAAATATTTCCCTCCAAAAATTTCGTCTACAATTTACTTGAAAACATATTCCTAAACTTTTGGTCTTGAAAATTTTCACCCTACTTTCTATTCAAAATATCCACATAAATTCTCATTTAATTCATTCCTTTGAAATTAAAATAAACTTTTTATTTAAATTATTTAACATTGAATACGTAACTAAATTAATTTTTATAATTAATATTTTATTTTTATCCCGCGATGAATAAAACTTAATCTAAACCTTTAAAATTAACCATAAATTATTTTTTTTAATTTTAATTTTAATCCCGCATTCGATAAACGCTAAAGCAATCTCACAAGCTTCGCTATATAATAACATTCATTGTTTCTATTCATCACATCACATCAAATCTTTTGGGCTTTGTTAAAAAGTTTGGAGCAATTTTGCAAAGGATCTGCGTTTCATCGATAACACATTCACCGAGAGTTTTTCGCATTTGAAAGGTTAGTTTTATTTCTATTTTGACTATTTAAAGAGGAATTTGGGGAAAATTTGTTGTTTTACAGTCTTTATGCTCCAAATTTATTTATTTTCTATGATTTTTTTTGAAGTTTTTTTGCACTATCATATTTTACTGGAAAAACCACATAAAAACTCTATTTTTTATATTTTTGTAGCGAAAAAGGGGAAAAAACTCAAATTTGTGGAATTTGTAGGAGAAAAATTACGAAAATTTATATTTTTTAGGTCTTTAAAATGAAAAAATCGGTGTTACTTTTTTTTGTATTTCATTTTAATTTTTTTTTATTTGGATTGGAGTCATTTCAATTCCTACACGAAAAAAAAAAAAAAAAAAACACAAAAAAAAACTATTCCATTAAAAAAAGTTTCATTTATTGCTTTTTCTTCAAAAATGCAAAAATAAAAATTAAAAAATGATTAATTTTTTCTTAAATTGTTATTGACTTTAAAAATAAAATAAAAAAATATAGTTTAATTTTTTTTTAAACAATATAATATTGTTTAAAAAAGAGTTTAATTATTTTTAATTATTTTTTTTAAACAATAGTTATTTATTTTATTTTTTAAAATGGGGGCGAAGGCCCTTCGACCTCCCACTAAATCGACTCCTCGGCCCAATGGGGGACCGAAGGCTAGGGGACAAGCCTGCCCGAGCCTAAGGAGGCTCACCCCCAGGCCTTCGACCCCCAATTTTAGAAAAAAATTAATTTTTTTGTTGCAAAAATTTATATATTTTTTAATTTATATATTTGAATTTTTTAAATTTTTTTGTTTTGTTAAAAAAAATATTTACAATTTGTTTAATTTATTTTGTTTAAAAAAATATGTGAATTTATATTATTGTTACATTTATATTATTTTCAAATAAAATTTATGTTGTTATTTTTCTCAATTGATTAATTAATATATGTGTTTTTTAATTAATATATATACATTATCATGAAGATTGCATCAAAGAAGGTCTATGTGAATGTTTTTAAACAAGGATTAATTCCATCATCTAAAGTTGCAATTGAACGCTCTATAAACACCGCTAAACATACCCAAACTGAGAAACATTGTAAAAGTCATTAGAAAACTTTTGAGGTCTAAAATGGGCATATTAAGAAAAATGTACAACCAAAATAAAATTTATAAGAACCAATAGGATTCAACATGATGATGTCAACCATGGGGGATGATTCACCATTTTTGGAGCAAAAAACTACAAAATATTAAAAATAATAAAATAATAAATCTATTTTTCCAACTTGTATTTTCAACTTATCTCCCTAAGGTTTTACTCGAATTCTGAGCGCAAGTACTCATTGGATGAAAATTCTAATTCATCATCGAAGGAGTACCCATGTTGCATACTTTCGTTGGACCCTGCTACACAAAAAATGAGAAATACATGAAAAAACATAATTGCAATCACGTTTTTCATGTATTTCTCATTTTTCGTTTAGCAATGTCTATCAAAAGCATGCAACAACTCCTTGGATGAGGAATAAAATTTTTCATCCAATGAGTCTTCCCACTCGAAATTTGAGTAAACCCATACAAAAATAAGTTGAAAATACGAATTGAAAAAGTAGTCTTTTCTTTTTTCCCTCCAAAATTTGATGATATAATCTAATCTTATTTTATTATTTCCATTATTATTTTATAATTTCCTTAGGAGGTCCATTTTAGACCTCAAAATTCTCCTAATGCAAGCAATTGGCTCGTCAATTACATTCAAGATTATTTCTGAATGGAGGAATTCAAGAAAAAAAATAAAAAATAAAAAAAATTACATGGCATGTTAAAGACATTGAAGGCGATGATAGCACACATATCTATCTCTATTGTGGTATAATTAACTTTGGTGAACCATATGAGGTGATGGGTAGAGTACGAGACGTATGCTTGGTGTCGAATGCATACATTGTTTATGTTCTTGCAAAATTGCCCAAGACACATGAAAAAGTTAGATATTGTCTCTCAAAGGTCAAGTATGAGACATACAAAGAATCTACATAGTTGTGAGAAGAAATCGTAGCCTGATAACGTCGTAAGTATGCTTATTTATATTAATGTGTTATGCATTAATGTAAGGATCATTAAAAAAATTATAAATTATTGATCATTGACATATTGTATTTTGTTTGATGGGATTTTTCTAAGAGTATTTCAATCATTTTGGAGGGTATTTATTATGTAGAGCTAAATATTATGAATGTGGTCAATATTTTCCATACAAAGACAAAAGAAGAAAGGAGAAGGAAGCAAAGAGAAATAATTCATGACACTACAATAGTGAATACATGTGATCAAGAAAGAATCCCTAAGGTGGGCTAATCTAGTAAAGCTAAACATGTTGCTTTTGAATATGTGGAAACTGAAGTTGAAGCTAAAAAACATGTTACGAATAGTGAGGCGGAAATTAGAACTGTTGTTCAAAAGGAGAAAAGAAATAAAACACCAAATATAAAAATGGCCATGAATGTCTCTCTTCCACTTGATAATGAGGAGATTATTTATGTATAAGAAGATATGTTAACTAGTAAAAAGAAATCAAAATTTGGTCAATCTATAAAAATCATGGGAAATAGTAAAAATCAAAGTGAAAGCTCTAAAGGTAGCAGAGAAATAATAACACCAGGTGTTGATTTAGAGGATGAAATTATTAAAACAAAACAAAATGTCATTCAAGATCACTTGATGAAGAATAAATTAATTAATGGTGGCAAAACATTTCAGCTTAATGTCAGTCAATTGTATAGGCCAAATGAAAGATAATCTCAATATCAAATTAGAAAGGCACATCACCTACATGTTCATAATTTGAAAATATTTTTCAAGTACAATCCATATGCACATATGGTGGATTATGTGGTTCTTGTTGATCCAAATCAAGTTCCAAACAAATAAGCATTTGATAGGACACGATGTTTTGAATACAAGTATTATGTAATTTGAGGGAACCATTAAGCAAAGGCCAAAGGCAATTGATCGAGGAATATCCCAATAAATCTCTTTTTGAAACAGTGAAATGCATCATTTATGTTGGCTTAATATAGACAGAAGAAAAAATATTTGCATGGAATCATAATTCAGATAATGAGTATAGAATGTCCATGACTTTCATCCAAATGGCCTAATTTATTCATAATGAATTTGTAGAAAAATGTGGTGGGGATAAGACAAAATTCAATTTAATCTTTCAGAATAAATGTTGTATACAAACAAGTTATCAAATTGACGATAAAATCAATTCAAAAGGTGGCAAAGAAAATTCAAATCTATTTAGAGGCATGGATAACATTTTCCAGTTGAAATTTAGAACTTGAGAGATATGGGAATTGATTGATGATATTTTTGACATGTGGGAGAATATTTCCATAAAAAATTAGAAGGTTAAAAATTCTAAACCCATAGTATGTACCAACAGTAATACAGGTCCTAAAATGAAGCAACTTCTATATGATATGACTATCACACTTTGGAGAACATTGCAAGGAGTGAAGGATGAAAAGCTAGTCAATTCAATACTATGTTGTGTGAAGTAAGGTGAATTTTCATTGGACGAAATGTGCTCAAAATTTTAAAAGTAATTTTATTGAATTATTTTTACTTTTTCTTGGATTATAATTCTCTTTTAAATATAACAATTTTAACAATTTAACAATTTTTATACATAACATTATATTAACAATTTTTACTTTTTTTATTCAGTCATAAGATTTATATGAAAATACAAAAACATGTGGTTAAAATGTTGAATGAAAAGAGTTGGGATGATGTTGTACGCAACTACCCAGAATCAAGTTCTATAGCAACACTCAAAGGATTTTATCTTGAATTCAAAAATGTATGTTGATTTTTACATTTATTTTATTCATATATAAAAAAAAAAAATATTTTATTACGTATACATATATTTGTTTATTTCATTAAATATGTCGAAGAAGGATGAATATGGAGTACCAAATACTTTCAAAAGATTTATTGAAAAAAATAAGTTGGAAAAGCTGAGAAAGAATCGTCTTAGGAATGTTTAACTTGATCGTACTCTTACTCATTTCATTTGTAATGCATTGGACACTATCCAATATCAAATAATACAAGGTGATTGTGAAGACATTGAAAAACTCATACTTAAAAGGAAATATGCCCTTGTTATTGTAGGCATTCCTCATGGTTTCAATTTCCCATAAATTAGATATGATAGTGAGTCTTATACTTATCAAGATTTTAGTAAATTGGTTACGTGCTATCCATAAGTCATAACATCATCACTTTTTAGATTTGTGACATTTCATTCAGACAGACAATTTGCAATGTTATTAATAAGCTTCAAGAGAAAAGAAAACTCAAAGATGCAGATTACATGGTATGACATTGAAATTATAAGTTTGATTAATGCTAAAATAAATTATTTATGTACAAGTTAATTGAAATTTTACTACGTCATGTTACAAGGAAAAGTCAAATCTTATTTCTTCCAAAATTCAACCAATTATAAGTGATTGTGAGTTCATCAATATTGAATGTTGGACAAAAAATGATAGCTATAAGCCTATTCTTCTAAAATCGAGTAGATGGAAAGAGTCATAGACAAGTACTCGTTCATGATGTTGTTGTAAGAAAGTTAACATATGAAGATAAATATGCAAAAGGAGAGATAGTTAACATTTATCAAGAACTACCCATGGGGCTTTGGATTGACGATGAATGGGTGTACTGTTAAGGGACTCCTTGCGATAAGTCACTGGTTCAAATCCCCCGTGGCTGCTTAGGTAGTATTATATAGAAAAAACAAAAAAAAAACAAAAAACAAGAAAACAAAAACAAAAAAAACAAAAACAAAAAACAAAAAAACAAACAAACATTTATCAAGAACTGCAAGCATTAATTAACTATCTTATAGATTTATGTTCAAATGAAAGAGATTGAGTTTAGGATTTATTTTCAGGTTCAAGTAAATTTTATTATATTAAATCGAATTGAATTTTAATACTTTATGTTTTAGTTTTATGTGTTTATACTAATTTACTTGTTTATTTTATGCTTGATGATTAGGTACAACACTAGCATGTTGCCTACAAAAGGAAGAAATTGCATTGCCATTGAAAAAGACCCACTACAATGCAATTTTATTCAACAAATAATTAATTCTCTTCAATTTCTTCCAGATGAAATGCAAGAAGTTGGTTTGAGGAAAATAGATTTTAATGAATCACGTGTAAAAAAGGCAAAAGAACCTCAACCATTGTTATATGGAATAATTGGAAAATGATACTTTGGGATATTTGCAGACATGAAACTGAAACAGAAAATATTGTGGAAGAAGAAAATAATGAAGCTCTAGAAGATGATGAACATGGATTATATGATATTGTTGATGAACTTTAAGTTATGCTTGCAAATCAAGCTCAATTTTGAGAGCTATTCATTAGTTTTACTTGTAATGTTTTGACTTTGAGATTTTATGAGAAGAATGAGTATTTGATTATTGTTGTTATATGTTTAATATTTGTATTATCTGATTTTCACTTTAATTTTTATGTGAATCATTTTTTTTTTACGTAAAAAAATTGTGATTACTATTAATTTTTAACAAAAAAAAAATGCTATTTTTTTAAAGTCTTGTTCTTAGGATTTTTCCATAAAAATTGTTTATTTGACATGTCATTTTAAACAAAAAGTCTCAAAATGTGTATTTTTTTTATCAAATGGTTAAAATTGTTGTTTTTTTAGTGACAATTAGTTGATGTGCATTGAAATATTAATTAAAATTATATAAACATATAGAAAATACTAACTTTAAAATATTCATCCTTTTTTGTTTTTTAACTATGCGAAAAAATTAAGATTTCATTCCAAAAAAATTGAAAAGGAAAAAAAACATAAATACACTTAAAAATAAATATCTTAGGGAAGAAGAAAATATTAGAAAATTTAAAGTGTCAAAAATAAACCCTCTAAAAAAAGGGGTTGATGTTGCATCAACACTTTTTAAAATAATCATGAAAATCACTCACATGTAAAAAAAAAAAAAAAATCCATACTTGATACATAAGAAAATTTAAAGTGCCAAAAATATGCTCTAAAAAAACAGGTGTATTCTAAATCACCAATTTTCGAAATCGGGGGATTTTTTTGCTACCTCAAAAAAGGATAATCGGTAATTTTCTCATTTAATCAGTAAATATGTTCACATTATAAGGTGTTCTCCTATTAATAATGACCAATTCAATAAGGTGACCACCTTTCTTTAGAAAATTCTTCCCACATCTTCCCAATTTTAGCTACAATTATTCAACATGAAACAAAATGTCCTCAATCCTTTTGAATGAATGGTTATCAAGAGAGGTCAAATATTTCTCTATCTACATAGCTCGCCTCTCATCAAATTAATCAAATACTTTATTCATCTTCTTCTAAAATTCATGACAATGATCAATTCCACTTGTATGAAAGTGAATCTCCCAAGAAATATAGGTTGTAATGACTCCAAAAGTCGTTGTTTTCTTCTCCTTGATGAAAAACTTCAACTTGCCATCCTTCTATTTTGGAATCACAATCTTGGGTACTACCAGAGCCCTTTACTTTTCAGAAAAATTTCCATATACTGTGCAAATAATTAAGCCCATTTAGAATAATAGGATCAATATTAGAAGTTAGCTTGATATTTTTTACATATCTAGTGTCAATCAAGTTATAATGGACAATTCACAACCCATTCAAATCACAACAAATCATATTCAGCAAGATTTGTGGACAACAAGGTTAGGTCAGAACCACTAGCTCTGATAACTTGTTGGGAAAAGGATGTACCCTAGATATTGACAAAGTTTGTAAAAAGAACAAAATAATAAAAAATGAATTCTTGTTGGGTTGAGTTATATTCTCTCCACAACTAGCCCACGTAGTTAACCAGGGGGTTAGACGGGGGGTGGAGCCCCCCCTTCATTGCGTCGTTTGCGTAGTGGGGGGGGGGGGGGGTCATAAGGGGTTTGAGGGGTGCAGGTAACCCCACTCTATTAGGTCTAGGGCAGTGCCCCAGAAAATTTTGGTTTTCAAACCTATGTTAGGTTGGGTGGACCCACCTATGGTTTTGTGCATAATTTTCGCACATGTTTTTGGACGCGATGGTTTTTGCTCCATGGTTTTGGACGCGATGGTTTTCGGTCCATGGTATTGGATGCTTCGGCATGTATAAAGATGCACTATAAAATTTAAAGGAACATAATAAAAAAATCAAGCTGGTAGTCCCGGTTTTGGGATCCAAGGGAAAATCTCTATGTATATGTGTTTTACATGTTATGCTCTCGCATTATTTATTTTCTGTGTTTTAGAATTCATATGCAGGTAATTTATGTATGGGGTCAAAACCTAAATTTGGTATCAAAGTTGTTTTAGCTTCAAGGGGACGCCTTTGTTGCTGAGGGGTTTCACTCAGGCCTATGGTTGACCCTGTTCAGTGGGAGATTTGTGAGATCGATTTTGGTGGTGAAAGAAGATGGCAAGCAGTGTAAAGATAGAGATCGAGAAATTTAATGGTCAGAGTTTTGAGTTGTGGAAACTCAAGATGGAGGATCTGTTGGTGGATAAAGATCAGTGGATCACAGTTGATCCAGGTACTAAACCAACGGAGTGTTCGACGAAGAATGGAAGAAGTTGGATCGGAAGGCAAAGAGCATAATATGATTGTGTGTCTCAGATTCAGTATTGCTGAATGTATCAGGGGAAGCTACGGTGAAGGATTTGTGGGACAAGTTAGGGATTTTGTACCAATCTAAGTCTTTGGTGAATAAACGGTTCCTCCGTAGAAAGCTATATAACCTGAGGATGAAAGATGGAGACTTGTTGACAGAGCATCTGAACGCATTTAATATTGTGGTAAGTCAGCTAGCATTTGTTGATATTAAAATTTCATATGAATATAAGTGCATTAGTTTGTTGTGTTCTCTATCAGATTCGTGGGATAGTCTGGTTATTGAAATAGGTAGCAATACAACTGCCCTGTAGTTTGATGAAATAGTCTCATCCTTGCCGACGGAGGAGATGAGACAAAAAAATATGGAGAGCCAGAATGGTGATGCCTTGTCTGTATGAGGACAGTCCTAGAACAGAAACAAAAATAATTCATCGATTGGAAAATCTAAATCTAGAGGGAGATCTAAATCACTAGGAAAACCTGTAAAAGTGGTTTGCTGGAAATGCGGAAAGGAAGGGCACTACAAAAGGGACTGTAAATCTAAAGCTCATGATAAAGGAAAGGGATCTGATGATGCTCCTTCTGCAGAGGTGAAAACCACCTCAGATGAAGGTGGGGATGTGTACTTGGCTTCTTCAAGTACACATGTAGATCATGAGGCATGGTTGATTGACTCAAGTGCATCCTTTCACTTCACTCCCCATAGAGAGTGGTTCTGCAAGTATGAGAAATACGATGGTGGTGATGTCTTCTTAGGGGATGATAGGAAGGCTAGAATCATTAGTCACGGAAAAGTAAAGTTGAAGTTTCAAGGTGGAAGAGTTAGAACACTTTCGGGTGTTCTACATATTCTTGCATTGGCCAGAAATCTGATTCTTGTAAGAAAGTTGGATGATGCAGGTGTAAAAATAGTGTTCGAGAAGGATACCTGCAAGATGGTTCCGGGAGAACTGGTATTGATGTGGGGAGTTCAGTTTGGAACTCTGTACAAGCTGCAAGGTAGAATTATTGTTGATGGGTGCAACAGTTCTATGGTTCCTGAAAGTAGAGCAGAACATCTAGTGGTCTCTAAAGAGAAGACCATGTTGTGGCATCAAAGGCTTGGACATATTGGAGAGAAGGGTCTTTGAAAACTTCATGGTAAAGGTATGGTAGAAGGTATGAGTAATAGCTCTCTGAACTTTGATTTCTGTGAAAATTGTGTATATGGAAAGCAGAATCAAGTGAGTTTCCCCTCTGGTGGTAAGAGGACAAAACATATATTAAAGCTTGTGCATAATGAAGTGTTTGGACCTGTGAAGGTTCCATCACTGGGTAAGTCTATGTACTATGTATCATTTATAGATGAATTCTCAAGGGATACATGGATATATTTCCTTAAGAAGAAATCTGAAGTCTTTGACAGGTTTAAAGAAT
Source organism: Pinus tabuliformis (assembly GCA_031772625.1). Lineage (NCBI taxonomy): Eukaryota > Viridiplantae > Streptophyta > Pinopsida > Pinales > Pinaceae > Pinus > Pinus tabuliformis. Next base: position 983,723,450 of record CM062817.1, on the reverse strand, counting down.
TCAAGGCTCTGGTGGAAAACCAGAAAGAGAAGAAGATAAAGGTGTTGAGGACAGATAACTATGGAGAGTTTTGCAGTAAGGAATTTGAAGAATTATGTAAGAAGTGTGGTATAGCACAACAGAAAAATACTCCATATACACCTCAGCAAAATGGAGTTGCAGAAAGAATGAACAAGACGTTGATGGAAAGGGCAAGAAGCATGCTCAGTGGTGTCGGGTTAGGACAGGAATTCTGGGCAGAGGCCGTGGAAATAACATGTTACCTGGTCAACTGATCACCTTCATCAGCATTGGAGGATAAAACTCCACAAGAGATATGGACTGGTAAGAAACTCTCTCTTTCACATCTAAGGGTATTTAGATGTGATGCATATGTACATGTTCCAAAGGAGAAAAGAACCAAGTTGGATAGTAAATCTTAAAAGTGCATCTTTATCAGGTATAAGGATGGTTTAAAGGGTTATAAGCTTTGGAATCCAGTAACAAGGAAGGTTGTGTACAGCCGAGATGTGGTGTTCAGAGAGGTAAAATATGTTATTAAACATGAAATCCAACCAAAGAAACCTGAGAAGATAGAGCTTGAGCTTAAGGAGGAAGAATCATACTCTACAGCAGAATCAGAAGATGAAGAGCCACAAACTCTAGGTGTGAGAAGATCAGTGCGAGAAAGAAGGCAGCCAAAAAGGTATAGTCCATCTACTTTCTGTTCAATTTTTCTTTATCTATTACTGATGATGATCCCATAACTGTGAAGGAATCAGTAGATTCAGAGGATGGAAAACTCTGGAAAGAGGCCATGGTTGATGAAATGGCATCTTTGCACAAAAATGAGGCTTGGGATCTGGTGGAGTTGCCGGCTAGAAGGAAATACATTGGCAACAAATGGGTGTTCAAGAAGAAGATAAATGTAGAAGGAAAGGTGGAGAAATACAAAGCTCGGTTGGTAGCAAAAGGTTATTCCCAGGTGCCAGGAATTTATTTTGGTGATATTCTTTCTCTTGTTGCCAAGGTAACTTATATTATATTACTTTTATCTGTTGTTGTTGTTTTTTATTTTGAGGTAGAACAGATGGATGTGAAGACAACATTTCTTCAAGGGGATCTGGAAGAAGAAATCTACATGAAGCAACCTGAAGGCTTTGTGTTGAAGGGTAAAAAAGAACTAGTATGCAAGTTAAAGAAGTCTCTGTATGGGTTAAAACAGTCACCAAGGATGTGGTATAAAAAATTTGATACATTTATACTGGGGACTTGGCTTCACCATAAGCAAAGAAGATCATTATGTGTATTTTAAATTAATTGATGGCCATGTTATTTATCTGGTCTTGTATGTGGATGATATGTTGCTCGTTGGAAACGAAAAAGGAATTATCCAGGATTTGAAGACCAAATTACCCTCCAAATTCGACATGAAAGATCTTGGTGCTACAAACTATATTTTGGGCATGGAAATTAAAAGAGACTAGGCAAAGAAGAAGCTTTTGTTAAACCAGAGGAAGTATGTCGAGACAATACTACAAGCGTTTAATATGCAGGATAGTAAACCGGTGAAGGTTCCTATTCCTGTAGGTGTGAGGTTATCTACTTAACAGTGTCCCAAGACACAAGAAGAGGAAGAGGACATGTCCCGTCTTCCATATGCAAGTGCAGTCAGTAGCCTGATGTATGCAACGGTCTGTACTAGACTAGACATTGGACATGTAGTAGGAGTATTGAGCAGGTTTATGTCAAAACCAGGAAGGAGCACTGGACAACAGTGAAGTGGGTTTTCAAGTATTTGCGTGGCACTAGTGATTATGGTTTGTGCTACCAAGGAAGACCAGGATTGGATAGAGTGTTGGATATTCGTGGCTTTGTTGATGCAGACTGGGCTGGAGATCTGGATCAGAGAAAATATACAAGTGGGTATGTGTTTAACCTATTTGGAGGTGCAGTTAGTTGGATGAGTAAGAAACAATTTGTAGTGGCTCTATCAACTATAGAGATAGAATTCATGACAGCCACTCATACAAGAAAGGAAGCAGTTTGGTTGCAGAGATTGTGTTCAAGTATGGGGTTAGTATAGGGAGCTTAAGGATATACTGTGATAGCCAAAGTGCAATTTTCTTGGCAAAAAACCTTGCATATCATTCAAATACGAAGCACATTGATGTTCAGTATCACTTTGTGAGGGATACTATAGAAGACAAAAAGGTGTTGTTGGTAAAGGTGGACACTTTGAAGAATACTACAGATGCATTGACAAAATTTGTGAGCTCCGAGAAGTTCTCTTGGTGTGGAGAAACAACGGGCATTGTCGGGCTGGATAAATGACTAAGCTCTTTTGTCGCCCCCTGTGGAAAGAAAACAAAAAGTGGGAGAATGTTGGGTTGTGTTATATTCTTTCCACGACTAGCCCACAAAGTTAACCGGGGGGTTAGAGGGGGGCGGAGCCCCCCCTTCGTTGTGCCAATTGCGTAGCGGGGGGGTCACAGGGGGGTTTGAGGGGTGCAGGTAACCCCCCTCTATGGGGTCTGGGGCAGCACCCTAGAAAATTTTGGTTTTGGAACCTATGTTAGGTTAGGTGGACCCACCTATGGTTTTGTGCATGATTTTCGCACATGTTTTTGGACTCGATGGTTTTCAGTCCATGGTTTTGGACGTGATGGTTTTCGGTCCATGGTATTGGATGCTTCGGCATGTATAAATATGTATTATAACATTGGAAGGAACATAACAAAAAAATCAAGCTAGTAGTCTCGGTTTTGGGATCCAGGGGAAAATCTCTATGTATATGTGTTTTATGTGTTATGCTCTCCCATTATTTATTTTCTGTGTTTTAGAATTCGTATGCAGGTAATTTTTGTACGGGTTTAAAACCTACAATTCCAAGATGATTGGTGGCATCTAGAGACATTGTTACAACATTGAAGCACAAAACATTAGATCAAAACATCATAATCACTAATAACTAATTCATCATGATATTTTCACACATCGCCACACATTACAATCAACCCATAAGTTATTTATTTCTACTAACCAAATATAAGCAAATTCCTTGAACCAGGAAGATCTAATCCACAAGAAATGGTCCATGATTATAGGTAATTCTAAGAAATTTGTAATCTTCCATTAGCTTAGTTGATTGTCGCAACTAATCTCACCATTTATATAAACATACCTTCAACCACTCAATTGATTATTATATGAGTTGACCCACCAATAATATAGTTGACCATTTAGTTGACTTCTACACTGATCAATGCATAGAGTGTCTAATCTATTTCTATGTTCATTTCTCTTCAAGCCAACTGATAAGTTATCGAGTCAATCATCTCATGAACTTCTCTATTAATTGACTTGAATGACTATCTCTAGTAAATGTGTAATGAACCAAAATAACCTAAGGTCTTGACATAGGTTCCAATAGGTTATCCTTGTGATCCCCAATAAAAAACCCAAAGGGTGGCAATAACCGAAGGTGGAGGTGGCAATACTAGTGAAGAACGCTATCGCTGCCTTAGCCACCATTGCCTCTACAGAACTAGCTATCATTGCCCCTGTAGATCCTTCCCTCGGCAGCCTCCTACTGCTGAGGCCAACTAGACCATGCAACCCTCTAAGGAGGGATATCCCCACTCATCCACGCAACTAGGGATTGAAGAAAACGCAGAATCCTTCACATATCTAATCGCAGAGAATGGAGTTCCAAGGAACATGCCATCAGTCAACAAATTTGTAAAGAAACTCAAAAGTATCCCAGAGATTTCTCTCCCTCCATCACTTCCAGGAAGAGCAGCCATCTCTCTGGAAGAATGCGAACTGTTAGGACAGTTCACAGGGCTATGTCCTTCTCCCAAATCAGTGCAAAAATGGGTGGAAAGAAACTGGAATGCAACCACACAGGGGAAGATAGCAATTCGATTCTGTGGAAGGGGATACTACACCTTTCTCTTTGAAACAAAGGAGGACAAAGATCTGATATTTAGAAACGGACCTTACTTCATGGACTCCGAAGTTTTATACCTGAACAGATGGATGCCAGACTTTGATCTAGAGATGGATTTCTGAATGATGTGCCTATGTGGGTCAGGCTCCTGCATCTTCCTCTTCACTGCTAGGGAGACGAATCTGTGAAGGCTATAGGAAACGCAGTGGGAAAATATATTGAAAGATGTGAGCCAAAAGATAACATGCACCCGTGCGCAAGAATATGTGTGGAAGTAGATCTCGGAAAAGGCCTCCTAGAAGCAATAAAGATCAAGGTCGACCAGTGGACACACATTCAGCAGTTGGACTACGAGAAAATACCATTTAAATGCAAGGTATGTCACGAGTATGGTCATTTTGCAAATAGGTGTCTTAAAAAAGTAGAGCATGAAAATTTAGAAGAGCAAGAACCTACATGGGAACAAGTGAAAAGGAAGAAACCTACCGACAAGCAGATAGTATCAAATATGTATCAGTCCTAAGAAGCAGATGAAACAACCTCTCAGCCTCCGGCGAAGGTTACTCCTCTTGATCACACAACTCCGAATCCTTTTGAGCCACTAGAAGACTCCTTTGATCCACCCTCTCCCAGATCCCCTCCCTCAAACCCTACCTCTTTAGCTCTCATATCCACCCCCAACCCTATATCCTCCCCACCTCCTCCCTCAGTGGACCGCATCCTTACTAGAAAAAAAGCCAAAGAAATTCCCCAAGCCTGGGATCAGCAAAAAAAAGTGGGAAGGAAATCCAATAAAGAAATCAGAGATGAGGCAGCAGCTAAAGAAATGGCCCTAGGAATGCAACATCTAATGGATTCATTCATTGGGAAATAAACAAGAAGTCATGAAAAAACTTAGCAAAGAGGAAAGGGAGGATCACACCAACACAACAGTAAATAATGATAGTGGTCTCCTGGAATTGTCACAGCCTTGGCACCTCCTTCAAAGTTAATGCAACTAGAGACATTTTAGTCAAGGAACAACCAAACATAAATATGATCCAAGAGACCAAACTAAATAAGCAAGAAAATCAAAAAATGATTCAAAAACTAAAAAATTATGAAGAAGTAGTGTTAGAAGCCACATGAGCATCAGGAGGAATCAACACTATCTGGGATAAACGAAAATGGGAACTAATGACCCAAAAAATCAGCAGACACTGGATTAGAATAGAGTTGAGGAATCTCAAAACAAAAGAACAGTATAGCATTTTAAATATGTATTCTTCAAATAACTATAGAGAGAAAGAACAATGTTGGAAATTAGTTAAAGAAGAAATAGCAAAGAGACAAAGTGGGCACTTAATCCTGGGAGGAGACTTAAATCTAATAAGGAATACAAAAGAAAATTTTGGCGGAATCTTCCACAACGATCCGTCAAGGGAAGCTCTTGAAGGAATAATTTAAGAACACAAATTAATAGACATTCCACCAAGCAATGGAAAATACACTTGGAACAAAAAAATAATTGGAAAAAAAAACAGAAAAGGAAGGTTGGACAAAATTCTTATTCATGAAAGCATAGCAGCTGCCTACACCCTGGTGAAAAGTAAAATTGTTCACAACTCAGCTTCAGATCATAAGTCGGTGGTGTTAACCTTGGGGAAACTGGAAAATCAAGGACCCCTTCCCTTCAAATATAATCTAATTTGGGACAGTAAGGAATATTTTGACAAAAAAATAAAGGATAGCTGGAAACAAAGTGTCACAAGATCTCCCCAGTATGTTTTGGAAACTAAGCTAAAGAACCTGAGGATACACCTAAAAAATTGGGCAAAATAAGATGATCTCCGGGACAAAGCCAGGAAAATCGAATTGAAAAAAAAAATGGATAATCTTTGCAAGGAAAAAGAGAACAAGGAAGAATGCCAGCAAGATCATATACAAGAAAAGGAAATATATCTGGAAATATATAAGAAAAATAGGCAAGAAGAAGAGGAAAGCAGACTGAAATCAAGATGCCTCTGGCTAAAATCCGGATACAAAAATATAGTCTTCTTTCATAATACAATGAAAATAAGGAGGTCAAAAAATCAGATTGAACAAATTCAAGTAAATGGTCAATAAATAAAAGGAGTTGAAGTAGTAAAAACCGCAGCGCATAAACACTTTAAAGAAATCCTCTCAACAAGTGACAAACAGGCAGCTAATGAAGAAATTTTTCAGCATATAACAAAAAAATTAAGTGACCAGCAAAACAGGGAATGAGACAAAGAAATTACTGAGGAAGAAGTCAAAGAAGCTATGTGGAATCTCCACCTTGATAAGGCACCAGGTCCAAATGGGTTTACAATGGCCTTTTACAGACAACATTGGGAAATTATCAAAAAAGACCTAATGAGAATGCTCAAAAATGCTTTTCAGATAAAAAAGATTCGAGGAAATACTAAATCCTCCTTCCTAGCCCTCATTCCCAAAGAACCCAATCCTACAAATTTTAATAGATACATGGAAATCTCGCTTTGCAACTCGTCTTATAAGATACTTACCAAAATCCTAGCAAACAAAATGAAAAAATTACTCCCAAAAATAATTTCAGAGAACCAAGGAGGATTTTTCCCCAAGAGGCAAATCATAGGCAATGTGATAATTGTTCAGGAGGCTATCCACATCAGTATCCAAAGAAAGGAAAGAGGAATGATTGTTAAGTTAGATATGGCTAATTCTTTTGATAGAGTTAACCATAATTTTCTTGCAGCAACTCTCGAAAGGTTTGGTTTTTCAACAAATTTCTTTGAGATTATCCAGGCATGTATACCAAATCCTTGGATAGCTCCTCTAATCAATGGTCGACCCAGTAAATTCTTCCAAAGCACATGAGGTCTAAGGCAAGGCTATCCACTTTCTCCATTCTTGTACATCATCATGGCTGAATCGCTGAGTGCTATTCTAGAAAATCAGAGAAAAAAGAAAAAAATAATAGGGATCCACATTTCGAGAGGAGTCAAAGATATAAAACACTCTCTCTTTGCATATGATACCCTTATCATAGGCAGGGCATCTTGCATTATTGCAAAACGTTTCAAAAAAATCTTGGATGAATTTCTCCTAGCCTCAGGAGGAACCTTAAACAACTTCAAATGCAGAATTTATTGTTGGAACACCCCAACATCAACAATGCAGCGTATCTCACAAATTCTGAAAATACCCCTACAAATAAATTGGACCCACTTCACTTATCTTGGGCTACCCTTAGCAAAGGAAGTGGTAAAATCAGAATTCTGGAATAGGCAAGTGGAGAAAATGAGGGGAAAAATTCAGAACTGGGGAGTGATGTGGCTCAACCTGGCAGGAAGAGTGACACTGATTAAAGCACTTCTCTCGGCCTTGCCTATATATTAGTATGCAATCATTATGGCTCCGGCAAGCACCCATAAGCAAATGGAACTAATAATTAGAAGCTTCCTCTGGCAAGGAGGAAACCAAGATAATAAAAAAATTAGCCTCGTTAAATGGGAGCAAGTTACTCTTCCCTATGAAAAAGGAGGTATAGCAATAAGACTGCTAGGACTAATGAACATTGCCCTAGGGACAAAAATTATCTGGAGAATGATAAATGGGAATGGCCACTGGTGGGAAAAAGTACTAACAATGAAATACTTGAATGGTCATAGAACAAATTTGCTCAATGATACTATTCCAAACAGGCCATGCACCCAAATCTGGAAATTGGTTAAAAGGATAATTCCTCTTATTAGAGATCAAATATCCAAAAATCTAGGGAATGGCAATACTATTTCTATTTGGAAGGATAGAATAATGGGGAAAACCCCCTTAAATTAGCAAAAAAATTTAAGGGGCCTTCAGATATGGATGGAAGAACAAAGTTTTAACACATTTTATTCTCTTTCGGATTGGGATCAAAATAACTGGGTTAGATGGAAAAAGCTAGCCACTCCACCAAGATGTAAAAGTCAGTGGGAAATTTTAAAAGTCCATTTGGCTGGGGTTGCGCCCATAAACATAGAAGAGCAGGATGAATTTGTTTGGGACCCAAATGGAGGGGATTACACAGTGAAATCGGGGTACAACCTCCTCCAAAAACTTCACAATCAAAATCATTGGAGTCTTTGGAAGGCAACATGGAATTCAGAGAGTCTACCCAAAATTAAATTCTTCACATGGACCCTTCTCAAAGGTAAAATTCTTACCTCTGAAAATTAAGAAAAAAAGGAATACAAGGGCCCTCAAAATGTGTCATGTGTAAAAAGGAGGAAGAAACTATCCAACACCTCTTCGTTAACTGTATGGCGGCAAGGTAGTGCTGGAAACAGGCAACAAGTCCTTTGGAAATAAACATAAATCCAACAATCCAGTTGACAATTCTTCATAAAAACTGGGATAAAAGCTACCCATATACAAAGAAAAAAAAGGCAACAATAAAAAGGATATGGAAATGTCTCCCTTCAATCCTATGTTGGCAAATTTGGTTAGCCCGAAATAAATGCATTTTCAAAGAACAAAAGCCAAATCTAGGCAAGATCTTAGCAAAAACTTGGAGCCAAGTTGCAAAGATAATCAGTACAAATGGAATCTCAAAAATGGACCAAAATAATTTACAACAAGAAGAGAAATACTGGTACAATAAAGCAATGCTAGAAAACAAAGAAAAAGCAGCAATTACAACAAATAATAAATAATCCCACACAAACAAGAATTGGAAATTAAGATTTGAGAACAAAGAATTTGTAGAATGGATAAATGGAACAAAAGAGACACATTATCTTTTTTGACGGAGGTACAAAAAATAACCCAGGAAAAGTAGGGGCAGGAGGAGTTATACTAGAACCAAATGGACAAAAAATAATAACCTATGAATGGAGCTTGGGTGAAATGACAAACAACAGGGCTGAAGCATATAACCTTCTCCTTGGCACAAGGCTTTTAAGCACAAATGCATTCAAAAACCATATAATAATAGGGTACTTCGCTATCATAATAGCCGCTCTGGATTCGAATAGGGACTTCAAAAGCATAGCCATAAATAAAATATATCAAAGGATCAGAGCAAGTTTTGAAAGTCTGGGAAATATAACCTTAAAGCACATCCTGAGAAACCAAAATAAGGACGCGGATAGCCATGCCAACAAAGAAATTGACAGACCAGTTGGCATAGTCAAAGAGAACAATGAAGTTTATGAAGAAAGTATCCCTTGACCCCCTCTCCCAGTATAAAGAATGAGAATGTATACCATGATCCACATGTATCAGTGCAGGCTCCCAGGTGACCTGAGACAGTTTGGCAATCAACAGCAGCAGGTTTCTTCACAACAGAGACCAATAAGACAGGACCAGAAACCACAAATCAATGAAGAAAGGCCGCAAAGTAGGAGTGCGGAGACTGATGAAGAATCATTGCACAGGTATCGTGGGATTCTGGAGATCAATGGCCGAGGTCTGATTTTAGTTGCAGTGGAAGAGGATCTCGGAAATGTCGTCACGGCCGTCAATGGTGGCAGATCAATGGCCATCAGGAACTTTCTTGCACGAGAGTTAGAAAATAAGAAAAGGATGGATTGTAAATCGAAATGGTATTTCGGGCAGAGTTTCAGCGGTAAGTGGTTTCGGGAGAGAACCACCCGATTCCACTCACTGATGGACACGTATCATGAGGGTGGTGTGAGATTACCACCTTTTTAGGCGGGTACTCTCCGCGTGATTTACCCGCCCGATATTCATGCCAACCATTGGATCTATCGTGTGAGGATCGATGACGAAAGTGGGACGTGCAAGTTGTTTAACCGGTCAGATCTGACGGAGGATTTTCTATGGTGGAGATCATGTCTTATAAAGGTAAGATTTTAAGATTGTGCCAAGGCTTTGGAAAAGCGGAAATCATCAATTATCGTGTATTATGTATATGCTGACATTTTGAGGATAATGCTCTTTGACTTTATCCGCCTCTTCAAAAGTGAAGTCATTTTTTGTAGTCCAAGTCATATTTGTTGAAGTTTATGGATTCTAGGTGGCAAAAGTATTTGCGGGGACTGCGCTCCCATATATGCACTACTTTTGAACCTGCCCTCCTTTGATTGTACAAGGAACTAACTTCCTTTCCATTTTTTTTGCAATATATAAAAAGTAACCGACTGTGTTAAAAAAAAAAAAAACAAAAACAAAAAAAAACCCAAAGGATAGTTATTTTCTATGGGTATATAGGTGATCAACCTCTATTTCTTCTAAATCTTAAACCTTGCTAGATCATTATAAGTGTATTTCACCATATGAAACACTTGTGTGGTCAAGAGGGTAATATATTGAAATATTGATTTGACCCTAAATATCAAAATTGTCTAAGATGTCACTGCTAAGAGATTTGAACATTCACTCACCTCTTTATCATTGACCCCCTTTTATGGGGATTCCTCAACATTTTCACTAGTGTAGTTCCATTTTCTCATGATAAATTCTTCAAATAATTCCATATTGAATTGGAGAAGTCTCATTCAATAAAAAATGGTTTATGATTTGTCTCCTTCTCTATAAGAAAAGCACATACTAGTCCCACACTACACTTTCCTATGCAAGTTATTCCATGTTAGTGTTTTATTTATTATGGCAAGCCACAAAATGTCCGTGTTTTTATAGGTTCTTTTAATTTCCAAATTCCAAGTCACTGCCTTCTTGAATATTCCTCTTATGCATGTGTATAGGCTATATAGTAGCCCCATTTCACAAATTATTATACCCCTGAAGAATTAGCTATATACACCAGTTAATCATCATTATACTTGAATTGAAAAAGACTCTTACAAACTCTAACTTGAATTTGTTTCTCTCGTCCTATATCGAAAGATAATCTTAACAATTTCTACTTGAATCCGTTCCACTCTCATCCTATCTTGAAAGGCACTCTTTATTACTTATATTAAAAGAGACTCTTACTAGTTCCTACATGAATTGCGGAAGATCTAATCCACAAGAAAGGGTCTTTCTTCTCCTTGATGAAAAACTTCACTCGGTCATCCTTCGGATCTAGAATCACAATATTGGTGTCTACCAAAGCCCTTTAAATTTTAGAAAAGTTTACATATATGGTGCACATAATTAAGACCATTTAGAATAAAATAATCAGTCTTGGAAGTTAGCCTCAGATGCTTTAAATATTTGGTCTCAATCAGGTTATAGTGGACAAATCAACAACCCAAAGTCAAATCATAACAAATCATACTTGCAAGATTTTTGGATAATAAGTCTAGAACATAACCACTAGCTCTATTACAACATTAGGAAAGGATGTAACCTAGATATCGACAAATAATATAAAAAAAAAAAAAAAAAAAAAGATATAAAATGTATCCCAAGATTACTTGTGGTTTCTAGAGACATTGTTACAACAGTGAAGTGCCAAACATTATGATTAAACATCACAATGAATGATAAGTAATTAATCATGATATTTTCACACATCACCACACATTACAATAAACCCATAATATCTTTCTTTATACTCGCCATATATAACCAACTTCCTTGAATCGGGGTAGATCTAAACCACAAGCAATGGTCCACGATTGTAGCTAATTCCAAAAAAATTGTAATCTTTCATTGGATTTTTTAATTGTCGCAGTTGATTCGACCATTTATTAAAACATAGCTTCAACCAGTCAATTAATTTTACTATGAGTTCACCCATAAACAATATATTTACCATTTATTTGACCTCTCTACCAATCAATGCATCAAATATCCAATCAATTTCTTAATCGACTACTCTGCAAGTCTACAGATCGATTATGTAGTTGATCATCTCATCAAATTATATATTAATTGACTTGATTGACTATCTCCAGTAGAGGTGTGATGAACCAACATAACCTAATATATTGATATAAGTTCCAATAGGTTATCCTTGGAAACCCCATCAAAAAACCCCAAGGGTAGTTGTCGTCAATGGGTAATTAGGTGGTCTACTTCTACTTCTTCTTAATATTAAACCTTGTTAGATCATTATAGGTCTATTTCATCATATGAAACATTTGTGTGGTAAAGAAGGTAATATCTTGAAATATGATTTCACCCTAGATATCCAAATTGTCTAAAGTACCACTACTAAGAGATTTGGACGTTCACTCACCTCTTTATCATTGAGCCACTTTTACGACGATTCCTCATAATTTTCACTAGTATAGTTCCATTTTCTCATGATAAATTATTCAAGGAATCCAATATTGATTTGGAGAAGTCTCATTCAATGAAAAATGGTTTATGATTCATCTCCTTATCTTCAAAAAAATAACATACCAGTGCCACACCACACTCTCCTATAAAATCTATCTCGTGTTAGCATTTTATGTGTTACGTAAAGCCACAAAATGTCCATGTTTTTAGAGGTACTTTTAATTTCCAAATTCCTAGTCACCACTATCTTGACTCTTCCTCTTATGCACGTGGATATGTTATGTAGTAGCCTCATTTGGAAATGTAGTATACCCCTGAAGAATTATCTATTTGCATCAATTCATCCTCTTTATTACTTAGATCGAAATAATCGCTTACCAATTCTACTTGAATGTGTTCCACATTCATCCTATCTTGAAAGAGACACTTACCAGTTACTACTTGAATTTATTCCACTCTCATCCTATCCTGAAAGAGAATCCTACCAGTTACTACTTTAATTTGTTCCACTCTCATCCTATCTTGAAAGAGAATCTTTGTTACTTAATTGAAAGAGGCTCTTACTAGTTCCTATTATCACTCTTGGAAGCTCTCCTAGGTTGCAGCTCGGAGATGCCTGCTAACATATAATCTTCAATATTGTTCTCAGAACTATTGGAATGCATGAAGGTTTGGATCAAGCCAGATAACCATTTCAACTCTATTTTTACTCAAGACATGCATGAACACCCTCAGCTTTACGAGGCTTTAGACCACTAATGCTCAATAGTTTGCAGATTCAATGGATAGATGGAGAATACCGACTGTACCAGCAGATGCATATATAAACATGAATGACCAGCTACAGGAAGTAAATGAAGCTTGCAAATATAATTTATCAACGCAGAGATAAGATGACAATTATCTGGCATTAGACACAAAATAAACATGAACAACCTATTCAAGTGCAAGCTTAGAACAAAATAGAAAATGGAAATTGAACATATAACAACAAAAGAAGCTTATATTGCTAGAATGAGATGAGAATCTTGAGTAGCAAAGTATCCACAATCTCTAGAAGTTGAACCCATGTTACTCTAAACTTTCAAATATTTATAGGCCTTTTTACAATGCTTTCGAGCCTTCTGAGGCTCGAGAGGTCTTAATCTATCCCTCTGTCTTTTTAACTGTTTGATGCCCTGACTAGGCAAGTGTGGGCTTGGAGGTTTCTTCTTCTGATAGCAGAGTAACTGCATTACGTTAGTTTTTTGCGCTGTCTGGGAGCTCGCTCGTGCAAGCGATGCTCCATGATCGTTTGTTGGTTTTGGATGAGTTGTGTTGTCGCCTTTCCCCTTTTAGCCTTCTATCTCACAGTATCTATCTCCCGGCCTCTGCTAGGTGATGGAATGGGACTATGGCCCTTTGAAATCCCTTCAAAATGAGAACAATGACTATTTTCTATTTAATACAGAAAAACACTAAAACACTGTAAAATCCCTCCCATCTCTGTTTATTTCGGACTTCAAAAGTCCTCAAATATGGTCTATTCATCTATCGGGTCTGCCCTCTGGGTCCCTGTCGCATGTCGCACATGGCCTGTTATAATCTTCCCTTTGTATTTTTGGAATATGTTAAAAAACACTAAAAACCATGAAAAATCGGCTTTGGCGGACCTAAAATTCTATATATTTTCATTCCCGAACCCCTTCGGGTCTAGGTGTTATCGCATCGGCACTGCCCCAAGGTTCCCTTTGTATTTCGTTAAATAACGAAAAACTGTGAAAATGCATTAAAAATGGCCTTTCTGCAGACTTCAAATATTATGCAATATCATGTATATAACCATCGAGTCCGGTTAATCGCATTGCACATATGCCTATGTAACGGCCCCGCTCCATAATGTTTCCCTGATTGCGATCCATTGATGCAATTAATCGCAATCGCATATCGCTCATGCCCCGGGCCCATGGTGAGCACTCCTTGTATTTTCCGATAGTGATCCTGTGACGCGATGTGGGCCGTCGATCTACGCGCTTGATCGGCAGTCCACATTGCATCGCCAATCGTTGTCACAAGTTCCATACAACCTGTGCCGATATCTGCTAATTGCCTCCGTCGATTGTGACCTGCCGATCAGAGATCGCTGATCAGGGGTGTCTTCCGCCCAACCTTAAGTCCTCCTCTGTGTTGGCCAATTACGATTTGCCGATTAGATCTCGGCCGTTAATTGGCCAGATCTAATAGTTGTTGTGCATTTGACTGTGTATGCCTTTGATACTTGGTTTTTTCATTGTTTTTATGTGTTTTTGCCTTCCGATAGTGCATTTCCACCATGAAAAGGGTTCTTCTCCTGCATTGGCTTTTATCCTTGGCATGATTTTACTAGCTTTCGAAGACTTTAAAGACCATATTTGGATTCATTTTTGGGCCATTTGCCAACAAGGCTAACATTGGCTCCTTCTGGGGATGAAAGCCTCCCTGTGAGGTTTCAAGAATTGCAGAACAATGCTTTTCCTGTTAAAACCAAAATCAGATCTTCCTCCTAGTGTTCCATTGGGCATGGAGTCTATTTTGCAACAAAATAAAAACTGAAAAAAAAAAAAAAAAAAAACAAAACAAAACAAAAACAAAAAAAAAAACAAAACAAAAACAAAAAAAAAAAAAAAAAAAAACAAAAACAAAAAACAAAAAACAAAAAAAAAAACAAAAACAAAACAAAAAACAAAAAAACAAAACAAAAACAAAACAAAACAAAACAAAAAACAAAAAACAAAACAAAAAACAAAAAACAAAAAAAAAAAAAAAACAAAAAACAAAAAAACAAAAAACAAAAAAAAAAAAAACAAAAAACAAAAACAAAAAAAAAACCAAAAAAACCAAAAAAAAAAACAAAAAAAAAACAAAACAAAACAAAAACAACAAAGAGAACAAAAACACATATTTACAATACCAAGGCTTTAAAGCCTTAAATGAATGAAATAAACTTTGAAGAACCACCTATTGACTGTGCCATCAAAAACATCTCCTCCTTCCAGACTATGCAGAATAAAGGTATTGTTGTGCTGAATTTGAGCGATGACAAATGAACCTGTCCATAAGGAATCAAACTTACCATGGTTTCCCTTCTTTTCCTTCAATTCATCCCATTTGAGAACCCAGTCACCAAATTGAAAATTGTCCCATTTTATCTTTCTACCAAAGGTTTCTTTTTCTTGGTCAATGTGCATTTTTGAAAATTCATCAAAGATTTGTAAAAGCCTATTAATTTCATCATTCTCTTCAAAAAATTTCTAGTATTTGACATTGTCAAGAAAAGATGGTCTATATTTCACCTCATCTCTGTATGCTTTCAGCCTTGGATGCTTTTCTTGGAAAGTTTTGTTGACCTACTGAATGATAAGGTCTATATCTCCAAACATTTTCAAGCCTTTGATGACCATTTCTTTAGCAGCGTTTAAGACCAACATCAAGGCTTCGTACTCTGTTGAGTTATTTGTGACCTGAAAGGTTACTTTGAAAGATGAATGAATTCATTCCTATGTGGGGGACACAAGGACTACACATGCCCCTGTAGTTTCTTTAGAGCAAGATCCATCAAATAACATGTCCCAAATTTTTGGGCCTTCTTCCTCTGTGATCTGGCAAACTGGTTTTTTAAGCTGCGTGGAGGCCAACTGAGATTCTTCAATCTGAAGAAAACAAGCTCCAAAATCAGTGTCGACGGCATAGATGGGATGGTTAGTGGGACTCCTTTCATCACTGACAATATAAGCCAACTGAGCCTCTCTGTACAATCTCCTATTTTCACCTCCAAAAACTGGGATAGTAGCATAGGATAGATCATTTTGCAATGTTCCACCTAATCTCTTGATCTAGCCTCTGGAAAGAAACATGCCAAACTTCAAGGGTACATCTTCTACCACAATATCCATCATCATGTTTTTCATGGACAGTTGAGACAAGGTGATGGCTAGATCCTTGATTAATCCCAAACACTTCACTTTTCTAGAGTAAAAAAAACAGGTCATGATAAGGCTTGGTAATGTCAAGACCCAACTTATCCATGACAGCCTTGGGTATTAGATTATGGCTAGCTGCTATGTCTAGAAGGCAGTTATGAAGGATTTTGTCATGAATAGTCAGAGAGACATAGAATGATGGAGAGTTGTCTTCACAATTTTCAATCAGTGGGCTGAGAATAATAGTTGGTTTTTCATCTTGCAGATTTACATAGTCAGTGGAGGCTTGGATGGCTTTAGGCTCAAGGGCCTCGAGGATGGATCTTTTGAAGAACTCATTCTTCACTAGTTCAATCAGAGGTATAGGTATTCTTAGCTTCTGAATTTCTGATTGAAAATTGAAAGGAGAAGGAGACTTGTCAAGGCCTCTTACCTCGTGCGCTGGAGCTTTGACGATGATAGGATCCACTGCTAGTCGCTTCTACTTATTAGCTTGTTGTACTGCAGGGACAACAGCTCTTTGAACAAGATTTTCCTTGGTATTATTCATCTTTGACCTTAGATTATATATGTGCTGATATTCAGTTTGTAGAATAGCTTCACTGCCCCACTCTTGGCTGATCTAGTCATTGAATAATGACTTTTCATAGGAAGCTAAGGTCAAAAAAGGGGCACTTCCTTTGTCTTCCATACAATGGATCTCATCATCTTCATCAAAATGCTCCTCTTCCAAGACTACATTTAGAAAAGGGGTCTTCATTGGCATCTTTGCTTCTTTGCAAAATCTACAACTGCTCATTGGCTCTTCTATATGGATTTGGATTTCTAGGAGCAAGGGCATTAGGAACCCCTCCTTTCCTAGGGTGCTGCTCAACCTTTAATTTGGATATTTCAGAGGCTAATGACTCTATCATCTTCGTCATTTTATCTATCTTGGGATCTGAAGATGATGAAGACTCGCCCCTCTCTCTCCTTCTATCAACATTTCCCTTGAGCTTCTCTGTAGCCATGATGTTTGATTCTACTTCCAAGGTTGCATCCTACATATCAGCCAAAGTAGCACATCGCCTCTTCCTCAACAGTAGGCAAAGTTAGAATCAAAAGCACTAACATAGGTGAGTTTAGCAGAGGTAGTGGTGGGTTTTACTTCAGCTGGTATCTTGTTGTAGATGTGGTTAATCATATTATTAAAATCAGACAGCAACTCACCATTTTCCCTCTTTAAGCTTCCAAACTTGGTGTGGTAGTAGAGGAGATCCTTCTTATCCCCCCAATGCTTTAGGAATGCATCATCTAAAGCCTCAATATCTACTATAGATCTTGGGGTCAATTCTCTGAACCATTTTCTAGCCTCTCCATCTAGACTTTGGACAAAGACTCTCATCCACACATCATCTTCACTAATGTCTAGGTTATCAGCATAGCTATAGAATGACTCAAGATGTTCCTCAGCTGTAACACCTTCAGTCCCAGTGAACTTAGGCCTTATTTTTGATATTCTCCAGTAGGCATGGCGTTCAAGGGAGTGGGCAGTACTAGAGGTCCATACCTAGCAGCTATGATTCTTTCCGTTTTGGTAGGTGCTTGTGGTCTTGCCATAGCTGTGGTGGCTATAAGTGTACTGGCAGTCTAAATGATAGAGGGCTGAGGAGTGATTGATAGGACTAGAGGAGTCTGATGGATAGGAGGTGAGGTTTCCATTGGGCTTACAACAAAAGGAGAACCTAAAGAATAAGGAGCTTTATGAATCTCTGAGAGTTTTTCTTCACTGCTAGTATTAGATGCTATACTCTCAACATGTATTTGTTCTATTACAAAATTTTCTTGCAGAGATATGGAATATTGTTTAGATTTACCTGAACCTGATGCTCCTTTCTGCAATACCTTTCTTTCTTTGATGATTTTTTCAGGGTCAAGTACTAGGTTAGCTTGTGGATTTTGAGGATTTTTCCGAGTATGCCTCACAAACTGAGCCAGAACTATGAAGTGGAGTCACTAAGAGGTTCGTCCTTCAATAGAGCTGCCAGATAGATGATTACAACCAAAAAATTGCCCAGACTTTGTCTATCATCAAAGCTGGATCTGTTCGTCTCCCAGGGAAGTTGAGCTTCAGTCTCCTCTCCCCGACAACGACGCCAATTATGTTATCACTCTGGGAAGCTCTCCTGGTTGCAGCTTGGAGATGCTTGGTAACATATAATCTTCAATATTGTTCTTGGAACTATTGGAATGGATGAAGGTTTGGATCAAGCCAGATAACCATTTCAACTCTATTTTTACTCAAGACATGCATGAACACCCTCAGCTTTACAAGGCTTTAGACCACTAATGCTCAATAGTTTGCAGATTCAATGGATAGATGGAGAATACCGACTGTACCAACATATGCATATATAAACACATATGAATAGCTAGATACAAGAAGTAAATGAAGCTTTCAAATCTAATTTATCAACGCAGAGATAAGATGACAGTTATCTGGCATTAGACACAAAATAAACATGAACAACTTGTTCAAGTGAAAGCTTAGAACATAAGAGAAAATGGAAATTGAACATATAACAAAAAAAGAAGCTTATATTTCTAGAATGAGATGAGAAGCTTGAGTAGCAAAGTCTCCACAGTCTCCAAAAGTTGAACCCCTATTACTCTAAACTTTCAAATATTTATAGGCCTTTTTACAATTCTCCTGAGCCTTCTGAGGCTCGAGAGGTCTTAATCTATCCCTTTGTCTTTTTCGTTGTTTGATGCCCTGACTAGGAAAGTGTGAGCTCGGATGCTTCTTCTTCTGACAGCAAAGTAACTGCATTCTGTTAGTTTGTTGTGTTGTCTGAGAGCTCGCTCGTGCAAGCGATGCTCCATGATCGTTTGTTGGTTTTGGATGAGTTGCGTTATCACCTTTCCCTTTTCAGCCTTCTGTCTCATGGACTCTGTCTCCCAGCCTCTGCTAGGTGATGGAATGGGACTGCGGCCCTTTGAAATCCCTTCAAAATGCGAACAATGATTGTTTTCTGTTTAATACATAAAAACACTGCAACACTATAAAATCCCGCCCATCTCTATTTATTTCGGACTTCAAAAGTCCTCAAATATGGTCTATTCATCTATTGGGTCCACCCTCTGGGTCACTATCGCATGTCGTACATGGCTTGTTACAATCTTCCCTTTGTATTTTTGGAATATGTTAAAAAACACTAAAAATCATGAAAAATCAGCTTTGGTAGACCTAAAATTCTGTATATTTTCATTCCCCAACCCCTTTGGGTCCGGGTTTTATCACATTGGCACTGCCCCAAGGTTCCCTTTGTATTTTGTTAAATAACGAAAAACTGCAAAAATTCATTAAAAATGGCCTTTCTGCAGACTTCAAATATTATGCAATATCATGTATATAACCGTCAGGTCCAGTTAATCGCATCGCACATATGCCTATATAACGGCCCCGCTCCATAATGTTTCCTTGATTGTGATCCGCCGATGCGATTGATCGCAATCGCATATCACTCATGCCTCGGCCCATGGTGAGCACTCCTTGTATTTTCCGATGGCAATCCTGTGACACGATGTGGGTCTTCGATTTGTGCGCTTGATTGACGGTCCACGTTGCATCACCGATTGCTATCACAAGTTCCATACAACCTGCGCAGATATCCGCCGATTGCCTCCACCAATTACGACTTGTCGATCAAAGATCACTGATCGGGGGTGTCTTCTGCCCAACCTTAAGTCCTCCTCTGTGTTGGCTGATTGCGATTTGCCGATTAGATCTAGGTCGTTGATCAGCCAAATCTAACGGTTGTTGTGCATTTGACTGTGTATGCCTCTGATACTTGGTTTTTTCACTGTTTTTATGTGTTTCTGCCTTCAGATAATGAATTTCCGCCATGCTAATGGTTCTTCTCTTGAGCTGGTTTTTATCCTTGGCATGATTTTACTAGCTTTCGAAGACTTTAAAGAGCATATTTGGATTCATTTTTGGGCCATTTGTCAACAAGGCTAACAGTTCCTACTTGAATTAGGGAAGATACTGTCAAGATCCTAAAACATCTTATCTTTGTCCATATAATACCCTCACCACTCCCTTGTCTTACTAGTTTTGAAGCCTTTGTCTATTATTTTTGTGCTCTTTTGATGCAATCTTAAGGATTTGAGTGCAAGTTGCTTATTGTTTAAAAATTGGTAGGTAAAATTTCTAATTTGATCAAAATGCCCTCATTTATTTTGTTTTTCAAGTTTTGTAACATGTATAAGTCATTGACCAATGTGGGTGCAACTCTTCTACTCATCTTGCATTCTTGCACTCATCAGAGGATTCCCTACCTAGTTACGTAGTTCTTCACCACAATCAAGGGTGTGTATACTATTGATTATTCAAACTAGCCACAAGGGCTAGTGACTAGCTGTCACTTCAAGTATTTGTGAAAATATCATACAGAGTGAGATTGAAGGATGCAGTGTACCTACCTACCCCCTGCATTTAACATAGAAGCTGAAGAAGAAGCAATTGTTTAGTAAAAAAACCCTCACGCAGTGGACCAGATCTTTTTGGTTAAACAATGGCCTTACCATATTTCTATTGTCTGGAGGTTGTTGCGATCTGTTTCTCATTTTTATCTATACATGATTGGCTCCATTATAGTCATATTTGTAATGTAATATACTATATAAGTTGAGTCATGGTTTAGATATAGGTTAGTGATGTTATGGTGTTGTTATATTGTCAATTTGATATCAAGTATCACTCCTAATCAGTTGGGTATATATCACTAAACACATTATGTACTAAAGCACTCCACTTCATTAATATAAGTTAAATGTTGGGTTCTTACCCATTTTTATCATTTTATGCTATGATCTACAGTCGTTCTATAATTTATTTTCATTTTAAGAGGGTTTGATCTAGTTGGTCAAGGCACAACCAACCCATCTCGACACACCTCCATTAGATCAGTATTGTGTGGTTCGTTTACTCTAGAACTAGTGTTGGATTCATTGTAGTGTGTTTACATTAGTTGTGCATTTTCATTTATATGCAATTTGGTTTCGTTTACCTTTGCACTTGTGTTATAGACATTTTTGTGCCTAACAGCATGAAACATGAAATGTCGATAATCCAAGGGATCCAAAGTCCCTAAACATGTTGTTCCTACCCCTAGAGGAACAAGGTCAGCAAACCACAGCACTGAAAATCAGTTCTCCACCTGAAAACACTCAAAAAACAAGCTATTTCTGGATCATGTCAGCTGCTCCACTGAGCATCTGCGCTGAATGTCAACTGCTCCACTCTGTACCTGTGCTGAATGTCAAAAGCAATGAAGGCTACCTGCGCTGGGCGAGATTGGCCAAGTGGCACAGTCATTCTGCAAGGTGTCAAATGCCCAGGAAGCTTCCAAAATGACACTTGGATCAGGGAATTCGCCTTGTGATGAGTAAGAGGATCTAGATCTCCAAGTGGAAGCAAGAAACTCCAAGTGGACTCAAGAACTGAAGTATAACTGAAGTGGGAGAGGACACTAGTCAGCTTCATGCCAGCCTCAAGCTGACTCATCCTTTCTCCAAATCTCCTATATATAGAGCTCTCTCATGAGGTCTAGGGAGGCTGGAATCTTGTGAATGTAAGGAAGTGCTGTTGGTTTGTGCATAGAACTATTGGGTGATTGCTTTGAAGGAGGTGAAGAGGAGATTTCTTTCTGCTGGGAGGTGTTGTTGGATTGGGCCTCTTATGGTTGTAACACTCTCAGAACTTTACTTCTTCCATTAATAAAGTATTTGAGGTTCTTCTATATGCATGTATCTTTGTGGCGTATTGATGCTTGTATATTTGATTTATTCTAATCCTTGAATCAATTATAGATGTATGCTTCTTGTAGTTTCCATTTCTTGTGCTTTTGCAGGATCTTTGTGTAGCTGGGCCAGTGAAAGAGCAAGGAGCTGGGAGCAAGTAGCAAAGAGGGAAGATTGGATCAACCATTAGCGGAAGACAACGGTTAGTGGATCCCTTTCTCCTCTCTCTTACATCTCATAAAGAAGTAATCTTGAATAGCTTTGCATTCAGTTGTTGCTGAGGTACTATCACCCTTATAGTGGGATAGGGTCATTCCGTATTGGATACTTTTCCCAACAACAACTTGGTCTTATTTAAATATCTACCTCATATCTTCATTTTTGGTAATTCAATGCTTAGATATGAAAGGGATATCACCATAAGTGCATGTGATATCGTTGTTTCTTCCATATAAATTGGGTTGTACAAATCATATCTCTAGCACAGTGATATTTTGTATATGCTTGATGACAATAGAGATTTAATGCAAGTTTGTCTTTTGGGTATTAGTAGATATTGGATTGAAAATGTTCTAAGAGTCACAGTGGTTTATTGTTAATATTAAATGGGACCTTGTCTGGACCTCTGCAGTCATTGTAAACTCAAGATCTAAAGGTATCTCTCTTTCTTTAAAAGCCCCTATCTTTGTGTGAACGTAACATATCTTAGGATACTAAAACCCTAGATCAATTCAATAATTAACCAGGTTATGTATAATATCTTCAGTGTGTAATAATCGAGGTTGCAATCTTGCTGGTTCACAACAAATTTAATCATAACCTTCCTTTGTTAGATTTGAAGTACATTCATAAAATAACCCTTTTTTTGTTGTTGAACTGTAAAGATCTATTGAAACCTCTTTTTCCCTAACATAAGTGTTGGGGCATTGTTGATTTGTAATGATATCATTTAGAGAGAACATATTTGGTCTTCATTAATTAATTATAAGTATTTCTCGTTGTTTATTTTGATTACTTGAGTTTGCATGTTTGGATAGGCAATTGGTATATGCATAGAATAAATACTTGTGGTAGTGATAGTTGTTGAGTACAGGAAAGATTTTTGGGAGAAATTTGACTATCTGACATTTTGATTACATTGTTTGGTATTGAACATTATTTTACATTCTCATATCTGTAGAGTTTCTTCTTTCCTGTGAGCTTCTTGCAGTAGAAACAAAATTTCCTAGATTTATTGTTTGAGTGTCTTTCCAATTTTGAAGAAGAGATAAGATAGAGTGTGATTATTTCTTACATGTGTACAATAGATGTTTGCAATAGTTTATTGATACACTAGAGATAAGTTGAAGCCAAACTTTTACATTTCTTTTACATGCACAGATTGGAATAGAGAAAATAGCATAGTGCGGGAATCTCAATAGTGATTGATATGACTTTGAGAGACCTATTTAGCATATATTTTCTAGGGCTTGTGTGTGTTTCCCTAAGAACTTTGGTTCATTTAGACAGTCCACAAGCTTGGTTCGTTCAGTGGGTTAAAGAGGTAAGTGAATAAAACCCTAGTTTATTACTTATGAGTTTGTTTCAATAAAGTGTCCAACCTTAGTGCATGAATTGAATTGGGAGTTTTAAGTATTGTTTCCAAGAACTTAGAAGATTGCTAATGCATAGTTTAGAGTAATGAGCGGTTTTGTAGGATTATCATGATGTTTTGGAATTTCCATTCATGTGCCTTCATGACATTAAGTTTGGATCATTATTACATTCAAATACTACAACTGACATTTTGGTGTTGTTGTCGGGGAGGCGCTAGGATTCTGGTAAATTCTTGACTGATTTTTTTTTAGCAATAGAGGTGAGTTTTATGTTTTTCTTTTCAAGCAGGTTTGCTTCTATTGTTGTTTCTTTTAGGAGGGTAAGTTTTATTGTCAAGGGGATTGTTGTAGGTATGTTTTTTTTAAATAATTGCAACATGATTTGATTTGAATTTTTTTAGTCCAGTAGTAGCTTTCACAGTTCATCTGGTTTTCTGATTTGATTTTTCTTTTTTAAACATGAATGACTACGAAAGGTAGAGGTACGAATCCTAGGAAGGGTAAAGGTTGGATTGATAATTCGGAATGTTTTGTTTCTCATATTGGGCCTGCTGCAATGGTAAAAACTACAGGAACACACGAACAAATGAAGTTGGTACTTTATATCTCGACTCGAAATAATGTTTCAAGAGTATCACAACTAGTGTTAAGGAAGAGGGTGACTTTTACAGCTCAGAGATCAAATTTAGAACATAGTTATCCTTCACATATCACAAATAAAAAAAAAATTGGATGAAAGAAGATGGAAGATCACGAGGATGGTATTGGTGAAGGGGTTGGAGAGAAAAAGGTGCAGAATGACTAGGGAGAACTCACCTTTGGATTTCCAATTGTAGATTATAATGCAATTATGCAAATGAAGAACATTCCACCATCAGTACTTCCTCATTTCTATGGAAAGGTACATGAAGACCCTGACACTTCTCTTTTTTAGTTTGATATATTTTGTATGATTTATGACTATTGTTTAGATTCCTAAAAGCTAAAATTATTCCCCACTTTCGTTAAAGACTCGGCCCTACATTGGTTTATGAGGCTAGGGGTAAACACTATACACACCTAGGATCATATGAAGAGGATTTTTAAAGGTAAGTATCAAGAGTATTGTAAACCTGATGAAATGTAGGATGAAATTTTTACAATAATGCAACAAGAAGATGAAAATTTTGATCCAGGTGGATCTTAAAATGCTTAAAATTTAACTTTCTCAAAATTCCTTGTCAATGGCCCCATTGCGTAGAGTTCAAAATGTTGAATCCAATGCAACTTCAATGGGTGAAAAAGAACTTCATGTGATGAAGTTATTGCAAGTCAAAGGGCTAGTCAACTGGTCAACAATCAATTGGTCAACAGGTCAATGTCCAAAGTTAATGGCAAATCAAATGGAACCACGTGGACTGGTTAGAGACCGCCACATGGTCCAAGCAAGAGATAAGATTTTAGGGCCAATGAAATGAATTCATGTGGCCTATTAGAAGGCGTCATGTGGCCCTATATGAAGATGACAAGTGGCCCAACAAATTATACCAAAATTTGTTTGGTTCGACCCACCTTGCGAGGGATCAAACGCATAAGCTTTGTCAGTCTAAACAGGCCACATGTGGCACTTAACCCCTATGGATCGCATGTTCTATTTAAAGTTTCATTTTTATTCGGTTGGTGGTAAAATGGATGAGCCAATGGGCTAGCCATAGAAAATTTTAGGGGCGAATTTTAGCCCATGGGCGAAATTTAAGCGGTTTTATATTTGGGAGGGGAGAATTTTTTATATTACACCCCTTTTCTATAGTTTGCCCAAAAATTATTTAAAAAATAAATAAATATTAATTTTAGGCACCAACATTATGGAAAATAAGTTGGATAAAACAAAATTCACCTCTCCAAAATTTCAATCCAAACCCTGATTCGCCTTGAAAAAATTGTTTGCATGTGGGATTTGTTTCCAATCACCCCAATTTCTAGAAATGGCACTAGTTAGGGGATATTTCTTCCTCTACCATGGTTGAATTCATCTTGGATTTTAGGGGTTTTCATTTATAGCTTGATTGTGCCTCTCCCTGTTCAGCCCTGTGTTGGTGCTTGATCGAGGACAATGAGAGTGAGGATGATAGATAAAGGTGGCCCATCCAGAAGACATGTTGTGTGTTGTGTCCATTGTAGCACCCTAAATGGAATATGTCAGGTGCAGGTTGAATAGAATGTGGGAATGCGAGCCTGGGAAATGACCCTGAGATTAATAGATCTAAACTTAGCTATGTACAAATACCTTTGGCCAAGGTCTTCCTAGCCTCATGTATTTGGTATCCCTTCCTCGACACTCTCCCTTACAACTGACAACACGATATCTCATGAATGTGATTTTATTTCTCTACCAGCTGGGGATCTCCATTACATCAATGCCCAAACCTCAAAATCACTCACGTGGAACTTCCTTCATCAATGGAATATTCAATGAATGAAACTGAATCCGCCCAAACAATAATTGGATATCAATCACTAGAATATTAATTGAGGATATTTGGTATTGTTACAAAGTATTTTGTCATGCCTCCTGCACTTCCCTGTTACATACCCTGAAGTGCACAAAACATTATCATTATACAGTATACTCATCAATCTATATAGCTTAGATCCCTCCTTTAACTTTTCTTGGAAAAGATCTAGAGCTTTCCCTGAAGAAATAGCTCATGAAACCCTAAAATGAGAATCATCACTCTTATGAAACTCAATACCATGATGATCACCTTTTGCACCTTGTTTAGCCAATGATGGTATCACTCTCTTCTCCCTCACACTCTGCGATGGTCTCAAAAAGGAAGTTTTCCAAAAGAGGAGGAGAAGCTTCGTGATCTAGAATCTTCCACAATGGCGAGCTGGACATGATTTTGCATAGATGAGGTTGAATCCTCCTAATTTGACCTCTTGGTCTCATCCCTATGAGCTACCTCCTTAAGATATGGGCCCAATCCTATCTTTGGAGGAGGCCTAACTCCCTCTCCCAGCCTATAAATTCCCCCTCTACCATTCCCAAACGGTTGATCTATGTCCATTTTCACCCCTATGTTGAGCTTGTGCTTAGAGGCTATTCGTTATACTAGGAGAAGGAGTGTTAGATATTTTCTTGGCTTGGACTTGGATTACCACTCAAGGAGAACCTTCCAACATCAAGGCCATGGTTGTAAGCTTCCCCTTTATTCTTTAAATAATAATACAATTGTTGGTTCATGTTCCCAAAATGTATATGTTCATGTGTGTATTGGTTTGGCATTCCTTGATCAACTAAATAGGTTATTATTGGATTTGTTATTGGTTTTGGCATGCTTTGCTGCATCTTGGTCATTTGTGCAAGTACATAAGCACTAAAAGACATAGGAACAAGCACAAGCGGTTCGGGATCTCAACAAAGGAAATCAGATTAGCATCAGAGCAAGGTAGGCGTTATCTCTTGTTCTATTTTCAATTATAATCTAGGAATATGTCTCGTTGATTGTCCCTTCAATTGTTAGACCCACTCATTGGGCTAGAGGGATCGTCTCTGTTCGCAGAGAGGAATAACCTTGTCAACAAAATTGGCGACTCCATTGGGAATCCTATGACCATTCCTTCCCTTCCTTCACCTTGTCTTTTGACGAGTTTGGTCAACCATTTATTTTTAGATGTCATTGCTTGTTTGTAGTCAGTGTCATTATCTGGTAGATGCCTAAAAATTATTAACTTGAACTATTTTTGAAAATTTTGGATTTCTTTGTCCTTTTCCTCGACCATCGCGGATTTGAGTCTGCCAGTTGCGATGATATCATGGGTGTTTTAGTTACAGTAGCGATGATCACTAATTTACTCCTAACAAGTGTGATGATTGCATAAAATTAAGAAATTTAGGGTTTTCTCTCTGATTTTCAGTTCTAGTTGTCTTCTCCTTGTGATTTACTAGTGTGTTTTTCATTGACTCTCTCTTTGTTTGATTGCAATTGTCTTTTAACTTGGATTGAGTGTCCTTGAAGTTTGATTAGCCTTTTAGGGTTCTAGGTCTTCTAGGTCAACCTTCATACACTCGTTGGTCTTCCCATTAGAGATCAGAGATTGATTGCCTGTGTTAAAGAGTCTTTGTGTGTTCAGACATACTTTGTAGATCACTTTTTGGTTCTTTTTCCTTAAGTTTTTTTCATTAGTGGATATAGTGAAATTTACTTAAGCCTCATTTGACGAATGATAGATTACAAATCGATTGTCTCATTAGAATCAAAAGAAAGTATTTTCTTTGAATTTTTTCATGTTTTAAACTGAAACTGAAAGTGCTATTCTTTTCCTAGTTTTCGGAACATTTTGTGTTGCATTCGAATCATTGATGTGAAAGAGATTTTCATACTTCTTGGTTTTCTTGCATTCTCTTTTCCTTTGCACTAGATTACATTAGTTGCATTTTTTAAAAAGAGAAAAATCATCATTACATCTTAAGGAAATTTTGCTTTAAGATTTGTTTTGGCATTGCATTTTCTTACCATATGAAAGATTAGATTTCATATTTTTCATTTAGCTTTTGAAGATGGTCATGGATGCATTTTTAATTTGGTTTGATGCATGATTTGAGTGATTTTCTTCAATACATAGATAGATTTCATCGAATTGAAATATTTCATTTCATCATCTAGTTTGCATTTTAGGAAGAAGAAACATCGTTACGGCCTTGAAATTGAGACATAATTACCAGATCAACTTTAAAATCTATTAATTAACCTAAGGATCATTTGAAACATTAACGATCATATCTAGTAGGTCTAGGTTAGAGAAGTGTTCCAACGTCTTTAAAACTTATCATTTGTCGTTCGCTTCAACATTAGAAAGCGCTAGCACAAACTTGTGCTCCCCGTACCGTCACGTATATAAATGGATACCCCTCTAGGTTGCAATTCTTTATCTGTAGGAAGCCGAGTCTGTCGCCTTGTAAACGTGATACACTAAACACAACATTTGGGGATATTTCTTGCACGTACGTCAAGTCCTTGGTCAATTTATTGGCTAAGGTGTATATTGCAGTTCACGATTACCTGGTACTCCTTTTACTTAGATTCACCTGAGTAGTCATTTGATCTTTTCTGACTCTTTAAATTTGAAGACATCATCGACAAACTTGCACTTTCAAGCTCGCAAAACTATTGAAAGAGAATATAGTCACCTTTTTTTCCATTTTATCGACTCTTAAAAGTTGAAAAGGAAATTTTTTGTTTCTAAAATTTAACTACCCACAGTAAACATGTCAATCCCAAGCAGATACTTCTTAGACCAAATTGAGTAATTTCCTTTTAATTTCAAGCTTGTTAAATCCTTAATCGAATTGTTTCCTTTCCTTTTTTGTTGTTGAGGGGAAGCCATCGTGGTTGAACCATTGAGTCCCTCTCATAGTTCCCCTTCGTTGCTTGATACTGAAGGGTCCTCCCAAGGATTTCATCAAGAACTTCCTCAGTCGCTTGAGGATCAAGGTGTTGAACTCAAAATTATTCTAAGTATCCAACCTTTGTCTTCTCATCCGCCTCTATCAGATTCCTAGTCACCTCAAGAATCTAATCTAGATTCCTCTGATAATCCTATCCAAAAACCCGAGAGTCCGCAAACTCCAGAAAGTCCATAAAGACTTGTTGTTTATCCATCGAACCCATTGTTTGATCATGTTTTTATATCTCCACAGCGTATGTACAATCTGTATGATTGCCCTAGTATTATTTTGGAGTTATCTCCTTGTACATCTCTATTTCCTCGTCGCCAGTTGTTTCCATCTATGGAGTCATAAGGCGAGATCCCAGTCTCTTCTCTGGGTCATTCGGGAGTCTCCACTACCCATACTCCTCACGTAGATGATAAGCAGGGATATGAGTTCCCTCTAGAAGGATTTCCTTATATGGGAAGAGTCTCATCTCTCTCTTATCTTGAGCTTAGTGAGCCCATATTTCCGCATGGTTATACCTCTTTTTCTCATTTGGTTTCGAGCACTCCTAGTGCCTCGTCATTGTATCAAAAACACATCTGGTCTTCTGGTGCTATGCCTACATCAGGTCCATTCATTCAAAACATGACCTCTCGACAGATTTTGAAAACTGCAGTCACTTCAGTTCTGGTTCAACCTACCATTCCATTTCGACTGACTCATCCTATTCAATTGACTGTCTCAGGTCAGGTCTCGATAAGTTCCTCTATCCCTCCAGCGAGTGGACAAACTTGCCACCACCTAGGGGGAAAGATCCAAATATTCTCGTTATGTCTAGAGAAACCAGTGTGAGTGGATTACAAATTCACATGGTTGGAATGAATAAGCCTTTTTATGGCACTATTCCTAACCTTGTTGGTCTATCTGGGTCGGGTAATTTCCAATATCAGTAGCCATATATGGCTTAGGTTCCATTCCAACTAGCTTATATCCCATATGGTTCGTAAGCTATGGTTAATCTGCCTTACATCCATCAAGATGGACCTCATTTTCAGCCTGGTCAATCCGTTATGCCTGTTGGATATGGCCAAATCCAATTCAGGAACTATCAATACCCTCAGGGTATAACCCCAGGAACTGTCCAGCTACCCTTGTAGAAACAAGGATAACCTTTGTAGCAGCAAGGGAAACAAGGATAACCTTTGCAGCAGCAAAGGAAAGCATTGCAATAGTAAGGAAAACTGTTGCAACCACAAGGGAAACCTTTGTAACGGTCGCAGCAACCTTTGCACCCGCAGGCTCAATTTGTTCAGCAGTCCTCCCAACCTTTGTCCTCACAAGGCCAACCTTTGCAGCCGCAAGGCCAACCTTTACAGCAGCAAAGCCATCCTTTGCAGCAACAAGGTCAGCGTTGGCAGCAACAAGCCTTATATGTGTATCAACAAGGTCAACCTTTGCAAGGTCAAGGTCAAACCCTACAACATTAGGTTCAAAATCCTTACAACCATAGTCAACAGGTTCAGTGGCCTTATAGCCCGTATGCCACATACAATGCTCATCAGTGGCCTATGGCAAGGTAGTATCAAACCTACTCAGGACTGAATCCTCCTTACGGGAAAGATAACCCTCAGCGGGGACCAAACTAGATTCCATATGGACAAAATCATACACTGTGGGGGAAAAAACATTACCAACAAGGATGGACTCCGCAGTTTGGGTCTCCTCAAAGGCCCTATATGTAGTTTAACACACAATTTCCTTTCTTGGCTACCTTGGAACAACTCAATGTTTCGAGGCTCACGAATGATCCCATTCTTCATTTGTTTTACTAGCCTCCAGTTCCAACGAAGATTCCAAGCGATTTCCCCAAATTCTAGGGAAAAGAAAAGGAGGATCCACAAGCCCACGTGATGTAATATCACCTCTAGTGCTCCTCCAATTCGTATGTCGATGATTTTATTCGTCTTCGACTCTTTCAAAGAAATCTCACAGGTGTTTCCACTAAATGATACATCGAATTGCCTCGAGGTACCTATGGTGACTTCAACTCTCTCACTATGGCTTTCCTCACTCATTTGCATCTTCCAGTTCACTATGAAACTGGCACCCAATTTCCTACATCACTTAAGCAAGATAGCGCGACCCACATCTCCAACCATATCCATGAATGGCGACGTTGGCATCACCTCATCAAGTTGAGATTGTTGATGAGTTGTTGATAGAATTGTTCACAAAATTGTTCATCAGAAAAATTGCTAAGGACATAGCCATGGGTTGATGTGTTATAGAAGAGAAAGCTATCGCTCGTGTCCAGTATTTAGACATAGTCTATTCACAATCTAGCACATTGTATGAGATGTTACCTGATGCTCCAAGACCATCATCGGATCTAACAGCATCGAAGTCTTCAGATACGCCACCTATTGATGGTGTGATTGTTTTCGTGTCTCAGACTCCTACGAAAGCTTCTTCGAAGAAGAAAACGATCTTGAAAATTGGTTCCAATAATCCCTCTAAGAATTCATCCAATCCTCGTAAAACCTCTGAGGTTCATGGTGTCCAGTCTGTCGCAGCAAATAATTCCTCTAAGGGTAAAAATAAGGCAAAGGTAAGGCCAAAGCTAATGCCCCAAAGCAGGACCCTCCTAAATCTTCTGATGATGATGCTTCTCAAAGAAAGCCGAAATATCCTTGCCTCGTTTGTGAGGAGGATCATTACACTAAGGATTGTCCTCGATGATCTGAAGTTAGTCGCTTGCTAAAAGGGACTCTGGCTATCTTAAAGGAGCCCTTTCCATCACAGCAGACCTAATTGGTAGACCAGCCTCAGTCTTCTACTTCCTCAGATTCCCAAGTGTTCATGATGCAAGGTTCATCACCTATCTCGATCGCTACTCAAGCTAACGATTATCAAGATACGTCTAAGCAAACCATGGAGAAAGAATCCTCTGATACTCCTTCTACTTCTACTCCATACTCTTCTAGTCCACTCCATATCGAGCGCCCTAACATTGATTCCATCATCCGACCACCCCCTAAATGTGTTCTTCATAAGTCATCTTTCAATCCAAATGCTAGAGATGTGCAACATTATAATATTGTTGAGAATTTAGCTTAGGCACCCTCGGTGATGTCTGACTTGGAGGTTCTTCAATCCTGTCTAATGCAAGGGAAGTCACTGCTGTCTGCTATAGGTGCTATCGATCCTTCTGATTCGAGTCTGATTAATTTCGATCTAGAGAATCATGTACCTCGTCTTCCTCATCAGATTGCATTTCTGATCCAGGTCCTTATCAAAGGAAATATGATTCATAGAATGGTTATTGATGAAGGTGCCTCTACCTGCATCATGTCAGTTTCATGTTGGAAATTCATTGGCTCTCCTCCTATTAATCAATCACCGAACACCTTGGAAGCCTTTGATGGTAGAGGTTCACGACCATACGGTATTCTCATAAACTTACCGATAACATTAGAAGGTAATATTTCTGAATTAGAAGTAGAAGTCGTAGATGTCAATCTCAACTACAACCTTCTTCTCGGGTGAAGTTGGAATCACACCATGTTTAGTGTGGTGTCTTATTTGTTCCGCGTACTTCGTTTTCCTCATGAACAGAAAATAGTCACGGTTGATCAATTGTCTTTCTTTTCTTTTGGTTCATCGAACAGCAATGTTCTTTATGTGGGCAATACTGAGAATCCTTACGAGAGCGTGGGAGCAGGTCTCTTCAAAGATTTTTCTTTAATGGGAAATTTCTCCCTCCCATCGCTACATCTTCATTCAGCCAATATGATCTTGGACTCTGCGGATCCTTGGATTATCCCTACTAACGATCAACTTGACTCATTTGGCAATGCTATGCCTTTAAGTCCATTGGAGATAAATTATCAAGAAATTGTTTTAGCTTCGATGGCCGCTTCAGAAAGTCATACTATCTTCAGTATGAACTTGGACACTTACGTGCCATCTCCTTGGCTTAGTTCTTTGGATTCTCCAGATCAATTGAATGATACATTCCCCACTAATGAGAGTATCATGGAGGTCATGTCTTTGAAGGAAGTTTCATGGAACGGTCTACATCATCGTTCTTCCTTTCTCCCTAGCCTTGATGGGATACCTTCCTGTCTTGAAGCATCTGTTTCTCATTCTCCTACGCCTCCAATTCAGACACCTATCCAGGTATATGAAGTCTTGTCAAAGGGTAATATGGGAAACATCACTGCAACGATGCCTCTCAACATTTCTGTTAAACTGGGATTTGTCGAGAACATCCATATTGGAGTTTCTTGTTCTCCAAATGAGATCAATATTTATACTCAATTTTTTAAATAATTCTGAGACGCTTTCACTTGGTCATACAAGGAAATGCCTGGTATCGATCCAGCCATAGTGGTACATGAGATCCTGACTTATCTTGGTGCTAAGCCTGTTCAGCAATGGCTTCGCCCTGTGCACCCTCAAAAGGTTGTTGCTATCAAAGCAGAAGTAGAAAATATTTTGAAAGCAAGTTTCATTTATCCTATTCCATATCGCCCCTATTACCAAAAAGCAAGGTACAATACGTGTTTGTGTTGATTACCGCGATATCAATAACGCGTGTCCTAAGGAAAATTATACTACTCCCTTTATTGACCAGACCATCGACAAATGTGCAAGGAGTGAGATTTTTTCTTTCATGGACAGTTTTTCTGGCTATAACCAGATTAACAGTTCATCCACTGATCAGCATAAAACAACCTTTATCTATCCTTGGGGTACTTTCTCTTACAAAAATCTTCCTTTGAGTCTGAAGAATGTTGGCGCTACCTTTCAATGAGAAATGTCCTATGCATTCCATGACATTCGACACATTGTTCAACCACACCTCGATGACTTGCCTTCTCATTCAGATAAATGTCGTGACCATTCAGATCACTTAAGAGATATCTTTTTACGATGTCAGCATTATAATATCCATCTCAATCCACACAAGTGTGTGTTTTGTGTTGAGTCTGGATGACTCTTAGGTTTTTCAATGTCTCGTGAAGGAATCAGGATTGATCCTTTGAAAGTTGAGGCCATAGTCAATCTACCCCCTCCTTCATCACTGTCGCAATTGCAGAGCTTGTAGGGAAGAGCTAATTTTCTCTTTCGATTTGTCCCTAATTACGTCAAACTTGCCAAAGGTTATACTCTCTTACTTAAGAAGTGGATCCCTTTTATTTGGGATCAATTTTCCCAATAATCCTTTGATGCTTTAAAGAAAGCCATCATTAGTGCTCCTTTACTGCATCCCCCCGACTACCGCCGCAATTATTTCCTGTATTTGGCAACAACTGATACCACTATTGCTATGGCATTAGTTTAAGACAATGATGACAGCAACAAGAATGTGGTTTATTATATGAGCCAAAATATTCTTGATACTAAGTCTCACTCTGCTTATGTCGAGAAGCTTGCTTTGGTGGCGGTTCATGCCATCCAAAGATTTCGACACTATATCCTTTTACGGAAAACCACTGTGATTTCCGATTGCAACCCCATGACATATATACTAACTCATCAATTGTTGGGGGGAAATACTCCAAATGGATCATCATCCTACAGGAGTTTGATTTAGAATTTATTGTTTTAGAATGAAAGAAATAACTCGTCTTTGCTGAGTTAATATGTTCTCTTTCGTCTGCAAGCACCCCAACTGATTTTTCTAAGCATATACATGATGAAACCCTGTTTTTGATTAGCGCTCTTCACCCCTGGTATGGATACATTATTATTTATCTCCAAACCCAGACCTTTCGATTTCAGTTGTCTTGATCAAACCGATGTCGCATCCGACATCAGTCCCAACCCTATCGGATCATCAGTGATACATTGTATCGGGTCGGTGTGGACTCTTTCCCTTGCAGATGACTCACCCTTGAAGAGGTTGATTGGGTCCTACATGATTTCCACTCTGGTGCCTGTGGTGGTCATATGTCTGGATATACCACTTCTCAGAAGATCCTTCATGTCGGTTATTTATGGCCTTCTATCTTCAAATATTGCATTCTAGCTGTCCAAAAATGCCATGAATGCCAGATTTTCAATCGCAAGCAGCACACCCCACCCGCACCCCTACACCCCGTAATTAACGTTGGCCCATTTTCCAAATGGGGCATTGATTTCATGACATGTAATCCTTGATCGCCTGGGGGGCATGGTTATATCATCGTCATCATCGACTATTTTACAAATGGGCCGAGGCGATGCCTACATACAATGTTGATGGTATTGCTGTCACGCAGTTCCTTTTTAACCATGTTATAGCACATTTTGGTGCCCCTCAAGCTATCGTGACTGACAATGGATCACATTTTCATCAACACATGATGGAAGAGCTAACTGCTGAGTTGGGCCTTCAACATGATAGCTCGACTCTGTATTATCCATAGGGAAATAGCCAAGTTGAAGCAGTCAATAAGGTTTTGATTACTATGCTTCAGCGTACTGTTGAGAAGCACAAAAAAGATTGTAATTTAATTTTATTCTCAGCTCTTTGGGCTTATCTAACCTCTACTAAGATGGCCACTGGATTCACTCTGTTCCAGCTGATATACGGTTTAGAGGCAACTCTTCCAATCGAATGTGAAATCCCTTCATTTAAGCTAGCTATCAAACTTCTTATGAATACCTCACCTAAAGAGGAGCGACTACTATATCTTGAGAGAGTCGACAAGACTCATCACATTGTTGTAATGGTCATCAAAGCTCAAAAGAAATGGGTCAAATCTCATTTTGACCAAACCGTTTCTCCTCACACTTTCGTTGAAAGCGACTTGGTCCTTATTTATGATCAATCCAACGATAAGTTGGGGGCAGGTAAGTTTGAACCCATGTGGCATGGGCCCTACATTGTCAAGCGTGTCTTACAGAAAGGTGCCTATGAGTTATGTGATTATGAGGGAAATTCATTGTCATAAGCCCGTAATGAGTTGTATCTCAAAAAGTATTATGTGTGATATTCAGGTGATTTATTATGTTAATTCATTAGTGTGCGTTTTTTATTTTTGGTGTGCTTGTTTTCTTTGCAAACATATTTTTTTCTACTTACCCTGTGTTCCTCTCAGTTTGCAGATGTCGTCAAGTCATTACATTGGTTTTGATTATGGTGCTTGTCGTAGCACACAGAACCTCTCTTCCGCAACATGGGTACTCTATGACCCTAATGGCAAGCTGATTAACTTACAATGTATATGCCTTGGTTGAACAACCAATAATACTTCTGAGTATAGTGCAGTTATTTAACTCTTGTCAGAAGCAGTTGCTCTTGGCATTAGGGATTTAGTTGTCAAGTTGGATTCGTGGCTCGTTGTGTTACAATTAAACAATCATTATTCAGTAATAAATCCACAAATATTTTGTATGTATCTACGTGTTAGATTGTTGGAAAGAAATTTTTATTACATTACATATCAACATATTCCACGTAATTTAAATACATTAACTAACGCATTAGCAAATATTTTTCTTGATAGACATTGGTGTCATTTATGAAACTAAATAATGTTATGAACACATAAGTAGAAAATAAAACATGCATACACACACACATACACACACACACACACACACACACACACACACACACACACACACACACACACACACACACACACAGATATATATATATATATATATATATATATATATATATATATATATATATATATATATATATATATATCGTGTATGTTGGAGTGTTTACATCAAAATGTCAATAAATACAGTGTTCCGAGACACTTAGCTTTCAAAGCCAACAAAATGTGTAAAATACTAGATGAACTATCAAACTACATGGTGCTTATGATAGGACGAGACCAGCCTGATCACGCGACCTAGCAGCCAACGCAGTCTCGCAAATACTCCCACGGTGCGTCTCTGCCAATGCAGTGTAACATCATCGCTAATGGCATAATCTAGAACCCCTTGAGTGATTGCCTCCAAATTTCACTCCATCTCTGCTAAGGGGTCAGTCCCTTCCTCGTAGTTCTCACCCACTATCAGATGGGAAGCTCGTAGTGCTATTGGCGACATGTCTGGTGGTCTCTCTAGTCCCACATCTGCACATTTATCATAAGTTTAGTCTTAGTTCACACTTTTATAAAAATCATAAAAAATTCAAAAACCAAGTTTTTACCTACGTCGGTCCATTATTCACTTAGTGGTAGAGGTAGATCTGGATCCCCTTTGAAATTTGTATCGGCATAAGCATAGTCATATACTATAAGCATATGGCATTCAAGCCAAGTGAAGAAATGTGGTGGATAATGCATATGTTGACCCGTGCCTCCTTGAGGCATGAGTTGGCTCCATCTCACAAGCCTCGGATCTCGGGGGGCAGGATGTGGTACTTCTGCCCACTGATACCAGAAGAGTGGTATTTTATCCAAGAAGAAGGTCACTAGTATAGAACCGAACCCAAATTTCTTCAGGTTTCCATGCTTACCCTTAGTCAGTTGGCACTTCATATTCGCCAAAAGGCCTCCACACCAATTGAAGATAGTGGGGGTCAAACATGCAATAGCATACTAAAACTAAGACTTGGATGCCTCATGTAAAGCTTGCGTGCCGGATACATGTGCCATGGTGAAAAAAATTGTTCTTAGAACAAGTTTATTAGTGATTGTTGCAATCTTCACCTTACCTCTGTTGGTTATCTCGATACCAAGACAGTATCTATGGACTATACTCCTAGTACTCTCACCTCCTTGGCGAGATCCAAAGAGTTGAACTGTCTCTCCTCGACAGGATAATATCGTGATGAAATAGATGTCCATCTCCTCCAGTTCCATTTCTTGCCCTTTGATGATGAAGGTCTCTCGATCTACATCCCAAATGCTGATCAGGTAGGGTAGCAACTCCATCTAAGTTCTCAACCCTGTTGTCCAGAAGAGTTTCAGTAGACCACAATCCCTCAGAGCATTTATGCATGCTAGATCCTAAGATGCTTGGAAATAATCGGCCTCATGGCCTCTTTCTTTCCACTCCAAGACCATATGTCTCTTGCAAACAACATTTGAACACTTATCAATGTTTTTTACATCGATAAAATCATCAAATTTTCCTTAAAATTGAGTTTTTAACTTTGAAAATCGCTCTCTGCACCATCGCGCCTATTTTTCAAAATAGTGTGATGGCATCGTGGGAGCCTTTGGACTCGAACACAACCATCATAGGTCTAATGACCATACCTGCGATGGTCATCGGCGACCTAAAATTTTAAAATCCTCCTTTCTAGCCTAAAATTTACCGTTAAAATTGCATTAAAAAGTAATGAAATGCAAGAGCAGGGATGAGACTCTTACCTGTTGCAGACGGATCGTGAAATGATACCCTGGATCTCCCACAGCAACCACTAGAAAATCAAGGAAATTAGAGCACAAAAGAACTTTTAGAGCTCAGTTTGGTAAAATGGTAAAAAATGAAACTACTTTTACCTATTTATAAGTTTTGAAAGTCATTTTGTCAAATATTTTTGTAATATTTTAATATTTTCTCGATATTAGCGATAGGTGTGTTTCTTGTGCAGTTGCAGGTGCCTTCAATGTGAACCATGATCATTTTAGACTGACACTAAGAGTTTTATTTTATCTCTTTTCGGACTCATTAAATAAACGAAAAAGGAACCCCCCCTGGAGTAATCTTTCAGCTCTTTTCTGACTCTCGAAAATTCAAAAGATTGTTGAGTACTTGTCGTTTCGAACTCATTAAAGTAAATGAATCGACGTCACCTCAGTATACGTTTACCCCTTTTTCGGGTTGAGACTGACTATTTACGAAAAAGGTACACCTTGGTCGACATGGTAAAAAGGTTTCCTCGGATATTTTTTTCTATCTTTTTGGATTCGAGGGACAAATTACGAAAAGGAACATGATGGAGTTTTATTTTTAGTTTATTTTTCAAACTCTCTAAACATGAAAAAAATGTCGAGTTATTCTTACGTCAAACTCGTTAAAAATTTGTGATGAAAGACTCGTCACCATGACGAGACCGAGCTTCTCCTTCCTAGGGCTCGTAAAGCTTACTAGGATGGATTCATTCGAAGAATGAACTTACATGACAAGCATATGCTACCCCCTTCATGCTTGTGATAAAAATAATTCGAGTACTCGCTAGAAATAGCGGGGGAAAATGAAGATGAGACATCCTTTGTATAGGCAACATGTCTCTCTTGAACATGACACTCTTTTGCTCTCTTGTCAGGTTTGGGATATCCTCACTCAATCACTTGTCCTCCAAGGTTTGGGTGATCCATTTTTCCTCTCATTTGACTATTCTACACTGTCATCATGACCTTTAGTCCCATGTTGAGTTAGATGTTGCCACACTCTGAGGTCGTGTTGCCAATATGTTCAAGAGAATTCCAATATGCAGTTATTTACCTATACATTGTTTGAGTCATTTCTACAGTCTTGAATATCATACCATTTTATTCCTTATTTCATGTCAATGATGGGGGATTCATCATTGCCCTCCTTCGATGGGTCACTTCCTATCGACTTAAGCTCACTATCCAAGAAGATTACTTAGGAACTCCCTTTCAGTACCTTAGAGATGGCATGACTTACTGACCAGTTCTTCACATCCAACGACAGGTCTTCATTATTGACTTTCGATTGGGTGATTCTATGAGTGTTCGACCTCAACTTCACTATCACATTCACAGATTTTACTGTTTTACTTTGAGGGCCATTGTCATTATTGGTGGTTTCTCTCGTACTTGTTAACGGTCCACATCATTGGCTGGTAATTCGGTGGTTTTCTAGCATGTTCGACTTCAACATGTTTATTCGCATGTTAGGATTTGTACATTGATTGAGTCAGGATGGAGCGCAAGACCCTGACTCTTATCTGTTATGGCTCAGACTGCATGGCATTTTATGTTATTCATGATTGTACACATGTTTCTACTATACAAATGGATGTGACCGTACTGTGAGACTTTATATTCATGATGATCCTTGTTATCTAGATGGCTATGCCCATGCCATGGATATTTTGTTTAGTCTTCATCACCTGGATGGTTCCGTCCATGCCGTGGATTCATGTCTTGATCTCATATATGTATATGCATATGCATCCTTGATTTATAGGTATCCCATCATTGCATGTCCTCGTCCTTGCCAAAAGCTCATAAATCATCTCATCCATCACTCTTCGTTCTGCCTTCATGCTTTAGGGGGCATCTATTACACAGTATTTTGTCATGCCTCCTACACTTCCCTGTGACATACCCTGAAGTGCCCAAAACATGATCATTATACAGTATACTCATTAATGTATACAGCTCAGATCTGTCCTTTAACTTTTCTTGGAAAATATCTGGAGCTTTCCCAGAAGAAATAGCTCATGAAACCCTAAAATGAGAATCATCGCTCTTATGAAACTCAAAACCGCGATGATCACTTGTTGCACCTTGTTAAGCCAGTGATGGAATTTCTCAGTTCTCTCTCATATTCGTGATAGTCTCAAAAAAGAATTTTTCCCAAGGAGGATGAGAAGCTTCATGATCTAGAAGCTTCCAGAGTGGCAAGCTAGAGGTGTTTTCACATAGATGAGGTTGAATCCTCCTAATTTGACCTCTTGGTCTCATCCCTATGAGCTACCTCCTTAAGATGTGGGCCTAATCCTATCTTTGGAGGAGACCTAACTCCCTCTCCCAGCCTATAAATTCCCCCTCTACCATTCCCAAATGGTTGATCTATCTCCATTTGCACCCCTATGTTGAGCTTGTGCTTAGAGGCTATTCATTAGACTTGGAGAGGAGCATTGGACAGTTTCTTAGCTTGGACTTAGGTTACCACTCAAGGAGAGCCTTTCAACATCAAGGCTATGGTTGTAAGCTTCCCCTTTACTCTTTAAATAATAATACAATTGCTAGTACATCTTCCCAAAATATATATGTTCATGTATGTATTAATTTTTCATTCCTTGATCAACTGAATAGGTTATTATTGGATTTGCTATTGTTTTTGGCATGTTTTGTTGTCTCTTGGTCATTTGTGTAGGTACATAAGCATTGAAAGAAGCATGAACAAACACAAGCGATTCGAGGATCTCAACAAAGGAAATTGGATTAGCATCAGAGCAAGGTATGCCTTCTCTCTTGTTCTATTTTTCAATTATAATCTAGGAAGATGTCTAGTTGATTGTCCCTTCAGTTGCTAGAACCCCTCATTGGGCTAGAGGGATCATCTATGTCCACAGAGAGGATTAACATTGTCAATGGGTATCTCTCTTATTGGGTTGTAGGGAAACAATGAAAAACGGAGTTGGAATGTGTAAAATAAAAATCAAGACCAAACACTTTGGACACTAGCACTGAAAATTTATCTTCTAGAAGATCAAGACATGGTACTATTTTCTGGAGTGTTTCTACATGTGTTGTAGAGCTTCTGAAAACAGGAGATGTAGACTCCACATTCTTTGAAGTCCTCTATACTGGGGATGATCTATTATTATTTAGGCTTATGAATTGGACTGGCCTTATCTTGGAGCTCTTGTAAAAAGAGACCATTGTTGAAATGTTGCAAAGTATCATGTAGTTGTTGATGCAGCATAAATACTTGGATTCAACATGTCATTCATCTAATCAAACATATTCTTTGAAGAGGACATGTGATGTTTTGTGCTCTGTTAGCACCTAAATCCGCCTTAGGCTGAAGGAAGGCAAAAATTAGGGTAACCACAAACCACGCTCAGTCTCGTAGCTAGCCCTACGAGAGCAGGAGAGGGCTCTCTCCGAGTCACACTCAGAAAATGGATATGTAAAATGGTCTGAGATGACTTGCAATGCGATGTTTACCTTAGGCTAGTAAGTGAAAAATTATTTTGGAAAAGATTTTCGAAGTGACTGAACTTCTGAGATGTATATGGGACTGGCGCTTGGCAAAGAACAGAGAAATGAGAATGAAGACACAGATTATTCCGTGAGGCAAGGTAGGTGGAAAGCACAGCAATTTTAACTTAAGGTGATGCGGAATGGAAAGATCTTTGAAGATAGTGAAAAGGGCATGGATGCATGAATCCTTTTCAACAGAAGAATAACACTGCACATGAAATTTTCCCACAGGCAGAGCAATATAAATTGAATTCTACCTAATCTCACTTAGAAAATTTCACTGAAATGAAACATGAAATGAATTATGAAACATAAAAAGATACATATGGAACATAAGAACACATTTGCTACACTCACAACCACAAGAATCTCATGAAACAGTGCTTCTGCCTTTCATTAACTCTCTGTCAAAAATACACAGTGCAAAAACAGAGTTTCTTTCCCACAGTCTCTCAGAAGTTACAACCCAGCCAACCCTTTGCAAATAAAATACATACAATATATAGAATATGTGGAGAAGAGATGGAATGCCCAGGGGTTGGGAAGTTACTCAAATCATTTCGAAATGGAGATGGAGAGCCAACCATCAGCTACAGGTGTAGCGCTCTCAAGCATGACATTTGGCTGTGGTGACCCTTTGCATTCTTTGGCACTTGGATAGATGCCCACCTGGAGAGAAAACTCTTTAAAAGCCGCCTTTGATGCCAAAAAACCGAAGAGTGGATGACCAGGCCCACTTGGAGAAGTCGTGACCCGAAATTTCGCGAAACGGGAGCAAACTGGGCAAAATTTCCTCTGTGCGCCGCGCGCTTTTCTTTGTGCGTCGTGCTACTTTAGGGCCTATTTTGGGCACTTGCAGGTGTTCAAAATGTGCCCAAGTGGGCTTGTTGGAAATCTTGGCCTATCTACTTTCTAACCCCACCAGAATTTCTGAGTTTGAAGCTCATTTTCCCCTCCAAAACTTCATTCTCCCAAGACTGCTTTCTGTGTGTCCAAAAAGTGGCAGAGAGGCCATTTTTGGGTGTTTTTTGAATTTTAGGAGACCCAATACTTATCAAAATTTCTTTCCCGCACACCAGTAGATATATTTTTTGATGTTGAATCAAAATATATAAGCCATTCCTCATTTAGAGCTCTATAATTTTAGTGTCGCGCAGGGTGCGCGACGCACAGGGAGAAAAACCCTGTTTTTTGACCAAAAATTTCCAAAAACACAAAATTGCCCCAATTTTTTTGAAATTTGGGCTAGGGGCTCTCTATGGAGTGCCATGCTGATCCAAGGAAGCCTTAGCCAAGAGTCTAAACCTGTCTTTCTCTTTTGCTTGTTTTTCCCTTCTTGTGGCCTTCCTCAATTTTGCTTTCAAACTCCTTATTCGGACTCTCAAACTCAAGTTCCGTGCCCTGTAATGACGAGCCATGTGTCACAACAGTGTGTTGTCTTCGTCGGCCTTGTTCAACATGTTGTCTAGGTGCATGTTGAATCTCTCGAGAATAGACTCATGGTCATCAATAACCTGTTGCTCCAATGAAGTGAATTCAATCCTCCTTTGTTGGGCAGTTAAACGATCCTCACGGATGTTCTGCAGCTCCATGATCACATGCTGGTCTTCCAGCTGTTTGTTCCTCTGCTCTAAATACCTAATGTTACATTTGGCCATCTCCAACTTGAGTGTCAAGGATTGAATCTCTGTCTCTTTCTCCTTGAAGATCTATTTCAGCTGTGCGTTTTGTGGACGTGTATTTGCATCATCATCATCATGAATGAGAATGAATCTGGTCTCTCGTTTACCTAGTGGCACACCTGAAGTCCCCTCCTCATGCTTGCACTTCTTACCCTTGTCCCGTACCTGTATTGCTGATGTAGGAAGCGAGGCCCCTTCCACCCCGGGTGGAGATAACACTCGCTTTGCTGCTGCAAACAAAGGCCTGGTGCCTTTCGGATAGCCTCTCTAATATGTGATGGAAAATGGCACCACCATGGTCACATGGCGCTCATGCTAATGAGAAGGAACACCTATCTCATGCTTTGCCTCTGCTACTACCTGTGGAGCACTGAAGAAGTCAAGGGAGATGAAGTCCTCCCAAGCAATGCCCTGCAATCCCAACTGATGGTCCACCAAAATCTGTATAAGAGCAAAGTGATAAACACTGTTGAGTTGCTGTCGAGGGGTCTTGTGCTGCATGAACTTTCTCATCCTCTCTATGTTCCTGCAAATGAAAAATGGGAGGTTCATCATACGCACCCTCGTAAAATGCATGAGCAACCTGATGTGATAGGCATAAAGGTG
Organism: Pinus tabuliformis; assembly: GCA_031772625.1. Lineage (NCBI taxonomy): Eukaryota > Viridiplantae > Streptophyta > Pinopsida > Pinales > Pinaceae > Pinus > Pinus tabuliformis. The sequence continues at coordinate 983,679,472 of CM062817.1, read as the reverse complement.
AGAAAACCTACCCAGACAACTGAAGTATTTCATGATAAATTTCATGAGCGGAGCATACTCATGTCTCAGAAACCTGAATGGGAAAACTCTAATGAGCTGACTCAAACAACTGGCCTTAATGTAAGGCTCATAAAGTTCCCTCTCCACCTTCATTTTCTTGTACCATTGGTCTCCAACATTTGGTATGCCTGTTACCACTGATATGGTTTCAGGCGTCAATGTGAAAGTGACCCCTGCCAAGATAGACTGACCTCCATGTAGGTGAAGTGAAAAAAGACGGGCCAACTCATGATGAATCCTAACATTTGCCACCCTCTGAAAAAATTCGAAGCATGCTAAGTGCTGGAAGCAAGACATAGTGAGAGGGCATGCCTGCAACTCAGTGAGGGTGTTTGGTTCATCCTTGACATGTCTGCCACTCCTAGGTCTCCGGGGAGCCTATTCTCCTAAAGCTGTATCACTGTGAGTTTCCCCCTCATAATCTGATGAAACTTTTGATGCCATTTCTGCTGCTTGTTCCCTGAATTTCTTTGCTACCCTCTGAACCCACTGAACTGGTAGATGCTCTGCAAATCTATCACCAAGGGGACAATAAAATAGGGAGTATTAGGAGGGGAATGATGAAATAGGGATAGGGGTTTTAAAGGGAGAGATTTACCATGGATTAGGGATTGTTTTGGGGTATAGTGTTGATGGGGTAGGGTTGGAGCATATTTAATAATCAAGTTACTGTAGCAAAACCCTAGTTGTCTTGACTTTCTTTATATCCTCCTTGTTTTACTTTTAAAGATTTTTTGCATTTGATTTCATGGTTGTCACAATAGGATTTCCCTTCAATTTTTAATGCCAGTGGTGAGTGTAGAGGGGCTACCTTTCCAACACTGAGGATCATTGACAAGATTTTTGGCAATTTAGTGCAGCTTATAAGCCTGTGCGCCGCGCGCATTGCCCAGTGCGCCGTGCGCCAGGTATATGCCGCGCCAGTGGCAAATTTACACTGTTGTCGGGCTCCCAGTGCACCGCGCGCCCTGAGTGAGGAGACAATTTTCTTGAAAAACAAGGGGTGATGGTTTTAGGGCAGTTTCCTTAGGAATCATGATGGGAATGGAGGCGGGGAGAATGAGGAGTGAGGAGACAAGGGGAGGGGAGCAGACCTTGGTGATTTCTTTGCAACTTTGTAACCCCGTTTATCATTTGCTTTGATGAGTATTTTCATGGATGGTCAAGCATGCTTTGGATATCATTTAACCTCTTCATAAATACCCTATTCTTTGATAAACTTGATGAGCAAGTGATGTTACAAGGCTTACCTTTCAATTTGATCGCTTTTTCCAAGTTTTTGAAGTGGTTTGGCACCATTTTGGGTTGCTGGACTGTGTACGCCGCGCGCAATTCCGAGTGTGCCGTGTGCCTTATATTCATCGCGCCCTTGCAAATTTTCCTCTGCGGGCCGGCTGCCAATGTGCCGCGCGCTGTATGTGTACCGCGCGACCTGGTGTATGCGCCTCGCTCCTTGGAACCGGCTCTCACTCACTCAAATTCTCACAATATCAACTTCACACCTTTGAAAATGTATTCTCCAAGTTATGCAAGAGCTCAATGCTATTTGATTTGGGAAAAACATGTATATATAGGCTTGAGAGAAACTGTTTTGATTTTTTCTTCCTTGAAAACCCTCTTTCTAATGTTTTTGTTTTGCACTTTTCATTGACTTTTAAAACACTCTGTTTTTCTTTTCCTTTGAAATTTTGGCTCTCATGATGAAATTTTCGGCGTTTCTTTGTAGGGAGTGTGTGACTGAGCCTCTGGCTTTCGAAATCCATGACTGCATCTGAAAATGTCAATTGTCGATTTTTGGAAAATAGTCATAGTTGACCTTGTTTGACTTTTCTTCAAAACAGAGTTTTGAAGAAGAGTCGATGTCTCTTGCGGCGATGATGAAGCTTTCTGCACTATAGGTGTGTAAGATCTTCCTCTGACCTGCATGACTTGTTTCTGGACATGTTTTTCAAGGACCAAACTGATGAATTTCTAGACCCAAACCATAAAAAATGACTCTGTCCTGAAATAGGACCAGAACTTGACTATCATGAATTCCACTGATTTTGGACCAAGACTTGAATCAGCAGAGGTCATACATGAGGGGAAGTGAGTAGCATGACTTTCTCCATAAAATCATGGCATGTTCCTAGCGAAATGCAGCTAAGTGGATGAAGCGGGACACCTAAAATTGAAATGCACAAAGAGCTTTGATCTCTGACGGAGGGCTGACCAGACCGACTCTAACATTGGCTCCAATGGGGGATGGTAGCTCCCATGGAGGTGCCAAGAATAGCAGATCTCTGGAGGAGCTAGATAGTGCCTCTTGGTACATTGGGCTATGGAGTCATCATTTTGATAAACATCACAAGACTCTGGCTTATTTACAAAACTGGAGTAACCAAGAAATTGACTCAAACTTGACAATTGGAATAACTCGAAAACTGACTGCACATACTGAAACCAAACTGAAATAAAAATGGTATTTACAATGACAGTGGAAGCAGTGTTAATAGATCAACAATGATACCGCTTGAGCAGCCGACCATTGATCGGCCCTCCAAGACAGTCTTCTCCATTCATTTCCTTTAGAAGAAAGGCATTTTGACCTCTATATGTTGCGATTTTGAAAGGACCCTTCCACAGATTTTCGAACTTTCCGTGCTTGCCTTTCTCTTCATTCCTTGCATCCCACCTCAACACCACATCATCCAACTAAAATTTGTCTGCTTTATCTTTTCTATCATAAATTTTCTTTATCTTCTCCTGCAACTTGGATGTGTTTTGGAAAACTTCTTCTCTTGTTTGCTGCAAGTGGATCATTTGATTCAGCCTTCTCTGCATGGGATCTTCCTCATTGCCTACCTCCTGAAGAAGTCTGACCACCGGGGCAGCAATGGTGGCTGGGAATACTGTGTCCACTCCATAAACTGGCTCAAACGGTGACATACCAATAGACTTTTTCTGACTGATTCGATCTGCCCAAAGTGCATGAACCAGCCTTTTGTTCCAGCTCTTCTTATTAATTTCCGATAGCTTCTTGATGATGTTGACCAATGATTTATTCGAAGATTCTGCCAATATATTGCCTTGCGGATGATAGGCAGTTGAATGACCCAAAATTATATGATATCTATGACAAAATTCTACCATCCTTTTCGATTTAAAAGCTGCTGCACTATCAGTGATTATTTTGTTTAGACAACCAAATCCATACAAGATGTGATTTTCAAGAAATGAAATGATTACCGTGTCCGTCGCTTGTCTAGTAGGGGCTTCCTCAATCCATTTTGTGAAGTAGTCCATGGCTGTAAGGATCCATCTATGCTGTCCGGAAGAGGCGGGATTAATTTCCCCAATGAAATCCAACCCCCACTGCTGGAATGGGGCGCTCACTTTAATAGGCTTAAGTGGCAAAGGCTGTAATTTCTATTTCCCTTCGAAAATTTAACACTTATGACAGCGCTTTACCATCTTATGCACATCAGCAAACAAAGTAGGCCAGTAGTACCCCGCTCTCAAGATTTTGTTCGTTGTTGACTTCCAAAAAAGGTGTCCACCACACTCTCCTCCGTGGAAATCTTCCATGGCTTTCTTTTCCTCTTCTTCCACTAAAAAGTTTAACGAAATTCCACCGGGATCTTTCCAATACAATGCAGAATTCAAAATACAAAACTTGGCAGCTTTCAATTTAAGTGTTCTCGCTTTGTTTCTAGCCATGCCGGGCGGTGGTGATAGATTTTTCAACACATAGATTATATCATAATACCATGGGGACAAATCAAACATTTCGGATACCTGCACTGAAGTTCCTTCATCATTCTCATCGGACATCGCAGCGATCAGATTTATGTCCAATGCATGCAAATTTGACTCAGCCATTAGTTTCGCCAACCCCTGTCCTTTGACCAGCTTTGTAGGTTTTATCTCCAGATCGTATTCTAGCAAAGCTGCGATCCATTTGCCTCTTCTCCCTTCCAGATCGGTCTACACTAAAACATCTTTCACAGCAGCATTAGGAAAATAGGCCAGAATGTGAGAATGTATAATATACACCCGGAAATCCTTCAGTGCCTTCACCAATGCCAGGGCTTGCTTCTCAATGATGTTGTACTTCAAAGCTGCATCCCTTATAGCCCTGCTGAAGAATGCAATGGGTCTCTCATGATCATCCCTTTTCTGCAACAATACCGCTGCCATAGTGTGCTCAGAAGCAAATGAAAATAATATGAAATCTTGAGTATAATCCGGGCTGACTAGAACCGGAGCTGAAGAGAGGGCCAATTTGACCAAGTTGAAAGATTTTACAGCCTCATCTGTCCATTTTACCTTGCTTCCCTTCTTAAGCATGTTGGTCATTTCTTTCAAGTGTTCCGCAAGATTAGGCACAAAGCGACGCAAAAATTCATCTTACCATTGAATGACTGTATCTCCTTTTTGTTCCTAGGCAGATCGATTTGTTGAATTGCTTGGACACATGTCGGGTCTATACAGATGCCATCTTTTGAAATGATATGCCCAAGTAATTTGCCTTCCTCCATGGCGAACAAGCTCTTTTTAGGATTCAGCGATAAACCATATTTCCTGCATTTTTGAAATACAATTTTTAGGTGATGCACGTGCTCTTCATCAGATTTTGAAAACACCGTCAAGTCATCCAAATACACCAAAAAAAACACATCCTTCTCATTTGCAAACACCAAGTCCATTGCACGCTGAAATGTGGCACCTGCATTCTTCAAACCGAATGGCATTTTGGCATAGTGAAATGTTCCCCATGGAGTTGTGAATGATGTCTTGTCCCTAACATCTTCATGGATTGAAATTTGGTTATATCCGTAATAACCATCAAGCAGCGACATATGAGATGCCCCCACTACTCGCTGAAGTATATGGTCCATCTTGGGCAGCGGATAGTTGTCCTTCAATGATACCTTGTTTAGATTTCTGAAATCAATGCATAGGAGGATCTCACCGGTCTTCTTTCGTACAGGCACTAAGTTAGATATCCAATCTGAAAATCTGATAGGCACAATGATACCTGACTTGTACAACCTATTTACCTCTTTTTCGATGGATGGCAGCAACTTTTGATTGATCCTTCTCAGCTTTTGTCTAAATGGTTTCTGATTGGGCTTGATGGGTATGGTGTGTTGAATGATGTTTGTATCATAGGTCTTTAAATTTGAATAATCCCAAGCAAATACATCTGCAAATGAAGCCATCAAACTGATATATTTGTCCTTGATCTTTGGCGGTAGTTTCTTGGACAATTTTACCAATTTTGGATTTGCTTATGTACCTATGTTGACTTCCTCTGCACCTTTCTCCATGGGCTGCAAAGTTGGCTTGCGGGCCACATCATCCTGATCGAAAAGTTCTTCTAGGGGTATCAAGCCTTTAGGAATGATGTTATTCTTTAGCTGCAACACATCCATTTGATTGATTTGTACCTCTTCTGTACCATTCCCTTTGTTCTCATCGTTTTCCACATCGATTAAGGTTTCTTTGAACTTGCCTTTGTTGAGCAGAAAAACCTTAATCTCCTCATCATCTTGGAACACTTGCCAATGTCGATGATTGTCTGGAATGGTTGGATGGTGCTTGACATGGATTTCAAATTTGTTGCTGGAGTTCATGGGGATCTTCAAGCTGCTCGCTGCCTTGGCAAGAGCATCAGCAATACTGTTTTGTATTCGTGGCACACATGTCAAGGTGTATTCGGAAAATAGCTTCAAGATATCCAAAACTGTATTACGATAGGCCCGCATCCTAGGATGTTTTGCTTGGTATTCACCTCTGACTTGTTTTATTACCAACTCAGAGTCGCTATATATTGAAATCCTCTTTGCATTCAGCTTTCTAAGAATTTTCAGGCCAGCAATTAGTGCTTCATATTCAGCCTCATTGTTGGAACATTCGAAGGCCAGCTTGTAGGAGCAAACTCTCATGCTACTAGGTACTTTTTTTGGGGCGGAGAAAGGGCTGCGTACCCAAATACCAATACCCACTCCATCATTTCCTATTGCTCCATCAAAATCCATGGTCCATAAGCCTTCTTCTTCTTCTTGCAAGTGCTGAAAATATTTTTGTTGTCCATTGTTTGCTTGCTGTCCATCTTTTGTTTGTTGTCCATTGTTTTCAACTGATTGCCCAATCTTTTGTTGCTTTTCTTGTCTTTCTTTCTTCAAAATCTCTCTAAAATTTTCTGTTATCTCTGGAATGTCATCCGCTTCTACTATCTAACTATCTATTTTATTTAAACTATCTGAAAATAAAACAAAAGACTCTAAATCTGTATGTACATAGTTTACAAGATGATTGATCAGTTTCTCCTTGCTTGTGATCATATACTTCATCTTTTGTTCCCGATATAATTTCCTCATCTGTCCAAACACTGGGATTGTCGCATAGGAGAAATCCAGCTGTAGTGTCCCCTTCAATTTTGCCACCCAATACCTGGAATGAAGCATCCCAAACCTTGGAGGAATGTCTGCTACCACTACCTCCATCAGCACATTTTTCATAGGAAGCTGATCCAAACTCACAACTAAGTCTTTGATAAGCCCTATGCACCTTACTCTGCTGGAGTCGAATGAATAGAGATCATGATATTGGCGGGTGATGTCCAGACCAAGCTTATCCATGATAGACTTGGGCATGAGATTGTGGGAGGCTCCGGAATCGAACATGGCATTGTGTAGCACAAATTCATGCAAGCGTAAACTGATATAGAAGTGTGGCACTTCGCTCTCGGGAGACTCACTATTTTTCGCTGGCCCAAAAATAATTTCAGGCTGATCATCTTCCATGTTTACCATGTCAGACATTGGGTCCAAATTCAACATTTTAGAAATCTACCCTCTATAGCTGTTGTTCTTCATGATTTTAGTCAAAGGGATGGATACCTTTAGCTTAGAAATCTCATTCTCTAGGCTGAAAACGGGCATTCTTTCTACCTCTTTGACTGGGACCTCTTTCCTTTCCTTGTCTTTTGAGGTGGCTGGTTGTTGTGATTGCTCTGCTGATTTTGATTTGCTGCTCTCCGGAACAACCGCCTCCTTTCCCTTTCTTTGTGTGGCTGATGGATCTTTCTTTGTTGTTTCATCCTCTTTATTTTTCTGAATTGATTTGGCTGATACATCTCTGTTTCTAAGGGAATATCATTGTTGTTGTGTAGACAAGGCATTCATATACCCCCTTTGATATTCTTCTGACTCTTCTTCCAACACGGTTTCGTTAGCTAGGATATAATCGGTGTCTTGGTGTGTAGCTAAATTTACTGCACATTCTTCTTCTTCGGTGATGTAAGTAGGTAGCTCATCTGGAGTGAAGAGATGGTTTTCCTCACCTATTACATTCCCTTCCTCATCTGATTCCAGTCCATGTACAAAATTCTGCTGCAAAGGTGTTTGTACCAGCTGTTGTGCTGCCTGCTCTTGAGTTCGCTGATCTCTTTGTCTAATTCTATATTGTGGCTGTTGTTGGCGACGAAATTTAGGATTCCTAACTTGTGGCTCTTGCTTGTCAAGTTTTACCCTTTCGAGCATCTATTCTACCTTCTTTAGCAGCTGATCCATTGAAGAAGATTCTTCTTTCACCATGGTTTTCTTCTCTGCTTTCGCTCTTGCTCTTTTGGACAGCAGGCTAGCCTCAACGCTGACTACAATTTTCTGCATATCTTCCATTGTAGCTAGTTCTCTCTCTCTCAATTGGTACGCCATGTCAGCATCGAAACCATCCGGAAAATTCATCATTGCTAGTCCCACCGGTGGCTTTAGATGGTCCGGGATATCATTATAGACTGCATTAAATCTAACACAATAATCTTGGACTGACTCACCGGCATTCCTCTTAATTTGTTCATTCTCAGCCAGAATTTGAAGGGGATTCTTTTTTACTTCCCACCAGTTCAAAAATTGTCTTTGTAGCTCAGCCAAGGTGGTGATACTTGCAGCTGTCAAATCTCTGAACCATTTCCTCACATCACCTGCAAATGTTTGTACAAAGAGCCTCATTGCCACGTTCTCCGCATCGATCTCATGAAGTTCATAGAAATCTGCCATTTTATCCACATGTTTTTGAGCTATAATGCTGTTAGGAGTGCCATCAAAAAATGGAATTTTACTTTGATAATCATTTGGCATGTCATCTAGGACTTGGGGGAGAACTAGAGGAGCAAAACGGGCAGCCATCATTCTAGGTGGATTTGGCCTTGGAGGTGTTGGAGGAGTACGCACAGTTTTCAAGGGGCATGCAATTGGAGTTTGGAGCTGTGTGGCAATGTAGTTATCAATTAATCTATTAGCTCTTTCCGCCTCAAGGTCTACAAGAAATTGCGGATCGGGGACGGTGTAATCAGCAACCTTTTCGGATTTAGATTCAAATAGTGATATCTCAAATCCTTCATCAAAGTCAAGCTCTTCAAGATACTCAAAACTATCGGGACATGAAGGGGATTTGAACACGGGAGTTATGGTGCTTTCTTGGTGAAGGAGTCTTGGGATTAAATTGGGATTTTCGTAAATGTGAGGAGGATCTGGGTCCGGATTCGCTCTGGTATATCGTCTTGAAACCAGCGTGCTATTGAGATGAATTACGGGACACAACTAACTCACTCAGCCTTTCCAATCCTAAGCCCATCATCCGGGAGCCTAGAATTCTTATGAAACAGGGGATTTGATTTTCAACTTGTCCCTAGTGGAGTCGCCACTATGTTAGCACCTAAATCCGCCTTAGGCTGAAGGAAGGCAAAAATTAGGGTAACCACAAACCACGCTCAGTCTCGTAGCTAGCCCTACGAGAGTAGGAGAGGGCTCTCTCCGAGTCACACTCAGCAAATGGATGTGCAAAATGGTCTGAGATGACTTACAATGCGATGTTTACCTTAGGCTAGTAAGTGAAAAGGGATTTTGGAAAATATTTTCGAAGTGACTGAACTTCTGAGATGTATATGGGACTGGCGCTTGGCAAAGAACAGAGAAATGAGAATGAAGGCACAGCTTATTCCGTGAGGCAAGGTAGGCGGAAAGCGCAACAATTTTAACTTAAGGTGATGCGGAATGGAAAGAGTGCCGAAGATAGTGAAAAGGGCATGGATGCATGAATCCTTTTCAATAGAAGAATAACACTGCACATGAAATTTTCCCACAGGCAGAGCAATATAAATTGAATTCTACCTAATCTCACTTAGAAAATTTCACTGAAATGAAACATGAAATGAATTATGAAACATAACAAGATACACATGGAACATAAGAACACATTTGCTACACTCACAACCACAAGAATCTCATGAAACAGAGCTGCTGCCTTTCATTAACTCTCTGTCAAAAATACACAGTGCAGAAACAGAGTTTCTTTCCCACAGTCTCTCAGAAGTTACAAGCCATCCAACCCTTTGCAAATAAAATGCATACAATATATAGAATATGTGGAGAAGAGATGGAACGCCCAGGGGTTTGGAAGTTACTCAAATCATTTCGAAATGGAGATGGAGAGCCAACCATCAGCTACAGGTGTAGCGCTCTCAAGCATGACATTTGCCTGTGGTGACCCTTTGCATTCTTTGCCACTTGGATAGATGCCCACCTGGAGAGAAAACTCTTTAAAAGCTACCTTTGATGCCAAAAAACTGAAGAGTGGATGACTGGACCCACTTGGAGAAGTCGCGACCCGAAATTTCACGAAACAGGAGCAAACTGGGCAAAATTTCCTCTGTGCGTCGCGCGCTTTTCTTTGTGCGTCGTGCTACTTGGGGGCCTGTTTTGGGGCACTTGCAGGTGTCCAAAATGTGCCCAAGTAGGCCTGTTGGAAAGATTGGCCTATCTACTTTCTAACCCCACTATAATTTCTGAATTTGAAGCTCATTTACCCCTCCAAAACTTCATTCTCCCAAGACTACTTTCTTTGTGTCCAAAAAGTGGCAGAGAGGGCATTTTTGGGTGTTTTTTGACTTTTAGGAGACCCAAAACTTATCAAAATTTCTTTCCTGGACACCAGTAGATGTATTTTTCGATGTTGAATCCAAATATATAAGCCATTCCTCATTTAGAGCTCTAGAATTTTAGCGCCGCACAAGGTGCGCGACGCACAGAGAGAAAAACCCTGTTTTTTGACGAAAAATTTCCAAAAACACAAAATTGCCCCAAATTTTTTGAAATTTGGACTGGGGGATCTCTATGGAGTGCCATGCTGAGCCAAGGAAGCCTCAGCCAAGAGTCCAAGCCTGTATTTCTCTTTTGCTCATTTTTCCCTTCTTGTGGCCTTCCTCAATTTTGCTTTCAAACTCCTTATTCGGGCTCTCAAACTCAAGTTTTGTGCCCTGTAATGACAAGCCATGTGTCACAGTAGTGTGTTGTCTTCGTCGGCCTTGTTCAAAATGTTGTCCAGGTGCATGTTGACTCTCTCGAGAACAGACTCACGGTCATCAATAACCTGTTGCTCCAATGAAGTGAATTCAATCCTCCTCTATTGGGCAGTTAGGCGATCCTCACGGATGTTCTGCAGCTCCATGATCACATGCTGGTCTTCCAGCTGTTTGTTTCTCTGCTCTAAATACCTCATGTTCCATTTGGCCATCTCCAACTTGAGTGTCAAGGATTGAATCTCTGTCTTTTGCTCCTTGAAGATCTCTCTTAGCTGTGCGTTTTGTGGACATGTATTTGCATCATCATCATCATCAATGAGAATGAATCTGGTCTGTCGTTTAACTGGTGGCACACCTGAAGTCCCCTCCTCATGCTTGGGCTTCTTTCCCTTGTCCCGTACCTGTGTTGTCGATGTAGGAAGCGAGGCCCCTTCCACCCTGGGTGGAGATAACACTCACTTTGCTGCTGCAAACAAAGGCCTGGTGCCTTTCGGATAGCCTCTCTGATATGTGATGGAAAATGGCACCACCGTGGTTTCATGGCGCTCATGCTGATGAGAAGGACCACCTATCTCATGCTTTACCTCTGCTACTACCTGTGGAGCACTGAAGAAGTCACGGGAGATGAAGTCCTCCCAAGCAATGCCCTGCAATCCCAACTGATGGTCCACCAAAACCTGTATACGAGCAAAGTGATAAACATTGTTGAGCTGCTGCCAAGGGGTCTTGTGCTGCATGAACTTTCTCATCCTCTCTATGTTCCTGCAAATGAAAAATGGGAGGTTCATCATACGCACCCTGGTAAAATGCATGAGGAACCTGATGTGATAGGCATAAAGACGAGAAAGCCTCCCCTCACAACTGAAGTATTTCATGATCAATTTCATGAGCGGAGCATACTCATCTCTCAGAAACCTGAATGGGAAAACTCTAGTGAGCTTACTTAAACAACTGGCCTTAATGTAAGGCTCATAAAGTTCCCTCTCCACCTTGATTTTCTTGTGCCACTGTTCTCCAACATTTGGTATGCCTGTTGCCACTGATATGGTTTCGGGTGTCAATGTGAAAGTGACCCCTACCAGGATAAACTGACCTCCATGTAGGTGAAGTGCAAAAAGACGGGCCAACTCATGATGAATCCTGACATTTGCCACCCTCTGAAAAAATTCGAAGCATGCTAAGTGCTGGAAGCAAGACATAGTGAGAGGGCATGCCTGCAACTCAGTGAGGGTGTTTGGTTCATCCCTGACATGTCTGCCACTCCTAGGTCTCCGGGGAGCCTGTTCTCCTGAAGTTGTATCACTGTGAGTTTCCCCCTCATAATCTGATGAAACTTCTGATGCCATTTCTGCTGCTTGTACCCTGAATTTCTTTGCTGCCCTCTGAACCCACTAAACTGGTAGATCCTCTGCAAATCTATCACCAAGGGGACAATAAAATAGGGAGTATTAGGAGGGGAATGATGAAATAGGGATAGGGGTTTTAAAGGGAGATATTTACCATGGATTAGGGATTGTTTTGGGGTATAGTGTTGATGGGGTAGGGTTGGAGCATATTTAATAATTAAGTTACTGTAGCAAAACCATAGTTGTCTTGACTTTCTTTATATCCTCCTTGTTTTACTTTTAAAGTTTTTTTGCATTTGATTTCATGGTTGTCATAATAGGATTTCCCTTCAAGTTTTAATGCCAATGGTGAGTGTAGAGGGGCTACCTTTCCAACATTGAGGATCATTGACAAGATTTTTGGCAATTTCGTGCATTTTTGGGCTTATAAGCCTGTGCGCCGCGCATATTGCCCAATGCGCAGCGTGCCAGGTATGCACCGCGCCAGTGGCAAATTTGCACTGTGGCCGGGCTCCCAGTGCGCAGCGCACCCTGAGTGCACCGTGCCACTATGTGTGTGCGCCGCGCACTGTTAAAGTCGGCCAAATTTGCTTGAAAAACAAGGGGTGAGGGTTTTGGGGCATTTTCCTTAGGAATCATGATGGGAATGGAGGTGGGGACAATGAGGAGTGAGGAGACAAGGGGAGGGGAGCAGACCTTGGTGATTTCTTTGCAACTTTGTAACCCCGTTTATCATTTGCTTTGATGAGTATTTTCATGGATGGCCAAGCATGCTTTGGATATCATTTAACCTCTTCATAAATACCCTATTATTTGACAAACTTGATGAGCAAGTGATGTTACAAGGCTTACCTTTCAATTTGATCACTTTTTCCAAGTTTTTGAAGTGGTTTGGCACCATTTTGGGTTGCTGGACTGTGTGCGCCGCGTGCAATTCCCAGTGTGTCGCGCGCCTTATATGCGTCGCGCCCTTGCAAATTTTCCACTGCGGGCTGGCTGCCAGTGCACCGCGTGACCTAGTGTATGCGTCGCGCTCCTTAGAACCGGCTCTCACTCACTCAAATTCTCACAATATCAACTTCACACCTTTGAAAATGTATTCTCCAAGTTATGCAAGAGCTCAATGCCACTTGATTTGGGAAAAACATGTATATATAGGCTTGAGAGAAATTGGTTTGATTTTTTCTTCCTTGAAAACCCTCTTTCTAATGTTTTTTGTTTTGCACTTTTCATTGACTTTTAAAACACTCTATTTTTCTTTTTCCTTTGAAATTTGGCTCTCATGATGAAATTTTCGGTGTTTCTTTGCGCGGAGTGTGTGACTGAGCCTCTGGCTTTCGAAATCCATGACTGCATCTGAAAATGTCAACTGTCGATTTTTGGAAAATTTAGTCATAGTTGACCTTGTTTGACTTTTCTTCAAAACAGAGTTTTGAAGAAGAGTCGATGTCTCTTGCGGTGATGATGAAGCTTTATGCACTGTAGGTGTGTAATATTTTCCTCTAGCCTGCATGACTTGTTTCTGGACATGTTTTTCAAGGACCAAACTGATGAATTTCTAGACCCAAACCATAAAAAATGACTCTGTCCTGAAATAGGACCAGACCTTGACTATCATGAATTCCACTGATTTTGGACCAAGACTTGAATCAGCAGAGGTCGTACATGAGGGGAAGTGAGTAGCATGACTTTCTCCGTCAGATCATGGCATGTTCCTAGCGAAATGCATCTGAGTGGATGAAGTGGGACACCTAAAATTTAAATGCACAAAGAGCTTTGATCTCTGACGGAGGGCTGACCAGACCGACTCTAACATGCTCTTAAATGTAAACTTACTTATAGTTTCTTATTTTGGACATTCAGGTTATTGACTTGGCAAGTAATGGTCTAGATTGTCTGGACCTACCTCCTAAAGCAAAAATGACAATTTATTACCATTAAAAGAAGCCCCATCACTAGATTTCATGGATGATTCAAGTAGACATACTATTTCTCATATTGCATTGAAACTATAGCCTATTTGGGCTACGGATTTGTTAAGAAGTAGGTAATGAGTAGCTACAAAATTTTTGTTAAGAAGTAGGTAATGACTAAATGAAATATAAATTCTCACCACTAACATTCTTTAAAGGAAAATTGAGTATGTTATGAGTACCATGCTGTGTGGGGGGTCTTTCCAAGGCATGTAGTTTTTTTTACTTATAAATCTATAAGGGCATTCCATAAAAATTTGTATAGCTCAATTAACAAATTCATAAATTATATTTTTTCTGTCAGTGTTATTGGAAATGAGCTATTATGTTTGCTATTAGATTTAGTAAATAGTTAAATATCTTAACATGTGTGCTTGTCTTGTTTATTTGAACATTTTAAGTTAAACTCCAAAACTCACCTTGCGTATTGATTCTTTTTTGAATTCCTTCCTAAAGCATGCACTGTTATTGAGAGAGCATTAATATTCTTTAATCTACAAGGGTAGATAAGCAATATTGTTTTATAGTATGGCTCCTATAATACTTAGATTTTTAGTGGAAGAATGAATCAATTTGTTAAGTTGTTTCATATCTTTTAAACAATGAATACTAATTGTTGGGTTATGTTATATTCTTTCCATGACTACCCCATGCATGGGGGGTTCACAGGGGGGGCGAAAGACCCCCATCTACATTGTGTGGGGCGCCGTCAGGGGGTCATAGGGGGGGTGGCTACCCCCCTTTTCAGGGGGGGTGGCTACCCCCCTTTTGAGGGGGTATGCAGGGGGATGGTAGCCCCCCTACCTGGGGAAATTTTTTTTGGACCCTATATTAGTTGGGCATACCTACCTATGGTTTTGTGCATGGATTTCACACATGGTTTTGGGCATGATGGTTTTCAGTCCATGGTATTTTGTCTATCTGGTCAAGGGAAATACAATTATGTTATAATCCAGGGTTAATGGATTGGGTTTTATTGATTCTTCGGCATGTATATATATGTATTGTAACATTGAATGGAACATAATGAAAAATTAATTTGGTAGTCCCAGTTTTGGGATCCAGGGGAAAATATTTGTGTATATTTGTTTTATGTTTTATGCTTTTGTAATTGTTTATTTTTAGAATTTGTATGCAGGTAATTTTTGTATGGGGTTAAAACCTACATTTGGTATGAGAGTTGTTTTGGATTCAAGGGGACGCCTTTACTGCTAAGGGGTTTTTCTCAGGCCTGTGGTAGACCCCGTTCAGTGGGAGATCTACGGGATCGATTCTTGTGGTGAAAGAAGATGGCGAGCAGTGGAAAGACAGAGATAGATAAATTTCATGGTCAGAGTTTTGAGTTGTGGAAACACAATATGGAGGATCTTCTAGTGGATAAAGATCAGTGGATCGCAGTAGATTTGGGTACTAAACCAACAACAATGTCAGCTGAAGACTGGGTGAAGATGGATCAGAAAGCAAAGAGCACATTATGATTGTGTGTCTTAGATTCAATATTGTTGAATGCATTAGGGGAAGCTTCAGTGAAGGCTTTATGGGACATGTTAGGGACTGTGTACTAATCTAAGTCTCTAGTGAATATATTATTCCTACAGAAAAAGTTGTACAACCTGAGGATGAAAGATGGAGACTCGGTGACAGAGAATCTGAATGCATTTAATATTGTGGTAAGCCAGTTATTATTTGTTGATATTAAAATTTCAGATGAAAATAATTGCATCAGTTTTTTATGTTCTCTACTAGATTCGTGGGATAGTCTAGTTGTTACAATAGGTAGCAATGTAACTACCTTGCAGTTTGATGAAATAGTCTCATCCTTGTTGTCGGAGGAGATGAGACGGAAAAATATGGAGGGCCAGAATGGTGATGCCTTTTCTGAATGAGGATGGTCCCATAACAAAAACAAAAATAAGTCCTTGGGTGGGAAATCTAAATCTCCATGAAAACTTGTAAAGGTGTGCTACAAATGTGGATAGGAAGGGCACTAAAAAACGGATTGTAAATCTAAATCTCTTGAGAAAGGAAATGGATTTGATGATGCTCCTTCTATAGAGGCGAAAACCACCTTAGATGAAGGTGGGGATGTTTCTTGGCTTCTTCTTCAAGTACACACGTAGATCATGAGGCATGGTTGATTGACTCAAGTGCATCCTTTCACTTCACTCCCCATAGAGAGTGGTTCTGCGAATATGAGAAATATGACGGTGGTGATGTATTCTTAGGGGATGACAGGACGGCTAGAATCGTTGGTCACAGAAAATTAAAGTTTAAGTTGCAAGGTGGAAGGATTAGAACACTTACGGGTGTTTTGCATATTCCTGCATTGGCCAAAAATTTGATTTCTATAAGAAAGATGGATGATGTAGATGTAAAAAGAGTGTTCAAGAAAGATACTTGCAAGATGGTTTGGGGAGAACTGGTATTGATGCAGGGAGTTCAGATTGGAACTATGTACAAGCTTCAAGGTAGCACTGTTATTGATGGTTGCAACAATTCTGTGGTTCCTGAAAGTGGAGCAGAAAATATAGTGGTCTATGGAGAAAAGACCATGCTATGGCATCAAAGGCTTGGACATATTAGAGAGTATGGCCTTTGAATACTTCATGGTAAAGGTATGATAGAAGGTATGTCTAATAGCTCTCTTAATTTTGATTTCTATGAAAATTGTGTATATGGGAAGCAGAATTGGATGTGTTTCCCCTCTGGGGGTAAAAGGGTGAAACATATATTAGAGATTTTTCATAGTGATGTGTTTGGACCTGTGTCAGTTCCATGACTGGTTTTGTGTACTATGTATCATTTATAGATTACATATATTTCCTCATGAAGAAATAGAAAGTCTTTGACAAGTTTAAATAATTTAAGGCTCTAGTGGAAAACCAGAGAGGGAAGAAGATAAAGGTGTTGAGGACAGATAACGGTGGAGAGCTTTGCAAGAAGGAATTTGAAGAGTTCTATAAGAAGTGTGGTATAGCATGGCAAAATACTACTCCATACACACCTGAGAAAAATGGAGTTGCAGAAAGAATGAACAAGACGTTGATGTAAAGGGAAAGAAGCATGCTTAGTGGTGTCGGGTTATGACAGGAATTCTGGGTAAAGGCAGTGGAGACTGCATGTTACCTGGTCAACAGATCACCTTCATCAGCGTTGGAGGATAAGACTCCACAAGAGGTATGGGCTGGTAAGAAACCTTCTCTTTCACATCTAAGGGTATTTGGATGTGATGCATATGTACATGTTCCAAAGGAGAAAAGAACAAAGTTGGATAGTAAAGATGAAAAGTACATCTTTGTTGGGTATAAGGATGGTTTAAAAGGTTATAAGCTTTGGAACCCAGAAACAATAAAGGTTGTGTACAACTGAGATGTGGTGTTTAGAGAGGTGAAATATGTTATTAAACATGAAGTCCTACCAAAGGAACCTGAGAAGATAGAGTTTGCACTAAAGCATGAAGAATCAAGAAGATCAATTCAAGAAAGAAGGTAGCTAGAAAGGTATAGTCCATCTGCTTTCTGTTCAAATTTTTCTTTATCTATTACTGATGATGATCCTAGAACTATGAGGGAAGTAGTAGATTCAAACAATGACAAACTCTAGAAAGAGGCCATGGTTGATGAAATGGCATCTTTGCACAAAAATGAGGCTTCAGATCTGGGAGTTGTTGGTTGGAAGGAAACCCATTGGAAAAAAATGGGTGTTTAAGAAAAAGATGAATGCAGAAGGAAAGGTGGAGAAATCCAAAGCTCGGTTGGTAGCAAAAGGTTATTCCCGGGTGCGGGGAAT
Organism: Pinus tabuliformis; assembly: GCA_031772625.1. Classification (NCBI taxonomy): domain Eukaryota; kingdom Viridiplantae; phylum Streptophyta; class Pinopsida; order Pinales; family Pinaceae; genus Pinus; species Pinus tabuliformis. Next base: position 983,661,956 of record CM062817.1, on the reverse strand, counting down.
TGATTTTGGTGATATTTTTTCTTCTGTTGCCAAGGTAGCTTCTATTAGATTACTTTTATCTATTGCTACTACTTTTTATTTTGAGGTAGAACAGATGGATGTGAAGACACATTTCTTCATGGAGATTTGGAAAAATAGGTCTACATGAAGCAATCTGAAGGCTGTGTGATGAAGGGTAAGAAATAATTGGTATGCAAGTTAAAAAAAAGTCTTTGTATGGGTTAAAACAATCACCAAGGATGTGGTATTAGAAATTTGATACATTTATACGGGGACTTGACTTCACTAGAAGAAAAGAAAATCATTGTGTGTATTTTAAATTAATTGGTGACCGTGTTATTTATCTGGTCTTGTATGTGGATGATATGTTGCTGGTTGAAAATGACAAAGAAATTATCCAGGATTTGAAGACCCAATTGTCCTCCAAATTCGACATGAAATATTTTGGTGCTGCAAACTATATTTTGGGCATGGAAATTAAACGAGATCGGGAAAAGAGGAAGCTCTGGTTAAACCGGAGGAAGCCTGTCAAGACAATACCGTAGAGGTTTAATATGCTGGATAGTAAACCGTTGAAGGTTCCTATTCTTGTAGGAGTAAAGTTATATGTTGAATAGTGTCCCAAGACAGAAGAAGAGGAAGAGTACATGTCCCATGTTCTATATGCAACTGCAATCTATAGCCTGATGTATGCAATGGTATGTACTAGACCAGACATTGCACATGCAGTGGGAGTATTGAGCAGGTTTATGTCAAAACCAGGGAAGGAGCATTGGACAGCAGTGAAGCGGGTTTTCAAGTATTTGTGTGGCACTAGTGATTATGGTTTGTGCCACTAAGCAAGACCAAGATTGAATAGAGTTTTGGACATATGTGGCTTTGTTGATGCAATCTGGGCTAGAGATCTGGATCAGAAAAGATCTACAAGTGGGTATGTGTTTAACCTATTTGGAGGTGTAGTCAGTTGGATGAGTAATAGATAGTCTATAGTGGCACTTTCAACCATAGAGGCATAATACATGGCAACCACTCATGCAAGCAAGGAATCAATTTGGTTGCAGAGATTGTGTTCAAGGATTGGGTTAGTACAATGAGCTATAAGGATAGACTGTGATAGCCAAAGTGCAATTTTCTTAGAAAAGAACCCTGCTTATCATTCAAAGACAAAGCACATTGATGTTCAGTGTCACTTTGTGAGGGATATGGTTAAGGACAAAAAGGTCTTGCTGGTAAAGGTGGACACTTTGAACAATACTACAGATGCATTGACAAATTATGTGAGCACTAAGAAGTTATCTTGGTGTAGAGAAACAATGGGCATTGCTGGGCTAGATCAATGACTAAGCTCTCCTATGGCCCCTTGTGGAAAGAAAACAACAAGTGGTAGAATTTTGGGTTTTGTTATATTCTTTCCACGACTACTCCACGCAAAGGGGGGGCGGAGGTCCCCCTTGTACATTGCACGGGACGCTGCCAGGGGTTCACAGGGGGGGTGGCTACCCCACCTATTGGGGGGTATGCAGGGGATGGCAACGTCCCAGAAAAATGTTTTAGACCCTATATTAGGTGGGCAGACCTACCTATAGTTTTGTGCATGGATTTTGCAAATGGTTTTGGGCATGATGGTTTTCAGTCCATAGTATTTTGTAGATCCGGTCAAGGGAACTACAATTATGTTCTAATCCAGGGTTAATGGAATGGGGTTTATGGATACTTCGTCATGTATATATATGTATTGTAATATCGAAAGGAACATAATGAAAAATCAATCTGGTAGTCCCGGTTTTGGGATCTAGGGGAAAATCCCTGTGTATATCTATTTTATGTTTTATGCTCTCGCCATTGTTTATTTTTTGTTTTTAGAATTCGTATGCAAGTAATTTTTTTACGAGGTTAAAACCTACACTAACTTTAGAAATATTGATCCAATCACCAGAAACTTGCAAACCTTTGACTTAGCAACTATAAGTTGTGACGGTCACTTCTCACTTGCAGATAGATAAAATTAAGTCTTATAAAATTTCCATGAAATTTTTGAGTTGTCTATGGAATTTCTTCAATTAATTTCAGTGAAAGGTTCAAACCCATGAAGTTGAATGTATCTATCTATGTTACTGACTATAGGGAATTTTGGCTGCAACAAACACATTTTTCAAAATCCACTTTTCATGACAGATAAATTAAAGCAAGTTCTATGATAGTAGATGATTAAACTTTGAATGCAATGATTTTGTAACTTTCATTTTTCTGACATGTACTGAATTGTATACATGGGAAAAAAGTGGAAGTGAAGTTTACTAAAATGTCAACGACGAAAACTAGTATATGGGAAAGAAAGGCTTAGAACTGGTGAAACATTCCATTGTATAAAGGAAAGAAAAATAAATTTAAGTCCCATGATCCAATGTGTGGTAGAGAGAAGTTTTGGATTACTCATTTTGATTTGTCCCCATGGGTAGGTCTCCTAACCCAACTACCCAGCTAGAATAGGTTTTGGTAAATCTTTGATGCTCTCTTGGTTGTTTTCTTTATACGTGCTCCTAGAATGTTTCCTTGGAACTAATGATCTCTATTTTTTCTCCCTTGTGGATGTAGTTATATGAATCACAATTCAGTAGGAAATTTTGCTCCTTTTTTCCTATGTCCATTGGGTTCTTTCCATATTCCTATCTCACGTATTCATTAGTGTGAGTTGGTCCTTATTCAAGCCAAAATTTGGTTTTATCCCCATTGGAGATTTACTTTCAAGTAGTCCTCAATTCTATTTTCTCCTTGTAGGATGAAATTATGCTTGTAGCAATGTTTATTCATCTTGGGGTTTCTTTTCCTCTTATCTTTACTGCAACATTCTTGTATGTGGATTTTCAGCTCCTATTTATATACTAGGCAACTTTCTTGTGTTATATACAATTTATCGAACCACCTCTTACATTGTTGGTCCAATGTATTTTACTCATTTGAAATCTTCCTGGTGGATCTTGTTGGTCATGTTTTTTATGCCTATAGCTTCCACAACTTAGCTGCATAGTATTATCTTCCTTGGTCATAATCATATTTTTGTGAGAAGTATTTGATATGGATTCCTTACCTATATTTTATGGAAAGTTGTCATCAAGTGTTTCTCTGGTATCTCAATATGTTTCCTCCATTTTCTCCAGTAGTGCTTGGTTTGTTGGCATTATGATACAGGTATGACACAAGTGTTGTCCTTGATGGAAACTCTTTCAGATAAAAGATCACAATATAGCAAGTAAACAGCAAGAATGAAGAAAGAAAGGTATACGCAGGTTTTTATGAATTTGTTGAAGCTGAATCTAGCTCACAAGGTGAGGCAAGGAACTCTAATGCAAAATCCGAAATGTTCAACAAGGAGATGAGAGGTCAACCCCATCAACAACCAAGGAAAGAAAGTCTTCAAAGAAAATCTTTTGCTCCTAACTGTGGAAGTGATAGACGGTTATTTCCTCCAATAAATAATGTTGAATGTTATGTATGTCATAATCTTGGACATGTTGCAGCAAGATGCAGAAGTAGAATGGTTCAAGACCATCACACAGAAAGAGCATCACATTCCAGGTACTTTAAGGGGTATTGTTTTTCTTGCAATATGTTTGGTCACAAAGCTGTTGACTGCTACAGAAGGAATATGAAATATGTAAGATGTTATGCATGTAACAAGCTTGGACATATAGCAAAGGAATGCAAGAGAAGATTTTGGGCACCATACCAAAAGGAGAAAACATCATCACAGTTGAAGATATGGAAGAAAAAGGAAGTACAGTCAGAAAGATGTGGCATAGTAGAGTATACAGACATGAAAGACTCAAAGGGAGCTAAAAGTGTGGAACCTCAATGTTCTAAATCTCATACGCAAGTTTCATAAAGACAAGTCACGTGTATATGCGAGTTCGAAGCTGCATAGTCGCGTATATGTTGGTTTGAGGAAAAGTAGTGGGACAGACTCAGGAAAAAGGGTCTGATATGGTTCAGTCAATTATTTTCTCTGTTTGATGATGGTTACAATCTGCTGATGATGTGTGGAAATGTGTTGTTATTTAGAAGTGCTTGATGTATATCTGATTGATGATGATGCCTTGATACTTCTTGCTGATATATGCATGATCAGATCTGACAGTGAACAGATGGAATAGGTTCAAGGGGAGCATATGCTTTGAATAATGCATTATTGGCATTATCGTTAGAAGTCTTTGGTGACGATGCTTACGTGGCTAAATGATACATCTTGCTACTTATTGTTGGTTGGTCAAGAGAATGGTATTGCAGGTTACAGGTCCAGATGTTGTTGATAGATGCTTATGGTGCAGATCATATATGGTGTATGATAGTTGTTGATGACTATCATGGTCTTGTTTAGATTGTTGGTCTTTGTTATAAAAGTCATGTATATCATTTGATGTAAAGGTCATGAAACGACCTATTTTGTTACCCCACTATGCATGGGATGGATAAAGTAATGTTCTTGTTTTGACATGTATAAAAATTTGGTATATCCCCACTTGGTTGGGTGTATGAGTCAAAATGGTGTATCCCCACTTGGTTTGAATATTGATGTATGTATGATTCATAGGAAGGTCATACTCACTTAGTTGAGTTGTAGAGTCATGTTATTCTTTTGAAAAATATTTTTTCAGACTCTACATGTGCTCAAGGGGAGCATGGACAGATTGGTACATCTTGGCATGTACAAAGGGAGAGCTCGATTAGAGATTTCAGCATGTACTTAGGGGGAGTATGGATAGTAGAATGTATACCAAGGGAGAGAATATCTTGGTCCGCCCTTTTCCCTTAATGTCAAAGGGGGAGAGTGACTTGGTGTGGTTGTTTCCATCAAGTCCAAAGGGGGAGATTGTTGGAATCATGATACAGGTATGACATAAGTGTTGTCCTTGATGGCAACTCTCTCAGATAAAAGATCACAATATAGCAGGTAAATAGTAAGAATGAAGAAATAAAGGTATACGCAGGTTCACTATATACCAAGTCGCGTATACACACAGGTTCACTATATACAAAGTCGCGTATATGAAAAGGTATATGCAGGTTCACTATATACCAAGTCGCGTATACATGTAGGTTCACTATATACAAAGGCACGCATAATGTACACATGCACTTTCACAGAAGGAAAGGCGCGTACATGTCAAAAAACTAAGTTTTGGTCCGTGGTATTTGGACCATGGTATTTTGGTATTGGTCCAAGGTATTGACCCCAGGTATTGGGTCCAAGGTATCGGTCCTACATGGTTTTGGACCATGGTATTGAGAGAGGCCTAAACCTACATAAGGAGAAGAATATCATTAGGCCAAAGTGCAAGTGTGCAAGTGATGAATATCTGATGAAGTGTGAGATCTGGTATTCTGGTTATGGGTTTGTGATGCTTTGTTGGATCTAAACCAAGGATGCACCTATGAGGTTGATGATTGATGATGGATTAGGATCATAAGGCTTGGAATGTATTATCATTATGTGGTTTGATCATGGGTAGACTAGATCTAAATTATTGACGCATGTTTTATTGTATAAATGTTATGATCTGGGTATGACTGATGTCTGGAATAGCTGCAAAGTTATGAGTAAATATTTTTAGATCTGTACGTGGGTTCCCTTTGGTAAAAATGTGTATACACGCTGGTTCAACACAACCAAGTAGCATATACATTATGAGATTTGATATTTGATGTTGTTGTTGGTTCTAGTGGTTGTTGCAGGGTTCTGGGTTCTGCTATGTGTTCTGGAGACTGTGTTTTGATAACAGGGTTTCAGTGATTCAGTGTTGGGTGATTCAGAGATTGATGATGCGGATATAGTTGATGGTTGTATTGCAATGGTGATTGATTTTTTGCTTTGATGTTATTGATGGATCCAGTTTGAAAATTTATGAAACGTGGTCCCTAGAAGAAAAGAGAAGGTTGTAGCCTTCTGTAGGCTAGCGCCTACATACTAGTAAATATATTAACTAATACAAGAGCTAGGGGGTTGTAACTCCCTTCCATTAGAAGCTGGAGAACAAGAGAAGGTTGTAGCCTTCTGTAGGTGGGTGCCTGCATACTGGTATGAGTCTGCGCTAGTACAAGATTGTAAATAGGTTTTCTTATATTAAAGGAAGACGGCAGCAGGTGGTTTTTGTCCCGCATTGGGTTTCCATCTTATATCATGGTGTTCATGTGTGTTTCTTATGTGTGATGATCTGTTTTGTTTTACTGCACCTGTTTACTGTTTATATGGTTAATGAAGTTCTGATGCACTAATTAAAGATCAATATATAATGGATTAATTGAATCATGAGTTTATTGGATATATGCTAGTTGCATTAAACACAGTTGTGTGTACACGTAGGTTCCCTTAACTGAAGTAGCATATATGAATCTGGTTATGGAAATGAAAAAGTTAGTGATTTGCTAATACTGATTCACCCCCCCCCCCCCTCTCAGTATTATTTCCAACATGGTTCCCATGCCTCACGCTTGTATAGTAGGACTGGTGTTATGTGTTCCTTGAGTGAGATCATTTCCTTCCATATACTTGGAGTCTCTTCATTGTGCATACATCCCAATTTATCTTCTTATTGAAGTCTAGCTGAAATTCATTGACAATCCTTCTTTCGTTCTAATTTTATTGTTGTCCACACTTTTGGAAAACTCCCTATGGCCATTTGGTTGAGTATGGATGCAATTTTCTTTGCTTGAGCCCATTTAAATGCAATGTAAGGAAATAGTATCCCCATTTCAAGTGCTTTTCTTGATCCCATCAATTCCTTTTGCACTTGATGCTAGGCACTTGATCATTGATTCCTTTTTGTGCATCTACTACTTCTAGAAGATTATTTCCTCTACATTGATTTGAGTGGCATTTTTCTCTCAACAAGACTCATAAACTCTTTTGGCATATATAAATCACTATTCCCCCATGATGCTAATTCCATGTACTTTTTTCTTCACCGGCAACTCATTCCATAATGTTTTGGCCCTTGGAGTTTTTTTTAGTTATCCTCAACAATGCCTCTTGTCAGATTTTTACAAACTTGTTCTGAAGTTTTATTACTTGCTTGTAGATCTTCAAGAGAGATATTCAACGTTGTTAGTAATAGAAGTTTCTTAAATTAGATGTAAAGATGAACAAATCAACTTCCATTTTGGTTTTTCCTAAAAAATTTGTCCTCAGGCTTTGGTATCTTTGTGGAACAACTTTATTCCTTTAGGAATTTGATGTGCATCTTATTTTCTTTATTTCTACCTATCACTTAAGTTTTTACCATTGGAAATTTTTAGTATAGATAGAGCTAATATGATCAAATGGCTTGTTGTTTAGTACTTTTTACAATTGTCATCTTGATAAATCTCATTTAAAGAGTTTCCTTTCTATTTTACATCTTGCCAAGTTTTCTATTTTGATTGGTCTATGTAGAGCCGTAGGAGGGATTTATCCTTGAGAATTTTCCTAATTTGATAGATCTTGCTATATTTCCATGTGAATTCTAAACTAATTGGCAGTATTTTAGTTTTAAATTAGTATTGATGGAATCTGTGAAATGTGTAACTCCCACCTTCCTTTTCACGGGAGACAAGAAGTCTTTTAGAAGGTTTTTGCTTATTATTGGTCTTTTTTTTTCTTTGTTGATCATAACTGACAATATATATTGAAATGGATGAGTCAAGGACAATCATTGAAAATATTCATCTCTCCTAGCTTGACAGAAGTGGTGGTCAAGATCAACACATACAAGAAATTTGTGGTGGAATATCATCAAAAATGATAGAGGGATATGCAAGAGTGTAAAGTAAGAACCTTGACAAACACGCCTACTAAAGCTTGCAACATTGTTTATAGGAAGAACAATTTTTTTTTCTTTCTTCCAAACATGTAAGTTAGTATATTACAGTTTACTGAATATGTTTTCCTATTATCATATATGGTTTTATATTTTATCAAAAAAATTGTGAGGACTTCGCAATGTATTATAACTTAGTAAAAAATTCACCAATACTTTACAAAGTTTTATTATTCAGTGAAAGATTCGTCAAGATCTTACAATATTTTATAATTCAATGAAATATATGCCATGATTTTACAAGATAATATAATATAGTGAGAGATTCACCAAAACAATTATATATACATATTATATTATCCATAACATCACATTAGATTTTTAATATGTATCATGGGGATTTTCCCATTTATTATACATATGAATTTAGGGGGCTTCCTAAAATTTTCCCTGGTAACCCCTACCGGACCATCCCATTGGTTGTATGGCATATAATGTGACAATGGTGGGTGCGTGAAGGGCGGGCCAATGACCTAATTCAATTCAACAATTAATATTAAAACAAATAAATGAAATGGTTGCCAAGTTGGTGACTCAACCCCATAACATATGGCATAACAGAAAGACGCCCAACTATTGGGCCATCAGTTTCGGTTGACAAAAATTTGGGATTGACATGTATTTATGTTGTATCATTTGGTGGTTGGTGAAATAAACAGTGGGTCGATGGGTAAAACGCTAGTCGGTCCCACCCAAATAACACAATAGCATGGTGGTGACCATAAGAACAGGTGCATGGTATGTTAACCATTTCCTAGCACCCCCTCCATTTATGAATATAACGGTTGGCCAATGGATAGGTGAGTCAGTCCAACCAACCGCCTAATTAATGCCTCCCCAATTACACATTAAAATAATGGAATGTAACCAATGTAAAAAAATTAGGGTCGAACCCTCAACTGGCGAGTTAACAATGTCGTCGCCCAACTAATTGGGCTAGAGGGTTTTTGTTGTATGGTTTGTAGTGCATGAGAGTTTTGTAGAGCGTGTTGTGGAGGCTATTGGAAAAAAGAGGATATCTTGGCCATTTTGAGGCCTTTTTTAGGGCCGCAAGAGCATAAATAAGGGTTTTTGGGCCTTCTGAGCAACATGGCAATGTTAGAATTGTAAATTAACTTAACCAATGCATCATCATGGTTTTGGTGACCAAAATTTCTTAGCACTAATTTCCCACTGTTCCTTAAGCAGAATTTCCAGAGGGAGACCTAGAGGACCTGAGTGAAACATAGTCGAGTCTAAATTCAAGTGACTCTATATTTCGCAAGGAATTCATCTATAGTGTTAGCTTTCTCATTTTAACAACCAATTTTCAAATGGTCTTCAGAATGGAATTTGAGATAAGGCCATATTTACAGCCACTGTTCTTCGAATTGCATGACAATTACGAAGGTGATGAGTATCAGTTGATTCCAAGCAGTGGGTTTAAGAGGAATTATTACCACTTTATGTGAGAGTGTGCTTTCCAAGACTTCTTTTCTTGTTGAAAGTGAATGATTCTGTGAGTGAGATTTCTTTGTAGGAGAATGTCTCTTTGTAAGAGAGACAGTGCCACTCAAGGAGAGAGTTTCATTCTTATATTGATAAATATTTGCATGTACTCACTATCTAGTTGTAGAGGTCAATAAAGTGGCCACCTCACTATTGAAGCAGGGCTTGACATAGTCTACACTAGACAAACTTTGTTTTCATATGGTTGTCCTCTTGTTTATTTTTCATTCTTTCACTTCTCTATAGTTTTATGTTGTGTATATCATGCTTGATTTATATTGTTAAGTTCATGTAATTAAACTAGTCATACTTGAGTACTTACGAACTAAGAAATTTTAAGGACCCAAATTTTTTAAATCTTGTAGTGTCAGAGGTGATCAATTTTCAGATCAAATGGTATCAGAGTATGTCTGACTAGATTGCAATCATGGGAAAGAGCTTGAAGCATGCAAGGATCCAATAATTCGAAGAGATTATCCTATCTCTTAGAATGGAGAATATTGAGTTGACGGGACTCCTTGAAGTTTTTGAAGACAAGAAGAGAAATTTATGTCTCATGTTGTAGAATTTTATTGAGGAGAAAAATGGGGATTCTTTTGTTATTAAAGTAGGAAAAGATACATCCAAGTCTAGACAATTTTATTGTCATGGTAATTCTAAAGGATATAGACCTTATCAAGAGAATATTGATGTTTGTCTCTTTTTTCAATTGGATAATACATCTTATGTGTCGCACCAAAAGAGTGGTTTCCTAGAAGCTTCATCTACCACTTTGTCTATAGTAGAGAAGAACGAGCAGATGACCAAACTTCAGGAAGAGGACCAAGAGTAGCAAGTAGAAAGAGGTAAATTACTTCATGTTCAAGGACAATTCATTCTTATGATTATGGTAATGCTTCTTTTGCATCATTTGAGAAACATACCAAAGGAATTGGTATGAAATTACTGACCAAGATGGAATAAAAAGGCAAGGGTCTTGGAATTAATGGCCAAGGTATCATTAACCCTATTGAGGTAATAATGAAACTTAGGCATGAAGGATTGGGATATGTCCAAGAAGAAGTTGGAGAATGTTCCAAAACTACAAAAACAAGGAATTCTTCAAGTGTGGAATTCGTGCAGAAATAACTCTTACAAATTGATGGAGCATCACATCATGGTGGTGGAAATGATGGAAAAACATCTCCGAAGAGAGATGAGCATTTATCACATCATGATGGTGAATATGATGAAAAAATATCTCCAAAGAGAGATGATTATTTATTACATAATGATGGTGATGATGATAGGAAAACATCTCTACAGAGAGATGATCATTTCAAAGGAAGAACTAAGTCAAGTTCTCCTCGTCACTGAAGTTCTCTTCGTCAAACGAATAGTCCAAAAGAAAAACATGAAATGTATAAGAATCATAATTATTCAAAAATTTTCTTTGATTATAAACATTATGATCATTTGAGTCAAACTTTATGGAATATGTTTCCTTGTACTTTTGATCATGCACCAAACCATTGTGTAGCCAAGTGCCAAAAGAGGAAGGAATTGATCAAGAAAGTGAACATTTCAATTGGAGGTTAGGCAAGGAAGGAAGACCCTCTTGAAATTTTTAAGGCTTTCTTGCCAAGAAACAAGCACAAGAACTTTTGTACCCATTGCAATATAAGTGGGAACTTGATTGAAAAGTGTTGGAAACTTCATCCCAAGAAGGACAAGAAGGCGTTGACGGTTTTGGATACTGCCAAAATTTAAAGGGATCTCTCTTATGTGAGGTCCCAATTAGACCTCACACCATTTGGTGTAGGAGTCCCATCCAATTGTATGCTCCAACCACCATTGGAAAGGTTTTAAAGATGTGCCTTGGTTATGAAACATACCTAGGAACGAAAAGAAAGGCTTTTTGATTACCTTCATATTAGTCCACACAATAAAAAACAATCATGAAAGCATAACAACACCTATTCAACAATAACCATATCTAAGTAAAAAAATAGTTCATTAGAATTAGTATGTAACTAAACCAACATATATCGTAAACATAACAAGAATACTCCTACTACATCCACAATACATGTATGAAAGAGTGTTGGATCATAGAGCTTTTGATTATAAATGAAAGATCCCAAGTACATTCTTACATAGATGAAACACTAGATCTAATTGTGGAACATGAATCCAAAACTTGCTTCTCCAAAGAATGATCTATGTCCTATGTACAACAAGATAAGTCAAGGAAAGACTCCAAGAATCCAAGCCCCCTGATTAAGTTATAAGGAGTTATTTATAACAAATGACAATGATGTTTGAGCTTCCTCATGACTCTTCAAATCCTATGACTTTTCTTATTCTATATATGACCTTTTACATTCCACATGTGTCCCTTGGACTTCATTACATACAATTTATTACAAAAGAAAAATTACATATAATATAGTGGCTACATTAGACAAAATTGCTAATAGGACAAAGTCTTATCAAATTAACAAATCATTTGCTTCCTCATGAAGCTCATCAATGATGTATGTGTGCCATGATCTGAAATATGTAGAGATGACTTTGACCTGAACTGACAAGTCTGTTGCATACTGCATCTTCACCTCCATCACTTTTGTCAAAATGGTCTTGGATGTTTATTGTACATTATTCCATATCCATGAGAGTTTCATGTGTGATTTGACTGGTGTGATGGCATATTGTAGAATAATGTCTTTGGTGATCTCCAAGCCTTCTTGTTATGATGTTTTCTTAATCTATTCCATGTACTACCTTATTTCCTGAAAGATGATTCCCCTACCTCTTATTTCTTCAAGTGATCTTACTAAAGGCTTCCCATGTTTCTATTCTAGAAATGAGAAACCATTGTGTAAACGACTATAAGCGACAATAGTGTTAGATGTGTGTTCCCCAAGGAGGTTTTAATTCTAATGGTGGATTCTCAGCTATACTTGGTCCATTTCGGTGGAAATCCTATACTTCTTAACCAAAAGTTACAAAACATTCAGATATTTGGTAGCCCATTCCTGAATTTGATCAACTACTCTGCTTGCCACTTTCAGGAGCTTCAATACTTCTTGTTCTTTCTTTTGAATTCCAACAAGAGGGGACACCACTTGTCGTAGAAGTATTATCTCATCATATAATCGTGACATTGTATCCTCCATTGGCCCCAGTTCCTCCTGCATGGTTGACTGCGATTCTGTTGTATTAAAGTTGTGTGAAGATAACTGTTGATTTTCAGCAGCAAGGTGTTTCTATTGTTGCTTTATTGCAGCCAACGCATTCCTGAATATTGCATTTTCATTCAAGAAATATTATGAGTTGTCCTGCACTACTATAGTAAAAGAAACTTTTGCTTCCATGATTTCCCTGGGATTCCTTCTAGTATTAGTAGTTATCACCTTTTCCATAGATACTAAGATTAGTTTTTGAGGATCATTTGGGAAGTATATACACCTTTGCTACACAATCCTCTTCTTGAGATGATCAAACGTGACATTGCACACATCCATGACTTTGTCTTCAAGTGGAGGCATGATTCTCATTTCATAAAATGGGAGATGACCACCCATGAGAGGAGTCTCTTTCAGAGAACCTGGTTCATTATCTATGGACTGGATGGTATCATCTTCCTCAAATGCTTCTTCTATCTCCTAAGTCAATTTTTCTTCATCCAATCTTTGTGCTACTTCTTCCTCCTGTGACAACCTTTGTTGTTGCTCTTCTACTCTCCTTATTTCCTCTTCTTCTTGTTGTTGATTCTTGAGTAAATCATATTTATTCCTCTTCTCCTCTTCTTCTAATCTCTCCTTTCCTATTCATCTTGAATAATTCTTGTATTAAAAGGATCAACTCTCTATTTCCTACTAATTTCTCATATTGAATCACACTTGATCCTTTTCCTAAGAGCTACACTCTTTGCTTGAGGAGTTTTTGCGATGTATCATGTACCTGCATATCTAGATCTGGTGGGATTTAGGGGGGGGGGGGAGATTCAATACCTGGCTGTTTCTTTCTAATTTCATTATACCAGTTTTGAATGCTCAAAATGTCATTGCCTCAATATCGGGGATAACCACCTGGTCAGGAACTTGAAAACCATTCCTTTTCCATTTGGAATAGTGGCTTCAACTGGGGATAATGGGACTAGTTTCCCTTTAAAAATAGATAATGGAATGTGAGGTATAAAGAAAGTGAAATGGATGTGATGAATAGAACTAAAATAAATAAATATATATATATATATATATATATATATATATATATATATATATATATATATATATATATATATATATATATATATATATATATATATAGATCCCAGGACTTAACTTGTCTTTATATGTGCGATTGAAAGATTCCCTAATATGCAAGATAATATAGGTCATCTAACAATTCAAGAAGTAAATACAAGTAAGATAATTAATTTTATTAAATAGTTAATCAAATTAATTGTTAACACATATCTCATGAAATATCTTCTTGTTTTACACATACATTAAACGATGACAATTCCGCACTTTCAATAGTGAATAAGTGTTTAACTTGATTTAAAGATCATATATAGAAAAATAGTTTAGAAAATATGACTATTGATCAGATATAGACACAACAATAACATAAAGATAGAAGTACCTAATATATAAGTGCTCTTCTCATGAGAAAATAATATTGGTTCAGCTTTTTTGTTAAGATGATCAAAAAAGGTATAGTAGTGAAACTTTCTAGAGCCTTCTTTGTAGAAATTCAGAACCCTTCTCTAAAAGACATGAAAGGGTATATATAACTTAGAAATTGAACTGCAAAAATAGAAAATATATGAAATTTTGAGGAGATTTAAACAAACCATCCTTCAAATAAAACTAAAAGGACAAAAATAGAGTATGTTTCAATAATTCATCAAGAATGAGAGGTTGGATGCCCTCCCATTTGTTGCCTTAGTTCATATATATCCACCATGGGCTTTAATTTAGGAGGATATGTTGGCCTTAAATGCATTTGTCTCGCATACATAGTATCAGAGAGCACTGGGAGGATATGTGAAGTGGTATTGGCTAGGAAACGTAACATCAATCATTGGCTATGTGGTTACACCAAGTACTGCCAATAATGTTCAAGATTTAACTTCGATAACTTTTTAATATTATCTTCCTTTGTCTTGGACAAATCTTGCCAATATTTCATCAATATCTTGACATCAGGCAAAGCATCGACTGGGCATTATCGAATTATATTAGCACCAAAAAGATTCTTGCGAATGGTTTCAGTAAGGTTTCTTGCAATGTCCCTCGCACTAAAAATGGCTCCTTCATATTTCTTCAGTTTTATATCCCGGTCCCTAAAGAGGATTTCTTTTTATGAATCCTCAATCCTTGGAGGATTAATTGTTCTTCCATCTTCACTATCCTGCCACGTAATGTGATCAGAGATTTTATCTTCAATGTCGTCAAAATATGTCCTCAAATCAAACAATTGATTCATCAATGAATCGCTTGTTTGACATAGATCACTAATTGTTGCTAATTTCTGGTAAAAAACCACCTATTGCTAAGCAAGGAGAGTATTGAGTTATCCTGCTTCTTTTTTTAAATCCTCAATCATAGGATTATCCTTCAATTAATCAATCATGAGTTGGAGTTGATGTAACTGATCATCTTTTCTTTTTATGTTAGCTTCATGCTGAAGCTTCATCTCATCAAAACTTTTATGTAATTGGGTTACCTGTACCTTACATCCTAGATCAATACTCTATTTTGCATTTAGTAATTCTTGTTCCTACTAAAGGATCATGTCATCCTTGTATTTGATTGGCTATTGTAATTCTGAGGCCTTATTAATAGTGGTTGTAGCATATGATCCTACAAACTGTGATAGCATGGTTAGATCATCAGAAGGGTTTATTTGTGGATCTTTCCACACAACATCTAGTGGTATATCTCTAGGAACTAGTGCTTAGAATTGCTCAACTCTCTTTCTCTTCCTTTGTCTGCTCATAACAACCTTGTGTTTCGGACTGTAAAATACATCGAGAGGAGGTATTTCTTCAATTCTAAGAAAAACTTCAGAAGTAGGTTGAACCAGGATGACTTCCAAGTCATCAGTGTTGACAGATTTATCAAAAGACCCAATAGTGGATGGGATCTTCTTAGCAATTTCAGGAGTATTAAGTGTTTCTTTTGGAGTTGAAATTTGTGCCTCCTGCAATCTTGTATTGATCATTTGGTAAAAATTTTTCCATAATTTATCCAAATCACTGCCATACAACAACTCATCAATGTGTTGCATAGATGTTATGCTTTCCTTGTTTTCATGTTTGGTATAACTATCCTTTGAAAATTGGGCCGAAACCTGATCTAGTTGTAGGACTGGTTGAGAAATATTCAATACATCAAGAGGAAGGTTTTCCAACCTTTTACTTATGTATTCCTTGAATTTATTTAATTCCTCTAGGTTCAATCGAGCCTCGGCTAACTTTTCCACCTGTTCATAGTCTCGAGTTGTTTCAAATAAGTCATCAAAATCATCATGTTCATGTTGGAATTGTCTGACTTTGACCTAAGCGGTGAAATTTTGAGCTACTTTGTCTAGGTCATATTGCCGAGGTGAGATAGTGAAAGTATAAGCATTGTATGTGTTCAATCTCAAGCATTGCATGTTTGAAATTTTCCAAAGTATATACTCCACAGTGAACAAGGAATGATGGCCAGATAGACTTTTTGGCTTCCTTGAGGGATTTAGTTAGGCCATTGCCCACAGTTTGATAGGAAACCTCTCGGGCTAAAATCTTGTCAGGTAAATAGAGGGGGAGAATATGCGGACTAGCTAGGCTACCAAAAATCCTAACATAAGTGAAAGATTCCTCACAAAATTATTTTCCTATAGTTGTAAGATCATCGCTAGCTTCTCTGGAAAATCTAGGGGGTTTTCATCAAAAATATCTTGGTATAAAGGCAACATTACTCCATGATATATTTTGTAAAAATGGGGTTGAAAATTAGACTCCCATAGGATATTATGATATATATGGATAGGGGGAGGGTCTTCTAGGGTCCATTTCCATCCCATGGATGGAAAATCAGAGGTAAAACAAACTGCATCTATGATGTATGCACTCATATAGAAAGGGGGTAGATTCCTAGTGGAAATATTGTGCTTTCTTCTGCAGGCTAGGATATGTGAAGCTAAATTATTGGATAAGATAGTGGCCTAATCCATAATATAATCATCCAAAGCGGCATCAATCAGGGGGACTCATTCAACCCTAAATTTATGTGTATATGGATATCCAAACAGTCTACATAACATAGCACTAGCTTGACAATGAGGACCAACAAGGGAAGATCTAGAATACATACCCTTGTATTCATGCTTGTGTTTGCTCGGATTCTGCCTCCACTTCCTTATTGGCTCTGATTGAACTATGTTTTCTTCTGTGAACTTCTGAAGGAACTGCTTATTATATATCTTTTACCACTCTAGCAGATTGTATATCTATCTCAAATCCTTAGCTATAAATGAACCAATTAGCATCTGTGTCCTCAAGGTTAGGAAGGTCCTATCTGTGATGTCCACCTCTTCGATAACCCATTTGACCAAATCAATGTAGGGTAGAATCTTGGGCCAAGCAGCAATTTGATGGAGGTGTGAATTAGCAACGTCTTCCCTAGTAGTTTCATAAGTTGATGAAGAATCATGAACCGTGACTTGCCTTGTTACCACTTTGGCTTCTTCCTCTTCAAATAGTCTGTACATGGATTCCTAAGAAGAACTTCCGGAATCTATAGTGTAATCGGTATCTGAGAATAATGGGGGCATCTCGATTACTTTTGGAGTAGGTAGAGCCGACCGTAGTTGCACCACAGGGTTTTTTTATTTTTTTTATTTCTAATAGCTCTCTATATTTTTCCCAGGTTCTTCTTATCAGGACTAGCCTACAGAAGAGAGAACAGATAGAATGAAGAACAAACACTTAGAGTTCAAAACTTATGGTAAAAATGATCAAGGGGTATCAAATAGATGATTAATGCAGAACCTCAAAACACTAAATGATAACGATCAAATCATTTCCATTTTCAAGAATCATAAATACCGTTACAACTGATCATAAATGAAAAATGTGTGTTCACATGATCTTTATACAGGTCAGCGCTTCATCGGATTTTCCGCATTGCAAGTTTCTTTGCCATGCATATCTTTCAAACTGCAAGATTTTCCTTTGCCGATATGTGATTGAATAGTAATTAAAATATATGGCAAAAAGGCGTATGTCAGAGTTTATCACATCGGGGGTTCTTAAGGAAAGACTTGATTTGACTTTTGTGATCTGGTATTAGTATTGCGCTAGAAAAACTGCAATGGAGTGATTGTGATATAGGATAAAAGCCTTATCAAAGGGTTGGAATTGTTTAACAAAAAGGAATGTTGATATAACTCTTGTGATAGCGGGATGTAATGATGAAGTGGCTTGTTGGTGGGTCAAGCTCTAAAATTTGCATGCACGGAGGGTTTGTTTCTTTGTTAAAGTTATATAAGGCTTTTCAATAATTCATTAAATCTGGGCAAGTCACATCACGCTTATTCTTGATAGGACGTTTTGATCTATTCATACGATTAGCGATATGCGATATACGAGTAGTCTTTACAACTTTTTGTTTAAGTCATTTCAATGCCACTAGAATTAAGACTTAAGCTCGAATAGCATAGTTTTTTAGGTTTTTTGGAATATTTTGTCTTATTTAATTATTTAAAAGACTTTAAATTAAAAATTTAAAAGGGTCCCCATTATTAGGTAAGTTAACCTATCTAATCATAATGGGGGGGGTTGTTGAGTGACACAAAAATTGGTAATTCACTTGAAGAACCAGTTATCTCTGAAAGAAAATATATATATTATGAAATTTTAATCAAAAGTAAAAATAATTAGGAAAGAAAAACTATTTTGAAATATTAGGTAAATAAGATTACTCTGAATAAAAGAACTCATTTCACTATAACTTACTTGCAACCCTTTATAGATGAAAATCTTCACGATCTGAATCAGTCATTAAATCAGTTATAGAGATAAAGCATGGGGCTATTGAAGCTTAGCTTTTTAGATGAACTTGATTTGTCACAGGTAGATCCACTGCTATCAACAGGCATCCATAGCCTCGACATGGTTACCTTTTAATCGATAATGAACTAGTATCCCATCCACTTATAGTTGTAATCTTTAGAGGTAATATTTAAAACTTTTCCCTTTTATTTCTTTTTTGAAGATACTTAAAAGCCATTGTCCCGGTTTGGTAGCCAAATGGTGACAATTCCATTCACAAGCTGTCATAAAGTTAAACAAGCTAGCTCGTGATGACACTCCTTATCTTATGATTATATAACCATAAGCCATTATCCTGGTTTAGTAGCCAGTAATGACAATGTCAATCTATTATTTTCCCATGATCATGGTAAGTAGGCTCATGATGAGACCTCTTATCTTTTAAATTTCTTATATTTTTGAATTACACTCTAAAATTATATGACTAATGGATGGAGAGGTACATTCACTCTTTAAGAGTATCAGATGGCAATAGAAGTTGAAGGTGCTAAAACTTCGAACAATATTTACGTTTTAAATAAAACCTTTCTTGACTGCTAACTAGATCGAAGATTTTATAAGTTTAGTAGGTTAGAAGAGCCCACAATTTTGATGGATAAAAGATTTCATAGTTTTATAATAATTACCCAATTCTCAATTTTGTAATTATTTCCTGAAAATTTTATACTTGAAGTCAATAATAATAGAATGATTAGAGATAATGATAAAAAGACAATTATGTGTTACTTAACATTATTTTAACTAAAAACATCAATATGTACATATAAATATTTACATTAGAACATATGTTCCTCTAAGACAATATTTTCTTAAGAATTATCCCATTAAGAGGAAGAGCATCCCTCTTTCCTTGTAAATGTTGCAAAATAAAAGTTGATGGGCCTAATTGCTCAACAATTTGAAATGGTCCAAGCCACATTTCTTGAAATTTGATATGCTTTCCTTTTTCTTCATGTGCCTTGTCCCATTTCAAGACTAAGTCTCCAACTTGAAAAAATTTCTTATCAACTGAGCTTTCATCGAAGGAAGATTTTACTAGTTGTTGATGGTGGGCATGTATTTGTTTGTCTTTTTCCCTTTCTTCTTCTAATTTAAGTATTTGTGATACCCTTAATTAGAGAGAAGGAGAAGGTTTATCTTCAATACATTGTACCAGATCTGATGAGGGGAGGACTAGATTAGGAGGAATGATAGCCTCTTTCCCATACAGTAGATTAAAAGGAGAAGTACCTATGGATACCTTCTTAGTTATTCTATCATCCCATAGAGAAAAAATCAGGGATTTATGTCAATTCTTTTGGCTTTGATCAACAGTTTGTTTAATAACCCTAATGATGCTTTTATTAGTTGATTTTGTTAAACCATTTCCTTGAGGATAGTAATTAGCAGAGTATTTAAGTTTAAATCATCTTTTTAAAGCAAACGCATTCATGTTATTTCCTAAAAAGTAAGATTCATTATCAGAAATAAGTGCATTAGGTAGACCAAACATGGTGATAATATGTCGATCAATGAATTCAGTAATATTGTCAGAGTTGGCTACCTTAAGAGGTATCACTTCTACCCATTTTCTGAAATAATTTGTAGCACTAAGGATGAACCTATGTTTCTTATAATAATGAGGAACAATATCACCAATTATATCCAATCCCATCATTCAAAGGGTTAATAAATGTTGACTGGTTGAAGAGGTAAAGTTGGTTTTCTATGTCTTCCTGCAGCAGTTTGGAAAATTTTACACTTTCTGGCATAGGCATGTGTATCCTTGAAAAGAGTTGGCCAGTGGTATCCATCACACAGGATTTTGTGAGCGGTGGTGTCTCCTCTGAAGGGTCCACCAGCTGATCCATCATGTAATTCTGACAAAACCCTTTGTGCTTCGGATTTTTCTAAGCATCTTAACAAAATTGAATCATAATTTTTTCTAAATAACACATTATCAATGAGTTCATATTGATTGGCTTTCAGCCTTAAAGCCCTTTTATTTTTGTAATTGAGTTCAGGTGGAGCATAACCATTCTTTAGATAAAAAAATGAGATCAACGTATTGAGATTCAGTATCAGTAAGGCATACCTCAGATATCTGAATAGTGTTACCTGAGTCTTCATCAGCTAATATATTAGAAGCTCCAGTAATTAGTCTGCAAAAACCTTGACCTCTAACAATTTTAGTAGGTTTAACTTCAATGTCATATTCTTGCAGAGCAGTGACCCAATTTGCTCTTTTTTCTCCTAACTCTTTTTGAACAAGCAATTGTCTTACTGTTGGGAATGGGACAATTACTTTAGTATGAGTTTTCAAAAGAAAAGGTCTAAAATGTTTTATAGACTTGAAGACTGCAAAGGCTTGTTTCTCCACTTCTAAATAATTGAGTTCTGCTCCTTGAAAGTTCGAGCTGAAGAAGGAGATAGGTGCCTCTATTTTTTTATCATTGATTTGTGTTAGAACTGCAGCATAAGATAGTTCGGAAGAAAAAGTATACAAAATGAACCGATCAGAAACGTCGGTAGTTATTAAAGAGGGAGCATCAATAATAGATTGTTTCATTAACTCAAAGGATTCCCTTTCTTTATGTCCCCATTTAAAAACTGAGTTTTTATTGATCATAGCTTGTAGAGGAAAAATAATTTGAGAAAAATCTGGAACAAATCTTTGAACAAATCTTTTTAAAAAGTTAATTTGTCCTAGGGAAGAGTGAATTTATTTTTTGTTATAAGGCAAAGGGATCTCATAAATTTCCTTGATTCTATCACAATCTATGCAAATTCCTTCCTTAGATACAATAAATCCTAGAAGTTTTCCTTCATTAAGAGTTCGACTTCTTGGGATTTAAGGAGATTTTGTATCTTATGCACCTTTTAAGAAATATTTTAAATCATGATAATGATTGTTCCTTTTCTTGGAATATATAGTAATGTCATCTAAGTAAACAACAATCATTTTATTAATCATACCTATGAAGGAGATATCCATAGCTCGTTGAAAAGTTGCTCCTGCATTTATTAATCTGAACGGAATTTTTTTAAATGCATAAGTTCGCCACATAGTTTTGAAAGTAGATTTCAATCTGTCATCTGGATGTACAAGGATTTGGTTATACACTTAGAATCCATCTAGAAAAGACATAATTTCAGAACCAGCTATTGATTGTAAGATTTGTTCCATGGGTGGAAGTGGAAAATTGTCTTTCTCACATGCTTTATTTAAATTTCTAAAGTCGATGCAAATACAAATATCACCATTCTTCTTCCTGACATGTACCAAATTTGAAACCCATTTAGAATTCCTAACTGGAAAAATGATTTTGGCTTTAAGGAGTTTGTTCAGTTCGCTTTTGATTTGATTTTATAAATTCAGATGAATATTTCTTAGCTTTTGTTGAACGGGTTTAACATCAAGTACCATTGGGATAGTATGTTGAATGATAGAGGGATCGTAAGTTTTCAAATCATCATAATTCCAAGTGAAAACAATTTTGTATTTCTTCAATAGGTGAATAAAGGCCAATCTCTCATCTGATGAAATTCATATGCCTAAATCAATGTTTTTAGGTTTAATATTAGATCCAAGGTTTACCAATTCAAACCTTAAAGTCAAAATTTGTATTTTACAGTTAGTAACCTTTTTAAATTTGTCTTTCACGTCATACAAGTCTTCAAGCTTGACTACAGACTTGGGTAGAGAATTTTCCTTAGTTGATTTCTTCATCTGTCTACCATGTTCATCTTCATCAATTATCTGATCAAAATATGATCCTTCTGATGTTAAGAAACTTAAAATGTCTTTGTCATCATTGAGCACATGCTAATTAGTGACATTGTTGGGAATTGAAGGGCAAAAAATCAATTCAATGGAAAACCTATCTGGACTATAATCCTCAAGTGGAATGAGCTTGGATGAGACATTAGCTAGCAAGTCAGCACTAGAATTTTGAATTCTTGGAATCGGAGAAATATTAAATGCTAGAAAATTAGAAGTGAGAGTTTGAATGAGAGATTGATAATGTTTCAAGTGACTTGAGACACAATAGGTGGTGTTTCTCACATATTTAATAACAATTTCAGAGTCTCCAAACACTTGAAGGTATTTGACATTAAGATTTATTGCTTTATACAAGCCCTGAACTAGAGCTTCATATTTGGAAATATTATTAGTGCATTCAAACTCTAATATGCATGCTATCATTTTTTTTTCTCCTTCAGGATTTATTATAATACATCCTGCTCCAGAACCATCATTGGATCTAGAACCATCAAAATATAAAATCCAAAAAAAACATTTAACTACTGGTTTGTCTAAAATATTTACACATCTGGATGAGTTTGTCCGTGAAAATTTTTCAATTTGGGAGGTGACAAAATCAGTTAAGAAAGGTGATTCTTGTGCATTAAAACTGCCCAAGAATGAATCAGAAGAATAGTTCCCAAGATTGTTATTGGTAAAGACCATCAGTTCATTCTCCTCATCCAAGTCAGTTACTGAATATTTCATGTGCTTTTCTCGATTGATGTGAATTTTATTGGGCTTACCATTATAAGGAAGCCACATATGAGACCAGTCTATAGCGAAATAGCCATGTAACTTCTCTGACCAATCTCTGCTTAGAATTAAACTGTAAAAGTCAAGAATATCAACAACAAGTACATCAATGATTTGACAAAATTTAGAATTGGAAGAAATTCTTATGAGAATAGAATTGATTTCTCCTAACACTTTGACTTTGTTTCTATCAAGTTAAAAAATATTAACAGCAGACTTCTGGGGTGAAATATTCAGTTTAAGACAAATTGAATAAGGCATTATATTTGAAGATGCCCCAGAGTCTACTAAGCAATTGTGCACATTTTTATTAAATATCTCAAATGTTAGAAGGAAATGAATAGTATGAGAGTTTGACCTTTCTCCAATGAAGATAGCATCGTTGTGATCAATCTTATCTGAAGAATCATTGGGAGGTTTTCCTTTTCCTTTAGAATATTTAGAAGTGACAACAGTAGGTAGAGGGCATGCATGGACTGAATTTAATTCTTTAAGTACAAATTTATGTTGTTTATTTAGTTTACTTACTTTAGATAAGAAAATATTAGCCTTGACCTTCTTCATATCCTCTACTATATTATATTCTATGGTGTCAGAAACAACCGGAGTTTTAAATGTAGATGGAGAATTTGAAGAAGATGGAATTAAATCAGAAGATGTATAAGGGGATTTTTTGGTTGTACCTTTTTCCTTGATAGTGGGAGTAGAAGATTTATGATTTTGGATTAACTGCAAAGAATCTGCAGGACCCTTACTCCATGTGCTAACTGGAAAAGCTTCATGTTCTTCTTCATTATCTGAAGTGGGAAGAATAAAATCCCATAATCCATGAAATTCAACTAATTCTTCCTCCTGGAAATCATCGGCATATAATGTTGCTACTTCTTCATCCTCATTCTCATCAGATTCAGCATTTGATATGACATTAGGAGGCTAAGATTTTGATGTCTAGGCTTTCTTAAAAGGTCTGAAAGGTTTTTTAGAAGACTCGGCTACCTATTTTTTTATTTCTACCATTTCATTCGACATGGATTTAAGGACCTTTTTTAATCCTTCTAGATCAAAAAGATCTTTGGGAGTTTTATTATTTGAATCTTCTTTGAAGGTAACCTTCTTAGTCTTTCTTTCTTCTTGAGTAGTTTTATTTTTCAATGCTCGTATCCTTTTTTCCATAGATAGGGCTTCATTCATGTTGTCCACTAAAGTGGATTTATTAGCCTTGTCTACAAAAATTGTGATATTGGAAGGAAGAGCAAAAATATACCATTTGATTTGTACATCAACACCAAGTTTAGAAGTATTTGGAATTTTGTTTAATAATTTATTAAATCTAGAATTGAAATCCTTGATTTTTTCATTTGGATTTGTTTTAAGATTGGAGAGATCATTAATTAGAGTGGAAGTTGTGTGATCATCACCAAATTTAGTCAAGAATTGTTCTTCAAATGTATCCTAGTTATTGATAGATCCTGGTGGTAATGAAAAATAACATGAACCTTTAGATCCCTCAAAGGTATAGGGAAATAATATAACTACACAATCTTCTTTAACCACTCCATTAAGATTAATGGCTAGCATGACATTATGGAAATGTTCTTCAGCAAGGAGTCCATCATTAGGATTAAATTTAGGCAACCATTTTTCAGGATTCCTAGGTAGAGAATGGAGAGGTGGTTCCATTTGAATAGCTCCAGGATTAGTCCATGGTCTATTTTTCATTATGGAATTTTGGTAGAAGAAGTTGTAATAGTATAAGAGGTTGACTGTGTGCAAGAAGAAGTAACCCCTTTGCTAGTGTTGGTTTAACTAGCACCGATTGATTGAAAATGAAGGGTGTGAGTGGAAGGATTGATCAGATGATAGGAATATGATGATGAAGGATGAAATGAAGGTGTTTGTGGTGGAGAAGAAGATAGAATCTCACTAGTAGATGATTGTGATTCGAATTTTTTGGTCTTTCTTAAATGGGAAGGTGGGGAGAACTCAAACGAAGTAACCCCAAGTTTCTCACATTGGGATCGAGTCAAAATACGAGATGTTTGGAAAGATGAAGATACACTACCATCAAATAACTCAGATTGTTGTGGCCTTTCTTCTGAAATATAGATTCCTTCTAATTTCTGAATTAAGTTCTAAACTTCAGGTAACTCCTGAGAAGGAGGTTGATCAGATAACGTAGGGTGTCTGCTAGGAGACTTTGTGATTGTTTTTAAAACTTCCAGTTGGGGAATAGGAGATCTAGAATGAGATCTAAAAGTTGGGGGAGATATTGAGGGAGAATGACTCTTTTGATGGCCTTTTGATTTGAGATTAAACCTTGTTGCCATTCATAGTTGGGGCCCTCCTTCTAACGCCAAAAATGTTGAAAGCTCGAAATGTCACTGCCACAACATCGAGAATAACCACTTGGTTGGTAACTTGAAAACCATTCCTTTTCTGTTTGGAATTGTGACTCCGACTAGGGATAATTCCCTAATATGCAAGATAATATAGATCATCTAACAATTCAAGAAGTAAGATAATTATTTTGATTACATAGTTAATCAAATTAATTATTAACACAAATTGCATGAAATATACCGTTGTTTTACACATACATTCAAAGATGACAATTTCTCACTTTCAATAGTGAATAAGTGTTTAACTGCATTTAAAGATCATATATGGTAAAATAGTTTGGAAAATATGACTATTGATCAGATATAGACACAACAATAACATAAACATAGAAGTACTTGATATATAAGGGCTCTACTCATCAGAAAATAGCCTTGGTTCATCTTTTCTCTTAAGACGATTGAAAAAAGTACAGTAGTGCAACTTTCTAACGACTTCTTTACAAAAATTCAAAACCCTTTTCTAAAAAACATGAAAGGGTATTTACAACTTAGAAATCAAATTGTAAAAATAGAAAATAAACGAAATTTTGAGGAGATTTAAACAAACCATCCTTAAAATAAAACCAAAAGGAAAAAAATAGAGTATGTTTCAATAATTCATCAAGAATGAGAGGTTAGTTTCCCTCCCATTTGATGTCTTAGTTCATAGATATCCACCATGGGGTTTAATTCAGGAAGATGAGCGGGCCTTAAACGCATATGTCCCGCATACATAGCATCAGAGAGCGCTCGGAGCATATGTGAAGTGGTATTGCCTAGGGAACGTAACATCAGTCATTGGCTATGTGGTTTCACCAAGTATTGTCAATATTGTTCAAGATTTAACTTTGATAACATTTTAATGTTATCTTCCTTTGTCTTGGACCAATCCTTCCAATATTTCATCAATGTATTGACATTAGGCAAAGCATCGACTGGGCATTCTTGAATTATATTAGCACCAAAAAGATTCTCGCGGATGGTTTCAATAAGGTTTCTTGCAATGTCCCTCGCACTAAAAATGGCTCCTTCAGCTTGCTTTAGTTTTATATCCCAACCCCTAAAGAGGATTTCTTTTTGTGAATCCTCAATCCTTGGAGGATTCATTGCTCTTCCATCTTCACTATCTTGCCATGTAATATAATCAGAGATTTTATCTTCAATGTCGTCAAAGTATGTCCTCAGATCAGACAATTGATTCATCACTGAATCACTTGTTTGACATAGATCATTGATTATCTCGAATTTCTGGAAAAAAAACCACCTATTGCTCAGTAAGGAGAGTATTGAGTTCTCCTGCTTCTTTTTTGAAATCCTCAATATTAGGATTATCCTTCAATTGATCAATCTTGAGTTGGAGTTGATGTAACTAATCATCTTTTCTTTTGATGTCAGCTTCATGCTGAAGCTTCATCTCATCAAAACTTTTCTGTAATTGGGTTACCTGTACCTACCATCCTTGATCAATACTTTGTTTTGCATTTAGTATTTCATGTTCTAACTGTAGGATCTTGTCATCCTTGTCTATGATTAGTTGTTGTACTTATGAGGCCTTATCAATAGTGGTTGTAGCATATGCTCCTGCAAAATGTGATAGCCTGGTTAGATCATCATAAGGTGGATCTTTCCACACAACATCTAGTGGTATATCTCCGAGAACTACTTCCTAGAATTTCTCAACTCTCTTTCTCTTTCTCTTCCTCTTTCTATTCATAACAGCCCTGTGTTTCGAACTAAGAAATGCATCAAGAGGAGGTATTTATTCAATTCTAAGAACTTCATAAGTAGGGTGAACCGGGATGACTTCCAAGTCATTAGTGTTGACAGCTTTATCAGAAGACCCAATAGTGAGCAGGATCTTCTTAGTGATTTCAAGAGTATTAATTTTTTCTTTTGGAGTTGAAATATGTGCCTCCTGCGATCCTATATTGTTCATTTGATCAAATTTTTTCCATAATTTATCAAAATCATTGGCAAACAAGGATTGATCAGTGCGTTGTGTTGATGTTGTGCTTTCCTTGTTTTCCTGTTTAGTATTACTATCCTTTGAAAATTGGGCTGAAACCTGATCTAGATGTAGCATTGGTTGAGAAATATTCAATACATCAAGAGGGAGGTTTTCCAACCTTTTACTTTTTTATTCCTTGAATTTATTTAATTCCTCTGGGTTCAAGTGAGCCTCGGCTAAATTTTTCACTTATTCATAGTCTCAGGTTGTTTCAAATACATCATCAAAATCATCATGTTCATATTAGAATTATATGACTTTGACCTGAGCAGTGAAATTTTGAGCTATTTTGTCTGGGTCTTATTGTCAAGGTGAGATAGTGGGAAAGCTTAAGCACTATATGTGTTAAATCTCAAGCATTGCGTGTTTGAAATTTTCCAAAGTATATACTCCACAGCAAACAGGGAATGATGGCCAAATAGACTTTTTGGCTTCCTTGAGGGATTTAGTTAGGTCATTGACCATAGTTTGATAGGCAACCTCTCAACCTAAAATCTTGATAGGTACATAGAGGGGGAGAACATGTGGACTAGATACGCTACCAAAAATCCTAACATAAGTGAAAGATTCCTCACCAAACCATTTTCCTATAGTTGTAAGATCATCACTAGCTTCTCTGGAAAATCTAGGGGGTTTTTCATCAAAAATATCTTGGTATAAAGGCAACATTACTCCATGAAAGATTTTGTAAAAATGGGGTTGGAAATTGGACTCCCATAGGATATTATGATAGATATGGATAGGGGTAGGGTCTTCTAGGGTCCATTTCCATCCCATGGATGGAAAATCATAGGTAAAACAAACTGCATCCATGATGTATGCACTCATATAGAAAGGGGGCACAGTCCTAGTGGAAATATTGTGCTTTCTTCTATAGGCTAGGATCTGGGAAGCTAAATTATTTGATAAGATAGTGGCCCAATCCATAATATAGGCATCTGAGGCGGCATCAATCAGGGGGACCCATTCAACCGTAATTTTTTTTGTATTGGGATATCCAAATAGTCTACACAACATAGCAATAGCTTGATAATGAGGACCAGCAAGGGAAGCTATAGAATACATACCCTTGTCTTCATGCTTATGTTTTTTAGGATCATGCCTCCACTGCCTTATTGGCTTTGATTGAACTATGTTTTTTGTTGTGAGCTTCTGAAGAAACTGCTTATTATATATCTTTTGTGGCTCTGGAAAATGGTACATCTTTTTCAAGTCCTCAGCTCTAAATGACCCAATTAGCATCCATGTCCTTAAGGTTAGGAAGGTCCTATCCATGATGTCCACCTCGTCGATAACCCATTTGACCAAATCAGTGTAGGGTAGAATCTTGGGCCGAGCAACAATTCGATGGAGGTGGGAATTAGCAACGTTTGCCCAAGTAGTTTCAGAAGTTGATGAAGAATCATCAATCGTGACTTGCCTTGTTACCACTCTAGGTTCTTCCTCTTCGAACAGTCTGTACATGGCTTCCCCGGAAGAACTTCCAGAATCTGCAATGCATGTGGTATCAGAGAATAATAAAGGCATCTTAGTTACTTCTGGATTAAGTGGAGCCGGCTATAGTTGCACCACAGGTTTTTTGTTCTTTCTAATAACTCTCAACATTTCGGTTGGGTTTTGCTTATCGGAACTAACCTGCAGAAGAGAGAATGCGAAGAATGAAGAACAAATCCTTAGAGTTCAAAACTTATGTCAAAAATGACCAAGTGGTATCAAATAGACGATTAAACCTCGAAACACTAAATGATAACAATCAAATCATTTCCATTTTCGAGAATCATAAATACCATTACAACTGATCATAAATAAAAAACGTATGTTCACATGATCTTTATACAGGTCAGCGCTTCATCAGGTTTTCTACATCGCAATTTTCTTTGCCATGCATATCTTTCAAACTGCGATATTTTCCTTTGTCGATATGCGATTGAATAGTAATATAAAAATATGGAGCAAAGGTGTATGTCAGATTTTATTGCATCAGGGGTTCTTCATGCAAAACTTGATTTGAGTTTTGCGATGTGATATTAGTATTGCGATGGACTGATTGTGATGTCGAAGAAAAGCCTTATCGGAGGATCAGAATTGTTTAACAAAAAGGAATGTCGATATACTCTTGTGATAGCGAGATGAAATGATGATGTGCCTTGTTGGTGGGTTAGGCTCTAAAATTTGCATGCGTGGAGGGTTTGTTTATTTGTTAAAGTTATATAATACTTTTCTTTAATTCATTAAATTTGGGAAAGTCACATCGCACTTATTCTTGATAGAATTATTTGATCTATTCATGCGATTTGTGATATGCAATATATGATTAGTCTTTACAAATTTTTATTTAAGTCATTTCAATGCCACTAGAATTAAGACTTAAACTCGAATAACATAGTTTTTTATGTTTTTTTAATTTTGTGTCTTATTTAATTGTTTAAAATACTATAAATTAAAAATATAAAATGGTCCCCATTATTAGCTAAGTTAACCTATCTAATCATAATGGGGGGGTTGTTGAGTGACACAACAACCAGTTCTTCACCTTCTCATCTTCTGCGGTAGACATTGATGAATACCCCAAATTGAAACCAATCATGTCACAATTTTTCTTACACACTCTCCTAGGATCATATCCATGAAATTCTTTAACTGCAAAGCGCAAGCAGTCCAACTCTTGTATTTTTGCACTTATTGTCTTATGAATCTTCAGCCATATAATCCAATCCTCAAAGGCAAGGTGGGCCAAGGGGCTTTCTTCCTCCTATGAAGAACTCCTGACAATATTTTGTCCAACTGATATGCTACCTCTTGCAAAACCACCTTATTGGTCACATATTGTGGCATGAGATGAGGGGAAATCTTTCATCCAAAGCACCTGATGTAAGTACCCTTTAGCACTACAAATCAATATGTTATATCATGTAGTGACTCCTTCACTTGATCAACCATGCAAGGAGGATCAATCTCATATATCATATGGAATATTCCTGTGAATAATTGCTTTGCTAATCTATCATATGCACCTCTGAAGTTTGATTCTGACAACACCCTACAGTGGAAGTAGACTAGAAACTTATTTTGCAAGGTCTAGTTCCAATAGATTCATGGGAACACATATCATGCATAGATTCCATCCAATAAAAATGCATACATATAGAATTATACTGCTTGGTTCGCCCTCAAGGATGATCTTTCATGTCCCACATGAAACTGCAACTCAAATGATAATATATTTACCCAATTGAAGATTTTATCATGGGTAACCACCATGTTGAGCATATTTATCTAGTTCTCTTCAAACACCTTGTTTTTCTTTCGCCCATGAAATCGGCAACACATAGAAATGAGATACTGATATACACCCTTGAGAATCTTGGTCAGGTAAACTATGGATGTGTGATGACGAAACTTAGTAGGCTCTCGACACCAAGATTTAATGATGTCACATGTTTCGAGATTAGACCATCTGGAGTAAAAGATATTATTGGCATATTTTGTGGGCCTAAGAATCTTATAATAAGTTTGCATGTTTTCTCCATAATAGATGGTGAGATGGCCACCGATGTGGCTATGAAGCATGAGATTAGAATTATTTTTGTGTAAGAATCCACTCAATCAATTCTGCATAAGGGATGACTGGGAATCTACATGTGATCCTGTGTATCCTCGACTTCTTGATATTAATGTATACTTCCAGGTCTTCCAAGTTTTCGGTCCACTGTTTCTCCATGAATGTGTCCTTTATTTCATTCCATGTGACCTTAGTAAACTTATCTATGAAGCACTGTGTATATGAATAGATGGGAATTGTAGGCTTAGTAACTTCAATTTATTCTTCAGTGCTTGCCTCTGAAACTTCTGTGGATTCCATTTGATGTGTAGTGGGAGGAATGGTTCCAACAGATGATGAAAGAGTAACAATACTTGGATCTCGAACACCTATTTGTGGAAGCACACTCATGGTGACAGTGATTATATTTATAAAATATTCTATCTATTACAATCAATAGTTTAGGAAATCATATTCAAGAAGCCATCAATTGTAACTGAGAATGTAAGCCTATCAATGATGGCCCATAGCTACTCGCATGGGAAAGAAATCAACATGTGAATAAGGATGACACACTTCCAAAGCATGAAGGAATTTCAAAGGGTCATTCGGGGTTAAAGTGCACTCATGCGCTTAAGCAAGAGAAAGAAAACATCAAGGGCACAGGGCATAATGAAAAATCACGAAGGAGGTTCATTTGGGCCTTTAAGGTGCACTCATGCACTCATGAGAACACTAAGGGTACACTAACACATGTTGAAGGTACGAAGGGAAAACATTCAAGCCTTCAGGATGCACTCATGTGCTCAAGGAGGGTGCAGTTCTTCATGACAAAGGAGTGCGCTCTTGAGGAAAAATTATCTTTTTCTGGCACAGTTTTTTGAGTTAGTCGAGGCTTCAACTTCCAAAAGTTTGTTGTATCATAGAATGTCTCAAGGACAATTCCAACAACAAGATTGCATGATAGAAATGCAGAGAGGAAATATCTACAAGTTTTTATTGGTATTGTCACAATCATGATTATAATGTGAAGAGCTAAGGAATATGAAAACTCACAACCTGTGAGAAAAAATTAAGACTTGTAGAAACAAGAAGTAATTGAAAGTAAAGTAAATAAGTTGAAAAGAAAGGCAATGCCAAAATGAAAAGCAATATTGATAGCAAAAAATGAAAGGCAACCAATAAAATTGACATGTAAAAATTACTTGGAACAAAGATCGACGAAGAGCTTCTTCATCCAAAGATGTGTGCCCAACCCATATGAGAATGATTATGAGAAAGAATTATTAACTGGGTTGATTTAAAAGATATTACATGTAAATCCATCTCAAGAATTCTTTCCACATGTCGACGAGTGAATGATTTAGTTAACAGAAGTTAAGTGGGCTCCTATTTTTTAGGAGTGCATCCATATGCAACAAACAAGGCATGCATGAGTTATAGAATGACACATGTCTTCGTGCCAAAGGAACGTGCTCAAGGAGGGTGTGCTTGTTAAGCATGAAGGAATGTGCTCAAGGAGGGCATAGTTATTCAACCCAAAGGAGTGCGTTCAATACAAGAGATATTCTTCGTCATCTTGAAGTGCACTTTTGTCTTAAAAGTGATTTTTCTTGCCTTTGTTTTCTTTTGTGAGATTTTGAGTGCTTTTGTGTGTGTGCATGGTGAAAAAGGCTAGTTTCTAAGTCAAGAAAATCTATGAGTTTACCCAACCATGGGCATGTTAACACAAATGCTTCTAAAGGTTAGGTGATGACACTTAGGAAACTTTTACTTAAGAGAATGTGACACGTAGGGAAAACATAGGAATAAAAAATCAAACAACGTGGTGACACTAAGGGGCTTGAAAAGACAGTTCATCTAGGCTCCAAAATCGAGTTAAGAAAAAATTTCAAAGGGTCGTTGTCGCAACAGCAACACTTGGTGACACATTGGGAGAACCCCAACTTCTCAGATATGGTTTCATTTATGCATGAAGTCTCAACTCTCTAGGAAGTATTTATTAAATCAGTGAGTTATCTTGGCTCCACACTCTCCCTGATTAAAGATATAGTCTAACCTTTTCCATTACTTGGTGTAACACAACATAAAGCAAGACAAATGATTTTGATGAGAATAAGGGTAATATGATGATGATGATGATGATGATGATTAATGTCCACTAAGACAAATATGGTCTATCGAACCTCAAGAAAAGAGAGTATAATTGTCATTCTTCAAAATCTTGTTTCTGTGATCAAGGAACAGGGAAAGAAGCATTCCAAGATCGTTATAGTTATGTTGAATTAGTAATTCAAGAAGACTGGATGTGTGGTTGATGATAGGGAATTGAGAGTGGATGTGGGCAAGAGCCAAGCAATCTAAAATGAAATTTCCTCCCTAAAGTTAAGGTGATCAATTCTTGCAATGACACTAGAACATGTTCATGTTTAATATTTTTATCCCATCAGTTTAACATTATATGATGTTTCAAATAATAATTTGATATTTTTAATTTTTTAAATTTCCTGCAAATTTATACTATTATCATTTTATTTAAACTTCTTTTTAAAATATTTAAAAATTATAAAAATAATGATGAACCATAAGTCAAAAAAATAATCAGAGTATGAGTTTTCATCTCTAGTGTTACTCTGTTGCCAGCAGGCCTGGACAGTACCCCGGTGGAGTCACTTCAGGAACACAAGCATTGCTTCACTATCAGCAAGCCTGAATATTACCCCGATGAAGTCACGTGCTTTACCTCCCTATGGAGAAAGCCTTTCTCTTCTTTCACCTTTATTTTTCTTTATTTTCATAGAATTTTGCTTAGGCACTTATTATTTTTTAAATGAGGTGGAAGAGGGATCCCGACTTATTGACAGCAGAAGAGGTTTCTCCTTCAGAGATGGGTTTATAATCCTCTAATAGTTAGCATAAAATTTTCCCCTCATCTTTCTCCAATCAAAAGATAAGAGAGAAAACATTATTAACAAACAAAATCAAGAGCAGGAATGAGAATCCTAAATAGATACGGGGCATCATGGTTTTTTTATGGTTTCCAGATGAAGGGTTGTATTTTCCATCCGCAAATATTTGACTTGAAATTTGTAAACCAAATCAAAGAAGAGGGTAACAGATAAACCAAGGGTTGTATGTTACCACAACTTTCCTTACAAAATATTAGCCACATCATCATGAAGCTCAAAACCAGCTATACACAAGGACTAATAAAACTAAAAAACAAAGAAATAAGAGGAAACTCAAAACATAAATGCAATGTGTATAACTAAATGAAACATGTCCTATCCTAAACTAAATAGTACAGGGTCGAGTCATGTGAAATGGAACTTCCAATGCAATCATAGAAGTTGCTCCTAACTTTTGAGTCAAAATACATGAGCGCGTAAGTCTAGATTGAAGTATAGTGCAGTGAAGAAGTTAAACAACAACACAAATTTGCACTAATAGGGAAAAACAAGAAGTGAAATAACAACGGTCTGACACTCTTGACTTCTTTACCAGACGAAATATTCCACAACAAAAACAAATACCAGGCTCACGACCATACAAGACTTAATTAATCGCATGAAGGTATAGGCCATGAAACATGAGTCCTGACCAATAAGACTCTTCAATGGAATTTTCAATAGGATCATGGAAACAATCTTTAGGAAAACATTGAAAAGAAAGACTCATCAAAGATAAATCCATATCATAGGTAGAATCAACAGTTTGACCACAATATGTGTTGTAGTGCGAGTTAAAATTTTCAATGGACGATGCATATGGCATGTCAGATCAAAGGATTTGATAATCATTAATACCATTCTCTATTTCCACATCACAGATTAAAGATTTACATGAGGTGGGATGTGGCGATTGAATCTCAATATTCAAATTAAACTTTATACCTTGAGGGTTTAAAAATTTTATGTGAAGAAAATGAGAATCCCTCAAGAGAGAGTCGACATCCCATGAGATGAAATTTACAATAATATTTCGCAAGAAAATCTTAAACTGGCCAAAATCACAAATACTATGAAAGTGACAGGAACCTGACATAACCATCAGTGTAGGTTGAAGTGTCTTATCCACCTGACTTAACTTTGAACTTTAAAAATATTAAAAATTAGACTGAGAAAACACAACCAGTTTCTTGTCTAAACAATAGTCATCATTCAAAACATGAGATTCATTAGGGAATTGTTGTTGATCAGACAAATTATTATCACAAAAATCCTCAATGATAAGATTGTCATCTTCTTGACCAAAAGGGGATATACTTGAAAGGAAATCTTTAATAATCACATCATACTCGGTTTGAAATTTTTGCAAATCTGAATCTTCTTTCGAGAAAAAATATTCATCCATGAGACTTTGGACAATACTCACCGTACAATTCAAAAAAAAGAAAATGATCAGGGTCATGGTTATCCAAGGATTCAACTTGATTAACGAGTTGAGGGTCGACAAGAGAAATATCAAGATTTGAAGATGATTGATTAATAGGATTAGACAAATCATCATCAAGGGAAATATGTGAAATAAAAATTAATTCCTCATCAACAAGTTGATCTTTAGATTTACTTATCATTTTAGGTTCAAAGTGCAGAACATCAAAAGGAGGCAGACA
Source organism: Pinus tabuliformis (assembly GCA_031772625.1). NCBI lineage: Eukaryota > Viridiplantae > Streptophyta > Pinopsida > Pinales > Pinaceae > Pinus > Pinus tabuliformis. Next base: position 983,626,445 of record CM062817.1, on the reverse strand, counting down.
AGGAATAAAAGGAATGTCAGATTCATCTTCGGGATGTTGAAGTTCATTTTGAATAGGAAAACATGATGAATCTGATTCAAAATATTTTCTTGAAATCCTGACTAAGAAACAAAACTTTTCATCCAAAAATTGTTAATCCACATCCTCATCCAAAAATTCATAACAAAGATGACGGAATCTATCAGCGAAATTTTCAAGAGATTCATTCAATTCCATCCTAAGTTGATCGATTTCATTGAGAACATTGTGATATTCATACTTGTTGAAAACACGATGAAGCTCATTAACCAATTGCTTAAAATAAGAAATAGAAGGAGCGGGTGAAGAATAAGATTATTGCACCATCCAATGTAAGGGTAAACAACCTTACGAGGATTTCCTCAGAATAAACACCACTTGAAAAACAAAATTGAACAAACTCAATTACATAATGAATAAAAATTGTTGTACCCTTTCCATCGAATTTCAAATGCGACAATTTATGTAAAACTTCTGCTGGAATTGAAAGGTCTTAAGCTTTGAAAAAACACCTTTGGATTATGACCTAGGATGAAGCCATTAAAGGTAAGGGATTTAAATAGACTTCACAAGCTCAACTTATCATCTGGCCCTCCTTATAGCACCAAATTTTTTATGGTGTTGGATACCGCCAACATGTAAGGGGATCTCCCTAATGTGAGGTCCCAATTAGACCTCACACCATTTGGTGTAGGTGTTCCATCCGGTTATATGATCCAGTCACCATTGGTAAGGTTTCAAAGATGTTCCTTGGTTATGAAAAATACATGAGATCGCAACACCTCTTTGGGGTAGCAAGTATGTAAGCTTTGTGTAACACCAAAAGTAAGATGCACAGGGAACTTCCACGACTGTTAAGGGAAAACGATCCTCCGGTTAGGGAAATAATAGTACTATCCTAAAGGAGGACCCAGGAACGAAGAGAAAGGCTTGCTGATTACCTGCAAATAATTCCACACAATAAACAACAATCATGAAAGCATAACAACACCTATTCAATAATAACCATATCTAAGTAATGAAATAGTTCATTAGACTTAGTATGTAATTAAACCAACATATATCGCAAACATAACAAGAATAGTCCTATTACATCCATGATACATGTATGAAGAAGTGTTGGCTCATAGAGCTTCTGATTATAAATGAAATATCCCAAGTACATTTTTACATAGAGGAAACACTAGATCCAATAGTGGAACATGGAGCCACAACTTGCTTCTCCAAAGAATGATCTATCCCCTATGTACAATAAGAGAAGCCAAGGCAAGGCTCCAAGAATCCAAGCCCCCTGCTTGAGTGTGTTCCCCCAAGGATAGTTTTGGGGCTAAAAGCCCATATTTTGGGACAATTTTGTAATAAAGTTGTAAAGTCTCTGCATTTTGTGATCACGGAGCGTGAAGGTGTCAAGAGTCATAAGGGTTGTTGCCCTTATTTTGTAAAGTATAAATTTGGTTGTAAAGATCTGCCATTGTCCGCGAACCATGGGATTGTATAAAAAGGAGCTAAGTAAGTAAGATCTAAGTAGTTAAGTAGCGAAGAATGAAGTAAAGAGTTAAGCATTGAAGTCTTAGTAGAGAAGTCTAAGTGTTCTCAGGTCTTAGCATAGGTATAGGCTCTGCAGATGAGTGCGCGGAGGCCTGGGGTAGAAGTCCACAGTTGAGTGTGCGAACCCCTGCAGTTGTGTGTAGGGCGGATAGAGTCTTTATTAACTTAAAGATATCAATAAATAGAAGTACTTTGCAATTACTGTGTATTTAGTTCTTGTTAATGCATCTGAATTTATTGCATTTGGGTTTAATTTACAATGTTTATCTGATGCATGAATATATGTGACTGTATTGGTTAATTGAATGTAAGTTAGGATATCATTTTACATGACGCTAACTGTGATTGATTAGTAATATAAGTAAAACACTTAAGATAGCTTGGGAACCTATGCAATACGTTGCCATAGCTATGTAGAAGTACCTGGATCATGGGTTAGGGTCGTGCGAAGGCCAATCATGCACCTTCACGGAGGTACTGAAGGGTGGAATAAAGGGTAGACTAACAGAGCCCTAAGGCTTAGCGACCTGTGCGAAAGTAGTGGTTGAGGGTATAAACTGACATCACGACCATCGCAGGGTGCGGAAACTTGGTTCCATCATCCCCGCATACTGCTTCAGGTGAGACTTCGGTCCGCGCTCCGCAGACTGATGCCAAAAGGGCCAGTAGTGTAGGGATTTGTTTGGCTAACTAACGTTGAACCTAGGTCAGGCCCCACGAAGCCAACAAATGGTTTCGTTGTCAAGAACAAAATCTGCATGAGAGATTTGTGATGTCGTATCACTGGAATCCAACTGAGAAAGAGGTCGAAGACTGGTTGGATAGGAAGATCCACAAATTCGCAGCGCAGGAGAACAGAAACCCACAGCTAACAAAGGACCAGTGGCTGGACAAATACCTGTATACAGAAATCCACGAGATATTTTTCTATTCCTTTCCAGGTTAGTTATATGAGTGGATCATGAAGCCAGCAGATAGCCAAGGAAGGTTGAGGCTTGACAGTCCTATTGTCTGGACCCCAGAGTTAGTACAAATATTGGAAGCCTCAAAGGATAAGATCACCTGCGTTGTCGATCATTGGCTCAATCGCATCATAGGAAGTTTTGTGACTGCATTCGCGGTCGATACCTCAGTCAGTTACAGTCAGGCGGAGCAACACTTTCTCAAAGGTCCGTGAGGTAAGTACTTGAAGTCTCTAAATACCTAGATTAAGATGTTATTATCTGAAAACTGAGTTATGCATCTACCTTGAAGTTCAGAGCCACGTGAAGTGGAAAGACTTATAGAAATGAAGAAAGAAAGGGTCCCCAATATAGCCCATTGATTTCATCTCATTTGAGTGATGAAGAGGGAGTAGCGCAGGCTTCTCCGTGAAGTGTAGTTCAATTGATAAAGCGAGGGTTCCTGTGAGTACCACCTCCACCCACACCACCTACACCTTCACAACCATCACCCCCTACGACTTCACCCACACCACCTCCACCTTCACAACCATCGCCCCCTACGACTTCGCCCACACCACCTCCACCTTCACAACCATCGCCCCCTATGACTTTTCCCACACCATCACCACCTCCACCACAATTCAACATGGCGAATCTAGTGACGCTGCCTTTGTTTAAGGGCTTGGGAAATGAGGACCCGAACCAGTTTTGGTTTGTTGTAAAATTTGTATGGGAAGCTCAGGGCGTCACAGATGATCACATGAAGAAGTCAATGTTGGTTAGTGCTTTATAGGATCATGCACTAACTTGGTACATCAAGTACTCTAATGATAACCCTAACACGGGGTTGGCAGAGATCTAGACCGCACTGAGTAAATAGTTTAGTAGGCCTAAATCCGAGGTGCAGTCGATTGTGGGGTTCAAGGAAATCACGATGAAACCAGGTGAGACACCATGGGAATTGGATCAGAGATTGAAGTGAAAAATCCACAAAGCTAATATGAACTTAACAGATGGAAAACACCATAAGTGGTTCATGGCTTCGCTCCTACCTCACTCAGGGTTGCACTGTCACAACAAAAGATTACGACTCAGGTAGAGGCCTTGGAGATTTCCATAAGATTTCGTGAAACACTGATGCAAGATCTGAATTTGGGGGTTCATCAAATCCATGTGCAGTTGCAAAAGCTTTGCCTTGAAATGCAAAGTTTGGAGCAGGACAGAACAATTCGACCAGAGGCACGCGAAGAGATATGGTGCCTGAAATGTAAAGGTTAGGGGCATGACAAAGAACACTGCCCCATCTTTGCGAACTATATTGCAGGAGGGGGACTGATTCCTTTGAGGCCGAAAGCCCAAGTAGGACCGAGTGCAGGACCTATGTTGTGGTGCACTATATGTCAGGTAGCAGGGAAACATATGACTGATAACTGTCATTTGCTGCATAAGTTTGTACAAATGCTACAATAATTTTTCTGCAACTTCTGCAAGTCGGTAGGGCATGACGAGAACAACTACCGAGGCTATGAATTGATGATGGACAGAATAGCTGCCTATAGAGTTCAGGAAGAAACGTGGCCCCCTGACCAGAGCATTGGGATGGCACGAACAGGCTTTCAGGGGCGCGAACGAGGCCGAGGCAGAGGAGAACTTGGAAGAGGTCAGGGACAACTGATCTGTTGCAATTGCGGAGGACCACGACACTATGCCCATGAATGCACTAACCCAATGCATCCATCGTGAAAATATTGTACTTAGTTTGATCATGAGACAGAGGACTGTCCTATACTAATAGCAAGGATACATGACAAAGGAGTGCTACAACTGCAGCTGACTCAGAACTTGCAGATGATGAAGTTTGAGCCTCGCGAGGAGGATCTGAATGTGAATATAATGCTCTGAAGTGGAATTGCAATGGGAGACGATAAGGGAACAACCCGAAGATAGTGCATGGATTCGTAAAGCTCTGGAGGAGGAGGTTGAACTTGATTTGGAGCACGCACATGAAACGTTCATGAAAGAAAAGAAGAGCTTTGCTAAGGCCCCTACCTCAGGGAGCCAGGATAAGCCTTATCAAGAAATGGACCCTTCTATGCTTACGACCTTTCTAGAGACCTGCATGAAGCTGCTGCATGATAGAAAGGCTGTGAAGGGGTTACAAGAACTTATAAATAGATGCACTGGAAACACTCTGGGTGAAACACGCATGGTATGAAAGATTGGTAAGCATAAAGCAAGGACAAGGCGTGAGATGAGACTCACCGTGTAGATAGGAGAATATGAAATGGATCAGGTTATTCTGGATCTGGGGTCAGACATGAACATTTTATCAAAGCAGACTTGGGAATGGATGATGAGACCTGCACTGTAGTGGTCTCCGATTCAGTTAAGGATGGAAAATCAGTAGAAGATCATCCCCATGGTACGACTGCAAGGAGTAACTATAGACATTGAAGGTGTGAGTGCATTGGCTGAATTTGAAGTGATAGAAATTGTGGATGATAGAAACCCCTACCCTGCACTCCTTGGCATTGATTGGGCTACTGATATGAATGGGGTAATCAACCTAAAGAAGCAAAAGATGATATTTGAAAAGAAATCACTTCATGTAATAGTACCCCTAGATCTTGCTGAAGGATCTCGCTATACTGAACTAGTGCCCGATTACGAAAGCGATTACAATTTGGACTACATATATAAAATAACATCACGAGACCAAGATTGGGTGAATCCGACAGCTGATGGACGAATTAAATGGGATCGTGAGAGTTCCTAGACCTCAGACTCTGATGAAGAATTAGAGCACTGGCAGATCAGCTACATGAAGTAAGCACGCTGAGTTGTAACATGATGACCCGGTCGTTGTGTTGTGTGTCATCAGAGGTAAGAAATCTTCCCACTTACGATGGCTTGAGTGATGTGGATACGTTTTTTGGATGCATTTGAGAGGGAAGTATGAGAGAAGCAGCGCTTTTAGGCTTTGGACTGGGCACTGTGCGCTACTCCCATGAGATGGTGGGGTATGCACAAGGGTAGCTTTGACGATTGGTGCGAGTGTAGGAGGATGATGAGAACATGCTTTGGGAAACCGAAGGTACAAGTGATAGACAAGTATGATGGGAAGGACGATCTGTGCACACACTTGGCCAAATGGGATAAGGCTTATGGAGCGAAGCCCCAACCTGAATGGGTGCACTTGTTCTGTCACACCTTGGATGTCATCTCGATGAACTGGTACTTGGAGACAGAGCTCCGCCATGGCACAGGTGAATGGGATATTCTGTGCGAAGGATTCATAATGATGTTCAGCTTCGAAGATGGGTTTGACTGTATTGACGAAGCGCTACAAGAAGTTAAAGCAGCGATATTTACGACACTGCAGGATCTTTTGGATCTAATTCAACCCGATTGGACTACTCAATTGAGCCATGCGCTGGAATGCTATAACATGGCTACTGAGGAAGAAGACAAGGACCCATGAAAGATTAATATCCCTGAAACCGAGGGCCACTGTGAGGTCGAGGAATTGCAGATTGAGAATCTTGATATAACCCCGCCATTGAAAATGAAACAGGTAAATATTGGTATTGAGGCAAAGCCTAAATTCGCGAAGATTGGAGATTATTGGGATGACACGATGGTAGATAAGGTCACCGAATTTCTCTGCGAATACAACAATTTGTTCCCTACCAAGTTTATGGAGCTAAAGGGGATAATAGGAGACTTGGGCATTATGAAGATCATGTTAAAACCCAACGCGAAGCCGGTTAAGCAAAGACCTTACCGTCTCAATCCGAAGTATAAGGAGAAGTTCAGCTTAGAGCTAGACAAGATGCCCATGGCGGCCATCATTGAGCCCATAGAAGAATCTGATTGGGTAAGCCCAATGGTGGTACAGGAAAAGAAGCAGAAGGATGAAATAAGGATATGTGTATACGTCAGGAAGTTGAATGACACTTTCATACATGATCCCTTCCCGACTTCGTTCACTGATGAGGTATTGGATAATGTAGGTGGCCAGGAAGAATACTCCTTCACTGATGGGTTCTCTCGGTACCACTAAATTAAAATCGCACCTGAAGATAGAAGCAAGATGACCTTCACGACTAAATGGGGAAATTTTCAGTACACTGTAATGCCTTTCGGATTGAATAATGTGCCTGCAATTTTTTCGCGCGTGGTCATTGTTGCATTCAAAGAATTCATTCATAAGTTTTTGGAGGTGTACTTTGATGATTGGACTGTGTTTGGGTTGGTAAAACACCATGTGGAAAGTTTGCACTTAATGCTCGATACCTGTCGAAGGTACCAGATTGTGCTCAATCTGAAGAAATGTCTGTTTTGTGTTCCTTTTGGGACTCTGCTAGGTCATGTGGTTTGTAGATAGGGATTTATGGTAGATCCCATGAAGATCGCAGTGATACTTAACTTGGAGGAGCCGAGGAGTGTAAAACAGCTCCGCACAACCTTGCGACATATTGGGTACTACAGGAAGTTTATCCAAGGGCTATGCCCAGAACACCGCGCCTATAGAAAAGTTGTTGAAAAATGATGTCACGTTCTATTGGAATGATGACTGTCAGAAAAGCTTGGATGTATTGAAAGGAAAAATGGTTACCGCGCCAATTTTAGTATTCCCGGATTGGAAGAAGGATTTTCATGTACATGTAGACATGTCATGTATAGCACTAGGAGCAGTACTGACACAGGCTGGTAGAGGAGAATTGGACCATCCTATAGTGTTCGCAAGCAGGAGGTTATCCAAGGCTAAGAAGAACTATTCCACCACCAAGCGCGAAGGATTAGCCATGGTATACGTGCTCGAGAAGTTTAAACACTATTTGCTGGGTGGACATTTTAATATGTATACAGATCATTCTACGTTGAAATACCTAGTCAATAATCCTATGTTGGGGGGAGAATCTGTAGGTGGTTGTTATTGTTCCAGGAATATGATTTTGAAGTTATTGTGAATCCTAGACAACTTAACACAGGACCAAACCATCTGTAGTGCATCGAAATGGGGGAAGAGCCCACTAATTTGGAGGAGGGATTTCCTGACACGCAGCTATTTGTAGTGCGCGTCATGGATGGTCACTTTGAAGACATCATACACTTCCTAACGATGGGAACCGCCCCGGAAGGCTACACCGTCCAGCAGAAAAAGGAGTTAGTGGTGCGCGCGACATACTTTTATGTCATTATCGAACATCTATACAAAATGGGGTATGATGAAGTATTATGACGATATGTACCAGAGTTTGAAAGGAGCAGTATCCTCGCAGACTCTCATGGGGCCGCCATAGGAGGGCATTATGCAGGAAGGGCGACCGCACAAAAGATTCTACTTGTAGGGTTGTGATAGCCAACCCTCCATCAGGATTCAAAAGCTTACTACAAGGCATGTGATGCGTGTCAAAGGACTGGCAGGACATCGCGGAGAGATGAGTTGCCTCTCAACCCATAGATGACATTACAACGTTTTGACGAATGGGCGACAGATTTTATGGGACCCATTCAGCCATAAGGGAAGAAGACGTGAGCGCAGTACATTATCACCGCAACTGAGTATTTGACTCGATGGACAGAGGCATAGCCTGTAAAGGACTGCATAGGCACAACCGTTGCGAAGTTTCTCTTTGAGTATGTAATGACACGATTTGGGTGTCCAAAAATTTTGATGAGTGATCATGGTATGCGCTTTCTGAACGAAATGATCAGTGCACTGACGAAGGAATTTCAGGTGTATCACCAAAAAAGCATGCCTTATCACCCATAGTCTAACGGGACAGTGGAAGCATTCAATAAGGTGTTGGAGAACGCGTTGACCAAGGTTTGAAACTCTTAATGAATTGATTGGGACATGCACATACCCGCAGTACTATGGGCCTATCGGACGACATGCAAAAAGTTGATTGGAAAGACACCCTTTAGGCTTGTATACAGTGTTGAAGCAATGATGCCCATGGAATACATTGTGCCTAGTCTACGCATAGTGGCACTCATGAGTATGACGGATCGTGGTGCCCTGGAAGAGAGGCTCGCGCAACTTACTGAGCTTGAAGAAGAAAGATTTATGGTTGGATTTCACCAACAGGTCCAAAAGTAGCGTGAAAAAGCATGGCATGATCGGCACATTAAGTTGTGTACCTTTAAGGTAAATGATCTAGTTTTGTTATATGACAGCAAGTTTGATAAATTTCCAGGGAAATTCAGAATGCACTGGCTAGGGCCCTATGTCATTAAGGAGATTAATGATGACAGAGAAGTTCAGTTGGTTAAATTAAACGAAGATCCCTTCCCTGGAAAGGTGAATGGCAACTAATTGAATCCATACACCGGTGATCCGGCCAGGTGACTATATGAAGGTAGCATAGTATTAGTGCTCTAGGCAGCTGGAAGGAGGCACGAGACTATAAACTACACTGCCTGGGCTGAAGAACTATGCAATTGGAGGATTGTGTGGAGCGAGGAAATGTCACAGGATTCGCAACAGTGCGACAAGAGCTGCGCTACCCAGGGTTAAATCGCACAGGTCAGCTGGAAAGTGACTATTAAAGTCACTGTTCATGATTTGACGATAACAATGCGACCAAATGGAGCGGGCGGATGATATTTAAGAAAAAATTTATAGGTAAGATCCTTGTAAATCTGCAGCCAATTCGACATTAGTGGACTGAATGTGGGGGGAACGGTCAAATTTGAATTCAAAATGGCCTATAAATTGTAGGTGGAGGCCCAACGAAAAACACTTGGCATTTTGAACATTGTATTGGTGAGATCTCAGACGTGCATGATTTGCGCATTCCTCGAAGCATTGCTCGACTGCCTAGTGCTTGTTCGATTCCCAGAATCCAACCGCAATTTCATCCGTGATTTTATCCTAGGATCCGAAGTTATGGACGCCAAATCAGTGACAGCCAAGGGGGCTGTGCCAAAGGTTGTTAGGGAGGCAGAGGGAGCTGCTCCAGAGGTTGTAGATGTATTAACTGAAGTCCCAAAATCACCACAGATGCCTAGACCGAAGTCGACCCAGACCAAGTAGATCTAATCTGTAACAAACTCAGTATTAATAAGTAGTAAGGATTTTCCTTCTTCCGGATCTACGCGAAAGCAGAGTGGCACGAGGCCACAGGATAGTATGTGACCCGTGCAGACCACATCAAGACATCCAAAAGGTGCAAAAACCTGGTTCTAGCACTCTCCCCTACTACCTCGGGTGAGACCTCAGTCCGCGCTCTGCGGACTGTTGCCGAAAGGGCCAGTAGCTGCGGGATTTGTTTGGCTAATAACTCTTTCGAACCTGGGTCAGGCCCCAATAAGCCAACAAATGGTTCTGTTGCTGGGACCGGGATCTGCCTAAGGGATGTCTGATGTCGGAACACTGGAACCCTACAAAGAAAGAGCTTGAAGATTGGTTGGATCAGAAGCTTCACGAGTTCATGGTTCAGGAAAACAGAAATCCGCGGGTATCAAAAGAAAGGTGGTTGGATCATTACATATACACAGAGATCCATGAGATCTTCTTTGCATCATTCTTGACAGAGTTGTATGAGTGGATCGCGAGGCTAGCTGACAGTGTGGGAAGGTGCAGACTAGATCAACCCATTGTGTGGACTCCAGAATTGGTGCGCAGGCTAGAAGCATCTGAAGATAAAATCGCACGCATAGTGGATCACTAGTTGGATCAGATAATAGGAGGGTTTATCACTGAGTTCGCGATAGACACAACTGTGAGTTATAGTGAAGCAGAAAGGCGCTTTCTCCAAGGACCGCGGGGTAAGTATATCAAATCGTTGAATACTTGGATTAAAATGTTGTTGTGTGAAAAACAAATTATGCGCATTCATTAATGTTCGGCGTAATGTGGAGTGGAAGAGGCTACCGAGGAACCGAAGGATTAGAGAACAGCCCTCTGATTTCAATTTCACGAGAAAGCGAGGAGGAACTCGCAGGGCTCTCTCCGAGAAGCGTAGTCCAGTTGATTAAGCAACGCATCCCACTGATACCACCACCGTCCACACCATCACCTACTTCGCCTACATCAAATCCATTTCCACTGACCCCTCCTCCGCCACCACCGAAGGCTGGAATGGCGATTGCAGTCAAGTTGTCGGTATTTAAGGGTGTAAGAAATGAGGAACTAGGTGAGTTCTAGTTTGTGGTAAAGGCTCTATGGGAAGCCCAAGGCATAACGGATGATAACATAAAAAAGGATACTTTGGTTAGCGCGTTGCAGGACCGCATGCTGACATGGTATATAAAGTATTCAAGTGATCATCCGAATGCGGGAATAACAACGATCCAAGACGCATTGAATAGAGAATTTGGTCGACCAAAATCAGAGACGCAGTTGATCATTGGGTTCAAGGAAATCGTGATGTTACCTAGTGAAACCCTGTGGGATCTGGATCAGAGATTGAAAAGCACAATCCGAGAGGCTAACATGACATTGACAGATGCGCAGCACTGCGCGTGGTTTGTGGCTTCTTTGACACCACATCTAAGGACGACGCTATCACAACAAAAGATATCAACCCAAGCCAAAGCATTAGAGACTGCAATGAAGTTGCACGAAACCCCAATATGGGATCCGGGGTTGGGAGTTCAGTAAATCCATGCGCAAATACAAAACCTATGTTTAGAGATGTGAAGTTTGAAACAAGGACAGGCGCCTCGGTCAGAAGTGCGCGAAGATGTGTGTTGTATCAAATGTAAGGGCCAAGCCCACGATAAGGATCACTGCTCGGTCTTTGGAAACTATGTGGCAACGGGGGGACCAATACCATTGTGACCAGAGGTACCAGCAGGGCCAAGTGCAGTGGCCGCACTCTAGTGTGTGATCTGTCAAGTGGGAGGAAAGCATGCCACGGACAACTGTCATCCATTGCAGAACCTGAGACAACCCCCCCCCCCTCAGCAGTTATTTTGCAACTTTTATAGGACGATGGGCCATGATGAAATAAATTGCCAAAGTTATGAGTTGTTGATGGATCGAACACCTACTTACAGGATGCAAATGGAGGCACACAGGTAGGATCCTGCCGCAGCAATAGCGCAGGGAGGATTCCAAGGACGCGGACAGGGCCAAGGAGGAATGGGACCCGGACGCGGGCGGGGGCAATTAATCTGCTATAATTGTGGAGGACCGGGGCACTATGCGCATGATTTCACGAACCCGACCAGATTTTGTTGCCCGTATTGCTACCAATTTGACCATGAAGCAGTCGATTGCCCCACGCTAATTGCTCAGATGTGGGAGAAAGGGGTGCTTCCGGCTACTCCCACTCAGAACATCCAAATGATGAAGGTTGAACCGCGCGAAGAAGACCCTAACGTGAATATGATGCTCAAAAGTGGTGCAACTACAAGAGAAGATAAGGGGAAGCAACCAGAGGAGGATGCATGGGTTCATAAGGCCCCTACAAAACAACCAGAATTTGATTTGGAGCGCACGAAGGAAACATTTATGGAAGCTAAGAAGAGCTTCGCGGAAGCTTCTACTTCGGGCAGCAAGGATCAAACGGAGTCGAAGAGGGATACTTCTATGCTAACTACCTTCTTAGAGACATGCATGAAGCTACTACGGGATACTAAAACGGTGAAGGGATTGCAAGAGTTGAAAACTAGGTGTGCAGGATTGGATGAACCTCGAATGGTTCGGAAGCTAGGCAAGCATGCGTTGTGCACTGGGCGGGAAATGTGATTAACTGCCCAGATTGGGGACTATGAGATGGATTAGGTCATTCTGGACTTGGGGTCAGATGCAAATGTCCTACCTAAATAGACCTAGGAGCGCATGGGCAGGCCCACACTATAATGGTCTCCTATCCAATTATGGATGGCGAACCAACAGAAGATCTTGCCTATGGGAAGACTGCAAGGAGTTACAGGAGACATCGACGATGCAAGCACACAAACCAATTTTGAGGTCATAGAAATCGTGGATGATAGTAACCCATATCCTGCATTGTTATGGATGTAGAGCTATAAAAGGGGTCTCTTTCACCTCTAATTACCTCACATTAATATGTCAATCCGGGAGCGTTTTGTTATTTCAAAGAGTGTCTCAGTCTGAGGCTATCATTTGTCAGAGTAATGATAGTAGTACAGCATTCAAAAATACAATAGTAGTGGATGCTTGTCTACAACTAAGTTACTTCAAAAGAGTAAATCACACACTCAGAAAACTAGGCAACTTATCAGTCAAGGGTTCGGCAGCGATAACCCATCCCTTTGGAAACTGATGGAAAGGAAATTAGAGAACAGACCACGGGTCTGGGAGCCAGACAGTAAATGTCGAGGCTCACTACAGCCTTATATCGTCTCCCACACCAAAACAACAAATGCTAGTAAATGGAACGGCAGATAAGAAAATGGAACGCAAATAAGAAATCGAACAGTAAATCTGGAATGGAACAACAATTCTGAAATGGAATAGCAGCTAAAAAACTAAGTCTCGCAAGTAGTAATCAAACTTAATCTACTAACTCAAATGCATTAATCGTAATCAAACAGCAATATTTCACTCTTTAAGGCAGATCAAGCAGCACACACTAATGGAACATCATTGATTACTGATAAGTTAAGGAACAGCGCTTGGAAACCATATACGCACACAACACGCTTTGAATAGTAATCTAATCTAAGCATCAATCTCAATTAAAAGGAATACAACTGCATTTCAAAATGGAACAACATTGAATCCAACAATCGTAAAAAATACAACTTTCAAGATGAAAACTGTAACATGAATGTACAGCACAAAAGCTCTGTAATAAAATAGTAACAATATTCGGTTAAGACTAATAATATTCAATCAACTCTGAAAGGAACAATAATATAATGCAGAGTCAATACAACAGTTATGTCTGTAGAAACCTGAATGAATTAATCTTAACAGAGCATGTGATGTAAACTTATAAAGCATATCAGATTACCAAATAACAACGATAAGCAAATCATGCAGAAATCAAATCGTAATAACACAGAAGCAAGTGTCCTCCGGGGCCAGGCCCTTAGCCTCCAAGGGTACACCGCTTGAGGTTAATCCAGATGCAGAGATGAAATAATCATCAAGTTTGTATTAATGCATGAAACAAAATTACAACGAACCTATTCTTCTCGAGACTCGACGATCAAAGTTTTGATCTTAACAGAAATTACATAAAAGCATAATCATGTCTAACTCCCTAAAGCTAACAATGTTGTCCCTTTTTATAAGGGTGATGGCGAAGATGTCTAAGTAACAAGATAAATAAAGCAGCGATCCCTCAAGATCAAGGATCCTGAGGGATTCGCCGAACCGTTAACCCTTAATCATTTATTTTCCCTCATGCGCCGAGCTGGTGTCTTCACCTCCTTTTCAGGGCCGATTTGCTTTGATCTTCTTAGCCTTGTTTGCATTTGGTCTCCCGTCAAAGGGACAGTGGTTACCTCATCCTTGACCTTTCCTTTGGAACAAAAACTCCTCGTTTTCACCCCTTCCTGCACGAGGTAATGACAATTGTCAGCGATTAAGTCTCGCATATTAATCTCACATGTTTTGTTATAATTCTTTATCGTTTTTCAAGTTCATGATGAAAAAGGTTTACAAGTTCTACTGAAAAGCTACTGAAATGATCATCAAAAACATACCTTTTTAGTACTCCACACACCCCCCTGCTTACCCTGTTTCATGCCCTCATGAAAACGTTGTAGTTGACATGCAAGGCAGTGAGAGAATAGGCTGGAGAAGGAATCTCATGCGGAGGCCTACAGCCATGATGAGTAACTAGGTAGTCAAAGAAATGGCATGTTTGACCCTCAGGCATCTCATACAGGGCTTGGTATCCGGGTGCAGGGTGCCAAATAATTGGACTGTGGAACCTATATCCTAACCAGGATGGCCCTGCTCTCAAAATGCTTTCGCCATAAAGGTGCAAACGATTGGCAGCTAATTTAAAATTCTCATACTTAAACGGTTCCCTGAGCTGGATATTCGGATTAGAGATTTGATACCGAAATTTAGCTGCATCAATGGCAAGGTCTTTGATAGAAAGAAAGTATTCTAATCCTTGTCGAATGAGTGCCTCATGCATGGGTCCTAATGTTTCAATGACACCCGAAGTCTTCATGAGGTTTCTATGTGCTTTCCACAACTGTACTAGGTTCCTAGGCTCAGCCCTTACCCACAAATCTAGGCCATTTTCTTGCCTGTGGAAAGTATTATAGGCTTTGAGCCATTTAATCTGATTAACCCTGAATGAGATGAATGCTTGCAATTGGATGTCTCCAACAAAAGGGCGAGGGTTCAGCTCAGTCTCCTGGTCTAGTACAAGGTTGTGCAAATAGAATTCGCACAGCAGTCTCTGGACCTTCACCCCGTAGTGTTTACAGCAGTCTATAAAGTCATTGACAGTGTTCATTTGTATGGGAGCACCTGCTTTAACAGCTTTTATTTTTAATTGCAAATACCGTTCCAGTAAAAACAGGGCATAATTTTTGGCAGGGGCCCTACATTATAAGATGTCATTGTATAAAGAACACAAGGTATCCATCTGCTTGATAACAATATCTAGCCTATGAGTTACCTTTGCAACTTTCTCTTGTTCCTTCCGCCATCCTTCAAAGGCCTGGCTTTCGGATTGATTGACGTTCCTAAGTTGCTGTTGTAGCTCTTCATACTTTTCGCGAGGGACCGTTTGCTCTCTAAGCTTTTCTGCTTCTTGCTGACCTTGTTTCAACCCTTTGCGCAAGGTTACTGTTTTTGGATATCTTCTCCATGCAGCAGTGGAAGTCGAGAGTTTTACCTGAACTTTATTATTGCATTGCTTTGAGTTCAGAACCCTTATCACCCCTGAGGGTGGTGCCTCCGTCTGAATTTTCTTGTCACAGGTCATCATATCATCCATTTCTATTTTAACGTGGATATCAGTCGGTTACTGTTCCTTTTCAAATGGAACAGCAGTCCGTTCTTCAGCATCATTTGGAACAGCAGCTGGATTTTCAACAGGGTTTTGAAAAATAGGAAGAATTCTCACCCTCTGCGTTTTTGCCTTGCGGGATTTTGCTGGAGTGGTCACCTTTTTCTTCCCTGCAGTTTTTCTTACCCTCTGCCTTGCTTTCAGGATCCTAATCTGCTGGTGGAGTTGGGATATTATGCTCAATAATATCTGTTGTTCCTTTCTCAATTCTTTAATTTCCAAAATTTCATTAGAAGGAACAGCAGGCTGTCTGCTGCGGCCTAGGCCGTGACTAGTCCCTGGATCTTCCTCCTGGGGTGTTTCTTCAGTGTTCTGCTCCGGCTGTTCTAGGGTAGGAACCCTAAATGGTTCTGTCGATTCTTGGGCAACTTCTTTTTCTTCCCTTACTTCCTCCGGAATTTCTTCCGGTGCCTTAGGAACGGATTGTTCCTGTTCAGTATCTCTTATTTTTTCTTCATCATGAACAGGCAGATTTTCTTCTTCTGCCTCCTTTGCATGCGGTTTTTCAGGTGCATTTTCCTCTTGGGGTTTGTCATGGAGGTATGATGGACTAGAAGGTTGGCCATATTCACCCATATTGGCCAAGACTACGGCCAATTCGTCTTCTCCCACTGGGTCCTGCAATGGGCTACCTTCCTGCTATTCCATTTCCCCCTCCTGCTTGGATTGTTCAGCTTCTGCTTCAGAATGCCCAGCTTCTATTTCAGAATGCTCAGCTTCTGTTTCAGACTGCTCGACTCCTTCCTCATTTTCTTCTTCGGATTGCTCGGCCTCCTCTTCAGATTGCTCGGCCTCTTCTTTCTCTTCTCCTTCAGATTGCTCTACTTCTTCTTCTGGCCATGAGGATTGCTCGTCCTCAATTTCTACTGGCTGACTGGTTGATCCAGGTGGATATTGGTGGCCACCTGCCAAGTCCACCTGGACCCCCACCATTGTCTTTCTCAGCATTTTCAGTTTCCTTAATTGTAGCACAACTTACTATTTTTAGCATTTTTCGGGTCCTGAACTTCCAGAGCCGTTTTGAGGCCCTAAACGACGTTTTTTGGGGAATCCGGGGGCAACATGGACCGATGTTGCCCATTCCAACAATGATAGTGCTCGGATAGATCTTTCTAGTGAGCTATTGTACGCGTCAAACGGAGATCATATGCCAAAGTTACGACCCCGAGAAGTTGATGTACCAATTTACCCCAAACGGGGCCCACAGTTTGGCGTTTCATCTCCTAGGGTTAGGTTTGGGAATGTTAAGGGTTTTTCCATTGTTTCTCAACGATAAATAGGCCTTCGAGCCTCATTGTAACACAGTTCAGAGGCATGTAACCATCACATCTCTTCTCAGAGATAAGCTACCATCGCCCTAGCTGGTTTATTTCCATTTCTGGTTGTAAGCATATTTCAGTATTTTCCATTAATGAAACGAAGTATTATTTCCGTTGCATCTTTGTGTATATGGTTATCTCTGTAATTTGTTGCGTTCCTGTTTAAATCCGGATCAGTGGTATCAGAGCGGTCTGCTTTTTCTCTGTTTTTCTTTGCATGTCCCCAACAAGGTCGGGATATAAGGAGTTAGGGCTTCAACTGGTTGAACCTTTGCAAGACCAGCCTCGCAAATCCCGACGGCCTCCCATGGCGGACGAGAAGAAAGACGAGGGGGCAGGAGATCCCATCAAAATCTTGCTCGAAGAAGCCCTCGAGCGACAACGGAACGCGATGATGGACAGCTTTGCCCAGATCCTTCGGCGACTACCCAGAAGCGGCGCATCGGCTTCCAGCAGCTCCTCTGGAAAGGCCACACCCTTTAAGGTACAAGTTAATTTTGAAATCCCCATATTCGAGGGTCAGATAGACGCCGATGCCGTAGATAAATGGTTAAATCTACTAGAGGGTTATTTTTCTGTTCATGAATTTTCGAGTCGGGAAAAGATTGTTTTTGCTCTTCTCAAAGCAGCCCCCCACGTCAAGGACTGGTGGGAAACCTACTGCGAGCAGAAGGATGAAAGTACTGGCTCACTATTTTCAGCCGCACCCACCTGGGATTCATTCCGGGATGCCATCAAGGAGCAGTACTACCCTGTCGGAAGCTATGAGGATGAATACATAAAGTGGACCACGCTGCGGGAGGGAAGGGACCAAGACGTGTCGGAGTTCACCAATCTTTTCCATACCCTTTGCACAAAGTTGGGTATCAAGGATTCGGAGCAACATTTGATACTCAAATACCGTGGCTGCCTGCACAAGTACATCCAGGAAGAAATACAATTCCTAAACATCCCCTCGCTCGGCGCAGCATACCGATATGCCGTCAAGGTCGAGCAGAAGTTTAAGCAAAAGAAGCGAGACTTTGGATCTGCGAATCCAAAGTAGGGGAAAGGTGCCCCTAAACCACAGAACAAAGGACAGAGCCAAGGCGGGACAGCCCAAGACAACCAGCCGAAGCTGCAAGCAAAGAACAACGCCGCGAAGCCGAGAAAGGACACTGGAAAATGGTGCGAGTTCCATAAGAGCTCCACTCACAACACAAGTGAGTGTCGGGCCAAGCAGTCACTGGTGGCTGAGCTAAAGGTTTCAGAATCAGATGCATGTTCCGACTCTGAGTCAGAACCCGATAAGGGGTATGAAAAAGGGAAGCAGATCATTGATGCGGATCCTTGCGCCACTGTTGCTACCGCAAAGATCCAGAAAAATGAACCCGAAGATCCAGAGGAGGAGGAGCGTCTCTTCCACTCCCAGATGTGGGTAAAGGGCTCCCCGATACAGTTCATTGTTGATAGCGGGAGTCAAAAGAACCTCATTTCGGCAGAAGTCGTGAAGCGGTTGGGCTTACCGACCACAGCACATCCACAACCATACACCATTGGGTGGCTTCACCAAGGGCGAGATCTTCGCGTGAGCCAGCAGTGTCGCCTTCCATACAACATCAAGCCCTTCACGGATGAGGTATTGTGTGACATTGCTCCCCTTGAAGTTTGTGATGTATTACTAGGACAACCATACTTGTGGAAGCGACATGCTGTGTATGAATCAAGGCCCCGTGCTGTTATTATTACATTGGGAAATAAGTTGTTCAGGATACCAGAGGTAGCACCACCTGCCGCCATCTCTTTGATTACTGCAAAACAATGCAGTAAGATCATTTCCAAAACCAGGAAATTTGTTTTCCTGATGATACGCCCTCAAGGGAAGAAGAAGACAGTGGCCGCGGCCTCCAAACGGGGTCCCTCTGCACGACAGCTACAGATGGACAAGATTGTGGAGGTGTACGAAGACATCTTCACCTCCCCGGCAGGGGTTCCTCTGCACTGTCAAGTCAAGCACTCCATCGACCTGACCCCAGGTGTGCCGCTACCCAATGGACCAATTTATCGGCGCTCCATTCTGGAGAACAATGAAATCAAGAGGCAGATTCAGGAGCTCCTGCAGAAAGGTCACATCCGTCCGAGTTCATCGCCCTGTGGGAGCCCGATCGTGTTGGTACAGAAGAAGGATGGGACGTGGAGACTCTGTATTGACTATCGGGCGCTGAACAAGATCACTGTCTGTAATAGGTACCCGATTCCGCGGATTGATGACCTCCTAGACCAACTAAAGGGGGCGAAATATTTCAGCAAGATCGATCTGAAGTCAGGATATCACCAGGTACCAATCGAACCCTCAGATGTGTGGAAGACTGCCTTCAAATCCAAGGAGGGCCTCTTCGAATGGTTGGTCATGCCTTTCGGATTGACGAATGCTCCTGCAACCTTTATGAGGCTAATGGATGACATCTTGCAGCCATTCACCAACTCCTTTGTAGTAGTATACTTGGATGACATTCTGATCTTCAGCCAGAGTTGGGAAGAGCACCTCCACCACATCCGACAGGTTCTCCAAACACTGCGGCAACACAAGCTATGTGCCAATTTGGAGAAATGCACTTTTGGCATGACCAAGGTTCAATATCTGGGATACATCATTGATGAACAGGGGGTGCATATCGATCCAGCCAAGGTCCAAGTCATTCGGGATTGGCCCTCTCCAACCACTCTAACAGAGCTCCGCAGCTTTCTAGGTCTTGCCAACTTCTACCGGAGGTTTGTGCTGGGGTTTTCTCATATTTCTTGGCCCTTGAGTCAAGTCACCAAGGGAGGGGCGAAAGCAAAATTCTTTTGGTCTGAATCTCAACAGAAGGCATTCAGGGAGTTGAAGGATCGCCTCTGCACGGCACCAGTGCTCGCGTTACCAGATTTACAACAACCATTTGAGGTCGAGACAGATGCCTCTGACTATGCTATTGGGGCAGTCCTTACTCAACATGGACATCCAGTGGCATATCACAGTGAAACGCTTTCAGACACAGTCCGAAAGTACCCCACTTATGATAAAGAGATGTATTCCATTGTACAGGCCTGCCGATAATGGAAGCATTACATTTTGGGGAAAGAAACGGTCATCCACACAGACCACCGACCCCTGCAGTTCATACAGACCCAAGGGAAATTGCAGAATGATCGCCATCAGAAGTGGTCTACATACCTGCAACAGTTTCACTTGAATATCAAGTATAAAAAGGGCAGCACCAATAATGTTGCAGATTGCCTCAGTCGACCACCGATCATGGCGCTGACCACCGTGCTCAACTCTTGTGGGCACGAGACTTCTGATTGGCCACTTCTCTACAAAAGCGACCCAGAATTCGGCCACACATACCAGACACTCTTGGAGGGTCGGCATGTTGCAGATTTTCACCTCCAGGATGCCCTATTATGCCACCTCGGTCACCTTTGTGTTCCTTCAAGCGAGCGTGCCAAGATGATTTTGGAAGCACACTACAGTCGGGCTGCTGGGCATTTCGGGGTCGAGAAAACAGTGGCAGTACTGCAAAATTATTTCTATTGGCCGAATCTTCGACAGGATGTTGGGAAGTACATCCGATCATGTACTGCCTGTGCCATTGCCAAACCGACCATTAAGAAGCAAGGCCTCTACACCCCGTTGCCTACCCCTAGTCGACCTTGGGAATCCATCTCCATGGATTACATGTCAGGCCTTCCTTCCACTAAGCATGGAAATGACTATGTTTTTGTGGTCGTCGACAGGTTCTCGAAGATGGCCATTATGGTGGCCTGCAAGAAGAATATCACAGCAGAAGCCACTGCTAAACTCTTCTTTGAACGAGTGTGGGTGCACTTTGGGATCCCACAGTCTATCATCTCAGATCGGGATAGTCGGTTTCTCAACACATTTTGGTCCAGTCTCTGGTCAATGCTGGACACCAAACTCACGAAGTCCACAGCCTTCCATCCTCAAACTGATGGCCAGACAGAGGTTGTCAAAAGGATGATTGTGCACATTCTGCGCATGTATAACTCAAAGCATCCACGCACATGGGACGAGAGCCTCCCCTATGTTCAGCACAGCTACAACCGAGCTCTTCACAGCTCCACTGGCCATAGCCCTTTTCAGGTGGGTTTGGGATTCCAGCCACTATGCCCCATTGATGTGGCCATGCCACTTGCAGCTACTCACATGAATTCAGCTCATATCCAGTCCAAAACAGATAAGGCCACCAGCTTCATTGAGCGCATCCAACATATTCGCCAGCAGGTCCATGACATTCTTGAGAAATCAAATGCCAAGTACAAGCAGCGACATGATCAACATCGGGTGCCACACAAGTTTCAGGTGGGCGACAAAGTCTGGTTGCATTTGCAAAAGGAACGCCTTACTGGAGCCTATCGGAAATTGAGACCACTCGATATGGTCCTTACACCATTACTAAGGCTATGGGAGACAATGCATTTGAGCTCAGCATTCCCCCATTCCTTGGCCTGCACCCAGTGTTCAATGTGGACCGCCTTCGGCCATACTTTCCACCATTGCTAGACACATCCGACATTGCAGAACAGCTCAAACCCACAGAATTAAATCCAGATTGCATGGAACAAGCTGCAACTGATCGAATCATGGACACACAGATCAATAACACTCGCCAACAGAATATCCAACTGTATCGAGTTGTCAAAGCAGGCCAACTCCTTCAGCAGGGCAAGTGGCTCACCAGGGAACAAGTTCAGCAGAAGTTTCCTCATCTCATGGAGGAGCTCAACGCAATGGAGACCATTGCTTCCTAAGGGGGGAGGAATGATCCAGGTGGATATTGGTGGCCACCTGCCAAGTCCACCTGGACCCCCACCATTGTCTTTCTCAGCATTTTCAGTTTCCTTAATTGTAGCACAACTTACTATTTTTAGCAGTTTTCGGGTCCTGAACTTCCGGAGCCGTTTTGAGGCCCTAAACGACATTTTTTGGGGAATCCGGGGGCAACATGGGACCAATGTTGCCCGTTCCAACAATGATAGTGCTCGGATAGATCTTTCTAGTGAGCTATTGTACGCGTCAAACAGAGATCATATGCCAAAGTTACGACCCCGGGAAGTTGATGTACCAATTTACCCCAAACGGGGCCCACAGTTTGGCGTTTCATCTCCTAGGGTTAGGTTTGGGAATGTTAAGGGTTTTTCCATTGTTTCTCAACAATAAATAGGCCTTCAAGCCTCATTGTAACACAGTTCAGAGGCATGTAGCCATCACATCTCTTCTCAGAGATAAGCTACCATCGCCCTAGCTGGTTTATTTCCATTTCTGGTTGTAAGCATATTTCAGTATTTTCCATTAATGAAATGAAGTATTATTTCCGTTGCATCTTTGTGTATATGGTTATCTCTGTAATTTGTTGCGTTCCTGTTTAAATCCAGATCACTGGTGTTTTCCTGGAGCTTTTCCAGCCTTCCTCGTATCCGAGCTAACCGGACCGATTTCCTGCGTTTCTCTGGTTTTTCAGGTGTACTGGTGGCATGCTTACGCTTTGCCAATTCCTTGCGTGTTTTTGGACATTCGGATGTACTAGTGACATGTTTTTGTTTTGCTAATTCTCTGCGTTTTTCTGGACGTTCTGGTGTGCTGGTAGCATGCTTACATTTTGGGGATGGTGCTGTCAACCCCCCCTCAATCATTGCAATTAGCTCTTCCCAGCTGCTCTGCTGCTGGGTGAGGCTATGACTAACAATTAATCGAATTAACCCATGATGACTAACAACTGACTCTACATGCTGTGCCTTTTTTAAGCTTCGTGCAACGTCATGAAGTAACAAATTCAAAAGTGCAGGCAGATTTACAGAGTATTTCTGCTTTAAATCAGCTAAGAGTTTAAGATGTCGTGGTCTTACCACGTCTTTTCTACCCTCGTAGGTGATGTAGCTTTGCACGGTTCTTGCCAATTCTGCCCAGGGCTCTCCTATCGTTGCTGGTAGAACTCCCTTCCCTTTAATTGTCAAGCTCTGGCCTTTGTCTTGGAAGATTTCTATAATCTTCTGTAATCTCTCCTTTTTTAACGTCCATACAGGTCCGGTGGTTGGTAGTCCCGAGACTTCTGCGATTATGTCATCGGTGACTGTTATATGTCTCCCCCTTACTGTGGAGTAATCCTCCTGCAAATTCTGTAGGAATTCAATCGCCACTGTTTCGTTAGACTCCTACAAGCGGTTGAGATAAGTCAGCCACCCTGCTCTTGCCAGGATTTCCGGGCAGCAGCAGAGACTCTCAACACCTGCGGTTCCCTTCGGATCGCTCTTCCTCCCATGGTTTCACTGTGGATTCCCAATGGAACAGCAACTGTTTGTGTTGTTTGAAACACAGAGAGCGTAATAGACGCAAAACTTGTTTGAAAAAAAACAGAGTATGCAACAAAAATGGCTTATGAACAGCAATTTGTGTAACAAAAATAGAAATAGCATGTCGTTAAGCCGTGCCATACCCTAGTACACAACTTTCCCGAATAGTGAGCTGACACGTAATCCAGGGAATAAGGAGGTTAACCTCCCCCCCTCGCATTGTGATAGGCTATCACAGCCATCAAATAAAGGAGCAGCACCCGATCTGCAACAGAGTCATAAAGGAATACCGTATGAAAATATGCCATGTTTAGAAAAACAACAAATTACCGAAATCGAGGTGTAAAGTTGGATCGCGTATTACGTAAGAGGCTACTTGTTATAGGCATTTTTGTGCCTTGCAGCTCCAAGCATGAAATGTCCATAAACCAAGGGCTCCTAAGTCCCTAAAAGTGTTGTTCTAACCCCTAAAGGAACAAGGTCAACAAATTGCAGCTTCTCCCAGAAGTTCTCCACCAGAAACTGCTCAGAATAAGTCAAAACAGGATCATTTCAGCTGCTACACTAGCTAGGTGCGTTGCATAGCACCTAAACACACTAGCTGGGTGCGTTGCAATGCACCTAAATGCACTATGAGGGTGCGTTGGGCGAGAAATGACAAATGGCAATGTCATTCCGCGAGGTGGAGAGACAATGGAAGCTTCCAGAATCTTCTCCTGTGACACTTGCCTCACTAAATTCGACCAAGGATGAGTAAGAGGCTTTCAGTCTCCAAGTGGAAGCAAGAACTGACAGAGAGAAGAAAC
Source organism: Pinus tabuliformis (assembly GCA_031772625.1). Taxonomy (NCBI): domain Eukaryota; kingdom Viridiplantae; phylum Streptophyta; class Pinopsida; order Pinales; family Pinaceae; genus Pinus; species Pinus tabuliformis. The sequence goes on along the minus strand of CM062817.1, from coordinate 983,602,515 downwards.
TAATCAAATCACAAGCTGACTCATCCTCCTTGCATAAATCTATATATGGATCCCTCATCCCAGAGATCCGGAGGCTGGAATTTTGCACATTGTAAGGAATTGTTGTTGGTTTTGAGACAAATATCAGAGTATTGGGTGATTTATGCTTTGTTGGAGGTGAAGAGGGGCTTCTTTGCTGGGAGGTTGATGCTGGGTCAGGAATCATCAGTTGTAACTCCTCCTGGATCTTCTTGTTTATCAATAAAAACTATTTGAGTTTTTCCTCCATGCTTTTGTATCATTGATGCTTGTTACATTTGTATGGTTAACTTAAATCTGATCCTAAGTTGTTTATGAATATAGATCCATGTCTTTGTATAGTGTTCTTCTTCTGTGATCTTACAGGTACTTGGTGAAGCTGGGCAAGTAAGAGAGCAGGGAGCTGGAAGCTGTCAAAGAAGAGAGGGATTGGATCAAAGGATTAGCGCAAGACACAGGTTGGTTCTTTCTATTCCTCTCTGTCTATAGTTCATAAAGGAAATGCAAAAGTAGTTTTTCTCTGTTTGTTTCTAATGCAGCTGTCACACCTTAGTGGGATAGAGCAGTTCTAAATAGACACTTTTCCCGGTAACAAAATGGCGACTCCGCTGGGGAGAATGTCTAATTAGTTTGTTTGTGTATCTCTTTGTTGTTTGTTTCATAAACTTATAAGTAGCATTCGAACTGCATTTGCTATAACAAATGCAAATCAGACATCTGTTGCTTCAATCCATTCATTGGATTTTTTTATGATTTGAACAGCTGGTTCACAAATGATCTGATTGCCCTTGTGATAGCTCTTAGACCCTCCTCAGATCTACCCCTGATTGTGCATTACTGATTGCTTTTACTCGGCCAAAAACCAAAGACTGAACTGCAAACCGTGACCCAGAACCCGGACAGATTCTCGTTTCTAGCCCAGCGCAGGTACTGTTAAGAGTTCCTGCATTTTAGCGCACTTCTCGAAAGGGCAACCTGCGCTGCAATCCAGTTTCTCTGTGTTACAGGTGCGCTGATCAGACTAGCCCTGTGCAGCTGAGGTTCTTGTGCTTCATTCTTTCCAGTTTTGTCTATGAATTTTGCAACCTGTGATCAGTATATGTCTGTTTAAAAACCCCTTTTTCCTTGTTGATTATTCTGCCTCCTTTGTACAAAAGAACTGTAGATGTTTTTGTGTGTTTGTTGAGTCGTTTACAGTTTTCCATTGCAAAAGTAGAATAGTCGTACTGTCGTCCTTTGATTTAGATCTGTCGCAAGTGTCGATTTCGATCATAGGAGAAAGTTTGATTACTGTTGATAGTCGATTATACTTTTATTGTTTCCTTTGGTCTGAATTTGTGATTTTCTAGTGTCAAAAACGAGTATTCATTTCAAAATCGTAAAGTGTCGTAATCATCTTTATCTTTTGATTTCGAAAAGAAACTTGTTTGTGTTTGTCGCTTGAAAGCAAATTCAGATTTGTACATCAACTTTCTTTTTAGCATCAATACTAAGAAAGTCGAAAACAAATACATGCATGTGCATTTGCATATTGACAGTCTGTTTGGCTTGATTTAGGAAAGTGCATTTACAGTGTGCTCTTTGCTCTTTGTGAAAAGATTGTGTCTTTCTTTTCCTCTAGTAGCTAGGATTTTTATTGCACAAAAGAGATAAAAGTTTGTTTATCATCTTTAGATTGCATTTTAGCAATTACATCTACATCTCATGGTGAACCCAAAAGGAAAACTTCATAAGCAAGATCAACTTAAAATAAATTCAATGAATCTAACAACGCTTTGGAACTTAACGCACAACATTTAGAGGTCTAGGTTAGAGACGTATTCCGGCGTCGTAAAGCCTGGTAACTGTTGTCCTCATTGATGGTTGGGTGATTCCTCCACTTTGAGACGATAAGTGCTAGTACGGACTTGTGCTCCCACGTACCATCGAGTATATTTTGGGAGACCCCTATAGGCTCAAATCCTTTATCCATAGGAAGCCGTGTCTGCCACCCTATCGATCACAATGCACTGAACACAACATTCGGGAAGATTGACTGCCGTACCGTAAAAAGTATTCTGCATTTTTGTGATTGGTTTGGTTCTCCCTCTACCTAGATCTCCAGAGCAGTCCCTTTCGTTCCTTTTTAGACTCCTTAACGGAAAAGGTCCATCTGAGCACTTGTCACTTCATGCTCATTAAAAATCGAAGGAGACTAGAGTCATCTTTTGTTTTTTCTCAACTCTTAAAAATTGAAAAAACAAGTTGTGTCAAAGCGTCTAAAATTCATTTAATTCGGAAACATACCTTCCCTTTATTTTATTTGATCGAGTAATCCGCAATCGTGGAAGAAAGTCAATTGAAACCCCGTCGTTCGCGGAGGCTTACGAGTCAACCATCTTTGTCTCTGGAATCGAAACCAGTACGGACAAAGCGAACTCGTTTAACCGGTTCCAAATCTCCTATTAAAGTTAGAACAAGTGTTCCAACGACATCAGAGACTCCGGTTACTCCAAACATTTCTGGAATCCCTGCCTCTACAGAAGAAGTTCAACAGCCACGGAAGGACAGTGATACTGATCCTAGTTTGAGAGTAAACACTTGTGTTACCGAACCAGTTCCATCTACAACCGGTTCGGAGAGTCTTACTCTTCAAACATTTGTCGCTGCCGATTTCACACCTTCTTCGGCACCAGAAATATTTTACGGACCTGACGGTCTTCCCCTTCCACCTGGTCTGATTGCTATTGAAGAAATTGTAGAAGATCCTCAAACAAGTACTCCAACGCACTTTGGAGTCGGGATCACTCTATATCCTTCTTCATCAGAAGTTAGTCTACCACCAGCGGAAGCTCCTGTAGAATCGCTAGGTAATCTTTTGGATAGACTACAAATGTCTGAGCAACCGTCAACATCTAGGACTGTGTCATCTGACACAGCGACGGCAGAACTCCCTGCTATCACTCCGACAATGTTCGCCGGCATACCATCTGTCCCGACTAGCTCTCAGCCGCTAGAAGGAGCCCACTCAGGGGCTATTACGACAGTATGGTCCGTTCCTGTTTGTTCATCCGGAATAATATCCGGGAACTCTTATGTTGAGTCTCAACAAATTGATCCATTTGGAGGTCAATTTGGGCAGTCCGGTCCCCAAGGGCAAACAATTCCCTTGAGTTCCGGATTACCACCGTATGGGGGGCAGTATGCCCTTTCATTATCCCCTCCGGGAGGATATCCATACGGGAGTTCACAACAACATTCAGGTTACACTGGAATTACCTCAAGTAGTTGGGTACCTATACTACCTCAACAACCAAGAGTTGTGTATTCAATGCAGCAATGTGTACCTATGTCGAATATCCCGACTACGCCAGCTATTGTGACGGTGTCGCAAGTTCAAACGCTGCCTGTTGTATGCCAACCTCAGGTTTCTCAGGTTGTAATGCAACAGCCCCTTGACCCTGCGACTCAACCACAATCGCCGACTAGTGGAGCGACGCAGGTCCAGACGGGTACAATTACCCCTCACCTTGGTCAAACGGTTAGTATAGCGCAACAGCACATGGCTTCACAACCATGGCTGGTGCAATACCAACAACCGCAATTCCAACAAGTATACCAAGGTTCTGAGCAGCAAATCTTTGTGAACAGTGGACAGTCGTACATTCAAAACGGTCAAAATCAACCATTTTACAATGGTCATGTCCACCAACCTTACCAAACATACCAGCATCAAATGCATTATGCTGGTATGCAAAGACTAACTGCTCAGGCAATCCCATCTTATCCTAGGTATGCTTCACCTAACCTGAATCAACAATTACCCTTTGTGGCAACCTTAGAGTTACCTGATTTAAATCGGTTAACAAACGATCCAATTGCTTATGCCCCTTGGTGGCCAGCGATTTCGCATAAACTTCCATCAGATATTCCTAAATTTAATGGAAATCCGGGCGAAGATCCATCGAATCACGTGATGACCTTTCATCTATGGTGTTCATCAACACCCTAAATGATGATTCGATAAGACTTCACCTCTTTCAGAGGACATTAACAGGTCCGGCGGCAAAATGGTACATTGAATTGCCTAGAGCATCGTTTGACAACTTCAGTACCTTAGCCACAACCTTTTTAACCCATTTTCAATTACCAATAAGGTACAAAACGGGAACAGAACTTCTTACCAACTTCAAACAGACAATGGCCACTCACATATCTGATCATATACATGAGTGGCGACGTCGTCGTAGGATGGTAAAAATGTACGTCCCCGATCAGCTCCTAGCTGAATGGTTTATCAAGTCATTACTGCCTTCCATCACGGAAGATGTGGCAAAGGGGGGAGTCGTAACAGAAGAGCAAGTTATCGCTCGTGCACAATATTTGGACTTGATCTATACTCATTCCGGCACGCTCTACGACAAAATACCTGACGCCCCTAGACCGGAATTCTCAATTCCTCCTCCTCCAAAATCAAACAATGACTCTCATGCCGGCGATGGCGTGATTGGCACGACAGACACGAAATCGACAAAGGCTACATCCAAAAAGGCCCGTAAGATTTCAGGTCAAAATGCAAAAGACGAACTTCTTGCTTTGGAAGTAAATGCCGTATCCGCAGATAAAGGTAAAGAAACCAAACAACCAGGAAGCAAGAAGAAAGGCAAAGGGAAGAAGAAGAAACAGGAGGAATCATCACCTGAAAAATCTTCTTCAAACCCTCCTGGAGATAGGAAACCAAAAAATCCATGCTTCATATGCGATGAGGATCATTGGACCGCAAATTGTCCACACAAAGCTGAGCTTAAGAAATTCTTGAAGAATTCAAAAACCTCCGCAGTGTTAACTGATCCGTTTCCAAATCCAGGAACAAATCTGGTTGAAAGTGGAAATGCTTCCCCGTCTCAAGTGCTAATGTTGTCGGTTTCAAAACAGCAAAATGATGCTTTGATATCGACAAGGAACAAAGATTATGGGAATCCACAGCTGTCGAACAACAAGGATAAAGATCAACCAAGTAGTTCGACAACAACTTCAACAGAAGTTGTGCCACCCACCATTCCTGAATTAACGATAAAACTGCCAAAGGGAGTAGTACACAAGTCGACATTTAATCCCCGCGCTAAAGCGGCATAGCATTATAACATAGTGGAATATTTGGCCCAATCGCCATCCGCTATGTCGACTCTTGAAGTACTACAAAATTGCCCATCCCAAAGGCAGGCTTTATTATCAACCATTGGTGGGATTGACCGAAAGGATTCCAATCTTGTATCCTTCGATCATAAAGGATACGATCCTCAGTTACCAGATCAACTAGCTTTCCTTGTTCAAGTGAAAGCCCTCAACAAAACTGTTCATCGAACAATTATTGATGAGGGGGCATCTACATGCATTATGTCGATGAGTTGCTGGAAAACTTTAGGATCTCCAATCTTGTCGCGATCTTCGACGACATTAAAAGCATTCGACGGAAGGACATATACCCCATATGGTATCTTAAATAACTTGAAAGTTGAACTAGGAGGGAAAACGGTAGAAATAGATGTTGAAGTCATCGATGGGAATCTTGATTACAACATCCTACTAGGAAGACCATGGATTTATGCCATGGCAGCTGTTGTGTCGACCTATTTTAGAAAGATTGCATTTCCCTTTCAAGGAGGGATTACAATCGTCGATCAGCGAAACTTCCTCCCCAATGGTTCTCAAGTTACTGGAAGCATTCCCATGATCCATGGAAGCCCTCATTCACTTCAGAATATCGGAGTAGACCTACTAAAAGATCCTATACTAATGGGAACTTTCGCTCTTCCACCTACAATCAATCTGGCGGAAGTAGCGACGATAGGAACCTGCAACATGATATCTTCTACAAAGATCTCAGAAAACGATATCGACATGGATCATGCAGTGGTTTTGCCCCCAAGCCCAATGGAAATATTATAGAAATCAATGTTCCTAGCATGGGAGGCAAACCCAAATCAACGCTCATCAAGCGTTTGGATAGATAGGTCTAGAGAATATGGTACTCCTTCAGATCCTTGGTCACGAGTGCATGTCACCGACGAAGGAATTGTCCAATCAATGGTAATTGAAGGAGCACCATGGAATGATTCCCACCATCGTTCTCTTCTTCCGGATTGTGGAGAAGATACTCAAAATGACTTTTATCATCCTTCAGTCTTTGATTTTCTATCAAATACTGTAAATACGGTGGATTCCGAGTGAAACTTGTCCAACATTGAAGAGACTATAGCCATAAATATCTCGACCAAAACAGATGTTGTAGAGAATATTTATGTTGGCAAATGTTGTTCTCCATCAGAACTGGAAATATATAACGCTCTTTTTTGCGAATTCAGAGATGTCTTTGCTTGGTCATACAGTGAAATGCCAGGCATTGACTCGAGTATCGTTGAACACGAAATTAAGATGTATCCAGATGTCAAACCAGTACGACAACGGCTAAGGCAGGTGCACCCCAAGAAAGCCGTTGCCATTAAGGCAGAAGTTGAAAAACTTCTCCATGCTGGTTTCATCTACCCGGTTCCTCTAACCGATTGGGTATCGAATATTGTCCCTGTTATGAAAAAACAAGGGACAATTAGAGTGTGCGTCGATTATAGGGATGTAAATCAAGCTTGTCCAAAAGACAACTACCCTACATCCTTCATCGACCAGATAATTGATGAATGCGCCGGATGCGAAATCTTTTCATTCCTGGATGGATTCTCCGGGTATAATCAAATAAATATCCGCCCACAGGACCAGTCAAAGACTGCATTTATTTGTCCGTGGGGCACATTCGCATATCGAAAATTACCATTTGGTTTAAAGAACGCAGGGGCGACGTTTCAGATGGCAATGAAAAATGCCTTCCATGACATCAAAAACATCGTTCAACCATACCTCGACGACCTTCCGGCTCATTCGTGAAAGCGGACTGATCATCCGCAGCATTTAAGAGCGATATTTCTACGTTGCCAACACTACAAGATACGACTCAATCCGCACAAATGTGTATTTTGCGTCAGTTCTGGTCATTTACTTGGCTTTGTAGTCTCCAAGGATGGGATTCGTCTCGACCCGAGTAAGGTCCAGGCAATCATAAATTTGCCTCCACCTTCAAATTTGCTTCAGATTCAGAAACTCCAAGGGAAAGCAAACTTTCTGAGGAGGTTCATTACAAATTACGCCGAACTTGCTAAAGGTTATACACGTCTTTTGAAAAAGGAGGTACCCTTTGTCTGGGATCAGGTTGCGCAAGCTTCCTTTGATGCTTTAAAAGATTCCCTAATGAAAGCATCATTAATGTACGTCCCTGATTATCAAAGAGATTTTAACCTGTATCTGGCTGCAGCAGATACGACCATCGCAATGGTTTTAGTTCAAGAAGTCGATGGAATTGAGCATCCTATATATTATTTAAGTAAAAACTTAAATGATACAGAGAGCAAATATTCTTACATTGAAAAGCTAGCACTTGCAGCTGTTCAAGCAATACAGAGATTTCGACACTATGTCCTCTTTCGGAAAACTACCATTCTGTCAGATTGCAACCCCATGACTTATATATTGTCGCGACAGTTACTGGGGGGCAAATACTCAAAATGGATAGCAATCCTACAAGAGTTTGATCTGGAATTTGTAAAATCCAAGTCAAAGAAAGCTCTAGTTTTCGCAGAATTATTGTGCGATCTTCCATCGTCGTCCAACGATGAAACATCCGAAGAATCAATCGTGGATGAGAGTTTGTTTCTGATATCTACAAGCAATGAATGGTATGGAGATATAATCATTTATCTCCAAACCCAAAAATTTAGGCCAAACACCTCCCACTCTGAGCAAAAACGTATTCGATACCAAGCAAAAGACTACATGATCGTCGGTGATACGCTTTACCGTCGTGGTATCGATACAGTTCTCAGAAGGTGCCTCACCCATGAGGGGGCCGAAAAAGTCCTGAATGAGTGTCATTCAGGCGCGTGTGGGGGGCATCAATCTGGATATGCTACAGAACAAAAAAATTTACGAGCAGGATACTTCTGGCCAACAATGTTCAAAGATTGCATAACCGCAGTCAGAAGTTGCCATGCTTGTCAAATTTTTGATAGCAAAACCAGAAAACCACCCGCACCTCTACAGCCAATAGTTTCTATTGGGCCATTCGCCAAATGGGGCATCGATTTCATGACATGTAACCCCACCTCGACCGGGGGGCATGGGTATATCATAGTCGCAGTTGACTATTTTACCAAAGGGGCCGAGGCGATGCCTACATTAGATAATACTGGTGAAACAGCTGCCCTCTTCTTTTTCAATCATGTAGTCGCTAGATTCGGCGTACCACAGGCTATAGTCACAGATCATGGATCACATTTTCGTAATCACATGATGGTCGAATTAGCTGCCAAACTAGGGTTGTCTCATGACAGCTCTACTCCATATTATCCGCAAGCCAACTGACAAGTTGAAGCAATCAACAAGGTCCTGAAACACATGCTGCAAAGGATGATCGGAGTTCACAAAAGAAGATGGCACCTAATCCTGTACTCAGCTTTGTGGGCTTACCGAACATCGGTAAGGAATGCAACCGGGTTCACACCCTTCCAACTGGTATATGGCCTGGAAGCAGTCGTACCAATCCAGTGTGAAATCTCGTCTCTCAAACTCGCAATTGATCTCCTCCCTGGAACTTCAGAAGAAGAGGCTCGTTTCTTGGAATTAATCCAATTGGATGAAACCCGTCATGACGTCGCTTTGGCTAACGAAGCCCACAAGAAACGAGTCAAGGCGCAGTTCGACAAAAATGTCAAACCCCGTGTCTTCTTAGAAGGTGACTTGGTCTTGCTTTACGACCAAGAATCCGATAAATTGGGAGCAGGTAAATTTAAGTCTTTATGGATGGGCCCCTATATTGTTAAACGAGTGTTAGCAAAAGGAGCCTACGAGTTAATGGATTATGACGGAATTCCACTGGTGCAACCTCGTAATGGGTTGTACCTCAAGCGTTACTATGCCTAATGGTAACCAGTATGCTTTTGTTATGTTTTTGTTTTCGCTAAAGTGTTTGTTTTGGTCAAGTAATCCACTTTTTACGTTTATTGCAGATGTCAAACCTATTGAAGCCATGTGTTGGATATGCCGACGGAGCGAGTCGTAGTTCGCAGAACCTGTCCTCCGCAGCCTGGGCCATTTTTGATCCAAGCGGCGAGTTAGTAAGTTTCAGAGGTGTATGTATTGGTCGATCAACGAATAACATCGTTGAGTATAGCGCGTTGATAGAGCTTCTCTCTGATGCCATCACTCATGGTATACGCTGACTAATTGTCAGGCTAGACTCACAACTCGTAATACTACAACTCAATGGTATATATTCCGTCCGAAACCTAGCTATTTATCGCATGTTCCTAAGGGTTAAGATTTTGGAAAGACAATTTGATCTTATTCAATATCAACATATTTCCAGAAACTTAAACACATTAACTGACTCATTATCAAACTATGTGTTAGATAGACATTTTCAACATTTATAAAAAGAAACACATCATCAATGTTTTGCATGTGGATCATGTAAATCAACCAAAATAAAACTCCGAAAATCAAAAATATATATAACTGTTTATGGTTTACACATAATGTTCTGTAACCAAGACAAAATCGGTCAAATGACCCAAAACTCAAAAGGCTAGGGGGCACCCTAGTCTAATGATGCTCGTGATAGCAAGTCACAGCCTGTGCGATCATGCGTAGGAGACGAGTCCATCGTCTGGGCACACCAGTAGTATGCCGCTGTAACCGCAAAGGTAGCTCGTCGGTCCTCACATCTGGAATACCGAGAGTGAGGCCCTCAACTTGCTCCTGCAAAGCTGAGAGAGTCTCGGCCACATCGAGGTCACGAAGAATAGCCCTTCTGACGGCCTCTCCTGCTGGGGCAGCAGCTGGTACTCTCAGGCGAACTACTGGACGAACGGGACCAACATCTGCATGTACACACGAGTTTGATTAAAGTCTTGATAGAATAAAGCACAAGGACATTATAAACAAAAAACGATAAACAGCAATATGGTCAAAGATTTTACCAATGGTGCCCCACTGCTCGCCATCCGGTAGTACTAAATCTGGATCACCCCGAAAGTCCATGCCAGCGTATGGATACTCAGAATAAACCATCTCCTGACGATCAAACCACCGGAAGAAGGTATCAGAAAATGAAATCTGAGACTGGCCAGCATGCCTAGACATATAGTCAACCCATCTCTGCATACGTGGTTCAGTGGGAGAAGGTAAATCAAGTGCAATGTACTGCGGCTGCATCAGTGGTATCTTCTCCAAGGCAAAGGCGGTCAAAATAGAACCATACCCGAAGTTCTTCAACCTCCCGTTCTTTATCTTGGTCAACTGTTCTTTCATCACAAGAAGTACTACGTCACACCAGTTGAACACTTTCGGTTGGAGGCATTCCAAGGCATGCTGCATATAAGATCGATTGGCTACATGAAGAGACGCACTACCGGCCATCCTACCAAAAGTAAACATAATAGTCCTAAGGGACCTGTCAGTGACATCATGAATGATAATCTTGCCATCTTTACTCGGCTGAGATCCTTCTCTGCAGTACCGGCGGACATAATCTCTCACAGAATCGCCTCCTCGATCCGAACCTGACAAAGAGATGGGGGCACCCCGCCTCGACAAGCCAGTCAAGAAATAGATGTCTACTGCAGTCAAGGGGATAGATTTGCCCATGATCTGGAAAACCTGATTGGAAGGATCCAAAGCATCGAGCAAATACTGCAGTAAGTTGATCTGTTGTCTCATGCTAGAAATGCGGAAGAACTTCAGCAAGCCACAATTCCGCAGTGCGTTCATTGTAACTGGATCATGTAGGGCAAGCAGGTCCTCTTCTTCATGCTCACGTTCTCACCATGTAATGGTCATCTTACTCCAAAGACCTCTGAAAAACAAACAAGAGAGGAGTTAGGTCCTGATTTTGGTGAGAAACAGGCAAAAATTCCATCAAAAATTGTGCATCAAATTCCTTTTTTGCGCCCAACGCACCTGCAGCAGTGTTCTAGGTGCGTTGAATGTCAGATAGCCTTTAGACAGGCCAACATTCAGCGCAGGTTTCGATACACTGAAGGTGCGTTGATAGCAAAACGAGTTCCTTAAACCCCAGGGGCTCAGAAAAGCTAGGAATCAAGCTCAAAATGCAAAATGGAAACCATGAATTGAAAGAGCTCAGGTTTAGCTCCTACCTGGTCCAGACGGCGCTGAGAATCGTCCACAGAATCTCCCGAAATCAACTGATGAAAATCGATGGGGAAAAGCACCTCCAAAGCTCCAACAAACCAAGTTCAAATGAAATGGTAAAATGAGAGGTAAAAGACACTTTTTCATTACTTTTACGTAGTTCAAAGTAAAATATTAGCGTTTTAACTCATTTTCAAACAAATATTGTTCATTTCTGACTAGTTTGATGAAGCAGTTGAAAATACAGTACGTTCTTTGAAAGGACAAAGCTATTTATGGTAAAATCAAAGCAAGACCATCTAATCGAGCAGTTTTAGCACATAGTTCAAGCTTGTTAAAAAATAAACATAAGACATGAGCAAATGTTTCCACCCGCGTTTAAGCTCATTAAAAAATGAACTATTCCCCGGTAAATAACCACCGTGAATGTAGTACTTCAGCCATTAAAGCCTTGGTCGTGTTTGCACCGTCACCTCCACTTTTTCATTGGCCGATCATTCACCTCCATATGATTGTTTACCCATTTTGAGGAACAGCTGCGAAGAGTGATTTCACTAGCCATCCTTGTGACACTGCCGTGATTGGAAAATTCCAAACCTTACCTGGAATCAGCTGCTACCCATTTTATCACTCGTTCCTCAAAAGACGAGTCTCCTTTAAGCTCTTTTCAACTGACTCGTAAAATATGAAAATATTGCCGAGCCATTAGCCTCTCCAGCTCGTTAAAGGGACGGGAAGTGCTATCCCTCATCTAGATTTTAATCTTTTTGGACCTGAGGGATTATTGCACAAAAAGATCGAGCGCTTGTTTTGTTCGGCTCGTCAAAACTATCGAAAATTCATCCCTTCTGTATTGTTTTATACTTTTTCGGACTTAAGGGATTAGATGATGAAAAAGGAATTTTGGAGTTACCTTTACGTACCTTTTCAGACTCTCTAAAAATGAAAAGGACCGAGTTATCTTTGTCGTTAAACTCGTTAAAAAGATTAATAGCGACAAACTTGTCTTTAGACGAGAACGAGTTTCACTATCGCTAGGCTCGTTAAAACATAGCGATGGGTTTGCCCGAAGGGCAAATTATAGAACAAGCATATGTTATCCTCCTCAAGCTTGACAAAAATAAAGAGGTACTGGTCAGCAATGACTGGGGAAAAATTGGGAAGAAAACTGAAAGAATCTTTATTGGTAGCAAGTCGCTCTTGAACATGACACTTCCACTCCGTGTCCGAGTCGGGTTGGGTTATTTCATTCACCGGTCACATCGCCATGGTCACACCATACCATCCACATTTGGGGTTAATTCTACCAATCCATCACATCAATGTCGTCGAGATGTTCAAGAGAAGTCATCCAGAGAAGCCACCTGTGTCCCACCCACTACCATACATTATACTCCATTCTTTCATGACCGCCACCCTGAACCGTATATCATCATATCGTTTTCACCTCCATCAAAATCATTTGCTCCGTTCCATGTCATTGATGTGGGATTCATTACGGCCCTCCTGTGACGGATCACTTCTTGTCGACATCAGCTCATTATCCAAGAAGTTGGTCTAGGAACACCCCATTCAGTACTTTGAAGCTTGCATGCCTTAATGGCAAGTTTCTCACTTCCGGCGACAGGTTTACATCAATGGCCTTCGACCGAAAGATTTTGCGTGGTGTTCGATGCCAAGTCCTTTATTCACACCACGTGAATTGTACTGTAGTGCCTTGAGGGTCATTATCATTATCGGTGATTCCTCTCGCGCTTGTTAACAGTTTACATCATTGACTGGTAATCAAGCGATGTCTTTCCATGTTCGACTTCAGAACATTTCTCACATGGATCGACTTGTACTTCGAGTGAAGATCGGACGAGATTGAAGACCCCGGATCTAGTTTCATCCATCCGGGCTGCGATATATATTCAGGGAAATAAAGACATTAAAATGTACAGCATTGCAGCACAGATAATCATCCTACCAAAAGGATGATGGCTCTATCAGAATCATCAGTCTACAACCAGACGATTGTCTGTCCTATGTACATGAAAATGAATTTATAAAGCTTAGCATGGGAATGCCCGCCTCAGCTAGATCATGAAAACAGTATGAAGATAATGTATTGTATTGTATCTTATTACAGGTCTCCTCCCAGCATTGAAAGAACTTCGGATCCTCATAATAAAGAATTTCACCCGATTAACGGCCTCATACTTTAGGGGGCAATTGTTATAGAATTTTTGTGCCTTGCAGCTCCAAGCATGAAATTTCCATAAACCAAGGGCTCCTAAGTCCCTAAAAGTGTTGTTCTAACCCCTAAAGGAACAAGGTCAACAAATTACAGCTTCTCCCAGAAGTTCTCCACCAGAAACTGCTCAGAATAAGTCAAAACAGGATCATTTCAGCTGCTACACTAGCTAGGTGCGTTGCATAGCACCTAAACACACTAGCTGGGTGCGTTGCAACGCACCTAAATGCACTATCAGGGTGCGTTGGGCGAGAAATGACAAATGGCAATGTCATTCCGCGAGGTGGAGAGACAATGGAAGCTTCCAGAATCTTCTCCTGTGACACTTGCCTCACTGAATTCGACCAAGGATGAGTAAGAGGCTTTCAGTCTCCAAGTGGAAGCAAGAACTGACAGAGAGAAGACACTAATCAAATCACAAGCTGACTCATCCTCCTTGCATACATCTATATATGGATCCCTCATCCCAGAGATCCAGAGGCTGGAATTTTGCACATTGTAAGGAATTGCTATTGGTTTTGAGACAAATATCATAGTATTGGGTGATTTATGCTTTGTTGGAGGTGAATAGGGGCTTCTTTGCTGGGAGGTTGATGCTGGGTCAGGAATCATTAGTTTTAACTCCTCCTGGATCTTCTTGTTTATCAATAAAAACTATTTGAGTTTTTCCTCCATGCTTTTGTATCATTGATGCTTGTTACATTTGTATGGTTAACTTAAATATGATCCTAAGTTGTTTATGAATATAGATCCATGTCTTTGTATAGTGTTCTTCTTCTGTGATCTTACAGGTACTTGGTGAAGCTGGGCAAGTAAGGGAGCAGGGAGCTGGAAGCTGTCAAAGAAGAGAGGGATTGGATCAAAGGATTAGCGCAAGACACAGGTTGGTTCTTTCTATTCCTCTCTGTCTATAGTTCATAAAGGAAATACAAAAGTAGTTTTTCTCTGTTTGTTTCTAAGGCAGCTGTCACACCTTAGCGGGATAGAGCAGTTCTAAATAGACACTTTTCCCAGTAACACTACTGTGATATGATGCGAGGCTAGGGGGATAGGACGTCTGTCATACTTGCCAAATCTCATGTGGTCATTGTCACTTACTCTGCCATGATTGGTGGTAATAAATTTTCATGCGATATATAAGTCCGGAAATGATATATGATTAGTTCCTAGGATATAAGAAACAAAAGAGTATTAGTATCTTACCTATTGATGTAACCAATGTGACTTCAATACCATTAACAGTGCTCTGCTACCGACATGTGTCCATAACCTTGGCAGAGTTGTTTATTTCACCCCTTGAACCATGATCCTTTGTGCATATGTTTAGGGAGTGGAATGTCAAAATGTAGGCCATTATGTTGGCTTGGTAACCAGTTAACCATAATGCCATTCACGAGGAAGGAGCGAAAATTGGGCAGGCCGGCTTGTGATGAGACCTCATGTTCCAAGGTTTGTTTATTTGATATATCTTTTGGACCATTTCCCTGGTGTGGTGGCCATAGTGGGAATGCCACTTCACTTCCATCCTCATGATCATGGTAGGCTGGCTCTTGATGAGACCCCCTATCCTGCATTTGACAACTTATAAGTCATGTTTACTTTCTTTTTTCTTTTTCATAAAGTACTTTTCCTTATTTATACACAAAGGGTGGTTCAACACTCCTTAAGAGTAGGAATGGTGGAAGAAGTCTTATCATCTCAATAGGAAGATATAAACCCTTTGCTCTTATTCCTAAATAATAATCAAAGAGGATTAAAGGGATCGTCATGATAAAGATAACCAATCAGAGCAAAATTAGTAAAACAATGACAGCAAAAGATGATAAATAAGTGTGTCCTTCCTTTTTTCCTCTTACCAATGCAGAGCCTTATAAAGATAGCGATTTATGATTTGTGGATTTCAGTATGTTGTGATTTTGTATTCATTGCATAAGTGCATAGTTGTATCTTAAAGACTTGAAAGAACAGGAGCAAGAAACATCCTCAAGTTAGATCAGCAAAAGAAATAAGTTGTTTCACAAGGAGAGAAAAAGCATGCTAGTGGTGTTCCTTTTGGAAAAAGGAACAACAAAAGACCATAGATAGCAAAAAATGCAAATGTCGTTCCTTTGAAAAAGGAACAGCAGAACACACCAATGCCATTCCTTTGAAAAAGGAACAGAAAAAATAAAAAAAATGATATTCCCTTGGAAAGGGGCAACAAAACACTCGAAATGTCGTTCCTTTGAAAAAGGAACAACAAAAATCGAAATGTTGTTCCTTTAGAAAAGGAACAACAGAACAAGCAAATGTCGTTCCTTTGAAAAAGGAACAGCACAAAATCAAAGATGTTGTTCCTTTGGAAAAGTAACAGCAGAAAATCAAGAATGATGTTCCTTTAGAAAAGGAACAGCAGAAAATCAAGAATGATGTTCCTTTAGAAAAGGAACAGCAGAAACACACAAATGCCATCCTTTTGGAAAAGGAACGGCAAAAATCGAAATGTTGTTCTTTCGAAAAAAAGGAACAGCAAAAATGACAGGAAAAGATTAGTTCAAACATATGTACAAAAAATGACTCAAAGAAAAGAACTTATGTACAAATTGTAAAAAGAAATAAATTCCTTAATGAATTACAGGTGAGGAAGACTTCTCTTCCTCTCCCGAAATCTCCATATCAGTGTCTCGGCGTAGCTGCTGGCAGAATGACTCCCGAGTGAGTGGTTTGCGATAGAGATGAACTCGGTGGCCATTTACTTTGAAGGCATATCCAGAACCGTCAATAGTGATTAGAGTAAGGGTTCCATTGTCATGTACTTTCTGGATTTCGTATGGTCCCAACCAACGAGTCTGGAGTTTCCCAGGGAAGTCCTGAAACCTGGAGTCGTACAACAGAGCCCAGTCTCCCTCGTGGAATACTTTGTTTTTAACGAGAGCATCATGTCATTTAGCTCGCTGCTATTGAATCAGGGCTGTATTTTGAAGTGCAGAGAGCCTAATTTCGTCCAACTCATTGATCTGTTGTAGTCGATTAATCTGTGCCTCGCTTAGATCTAAGCCAACTTCCTGTGCTATCCGTAATGTTTGGATTTCAAATTCTATGGGGAAAATGGGTTGTTTTCCAAACACTAATTGATAATGTGAGTAACCAGTGGTGCTTCTCCATGTTGTTCTGTAAGCCCACAGTGCTTCAGGTAGTCTAGCAGCCCAAGCATGCATGTGTGACGCAATGTTTTTCGTTAGGATTGATTCTATTACCTTATTGCTGCTTTCTACCTGCCCATTCGCCTGTGGGTGGTATGGAGTAGTGATTTTATGCTGGACGTGATAATTGTTGAGTGTTGCAGCTAATCTATTCCCAGCAAATTGTGGTCCACCGTTTGTAATTATTTCTCTTGGAAGACCATAACGTACAAATAGATGGAACAGGAACTGTATGACAGAGTCCTCTGTAGCTCTAGGCAATGCTTCTGCTTCAACCCATTTGTTGACATATATTGTTGCCACTAAAATATATGTTTTCTGATTTGATGATGGGTTGATAGGTCCAACGAAATCAAGAGCCCATCGCTCGAATGGTTCAATGACTAACTGTGGTTTCAGAGGCATCTCGTCAGATTGACCAGGACGTCCTGCTCGCTGGCAGCTGTCACAGGCTTGGGCAAATTTCTTTGCATCTCTGAAAATTGTGGGCCAATAATACCCTATCTGCAGCACTTTATGTCCAGTCCTACGCTCAACGAAATGTCCACCACATGGTCCATCATGACAGGCTTTTAGGATGTCAAATATTTCATCTTCTCGAACACATCTCCTGATATGCATGTCTGCCCCTGTGTGAAACAAATAGCCCCCAATCCACGAGAATCGAGCACTCTTCTGAACAATTTGTTTGCGCTCATTAGGGGTTAGGTGTTTTGGAAGTTTACCTACTGCGAGGTAATTGGCAACATCAGCATACCAGGGTGTTTGAACAGCAATAGCAAACAGATGCTCGTCCAAAAATTGATCTTAAACAACTGCTGCATCGATTGGCTTTGGCATTCTTGAGAGAAAATCGGCTACATGGTTTTCTTTGCCAGGTCGATCCTTGATTGTGATATCAAATTCCTGCAATAAAATCAACCATCTAGTTATTCTAGCATTTGTGACAGGCTTATTTGCTAAATATTTTATGGCAGAATGATATGTATACAAGATAACAGGATATCCCGTAATATAATGTCTAAACTTATTGACAGCATGTATTACAGCTAGGAATTATTTTTCAGTAACAGTGTAATTTAATTCAGCAGGGGATAAATTTTTGCTGATGTAATAAATAGCATATGGTTTTTTATCCTCTTCCTGCCCAAGGACTGCGCCAATGGTTGTATCTAAGGCATCAGATGATATCTAGAATGGCAAATCCCAGTTTGGTCCTCGAAGGACTAGGGCTGTGGATACGATCTTCTTTAAATCCTTGAAAGCACGCTCACATTTTTCTATCCAAAGAAAATCAACGTTACCAGTTAGTGCATATAAAAGTGCAGCAATGTGTGAATAATGTTCTATAAATCACCTATAATGACCAGAAAATCCAAGAAAGTTGCGTACCTCTGTTTGAGTAGTAGGAGTGGGAATAAGCAAAAGTATTTGGATTTTGGCCGGGTCTACCTGAATGCCAGCTGCTGAAACATAGTGTCCTAGGATAAGTCCTTCAGTCATCATCATATAACATTTTTCGTGGCTTAAACAAAGCCTGGTAGCGATGCAGCGTTGTAGGACTTTTTCTAGGGTGTATAGTGCTAGATCAAAGTCATCTCCATATGGTGTAAAGTCATCCATGTATACTTCAAGTCCATAATTTATTAAATCTGCAAAGATACTAAGGATAGCCCTCTGGAATGTGGCAGGAACATTGCATAAGCCAAAAGGTAAAACTCAGTAGGAAAATGTTCCCCAAGGACAAGTAAAAGTAGTTTTGTCCTGGTCTTCAGGGGCAATCTGAATCTGATTGTATCCACTGAAGCCATCCAGGAAAGAAAGAATTTCTTTCCTACTAAAGTATCTAATACTTGGTCTATGAATGGGAGAGGAAAGTGGTCTTTTTGTGTTGCTTTATTTAGCTCCTTGTAGTCCACGCAGATTCTCCATTTCCCATTCTTTTTTGGTACCACCACAAGCGGAGAGACCCATTTACTATCAGAGATAGGATAGATAAAATTGACATCTAAAAGTTTCTGAAGTTCAGCTTTTACCACATCTTTTAGATGAGGATTAAGCCTCCTTTGAGGTTGACGAATAGGTCTGGCATCCTTTTCTATATAAATGTGGTGTGTACATAATTGGGGGTCAATTCCTTTCATATCAGGGTAATCCCATGCAAATGCTTCTTGATATTTTCTTAACAAATGGATGAGCTTCGTTTCTTGTTCAGGTGTGAGGTTAGCATTAATGTTTAAGGTTTTTCGCAATTAAATTTCCACAATTTTACTATTTGCAACAGAAGTAACTGGTATTGTTTGATCATGTTTATCTTTGAGAGGATCTTCTTCTAATTCATTATCAAATGCTGCTTCTATCATGTGACACTGTGTGTAGGATCCAGATTCAGTTTGACTAATGAAGTTATTAATGGCATCATCTTCTGTTTGGTCTTTAAAATCAAGTGCCTCTTGTATAGTTAATGGAGATCTAATGTTATCAGTAAGGTATGATACAGGGTGCTTGTTAGTTTTAATTATTGTGACACTTGGTTGCGTTGGAGGATATAGAACTAAATTCTTGATATTTGTCCTTTGGTTATGGTCATATTTCCTTGCCGGCAGCCAATGTAAGCATCGGCAGTGGCAAGCCAAGGTCTACCTAAAATCAGCGGGTGTCCATCAAGTCGGGTTTTTGGATTAATTATCAGGAAATCGGTTGGATATTCCCAGGAATCAACAGAGACCATGACATCATGTAGAGTACCCTTCGGCCTAACCACAGATCGGTCAGCCAATTCTAGCAAAGTAGAGGTGGGTTCTACAGATGTAATGTCGAGCTTTTGGCAAGTAGTGGTTTTTAAAATATTAATTGCAGCTCCTAGATCAACTAAGGCATTAGACGGGGTCTGACCATAAATTTGAACAGTTACAATTGGATTTCTTGGGTCTTCATATTTAATGGGTGTCTCTTTTCCTGATAGTAATTCAGATAAAGTTCCAATCACGTGGACTCTTGGATTATTTGTTATATTCCTCCTTGGTTTATTTATGCACAATTCTTTGATAGTTTTTGCATATATGGGAATGTCTTGAATGGCTTGGAGGAATGGAATTTTTATGTACAGATTTTGTAATTCTCCCAGAATGTCAAAATCAGGATATTGTAAAGGTCGGGGTATGACTAATCGTTCTGGGAACGAAGGAGAGGATGTGGTTACTTGATTATGAGTCTGCTGCTTATTCACATCCTCTTCTTGCAACAGATGTTCTTTTGGTAACTAATCTTCGATATGAATTGTTTTATCTCCCTCAATTTCAATAATATGTCCAGATCTTAACTGAAGATCATTACACTCCCTCAGGTCGGGTCCTATTTCTGGTGATTCTATAATTTGGAGAGATTGGACCGGTCTGTTATTTGGATTAGGGTTGGGTTGGGCTGGGAGTTGCGGTCTCAGATTAGACTGGGGATTTTGTTGTAAGGCTGGCAGTGTAGGTTGAGGGAGCGGAATAGTTCCTACTGGCTGATGCATCGGTCTTTGCCAGTTTGTCTGCCAAGCTGAACTTTGTTAAGTAGGGGGAGTCCATTGTGGAGGATATGGGCTATTTTGCCAATATGGTGGAGTGTAAGGGAAATTTAGCCAACCAGATTGGCTTGCCTGATTTAGCCACGGGTTTGAAGAAGGAAACGATTGTGATGACCAGTTTGAAAATGGGGGTTGGGACTGACTCTGCCACATACTATATTGTTGAGCATTATACTGTGGAGGCTAAAAAGAAGAAGTTGGGTTTGGAAACATACCAGATTGTCTTGGCTGCCACTGACGGCGCTGGTTGATCAAGTACACCGATTCTGGTTCTTCTTCCGCTTCCTTATATACCGCTTTCAATCTAGGAAGTGAGGGGCAGCTCTCCGTAAGGTGATCTTTTGTACAAATGGCGCATGTTTGGACTGTATCTAGTGGACATTCCTTGTGACTATGCTTTTTCCTGCATCGGGGACAGAAGATCGCCAAATTCTGTTCTGCCTCCATTTGCTTTTGTTTAGCTTGCATAATATCAAGTTGTGTAGTTAGTGTCCCCAGGATATCAGTTTTAAAATTTTCCAATAAATTTCCAATTTCTACACATGTTACTCTTTCTGTTGAAATTTTGTTATCTCTTACAAACCGATCATGTTCTGTCGGTTTTACTCTTGTGCTACCTCTCGAACTCCTGATACATAAATCAATAATGTCAGCAAAATTATCTTGATAAGTATCCCCTTTTCCCATGATGTTTAATGTTTCAATCCATTGTTCCTTTATGCCCCTTATCAATGCAGTTTTTAACACATTATCAGGTAAAGGTAGTGATGTATAAGGAGATCTTTGTAGATTGTACTGGAAACGTTCCACATACTCTTCTAATGTTTCATTCGGTCTAGCTGTCATTTGGAATATTTCGTCCTTCAATTCTCTAGACCTGCAGTAATCCTGATATTTTTTTAAGAAAGATTCTTTCATTTGATCCCAGTTATTTATAACCCCACCACTGAATCCCATGAACCATCTTAAAGCAGCCCCTTTTAATGTAGAGGAAAATAATTTCAATTTCTAGGGGTTGGTGGTGTAATCATATCCCCTGCACAATACATCAAATTCAAATAAAAATGCATCCGGATCTTCTGATGTGAGGCCGTGAAATGTAGGGATATGTTGAAGAGGGATTGCTTTCATAGGCGCATTTGCTGCAGAATCCACTATAGGGTATTGTAATGTAGAGTTTTGAGTGTTTCGCTGATTTTGAGCCATAGGGTCGAATATATGCCAATAACCTTCTGGGATATCTAGGATGGTATTCCTAGGCTGAGAGGGAGTGGTTTTGACAGGAATAGTTTTAATAGCATTTCCTCTATCTGGGATAATGAGAATGTCTAATGTCTGAGGAGATTGGGTTCCTTCAACAATGATTTTTGTAGCACTCCGCTTATCTGGGCTATTTAATGGCTGATTTGTTCCAATAGGAGATCTTGGTTCCCTGGTTTCCCCTGTTTCCCCTTCTCCTTCACAAAGATTGCTGAAATTCCCTTCCTGCAATAGTTCTAGAGCAGAATTTTCAATTTCTTGAAAGTCCTGCTCTTCAGTCTGACTATGCACCTCAGCAAAGGCTACAGATGGTGATCCTGTGGCCTGAAGGGAACTAGTAGGCTGTTTAGAAATGATTTTCCTGGGTCCTACTAATGGCTGAGATTCTGTTTTCTTGTAGATTTCGTCTATGAAGGTCGTTCGGCCAAGGGTCACCGGCCCCTTAGCTTTTTCAGGCTTGGGTGGAGGTTTGATATTTTTTCTGGTTTTTTCTACTTAGTCATGCACTCAAATGAACTACTAAATTCTATTCAAACAAAGCAACAACAAATCTGTTAGGAAAGCGGATAGGGGAGCAGGGCTTTTACATGCTCCGTACGTAGGTTCTTACCTTCAGTTTTTAAAATCCAACACTTCCCTAGCAGGTTCGTACACTTCTCTAAAAAAAAGGACAAATGGGTACACTCTTTCCCCGGCAACGACGCCAAAATGTAGAGCTATAAAAAGGGTCTCTTTCACCTCTAATTACCTCACATTAATATGTCAATTCGAGAGAAATTTGTTATTTCAAAGAGTGTCTCAGTCTGAGGCTATCATTTTTCAGAGTAATGCTAGTAGTACAGCGTTCAAAAATACAAGAGTAAGCAAATGCTTGTCTATAACTAAGTTACTTCAAAAGAGTAAATCACACACTCAGAAAACTAGGCAACTTATCAGTTAAGGGTTCGGTAGCGATAACCCATCCCTTTGGAAACTGATGGAAAGGAAATTAGAGAACAGACCACGGGTCTGGGAGCCAGACAGTAAATGTCGAGGCTCACTATAGCCTTAGATCGTCTCCCACACCAAAACAACAAATGCTAGTAAATGGAACGGCAGATAAGAAAATGGAACGGAAAATAAGAAATCGAACAGCAAATCTGGAATGGAACAGCAGCTAAACAACTAAGTCTCGCAAGCAGTAATCAAACTTAATCTACTAACTCAAATGCATTAATCGTAATCAAACAGCAATCTTTCACTCTTTAAGGCAGATCAAGCAGCACACACTAATGGAATAGCACTGATTACTGATAAGTTAAGGAACAGCGCTTGGAAACCATATACGCACACAACACGCTTTGAATAGTAATCTGATCTAAGCATCAATCTCAATTAAAAGGAATACGACTGCATTTCAAAATGGAACATCATTGAATCCGACAATCATAAAGAACACCACTTTCAAGATGAATCTTGTAACATGAATGTACAGCACAAAAGCTCTGTAATAAAATAGTAACAATATTCGGTTAAGACTAATAATATTCAATCAACTCTGAAAGGAACAGTAATATAATGCAGAGTCAATACAACAGTTCTGTCTGTAGAAACCTTAATGAATTAATCTTAACATAGCATGTGATGTAAACTTATAAAGCATATCAGATTACCAAATAACGACGATAAGCAAATCACGCAGAAATCAAATCGTAATAATACAAAAGCAAGTGTCCTCCGAGGCCGGGCCCTTAACCTCCAAGGGTACACCGCTTGAGGTTAATCCAGATGCAGAGATGAAATAATCACCAAGTTTGTATTAATGCATGAAACAAAATTACAACGAACCAGTTCTTCTCGAGACTCGATGATCAAAGTTTTGATCTTAACAGAAATTACATAAAAGCATAATCATGTCGAACTCCCTAAAGCAAACAATGTTGTCCCTTTTTATAAGGGTGACGACGGAGATGTCTAAGTAACAAGATAAATAAAGTAGTGTTCCCTCAGGATCAAGGATCCTGAGGGATTCGCCGAACCGTTAACCCTTAATCATTTCTTTTCCCTCTTGCGCCGAGTTGGTGTCTTCACCTCCTTTTCAGGGCCGATTTTCTTTGATCTTCTTAGCCTTGTTTGCATTCGGTCTCTCGTCAAAGGGACAGCGGTTACCTCGTCCTTGACCTTTCCTTTGGAACAGCAACTCCTCATTTTCACCCCTTCCTGCACGAGGGAATGACAATTTTCAACGGTTAAGTCTCGCATATTAATCTCACATGTTTTGTTATAATTCTTTATCGTTTTTCAAGTTCATGATGCAAAAAGGTTTACAAGTTCTACTGAAAAGCTACTGAAATGATCATCAAAAACATACCTTTTTAGTACTCCACAATGGATAGACTGGGCAATGGATATGAATGGAGTCATCAACCTAAAGAAACCAAAAATGAAATTCAAAAAAAAATCTCTCCGCGTACTGGTTCCGCTGGACCCAGCCGAAGGAGCGCACTATATAGAGCCAGTGCGCGATGAGGAAAATGACAATGAACTGGACTGTATCTACCAGATCACAGCGCAATATCAGGACCAAGTGAATCCAACAGTGGAAAGAAGAATCTCATGGGACCATGACAGTTCCTGCACGTCGGACTCGGATGAAGAGATTGAGCAATGGCAGAACCGATTGCATGAGGTGATGACACTAAATTGTAATAGGATGGTTAGATCACTACGACGTGTAATGATAGAGGCCAAGGAGAGGCCAGCTAATGAGGATGCCACAAAGGTGGAGGAGCCAGTCGACCAATGCGAAACGACGAATCTAAGACAAAAGCCGCAGGATGCCCCCGTGGATGCACCGCGCGAGACAATTGCTTACAAAGGGAGTTCATGCTCGAAGATTTGGCAAAAGTGGCATGGATGTCGAAGGCAGGTGCGCGTACGGGTTGGAGGGCTAGATGGGGTAAGCATCCATCGCCAGCGTAGGCTGCAGGTGTATGTTGTGCAGATACCCAACCTACAATCTAGTTCGCCAGCGGCCCACGACAAAGTCAGGAGGGGAATAGGGGGAAGCACGCACAGCATCTGCCCAATAAAATGACCCACTTGGAAGTTGCGGATACCATGGGTTCGATGGGACTATACTAGAAAGGAGGAAAATATTAGATTGTTAACAATAAGATAGGAGGGAGCTCAGAATAAGTAGGGTAGCAGCAGGCCTCGCGAAATCAATGAACCATGGGCGCGGCTAAGAAAGAAAGGCACGCTAGAGGAAATCAACAGGATGAAAAGTAGCGACACCTACGAAGGTCGTGCGAATCTATACATAAGGGAATCAGGCCCAATCAGGTTTCCTGCAGACCCAGAACAGGCCGCGACCCTGCTATCATGGCTACGCCCGCACCTACGAGAGGATACACCCCACACAACAGCACACGAAGAGATAGCGGCTACAAAGGCACTTGAAAGGTGCTCGCAGCTTGGGCTAGCAGGAAAGCTGAGACATCACACCGGAGGTGCAACCACCTGACTAGCTGTGGAAAGCACAGTCTCAGCCCCCCCCGCAGTTGAAAGAGGGCATGGGACTATAAACAAGCCTGCGGAAGGTCGACACGGAAAGAAGTATCCGTGCAGGACCAGTCAGATAGCACAACCGCGGCTGCGCTAAAAGGGATGTGCTGCTGCGTGGAGAGGTTAGCAGGGGACTATTAACGCCACTATTCCTGACAAGAAGTTCTAGCTACGGCAGAGAGGATCAAGTGGCGGGTCATTAAGACAGCAATTCCGAGATAGATACGAAAAGATCTGCCGCCTAGAAGATATTAATGACCAGGAAGTTGTTACAGGGAAAAGTGTCTATGCAGAACTGCTAATCCCACTAAGGCTGGTAGCTACCTTAGAAACAAACAAAGTAAAACTACTTTCGTTTTCCTTTATGAAAGATAGATGAGAGAAGAATAAAGGAGACCAACCTCTATCTTGCGCTTGGTTCCTTGCTCGATTCCTCTCTCTTCTGATAGTCCTTTTCTACTTTCTTTCTTGTATACCCAGCTTCACAGAGTACCTGTAGAATTAAAGCAGCATAACACTATACGAGAACATGGATCTATTATCATAAACAATCTAGGATCAGATGTAAATTGACCATACAAATGCATAAAACATAAATCACACAAGAGTATGGAGGAAAACATGAATAGCTTTATTGATAATCAAGAAAGAGCCAAGAGAGTTACAACCAATCGTTCTGACCTAGCATCATCCTCTCAGCAAGTGAGCCATTCTTCACCTCATGAAAAGCGTATATCACCCAACACTATGATGTTGCCTCAAGAAACCAACAGCAATTCCTTACAAGATGCAAAATTCCGGCCTCCAACCTCCTAGATCTCTAGGATGAGAGATCTATATATAGATATTTTCAGAGGTGTGAGTTAGCTCTGGGTTTTTGACTAGTGTCTTCTCTCTGATACTTCTTGAGAGGCAAGTGTCACAAGAGAAGTTTCTGGAAGATTCCATGATCATCCACCTCGCAAATTGTCTCCGCCACTTGTCTTTTCTCGTCCATCGCACCCCATAGAAGGGCTTTTTGAAATGCAACATAATTCCCGTGTGTACAAGGTGAGACTCATCGCACCCTGGCCATGGAGCAAGTGAAATGATCCAGTTTTGACCAGTTCTGAGTAGTTTTTCATGGAGAACTTCTGGGAGATGATGTAATCAGTTGACCTTGTTCTTTTAGGGGTTGGAACAACACCTTTAGGGACTTTGGAACAACACCTTTAGCCCTGATGGATGAAACTAGATCCGGGGTCTTCAATCTTGTTCAATCTTCACTCAAAGTACAAATCGATCCATGTGAGAGATGTTCTGGAGTCGAACATGGAAAGACATCGCCTGATTACCAGCCAATGATGTAAGCCGTTAACAGGCGCAAGAGGAATCACCGATAACGATGATGACCCTCAAGGTACTACAATACAATTCACATGGTGTGAATAAAGGACTTGGCATCGAACACCGGGCAAAATCTTTCGGTCGAAGGCCATTGATGTAAACCTGTCGCCGGAAGTGAGAAACTTGCCATTGAGGCATGCAAGCTTCAAAGTACTGAAAGGGGTGTTCCTAGATCGACTTCTTGGATAATGAGCTGATGTCGACAAGAAGCGATCCATCATAGGAGGGCCTTAGTGAATCCCACATCAATGACATGAAACAGAGCAAATGATTTTAATGGAGGTGAAAACGATCTGATGATATAAGGTTTAGGGTGGCGGTCATGAAAGAATGGAGCGTAAATGTATTGCAGTGGGTGAGACACAGGTGAATTCTCTGAGTGACTTCTCTTGAACATATCGGCGAAACTGACATGATGGATTGGTAGCATTACCCCAAATGTGGATGGTGTGACGGAACCATGGTGATGTGACCAGTGAATGGAACAACCCAACCCAACTTGGATGCGGAGTGAAAGTGTCATGTTCAGGAGCGACTCGCTACCAACAAAGTTTATTCGAGTTTTCTTCCCAATTTTTCCCCATTCATTGCTGACCAGTACCTCTTTATTTTTGTCAAGCTTAAGGAGGATAACATATGCTTGTTCTATAATTTTCCCTTTGGGTAAACCCATCGCTATGTTTTAACGAGCCTAGCGACAGTGAAACTCATTCTTGTCTGTTATGGACAAGTTTGTCACTATTAGGTTTTAACGAGTTTAACGACAAAGATAACTCGGTCCTTTTCAATTTTAGAGAGTCTGAAAAGGGACATAAAGGAAACTCCAAAAATCCTTTTTCGTCATCTAATCCCTTAAGTCCGAAAAAGTATAAAATAATACAGAAGGGATGAATTTTCGGTATTTTTAACGAGCCGAACAAGACAAGCGCTCGCTATTTTTGTGTAATAATCCCTCGGGTCCAAAAAGATTAAAATCTAAAGGAGGGATAGCACTTCCGGTCACTTTAACGAGCTGGAGAGGCCAATAGCTCGGCAATCTTTTCATATTTTACGAGTCGGTTGAAAAGAGCTTAAAGGAGACTCGTTTTTGAGGAACGAGTGATAGATTCGGGTAGCAGCTGATTCTGGGTAAGGTTTGGAATTTTCCAATCATGGCAGTGTCACAAGGATGGCTAACAAGATCACTCTTCCCGGCTGTTCCTAAAAAGGGGTAAACAATCAAGTGGAGGTGAATGATCGGCCAATACAGAGTGGAGGTGATGATGAGAACACGACCAAGGCTTCAAAGGCTGAAGTAATACATTCACGATGGTTATTTCCCAGAAATTGGTTCATTTTTTAATGAGCTTAAATGCTGGGGGAAACACTTGCTCATTGCTTATGTTTATTTTTTAACGAGCTTGAATTCCACGATAAAACTGCTCGATACGGGTTTATTTTTTAACAAGCTTGAACCCTGCAGTAACACTGCTCGTATTCAGTTTCATGTTTTCACAAGCTTGAAATGAAAAACTAT
The DNA here is from genome assembly GCA_031772625.1 of Pinus tabuliformis. NCBI lineage: Eukaryota > Viridiplantae > Streptophyta > Pinopsida > Pinales > Pinaceae > Pinus > Pinus tabuliformis. The sequence goes on along the minus strand of CM062817.1, from coordinate 983,574,565 downwards.
GCTTGTTATAAGTTTTCATGCCCCCAGCATAATAACGCAAATCAAGGTGCATGCCCCCAGCATAATAACGCAAATCTAGGTGCATGCCCCCCAAGCTTCATTGCATTCAACGAGGTGGTTGGAATGAAGGTTCACCTTCGAGATCTTTGAAAGACTCGATTTGGAAAGGGAGTTGTTTCATTTTTTAATGAGGTTGACACAGTAAAAGAACTATCCTCGTGACTCCTTGTTTCATTGTTTAACGAGGTCGACACGAGATAAGAACCGTCCTCGGAATCCACTGTATTTACAGTATTTGATAGAAAATAAAAAACTGAAGGATGATTAAGGTCACTGGAACTATCTTCCCATGGTGCCTCTCCTATCATCATTGATTGAATGATTCCTTCGTCTGTAGAATGTACATGCGACCAAGGATCTAAAGAGGTGCCATATTCCTTAGACCTATCTATCCAAACACTCGATGAGCGTTGATTTGGGTTTGCCCCCCAGGCCAAGAAAATTGATTGCTACAATATTTCTAAAATGGTGATGATCCATGCTGACAAAATGTTTAGGAATCTTCTGAATCCATTAGATATAGAAGATTTCATATTGTAGGTTTCCACTGTGGCCACTTCCACTAGATTACTCGGAGGTGGTAGGGAAAAAGTACCCATTAAGGCATGGTTTTTAGGAGGCTTACTCCAATATTTTGAAGTGAATGATTGCTTCCATGGATCATTGGAATGCTTCCCGTAACTTGTGAACTGTTAGGGAGAAATGTTTGTTGTTCGACGATTGTAATTCCTCCTTGGAAGGGAAATGCAATCTTCCTGAAGTAGGTCGACACAACTGCGGCCATGACATATATCCAGGGCCTTCCCAGTAGGATGTTGTAATCGAGGTTTCCGTTGATTACTTCAACATCAATTTCTACTGTTTTTCCCCCCAGTTCAACTTGCAAGTTACTTAAAATCTCGTATGGAGTGTATGATCATCCATCAAATGCTTTTAACATCATTGACGATCGCGACAAGGGTGGTGAGTCTAAATTTTTCCAGCAACTCATCGACATAATACATGTAGATGCCCCCTCATCAATAATTGTTCGATGAACAGTTTTATTGAGGGTTTTCACTTGAATAAGGAAAGCTAGTTGAGCTGGTAACTCAGGGTCATATCATTTGTGATTAAAGGATACAAGATTGGAATCCGTTGGGTCAATCCCACCTATTACTGATAATAGAGCCTGCTTTTGCGAGGGGAAATTTTGCGGTACCTCAAGTGTCGACATAGCGGACGGCGATTGGGCCGGGTCCTCTACTATATTATAATTTTGTGATACTCTAGCACAAGGATTAAATGTCGACTTGTGTACTACTCCCTTTGGCGGTTTTATTGTCAGCTCAGGAATGATGGGCGGCGCAACTTCTGTCGAAGTTGTTGTCGAACTACTAGGTTGATCTTTATCCTTGTTGTTCAACAGCTGTGGATTCCCGTAATCTTTGTTCCTTGTCGATATCAAAGAATCATTTTGTTGTTTGGAAACCGACAACATCAGCACTTAAGGCGGGGAAGCATTTCCACTGTCAACCAGATTTGTTCTTGGATTCAGAAACAGATCAGTTAATACTGCCGAGGTTTTTGAATTCTTGAAGAATTTTCTAAGCTCAGCTCTGTGTGGACAATCTGATGTCCAATGATCCTCATCACATATAAAGCATGGATTTTTTGGTTTCCTATTTCCAGGAGGGTTTGCAGAAGATTTTTCAGGTGATGATTCCTCCTGTTTCTTCTTCTTCCCTTTGTTTTTCTTCTTGCCTCCTGGTTGCTTGGTTTCTTTGCCTTTATACGTCGAGACGGCATTTACTTCCGAGGCAAGAAGTTCTTCTTTTTCATTTTTATTGGAAATCGTACGGGCCTTTTCAGATGTAGCCTTTGTCGATTTCGTGTCTGTCGTGCCAATCACGCCATCGCTGGCATGAGAGTCATTGTTTGATTTAGGAGGAGGGACCAAGAATTCTGGTCTGGGCGCGTCAGGTATTTTATCGTAGAGCGTGCCAGACTGAATGTAAATCAAGTCCAAATATTGCACACGAGCATTAACTTGCTCTTCGGTGACGACTCCCCCTTTTGCCACATCTTCTGTAATGGAAGGTAACAAAGACTTAATAAACCATTCAGCTAAAAGCTGATCAGGAACATAGGTTTTTACCATTCTACGACGACGTCGCCACTCATGAATATGATCAGATATGTGAGTGGCCGTTGTTTGTTTGAAATTGGTAAGAAGTTATGTTCTCGTTTCGTACCTTATCGGTAACCGAAAATGGGTTAAAAAGGTTGTGGCTAGGGTACTGAAGTTGCCAAACGAAGCTCTGGTCAATTCGATATACCATTTTGCTGCCGGACCAGTTAACGTCCTCTGAAAAAGGCAAAGCCTAATCGAATCATCGTTTAGGGTGTTTGATGAACACCACAGATGAAAGGTCATCACATGATTCGACGGGTCTTCACCCGGATTTCCATTAAAGAATATCTGATGGAAGTTTATGTAGAATCCCTGGCCACCAAGGGGCATAAGCAATTGGATCGTTTTTTAACCAATTTAGATCCGGTAACTCTAAAGTTGCCACGAAGGGTAACTGTTGATTCAGGTTAGGTGAAGCATACCCAGGATAAGATGGAATCGCCTGAGCATTTGGTCTTTGCATACCAGCATAATGCATTTGATGTTGATAACGTTGGTAAGGTTGGTGGGCATAACCATTGTAGAATGGTTGATTTTGACCGTTTTGAATATACGTTTGCCCACTACTTACAAAGACTTGTTTCTCAGGTCATTGATATGATTGCTGGAATTGCGGTTGTTGAGATTGAACCAGCCCTGGTTGTTGGACCATTTGCTGTTGTCCAATACTGGATGACTGACCAAGATGAGGAGTCATAGTACTTGTTTGAGCCTCAGTTGCTCCAGATAAGGAGGCACTAACCTGAGGTTGTGATTGAGTCGTTGAGACAAGAGGCTGTTGTATTGCAACCTGAGAAACTTGGGGTTGACATACAATAGGTAGCGCTTGTACTTGCAATGCAGTCACCATAGCAGGTATAGTGGGAATATTGGACACAGGGGGCTACTTGCATTGAATATACAACCCTTGGTTGTTGAGGCAGTATTGGTACCCAACCGCTGGATGTAATTCCAGTTTGACATGAACTTTGTTGTAAACTCCCATATGGTTGTTCTCCGGGAGGGAACAATGAAAAGGCATACTGCCCTCCATATGGTGGCAATCCAGTACTTAAAGGGTAGATTGGCCTTTGAAGACACATTGGATCAATTTGTTGAGTTTCAACATAAGAAATACCAGATGATAATCCGGATGAAGAAATAGGAACTGACCATGTCGTCGAAACAGTCCCTAATTGGACTCCGACTTGTTGTTGATAACTTGCCGGGACAGATGGTATACCGGCGAACATCGTTGGAGTAGCAGCAGGAGGCTCTGCCGCTGCTGCGTCGGATGACACAGTCCTGGATGTCGACGATTGTTCAGACATATCTAGTCTATCCAAAAGATTTTCTAACGATTTCGATTGACTTTCTTCCACAATTGCAGATTACTCGATCAACTCAAAATAAAGGGGAAAATGATTCTGAATTAAATGAATTTTAGACGCTTTGACACAACTTGTTTTTTCAATTTTTAAGATTCGAGAAAAAACAAAAGATGACTCTAGTCGCCTTCGATTTTTAATGAGCCTAAAGTGACAAGTGCTCAGATGGACCTTTTCCGTTAAGGAGTCTGAAAACGAATGAAAGGGACTGCTCTGGAAATCTAGACAGATGGATTACCAAACCAATCGCAAAAATACAGAATACTTTTTACGGTACGGCAGTCAATCTTCCCGAATGTTGTGTTTAGTGCATTGCGATCGATAGGGCGGCAGACACGGCTTCCTATGGATAAAGGATAAAGCCTATTATGGTCTCCCAAAATATACTCGATGGTACGTGGGAGCACAAGTCCGTACTGGCACTTATCGTCTCAAAATGGAGGAATCACCCAACCAAAAGAGAAAACAACAATTACCAGGCTTTACGACGCCGGAATACGTCTCTAGCCTAGACTTCTAGATGTTGTGCGTTAGGTTCCAAAGCTTTTTTAGATTCATTAAATTTATTTTATAGTTGATCTTGCTTAAGAAATTTGCCTTTCAGGTTCACCACGTGATGTAGATGTACAATTCCTAAAATGCAATCTAAGATGATAAACAATTGTTTAGTCTTCTTTTTGAAAATCAAAATCCTAGCTACTAAGGAAAGAGAGATGGCGTTCTTTCAACAAAGAGCAAAGAGCACACACTATATGCACTATCCTAAATCAAACCAAAAAACAGTCTAAATGAAAATGCACATGCATGTATTTGTTGTCAGCCTTCTTAATGTGTAAATAGTAAAAAGAAAGCTAATGTGCAAATCTGAAATATTTTTCAAAGCGACAATTACTAACAAGTTTCTTTTCAAAACAAAATGAGGACAATGACAACACTTTGCGATTTGGAATTGAAAACTTGCTTTCGACACTAGAAAAACTACTAATTCAGATCAAATACAATAGTAACAGGGTAATCAACTATCAAGAACAATCAAACTCTCTTCTATGACTGAAAACGACACTTGCGACACTTTCAAATCAAGAAACGACAGTACAATTACATTACTTCTTTGTAAAGGAGAACTGAAAATGACTCAAAAAATACATGAAAAACATTTACAGTTCTTTGCACAATGGAGGCGGAATAACAGCAAGGAAAGGGGTTTCAAACAGAGGTGTACTGACTACAGGAAACAAAACTCTTGAATAGATCTGAAAAGAGTGAACACATAAACCAAAATTTAGGAACAATGCCTTGTCTGATCAGCGCACCTGTAACACAGTGAAACTGAAATGCAACGCACCTACTACACTTGGCAAGTGTGCTGCATTTGAAGTTCACAGAACAGATAGTGCGCTGGACTAGGGACGAGACTTTGATTGGATTCCGGGTCACAGTTTGCAGTTCAGTTCAAGGATTTAGGCCAAGCAAGTGGTAATCAGTAAATCAATCACAGGGGTAGATCTAAGGAGGTTACTAGAGCCACCACGAGGGAAATTAGAAAGCTTGTAAATCAATTGTTTAATTCATAAACAAAATCCAAAGATTGACTGAAGCAGCATTGATCTGCTTTACACTTGCATAGCAAATGCAGTTCGAAGGCTAGCTGGCTTGACTTCAGGCTCCGTCTGTAAGTTTATAAAGTAAACAAATGTAGATGAACAAACAATCTAATCGCTCCCCAGCAGAGTCGCCATTTTGTTATAGGGAAAAGTGTCTATGCAGAACTGCTAATCCCACTAAGGCTGGTAGCTACCTTAGAAACAAACAAAGTAAATCTACTTTCGTTTTCCTTTATGAAAGATAGATGAGAGAAGAATAAAGGAGACCAACCTCTGTCTTGCGCTTGGTTTCTTGCTCGATTCCTCTCTCTTCTGATAGTCCTTTTCTACTTGCTTTCTTGTATACCCAGCTTCACAGAGTACGTGTAGAATTAAGGCAGCATAACACTATACGAGAACATGGATCTATTATCATAAACAATCTAGGATCAGATGTAAATTGACCATACAAATGCATAAAACATAAATCACACAATAGTATGGAGGAAAACTTGAATAGCTTTATTGATAATCAATAAAGAGCCAAGAGAGTTACAACCAATCGTTCTAACCCAGCATCATCCTCTCAGCAAGTGAGCCCTTCTTCACCTCATGAAAAGCTTAGATCACCCAACACTATGATGTTGCCTCAAGAAACCAACAGTAATTCCTTACAAGATGCAAAAATCCAGCCTCCAACCTCCTGGATCTCTAGGATGAGAGATCTATATATAGATATTTTCAGAGATGTGAGTCAGCTCTGGGTTTTTGATTAGTGTCTTCTCTTTGATACTTCTTGATTCCACTTGGAGATCTCATTGATCTCTTACTCATCCTTGGGCGATTCTGAGAGGCAAGTGTCACAAAAGAAGTTTCTAGAAGATTCCATGATCATCCACCTCGCAAACTGTCTCTGCCACTTGTCTTTTCTCGTCCATCGCACCCCATATAAGGGCTTTTTGAAATGCAACGCACTTCCCATGTGTACAAGGTGAGATGCATCACACCCTAGCCATGGAGCAAGTGAAATGATCCAGTTTTGACTAGTTCTGAGTAGTTTTTCATGGAGAACTTCTGGGAGATGATGTAATCAGTTGACCTTGTTCTTTTAGGGGTTGGAACAACACCTTTGGGGACTTAGGAGCCCTTAGTTTATGGATATTTATGATTGGGGTTGCAGTTCCCAAAAATGTCTATAACAGAAGTGGAGGGAAGGGATATATTCAAATCTGTGCGCTTCTATAACACCCTCTAGACAACACTAGGAAAGGTGAGCTATGAACCAGTGACGACCAGCAAACACCCTACTACTAGACGCCCCATGAGTTCTATGGTAAGAACTCGAGCATGGTTCGTGGAAGAACTGCATCCAACCCAGGAAGAGCCAGATGAAGTGACTACAGCCCCTAAGGTTCCAAAGTCCCCACGCACATCGCGACCCCGGAAAAACAAGCAGACAATGGGGCCAGTCAGGGTATCACCGAGATTCAGCAAAAGGTCAGCAACCGAAAAGGGCAAGGCCGTCACCACTGAACCCGCCGAGGACGACGAAGATTTGCAAGCCCTAATTTCCTAGATTGAATCACAGGATGAGAAAGAAGATGATGTGTTCCAAATACCATCATTACCCCCATATGTCTCTCCATGGAATGGGACGACGAAAATACCGAAGGACCTGGACGCTGCAAAGAGTACACTACAAACCCCGCTTATTCTAAATGAGATAAGGTTTGATGGATTGCCACTGGGCCGAGTACCAAGTATCAAATTTGAAGATTGGGATCTAGCGGACAATGACAAGGTCCCCAAATTGGCCATAGACAAGTTATTACCGCGGAAATGGTTACTAGGTGTGGAAAAGGCAGGTTTACTCAATCTGAGGTGGATACCCCATTATCGTTGTGTGACCATTACCATATTTGTGATCCGATAGTTGCTCTGTCTGATACATGATGGGTATCTCTGGTTGGAAGAACCAATTCTGATCACAGGCGATTTAGTACACCGAATTACGCACCTACCAATTAAAGGGAATGACCCCACAAACATAGCCTGAACCAGTAGCGATGTGGGACTTGCAGAAACAATGAAGGCTAAATATAAGTTGGAAAATCGAAAGCGTGGGTATGTAATAGCGAGCATCAACAACCATAGGGTGTGAGTCGCCACCCAGCTACTAGCCAGTAAACTCATGAGGAAATGGCGCACCGATGAGGTGCCAACCCCTGTTATTGCGCTTGCGGCGCAGTGCGGCAAATGAGTCCAGTTCAACTGAGCAAAATTTTTATGCGACAAATTTCTGACAAACTGTACGGAAGCACGGGAGAAAGGTAAGACTTCCCATTATGCATGGTTGCTACTATCAATCCTTCTGTTTGTAGGTGAATTTCCACAAGGTATCCAGTTTCCCAGCATTGAGCACAACCTACCTGAAGTGGTGCGGTTTACCTCGCTCTGGGCTACAAAGGACGCCACGAGGGCCCGGGAGATCAAGGTGTTCTCGATATTCATGGAAGCGAGTATCCAGACATGGATCACTCACAGACCACGGATGTCCCCAATAGTCTACAACAATTTCCAAAGCACAAACGAGTTCAAAGTAGACCTGCACAACCTCTATATCCGGGCGTGGAAGGATCCCAAGCGAACATGGGTCAAGCTCCCCTTCATTTCCACAGACGATGCAATTTACGAAGTATTGGAAACATGGCCTCCGGAATAGTGTGCCCTGGATAGAGCCGCATTAGAAAATATGGTAGCACAACAATGAAAGAAAGAAATCCAACAGTGACTCCATAAACTGGCGGAAAGGACACATCAGGGTCAAAAGGCCGCTTCGCTGCAAGAGGCGAACCAGGAAGTAATTGCCGACGACACCCTAGAGGATCAGGAAATGTCCTCAGAACAGGGCATCTAAAAGGAATCAGAGATACAAGGACGCACCGACTTTACAACAACAGAAACCCAAGGCAAAAGGTCGCGCAACAAGGAGTCACCACAGGCACGTAAGAAGTCCAAAACAGCTAAGACTTTGGAGAAAGAATTTCTTGACAACAGCGAACCAACATGCAATGTCACTACCAATGCATGGGAGAAGCTAGTCACCGTGTATAAAACTGTGTTGGGGGAGCTCAGAACGCAGTTGCGAGCATTAAAGGTGCGATCCTCGGGAGGGATGGTACCAAGCCTAGCAAATGATACCGTCGCAACCAAGAAGATGGTGCGTAATCACACAATGAACACTTTAGTGTTGCCAACAGGCACTGTCTTAACCAAAGTTGAGGGTGACGTACGAAGCTGGGGGCTAAATTTGACCGCTCTACCTCGCGAAACCCTCTACCAACTGCAAGATAGTGTAACCACTGAGCTACGTGCTAGGGAAGGCTGAGCACTCCAACTCTTAATGGAGCATAAGACAAGTCTAGAGTAGATCATCCTACATCATGATGACTTGGTGGCCCACCACCAAGAAGTGGAATAGGCCGTGGTGGCAGCTTGCAGCAAACTACCAGAGTTGGTTGTCCCAGTAGAACTTCCGATAACGGACGAGATCCAATCCATGGCCATCGGATTCTATACGGCTCAAGAGGAGGCCGCGAAGGTTCAGTGGGAATTAAATTTGAAAATCGCAGAGCTAAGACTGCAGGCGCAACCACCCAGACCCCCGGAAGTTCGAGAGCAGCGCCGTGGCAAAATTCAAGCAAGGTTGGAAGTCATAAAGTGCACAATCCAAGATTGCTCGGGATTGTTGGATCAGTCCCTACTTATGCTCACATCTCTATAGGATGACCCAACGCTACAGCAGGTGGAAACAAAAGTGCAGGATTTATAGCAAGCGTATGACAACGTCCGGGGAACTGTACAAACAGTCGCCATCACACAACGACTGGCCCAAATGAGGGAGGCCCAGCCTCTCCAGGCACAAGTCGATGCGGCTCGGCAGAGGGAAGCTGTGCTTAAAGAACGTCTCCAACCATGGCTTAATGAGGCATTCATGGTTTCCACCACCATCGAGCGCAAGGTGGCACACATGAAAGCAGAATATGCATCCAGGGAAGTAACTGAAATAGAGACTCATGTGTCGGCGGCCCGAGTCAAACAGATACAGCAGATGGCAGAAGAGTTTGTTGCAAGTACAAGAGAAGCACAGAAATTGTTGATTGACCTCCATGCAAAGATTTTCGTACCAGCCGAGTGACTCAAGACGAGTCATGATGATTGTGTTGGGGGACTATTGGGTAGAGAAGGCCCCGCATAACAGGGTTTGGGGCTCAAAGCCCACAATTATGGGTAAAGTTATGGTAAAGACTCCACGAAATGCGTGGAGCACGAAGAACAATGAGTCAAGTCAAAGGGTTGTCCACCCAAAAATAATGTAAAATGAGTCAGCCTATCCATGGTTTGCAGACCATGGAAGTGTATAAATAGAGCAAGGCTCTGTAGTTAGAGGGGAGTTTTTGGTATGTATTTTTGGATCTCGAATGTAATGGTGGGTTTATGAAGAGAGAAGTCTTGAAGTTTCTGTAAGTTTGAGTCAAGGGTGTTGGTATATAGATAAAGGCTCTGCAGTTGTGTGCGCAGAGGCCTGGTAGAGTCTGCAGTTGTGTGCGCAGACCCCTGCAGCTGAGTGCGCAGGGCAGATCTGGTTGTATTGGCGAAAGAGTTGAATAAAGATAAGTTGATTCTGAAATACTGTGTTGATTCTGAAATATTGTGGATCTGGTTAATTTCTGGTTTATATATCTATTTGATTTGTGCACTTATGCTTATGTTCTGAGTTTATGCAAATCTATAACATTTCTGGGTGCATACATTGGTTATCTCTATTAAATGTTTGCTTAAATATTGTAAGAAGTAGATTCGATCTGTAACAAACTCAGTATTAATAAGTAGTAAGGATTTTCCTTGTTCCGGATCTACGCGGAAGCAGAGTGGCGCGAGGCCACAAGATGGTGTGCGAGCCCTCCAGACCACATCAAGACATCCCAAGGGTGCGGAAACCTATTTCCAGCACCCTCCCCTGCTACCTCGGGTGAGATTTCAGTCCGCGCTCCGCAGGCTGTTGCCGAAAGGACCAATATCTACGGGATTTGTTTGGCTAATAACTCTTCTGAGCCCGGGTTAAGCCCCAATAAGCCAACAAATGGTTCTGTTGCCAGGACCGGGATCTGTCTGAGGGATGAATGATGTCGGAACACTGGAACCCAAAAAATACCACATTGACAAATCTTGGAAGGTAGGAAGTGAAGGCTACAACCTCAGTTATGTTAACCCTAAAGGGTTCTTTACATAATTTCTCAAATTGTCTCACTCTTTCTTTGGCTATCACTTTATGGGAAGACGCCATTTCACAATCGACATTCCAAAGTTCCCATATAGTGTGTTTTCTCTTGTTCATATTCCCATAATTTTGGAAAAACCTTGTGCTTTCATCCCCTTGTTTTTTCCATATCACTCTACTTTTCTACTTTCCACTTATTATCTTCCCATTTTAAGAGATTTCTCTTATGATGTGCTTCTAATCCTCCAATGGTTTTAACTCTCCATGTGCTTATTCATAGAATAAAACTTTGTTTCGTTAATGTATATCTTCTTCAACTTCAATTCTACTTCTACAAAGGCCTCCTTACATTCATTATTTTCCTTTGCCAATTTTGAGTCACTCTTTTGATGTTCACTAAGTTGTCTTGGAATCATTTCATTGCAAATTCCCCATCTTCTTCAAATTATTTCCATTCATGAGGGTCCAAATCCCTATAATGCTCATTGGAGAGCCAAAAGGAATTGAATTATAATGGATAGGAGGCTTACACTATCATATATCCATCTAGAATAATATAGGTATGGTATTTGTGGAGTCTCCTATACATATACATGATCTAACTCTTAGTTCTTCTTCCAAAAGGATTTTTGAAACCAAGAACCTATGCAACATTTTTTCTAGGATTTCCACTCATTTCTTGTTATTCCTCTAGATCGGAACAACTCAATGTGGTCTATATCAATAAGGCCTTTCTCCTCCATTTAATGACAAAAAAAAAAGTTTCTAGTGGGCCATCTCTTCCCTCTTTCTCCCAAATTTCTTATCTCTTCATTAAAAAATTCATGTCTTCCCAACATATCAAAGAATTCCTTTAAATAATATCTTCATTATACAACTTTCTCAATACTCCTTTATTTAGAGGTTAGGTGAATAGATGTTTAAAATAGTGAATCTTCTTGTCATTTATTTGGAGAAGAAATTTGTGGAGATGGTTGATTTCAATGGGGAATAACCCCTAATCTCCACAATGTTTTCCATCATGTTACTAAGTTCCCTAATCTCACTATGGCACCCAAAATTTTAAATTTCCATCCAAAAAATATTTGGCTTAATATCATCTTAGCATCATATGCTTTAATCATGATTTCCTAAAATCTACATATGTTTGTATGTGTGTGTGGGTGGGTGGTTGGGTTATATTTATCTACTACCCGCATTATAGATCTTCTTTTGGGGAATATCCAAATAGGCACATATTGAAGGATAGCACAATCATTTCTTACAACTTATAGAGAATTTCCTTCCTAAAAGGGCCCCAACCACCATCTTTTGTTTCCCTTCATGTATCTCCTTCTTTGCCATCTATTATGCTAAACTAAAGTATCACCTTATGTCTTAACCAATATGGGAGGTGGAGTGTGATGGTCCAATTTCCAAACCATATTCATAGTTTGAAATATTAGTTGCAAACCTAAGGTCACATTTTTCCTTCATGTTTTCTACATTTCCTCTTTTGAGTTATAGGAGGATGTGTGACGGCATATATCAAAGACCAAGAGACCACCTCTCCCAAGGTATTGGTATTAAATTTAATCTTTTTATAATTTTGGTTTCCACTTCCACTCCCTTTCCTTTTTAAATCCTACATCTTTGTGTGCCCATGATCTCTAAATCAAACTCTGATTTATGAATCCTTCCCTACATTTTCTCAAGGAATCCCCTTCCATTTTGTTTCTTTATGATGAGTCCTTTCTTTTCATCTCTCTTTTTTATAGGTATCACATCAAGAAAAGAATCCTCCAATTCCTTATGAGTTAATTGCTTGGCCCCTTTTTGGACAAAATCCATCTTCATTTGTTGTTCTAAATTAAAACCTTTACTATATTTGGAAATATGTTTATTTTCCTTGGTATTGTTCAATTGTTGAATGATTCAATCAACTACAGATTGAAAAGTACTCTCACTATATCTCTTTATCTACCACCCCCTTTAATTTTTCAATTGTGTACTACTCACTGCTTCAACACTCCTTTTCTTAAAAACCATGTGTTCCTTCCTAACCTCCTTTAACAAATCCCCATCATCAACATATATTTTGGGATATTTTCGTTTTGAGTTCCCATTATCCCTGTATTTGGGGCACGTAAATGAGATTTGAACATAATCTATTTTATTTTATAATTCCATCTCCAAATTTCTATGTCTATGACATTAGGAAGGCTATCATTTGAGTTCGGTTCCTCATAGATATTGACAAAGGTTTTTTTCTTGTTTAGGTTATTCCATACATGTAGAGAAATATGCTTCTACAATTGCCTATAACACTCAAGAATCTTGCCACAATTGTAAGGGAATATTAGAGGTTTTGACCGATGTAGAAGTGACTTTTTTCAATGGATGAAACCAAAAGGCCACTTCTTTAGTGCGAGGTTGATGGAATTGTCCCAATACCAATGACATTTTCTTATTAAGCACCCCTCCATGCTATCTTTGAAAATGAAAGTGATCCATCCCTTAGTTAGAATGTAGAAGGTTGGAGCATATCCTTCTTATTGCTTCTAATCCTTCTTATCCGTACACATAAGATTTCATCTAAATTTGTTCTACCATGAAACTTCCCTATAAGGGTTATCACTAGGAAAGGACATATTTGATTAGTCACCATAGCCTCTCCAAGGACTTCATTTTCTCTTTTAACAATTTGACATGACTTATTTCCTTCCTTTTTGGCTTTAATATCCCTTCATCCAACATCTTCTTCTCAAGACCTTTTCCTCATATCCCTTCACCTACAAGTTCTTCTACCAACAAATTTTGAAATCCCAATTTTAGAGAGCTATAAGGATTAGGGTTTTGAAGGGGAGACTTACCTAAAGATCACTACGCACCATCTTTGTACCATGATAGTCCTAATACAAGTTTAGTACCTTTCTTTTCTAAATCCCAAGGCTATCCAATCATGAGAATGTTTTTCCATGAGAAATAACCCACCTCCATTACCATCAAGAACATGATGCAAATAGCTTGTAGAGCCATGTTTACAAGATAAAGGGTTTGAACCAAGAACAATCTTATATCCCTATTATAGATATTTTTATTACATGCTGCTAATTATCAAATTTTAATATTGCAATTTGATCGAGGCAAAAACCTTGTCACCTCATAATTTCTACTTAGTCCAAAAAAAAAATTTGAAAGTTTCAATTATTCCTATGGTGTTTTCACTTCGAAGAGAACTTGTGTTTTAAAAAAAGTCTTTCTTCATCCTCCATAATAAAAACATATCCAATTTTTAAAAAATCCCAAACCAAAAAATCCAAAAATTTGATTAAAAAATTGTGTAACCTCACATAATTTTGTATCATCCTCTCTTCGTCATTCCTTAAAGCCTACTACTAAGAGTCCAAGCCATATAAAGTGAATAAATTTTAACCCCAAATTCAAATAAATCTAAAAAGTAATCCACCTAATATTCATCATCCATAACTTCTCTTTGAAATTGTCACAATATTTAAACTGAAAATAATATTCTCTAATTAATATCAATTTAATTTAATTTTATAACCCACCTAAACAATGATATCTCCATTGCTAAAAGTTTCCAATAAAATGGTATGCATATCTTTATGAATTACTACGCATATCTTTATTAATTAACATGAACTATGGTATACATACGTTGTTATAATTATGTTATTCCTGGCTTTCTTCTCTCTTTTGTACATTAAAACATCAATAATGGTACATTAAAACATCTTCTAGCTTTCAGATACTAGTGTTGCATCAATGTATCGATAATAGTCAAGATATGCATAAATAGATTATAGCTATGTTGCATGAGTTTCTAGAACGTGGGAACGTTGGGAACTTGGGTACAGGTTTCCGGAACTTGATTCAAAATACTCAAATATTAAAATCAATTTAAATATATAATATATAATCTCTCTTATATATAAATATATTCTTTGGCTATCTCTCTCCCTAAGTCTCTCCCTTTTATATATATAAAATGTCAAGTTCATTATCAGTTCTTTAACATGTTTCTCTAGTTATTCTTACGAAAAAAAACAACTCTAATGTTTAAGAATTTCCTGCCACATACAATATGCACACACACATTATCAGTTCTCTGACATGTTTCTCTAGTTATTCTTACGACAAAAAACAATTCTAACGTTTAAGCATTGACTGCCACATACAATATGCATACACAATATTCTGTGATATATATACATAAACAACAAAATAAATACTCATCAGTTTGACATCCCAGAGATCACCCTTACGTCGAGGTGCCACACGCTTCCTTAACCCATCAAGAGTTTGCTCCAATTTCTCAATTAATGATATCGGTGTTAGAGTTGTCTTTGGCCTTTCTTCTTGTGAAGGGTTCAACATAGGTTCATGTTTTGTGGGCACTTCAGCATATTTCTCTATAGGCTTTTTTTGACGGTGCTAGACCCACCAACATGTCAAGGGGATCTCCCCGGTAAGAAGTCCCAATTAGACCTTAGAGCATTTGGTGTAGGAGTCCCAAAAGTGGGTCGTAAGGTAATGCCTTGACCGTGATGTCGCACAGAGGCAAGTAAGATAACTCTGTTAGTAACAAGGGTGTGACTGATGCAGAGAGCCAACGAATGTGTACGAGAGGTTCCAACACTTCGAAGGGATAGGAAGGTGAAGGTGAGTTCCAGGTTGAAAGGGATTAGTCCCAACTCGGTTAGGAACACACCACACAAAGGACATGCACAGCTTCCGGTGGAGCAGTCCACTTGAATGTGGCAGTCACAACATACAAGGTAAGATAACACGAACAACACTCATGGATCAGTGTGAGATGAATGTGACGGTTGATATAGCAAGATTCATGAGAAAGGTATGTCTGATGTTCGATAGAGCATTCGACGTGGACGGTGACAGCATTAACAACATATGCAACACCTTAACAACAAGATTCATATAATTTCATGTGAATCAGTGCATACACAAGTACGTAAGTAAAACAACATACATCATTAAGGCAACCAGAACAGTCCAACTACAATAACAACATATGCATGAAAATGTGTTGGCTCTTATTATTAAATAAGTGTAAGTCACAATCATACAATACACCATGTAAACCTGTTAGCCCAAACAGTGGAACGTTATAGCCACATCCGCCTGCTCCTCCAAAGAGATGTACTAGCTCCGTGCAATGGAGAAGACAAGGCGCGTTACAATACTATCAAAGTCTTCTTCAAGATAGTCTTAGTAGAAGCTTGGCTTACCAAAAGCCCTTACAATGAGTTATGAGGGACTATTTATAGCAAAGGGTGGGGTGACCCTTGACATTCCCCTTTGTGACAGTTCAACTACCCTCATGACTCTCCACCTACTCTATGATTGTTACATCCAACTGTTGACACTCGGCTTACACTTGACATGACTCAACATTACAATGCACATCTACTCATGTGATACAACATGGCTTGAGAAGGCCTTGCAAGACATCACTGACACTCGGTCCATTGTGGTGAGACCAACTCTTTGACATGCTTGTGATGGTGAAGTTGGTGAGCTGATGCCAATCTTGGTCATCCGTGATGGTGAGCATGTACCTCATGGTGACATCTTTCTAAAGCGAACTCTTGCCTCTGTTGCAACACGTGCATTGGTTCGGCCCCTTCATCCAACTCGGTTGCCAACATGCGCATGGTCCTCTTGGGTACGATTGAACCGGCAACACACTGATGCATAGTGTTCGTGTTGATCTTCAAGTGTGTGCTAGTGGTCATGCACATCAACTTGACGAAGTGCATGTTCAACCTCAGTTGGACTTGCTCTTATCTTTGCCTTGGTGAGTGTGTTGAATGAGTTGGATTGCATCCGTGCGCTCAACGACATGCATGTTGCTAGATCCTTTGCATGTGATCAACAACACTTCTCACCATGTTTGCTCTGTGTCAGATGCTAGGATGGATCCTTAACTTGTATTGATGCAGTTTCACCCGTGAGTGCATGTTGCGCCCACTGTTGTTCCTGTTCCTGTTGCAACTTATTGGATTGTCTGTGCAGCTTCATGTTCTTCCTGAGTTGTTTCTTTAGCACATGCAACTCCTTCTTTGTTCCATCTTCTGCCTTTGTGTGATCTTCATGTTGCGTCGTGACTTCATAGCCTGAGTCGCCAAAGTTTCTTTCATTATCAGTGGATCTACTTGATCTTGCAACTTTGCTCCGCCTCTATGTTGTCAACAACCTTCCTCTTGCATTCACTGTGTTCGCTTCATTCGCTGCATTCGGTATGGTGCCTTCAACTGTTGTTCATGATGCTTGTCGGCTGGATAAATCGTTCTTGTGGACAAGACCAATCTCCCTAGTATCAATAGATATCTAGCAACAAGCAGGACAAGCAAATCTACCTTTCTCTAAATATATTGCGATTCATTAATAAAAACTAAAGAGGTGTTTTAGACCCTACCTTAAGTCCAATGCTAGTTTGTGGCAGCCATTCTTCGACCATCCGAACGAGTTTCCTTTTGAGAACCTGCAATCACAAACAAGCACACATCAAATAACACCTGCATAGCCAATATAGTAAATCATATTCATCATGGTGATCAAGGAATCCATGAAATAAACCATAAAACACAGCTTATTGAGAAAAATAAACTTGATTGTATTAACTTTGAAAATAGAAGAACTTTACAACCTTTGGTGCCTTCATGTTGTATGAGCTCCTCCCAGGGTCCAAAACAGGAATCTCCTCTACTTTGACAAGCCTCACACTCTTCCAAATGAGATCAACAAGGTATGTAATCTTTCCTCACAAAAGTTCAATTAGGAAGACTAAGTTCCAGTAGCATTTCACCTCAAAACTCTTCAACTTTCAACCTCCTCAGTAACCAGCCCAATGCTTCATTTTATAGTGCAAAGGAAGGAGATTACAGGTCCACCTATGAAGGGATAGAGACCTCCTTCAAAGCGATAAGCTCCTCACATCAAGGGGTTAGCTCCTTAAGGTATGGGATGCATGAACCTTAAAGGAGCGAACTTGCCACCTCAAGATTCCTTCTAGAAGCTTCCAGGAATGACTAAAAGTGAGTTTTTAAGAATGTACTTGCGCCTTTTTGACTTTTATAGGGGTCCACACCCATTACACAGAGACAAAGCGGTCAGGTACGCAGGGGACATGACCAGTAGGTGCGGGACCGCAGGTAATGCTAAGAGAAAGTGCGAAACCAGAGTTTTAGAGACTTTTAAGGGCTTTCTCTTATTTTTCAAGGCTTGACATGAAGAACTGAGGTTTAAGACTTGCAAAGGAGGAAAGTATGAGTGGTGATAGACTCACACCGATTGTAAAATGTCATGGTGACAATATTTTGTGCAACAGATTTCCCCCTAAAGTGCGAAGTCTGTAATAGATGAGGATAGCATTTGTCATCTAAGAAGAGTGAAGTACTTTATCATTTCAAGGATCATCCTGTGGACACCCTGGTTGGAACCTGTAAAAACATTCAATACAAAATATATATATGTGAACATATCATCGCTGAGGTAGGAATTCCCATACTCAGATCAAAACTGACTAGAAAACTAACTAAACTGCTCTGACATAGGAATGATTTTGTAATACATCCCAAGTATAGACATATGTAGACACAGTATGGGCGCAGCCATCTATTTATGAATAGTCCACTATATAATGAATACCAAAATTCCTCGTAGCCTGGATGGTGGAAACTAGATCCAGGGTCTTGATTTCTGCTTCCCGAACTAGTACGATTCTATCCATGTGGATGAATGTGTCGAAGTCGAACATGGTAGAAACCACTTGATTACCAGTCAATGATGTGAACTATTAACAAGTGTGAGAGAAACCACCAGTAATGTCAATGGCTCTCAAAGTACTCAATACAATCCATGAAATGTGAATAGATGAGCCGATGTCAAATATGTAATAGAATCCTTTGATCGAAGGTCAATGATGCAACCTGTCGTCGAAGGCAAGAAACCTGCCATTGAGGCATGCAGATTCCAAGGTACTGATGATTTCTAGATCATATTTCTAGATAATGAGCTGAAGTCGATAGAAAGCGATCCGTCGTAGGCAAGCCCACAACACAAAATCATAGATCAAGTTTGAAGAAATATATTTAGCAAGGACTAACTCAGGGATGGTCAAGATGGATGACAGATATTTTGCAGATGAATGGTTTATTTGAACTGACCTCTTGAACACATAACGACACTGCAAATGGTTTGGTGACAATTGACCCAAAGCTAATACCCAGAAACCGGCTGAAGACTTTCAATATGGTTTGATTAACTATTAGGCAAAGGATTTCCCAACCTAGGTGAACAAAAAGTGTCGTGTTCAAGAGTGGTTAAATGCTTTTCTAAAACACAAAGTATAACAAACAGGTTCATTTTTCTCTCTTTTCCCCCACCATTTCTAGCAAGTACCTCTTTATTTTTGACAAGCTTGAGGAGGATAACATTTGCTTGGTTATAAGCTCATCCTTCGAATGAGTCCAACTTAGTTTAAAATTCGAACCCTAAGAAGGAGTGGTTCGTTCTTGTTTAAAATTGAACAGGTCCTTTACTGTTAAATTTTAATGAGTCCAGTATAGGAGAAACTTTGTGTTTTTCAATTTTAGGGAGTCAGAAGAAAAACTTAAGAAAACTCCATGGTTGTCATTTTTCGTAAATTTGTGTCTCCCAAGCCCGAAAAAGTATAAAATAATGCTTGAGAGAACCACTTGACCATTACAATCAAGGAGTACTTTTCATAATTAGTGTCTCTGATCCAAAAAAGTAAAAAAGCGATCAACAACACGTCGTTTTATAACCAATATCGAACTTGAAACGACAAAAACCCGGCAATCTTTTCCTGTTTATACAGTCAAAAAAGAGTTGTAAGTGGACCGTCCTTTTAATTCTGTTTTAAAGAGCTTAAAAAGAAAAACTCGGCAATCTTTTCATATTTTGCGAGTCAGAAAAGAGCTTAAAGAGGACTCCAATGTTTTTTGTTGAAAATGATCAATTTTCCCTGAAAAATCCAATGTTCTGCCCAAAAACTCAAACATTACTCATATTTGTTTAAAATAAATAAAAATGCATCAAAAAGTTACCTTTTTAAAGTGAAAAATAAACAAATTGAAAATTCATTTATTCAAAAAATCTTATAAAAAGGGCTTTTGTAAATTCATTTTTACCGTTTGACTTCAGAGTGAGAAGAGAGAGCTTTTGGGTAAGAAACTTCCTGTGAAGATTGCGGAAAATCCGTCCATTGGAATCGAAAACCGTCAGCTCCAGGTAATCCACATCATCTTTATCTTGCATTTCAACCATTTGCATTTCGTTTTTAGGCTTCCATTTTGATTTTTAAGGGAAAAATTAGTTTAGAAATCCACTCGCGGGGGTCCACAGGCGCAACATGTGGAACCTGCAGACCCCAACTTTTTTCTACAAAGGAAAGAGCCATAGTTCCACACCTGTTGCATGGGAAGAGTGTGGACCTACGCACTGTCCCTAACTAGCGGGTGCGGACCCCACGAAATAGGTTTTAAAACTTCAAATTTCTCCATTTTTGCCCAAAAATTTTCGAACTAAAATGTTCTAATACGTCTTTTTTTGCAATTTTATTTGGCGGGAACATGAGCACGAGGATGTGGACCTTGCCGCAATAAATCATCAACCCTCATTGGATGCATTGAGAGCATGCAGACTATTTAAATTCTGGGCCATACCCGGCATGAGGGCCCAAGTAGACTTTTTGCAATGGCTGGTAGACAGGTGGAACATACAGGACCAGTGTTTCATTATTGGTGGCCACCAGCTCGAAATCGAGCTAAAGGAAATTTATTTCTTGACTGGTTTGCCCACAAGAGGTGAACGATTATCTCTATTCAGGACTAGGCCAGGTGGCCAGTCTGTCAATAGTCTCCGACTAGAGTTTTGTAATGACCAAACAAAGGACAAAGGGATCGATATCAAAACTATCTCTCGTCCTAAACTTAAAGTGATTGCATTTACTGTCACCAGACTCTGCGGAAGCACAGCACTGCATGTAGCTACCGGATCCCAAATGCGAATGGTAGTAGACTATTATCGAGGTACCATCTTCAACTAGTGCGAAGTTGTGTTGACGAATGTAAAAGGCCAACTAACTAGAGCAAAGTACGGACAACTAAAGAGCTTTGGATATGGTTTCCTAGTTGTGAGCTTTGGTCTAGAGAGGGTTCTGATGTTAGTCCCACAACAGCTTTCCGTTGGAGTTGGACTTCCCCGAGAGCCTAAGCTAATGCGTTGGGTTGCAGTTATGGCCCGTCATCCTGAGGAGGGTTCAGAGGTTGTTCAATTTCCGCCTAAGTATTTTCATTGGTTGAAGATCCAACTTTTCGTGATTCAGGATTTTCCATATGCTGGGATGGATTATCGTGGTGACCCAGACATGACTCTTCCACCAGGAGAGCAGTGGGATGATTCAGGTAAAATCATTCTCAATATTTTCTAAGTTTTAACTATTTTTTTTTTTAAATCGTCCAAAACTGATAATAAAAAGTTCCAAATGTAGATGTGGGTCCATAGCGACCAGCCGCTCTCTAGCCCTATGAGAGGAGACACCCAGCTGCAGTAGTACCAGCCCCATGGGACGAATCTACAGAGACCCTGACCGAATTAGAAAATCATCTAGAGCGTTTGAGAGCAGATATTCCAGAGACTAGCATAGATGATATTCCACTTAGGTTACAGCACTATGTGATTGGGGTCCCAGGACCTTTCAGGAGATTCCTTTGTAGGGTGGCCCGAGCAGTGGTTTCTTATCGTGATCATCACCGGTGATAGGATGATCGCCTTTGTAGACTCATATGAAAATTTTTCTTTTTGTACTATCATTTTTGCCAATCATAAGGTGTTTTCAACCTATGATCGAAGACGATGTATATTTGACACACTTCTATGCTATGCTATATTACTATTACTGGCTATCTTGTATAACATGTTATGGAATGTTTTTAAATTTACTGTTTGATTATTGCAAATGTCTATTTAACATTCGAGAAGCAATTGCATCTGCTAATGTATTTAAATATCTTGGAATATGCTGATATTCAATATAGCCAAATTCACGTTCCAAAAGACGAACTCTCAAAAATAATCTTAATAACACTGGATTTCTAATGGCATAAACTCTATTAAGCTGCAATAAAACGAGTTCAGAATCTAACCTAACAATCAAACTCCGAATCCCGAATGAGATGGATTCAGATAATAACTCAATCACTGCACCATACTCTGGAATGTTGTTCGTTGTTTACCCGAGGCTTACCCCATGCATAGATACCAACTCATCAGAGGGTGAATAGATAACCCAAGCTGCGGAAGAAATGTTCTGTGTATTACGACAAGCACCATTAGTGAAACCATTGTATGTTTGAATAGACGTCAACATCTGCAATATCAAGAGTAAAATTAAGATAAGCAGGAATAATGATAAAAACACTCTCTAAACTAGTCACACTTTTCTAATCTAAAACACACCATCTAGAAAGAAACTAATCTAAATAAAAACTCCACACCCAGATTTAAGCATAATATCTCTTCAGATAAAGACCATTTATGGGTTTACCCAAAGAGATACCGTCAAAATCTACCAATTCATGGGCCCTTTTGCCAGCTTTCGCTTAACAACATAAAGACCATGCCACATAGGTACAAATGTTCCAGCCCCTAGCTTATCGTTTGCTTGATCAGATAGTAAGACTAGGTCTCCTTCCGAAAAATTATGAGGTGTAACATTTCGATCGTACTGAGCTTTAATTCGTTTGGCATGAGTTTCGATTGCTAATGCAGCATCACGTCGATTCTCATCTAGCTAAGCTAAGTACAACAAACATTTCTCCTCTTCGGAAGTGGCTGATAGTAATTCTATGGCTATTTTCAATGATGGAATTTTGCATTCAATGGATAACACAGCTTCCAAACCATAAACCAGTTGAAAAGGAGTGAAACCAGTTGATGTTTTTACTGAGGTTCGATACGCCCAAAGTGCTAAAAATAACATGTTATGCCAATTCGACCTATGAATGCCAATGATTCGTCGGATCATAGTGACTAGAACTTTATTGATAGCTTCAACCAGACCATTAGCCTATGGGTAATATGGAGTAGAACTATCGTGACGCAGGCCAAGTTGATCTGTTAGTTCAGTCATCATGATGTTTCGAAAATGACTCCCATGATCAGTAATAATCGCTTGAGGAACACCGAATCTAGTAATTATATGATTGAAAACGAAAATTGCAGCAGTTTTGCCGTCTGCCGAAAATGTAGGCATCGCCTCGGCCCACTTAGTAAAATAATCTACCGCAAGGATGATATACGCATGCCCCCCGGCCGAGTGAGGGTTACATGTAATAAAGTCGATACCCCACTTTGCAAAAGGACCAACGACAATTATAGGGTGGAGAGGAGCAGGTGGAGCACGCATCTTACGATAAAAAATTTGACAATTGTGGCATTTTCGGACCGCATAGATACAATCTTTAAATAAAGACGGCCAGAAATAACTAGCGCGCAATATCTTTTGGGCTGTGGCATACCCAGACATATGACCGCCACATGCTCCAGAGTGACAGTCATTTAGAACCTTTTCAGCTTCTTCATGAGTTAAACAATGTCGGAAAACAGAATCCGCCCCACGACGATAGAGTGTATCTCCAATAATATTGTATTGTTGGGATTGGAAACGTATTTTCCGTCGCTGAGATCGTGAAATTTCAGGCCAAAAAGATTGGGTTTGGAGATAAACAATGATATCTCCATACCATGGATCAAGAGTACTGATAAGAAACAAGGATTTGTCCGCAATGGGCTCTTCCGCCATAGTTTCAGTATCAGCAAGCGGGAAATCACACATCAGTTCTACAAATACCAAAGATTTCTTTGCCTTGGATTTTTCAAATTCCAAGTCAAATTCCTGCAGGATAACTATCCATTTGGAATACTTGCCCCCTAGCAATTGTTTGGTCAAAATATAGATCATAGGGTTACAGTCAGAAATTACTGTAGTTTTGCGTAGTAAGATGTAATGACGAAATCTTTGGACAACTTGAACAGCTACCAAG
Source organism: Pinus tabuliformis (assembly GCA_031772625.1). Taxonomy (NCBI): domain Eukaryota; kingdom Viridiplantae; phylum Streptophyta; class Pinopsida; order Pinales; family Pinaceae; genus Pinus; species Pinus tabuliformis. The sequence goes on along the minus strand of CM062817.1, from coordinate 983,551,007 downwards.
GCCAATTTCTCCACATGTGAATATTTAAGCTCAGTCGGATTCAAAGTTTGACTAAGATAGTAAATCACATGTTCACTGTTGAATTCATCTTCCTGAACTAAAACCATCCCAATGGTGGAATGAGAAGCGGCGAGGTACAAGAAGTAATCCTGGTTGTAGTTGGGAGGATGCAATAACGGTGCATGGGTCAACGCGTGTTTAAGTGCATCAAAAGATTTGTCAACTATCTCATCCCAAGAGAATGGAGTATTCTGTTTCAACAACCTGGTAAAACCCTTTGTTATCTCGGCGTATTTAGGAATGAAACAACATAAAAAGTTTGCTTTCCCTTGCAAACTTTGAAGTTGGCAAAGAGTCGAAGGAGGAGGCAATTTGACAATAGCTTCAACCTTCAAGGGATCGACACGAATTCCGGCTTTTGAAACAACAAATCCTAGTAAACGACCCATTTATATAAAGAAAACACATTTTTGTGGATTCAGCCTAATTCAATAATGCCTACATCCCATAAAGATTGCTCGTAAATGAGTGAGATGATCGGCTCTACATAATGAATGGGCAGGTAAATCATCGAGATATGGCTGCACAATGTGCTTGATGTCATGAAATGCGTAAGACATATCCCTTTGAAAGGTTTCTCCAGCGTTCTTCAATCCAAAAGGCAATTTGCAGTAAGCAAACATACCCCATGGACAAATGAAAGCTGTTTTTGGTTGATCAATAGGGAGTATGTTGATTTGATTATAACCGGAAAAACCATCCATAAAGGAGAAAATTTCACTGCCGGCACCATCATCAATGATTTGATCGATATAGGGGGTTGGATAATTGTCATTGGGAAAAGCTCGATTAATATCCCTATAATCGATACATATTCTTATCGTTCCTTGCTTTTTGTTAACAAGAACAATATTTGATACCCAATCCGTTAAGGGAATTGGATAAATGAAACCTGCTCGAAGTAATTTCTCAACTTCAACTTTAATAGCAGCAGCTTTTCTCGGATGTATCTGACGCAAACGTTGCCAGACAGGTTTAGCATCCGGGTAAGTTTTAATTTCATGGACAACAATTGATGGATCGATTCCTGGCATTTCTTCATATAACTAGGAAAACATGTCACAAAATTCTTGAAATAGGGCTTTATAAGTTTGGAGTTCTTTTTCCGTACAGGAAGCACCTATATGAATGTTTTCAATAACTCCTGGTTTAACTGAAATGTCAATCTGAACCGTTCGAGAGATATTTCCCAAATTTAACTCAGAATCAGGATGTTGCAATGGATTCTATGGTTCTTTGACATAATCAGTAATAAAAATAGATGAAAAATCATTTTCAAAATGATCAAGCTCAGGTAAAAACGAAGATCGATGATGAAGATCTTCCCATGGTAAATCATCAACAGACAAAAGTTCACGAATCTGCTCATCAGTATGAACAAGCTCGGAAAAAGTTATTGAATCTGAGGTTGATATTGAAAGTGATTCTCCATGGACCACATTCATTAGATCAATTTCGGTTGAGCAAGGGTCAGAAAACAACTGTACAGCCTGATATGCAATTCCATAGGGACTCAAAGGCATCACATCACAAAATGAATCCACCTCAGACTCGAAAGGTACGATCCAAGTATCATCAAAATCAATAGTGTTTGATGAAATCATATGAATAGTTGCAGCAGGAGGCAATACGTTAGGAGGAGGAAAGGAAAAAGTTCCTAGTAAACCAGAATCTTTAATCAATCCTACCCCAACATCCTTGGAAGGGATAGTTGTTTTACCGACATGTTGGATACTTTCAAAAAAGGTTGGGTCGGATGAAAAATAAGTCAGCTGGTCTATTATAACGATCTTTCCATTATGAGGAAACTTGATAAGCCGAAAGACCGATGAAACAACAGCAGTCATAGCACAAGACCAGCTGTGACCCAAGAGAAGGTTGTAATCTAGAGGGCCATCTGTTAGGATATTCCGACACATAGGATATAGTTAAGTTCAACTTGGTCTAGCATAGAGTTAGGTTAGAGTTAGGTAAAGTGTGTTTCTTTACCGTTGTACATTTTGTAACTTACAATCCGACGGTCACGATATGTAGTGATCCGACGGTTCACTCTCACCTCGGTATTACCGACACTTGATCCGTGGCTTGACACCCGATTGGTCCATGAGTTCTATTTAAAGCGCATGGAGGGTCATTGTTCGGGGAATCCGTGCATGAGAGAAGCTTATGTAAATTTTCATTCTTTGATTAATAAATTGTCTGTACCCACGTTGGGATAGGCCGTGGACTGTTTCCCTCCTTGCACTCTGAGGGTTTTAACCACGTCAAAAATACTGGTGTATTGATTTGAGATCTGGTTGTGAGCGGTGTCCTTTTGGTATTCTTTCTGAGGAACTTACCCTGTAAATTCCAACATGGTATCAGAGCTATTTGAGGGCCGCGTCCGTTGGTGATCCAAATCTGAAGCCGGTAGAACTGCATGCGGCTGTCGTTTCCTAGATCTGTTGTTTCTGACTGCTTTCGGGCCGAGAGGACTGCTCTGTTGCGTTCGGAGCATCTGTTTCAGTGAGGAACCCCTTTCGTTTCACGCGAAAAGGTTTCCGGTAGCCCTAGCTGCGTCATTTTTCAGATCGGGAGGTATACAGTGTTTTTTTTTTGCAGTTTACTGTCATTTTCTCTCTGCTTATTTCGGTTTCGGTTTATTTAGCCTTTTTTTTTCCCGGATCTATACCTTTCATTTCTGCGTATGCTCTTTGCCCTGCGACTCTGTGCGATCTGGGCAAATCAGAAACAGAAAGAAAGGATTTTTCTCATGCGTATGCTCTTTTCCCTGCACCTTAGTGTGATCTTGGAAAATCAGAAACATTGAGAAAAATATTTAGTTTTTCGGTTAAAAGCTAACTTTGAGATTTTTTTTTAAAATTCTAGTTTTTTGGCTAAAGCTAACTTTGAGCCGTAAGGTTCGTTTTTCTTTGCATATTCGTGTTGGGTTTTGTGTTTTGTGTTTTGTAGGGGAAAAGAGCCTTCCCAAGGCAAGCACGCAAATCGAGGCCCCCCCCCCCCCTCTCTCTCTCTCTCTCTCTCTCTCTCTCTCAAATATTTTGTATAGATCAATTGGTTCAAAGACTTTTTAAGAGAGTAGAGGTCTTGGGTTCAAGTCTCCATTTTGTGGGGGCGGATTTTTTCATTCCCGCACATTCGCGCACTTTGCCGGCAACGACAACAATTTTTTTTTCAAAAAGCCATATCTTCTTCATCCGGAAGCCTTTTTCAGAGCCGTTTTTTTTAAAACCGCCTATTTTTTCGAGATCTATCCATTGGACCACTTACTTTCAGCATCTTCAGCTTCAGGATTTTTTTCAAAAAATGGAAAGTCCATGCCAAGTCATTCTTGACAGCACTAACTACTTCCAATGGGTAGCCTACATGGGAGATTTACTTAGAAGTAAAGGTCTCTTCAGAATAGCCACAGACCAAGAGAAGAAACCCAAAGATGAAGACAAGGCCGAAAAATGGGAAAATAGACAAGATCAAGCACGTGGTTTGATAGGAATGTCTGTTTCTCCTGATCTTAGATTCCACATTGCAGAAATTGAAACTCCTCATGAAGCATTAGAAAAACTTGCTAAAGTTTTTGGGATTAAAAATGAAATTAGAGCCCATCAACTTGAGAATGAGTTGCTTACTTTGGATCCTAATAATTTTTCTTGCATTGAAGATTTCTTGTCCAAATTCAAGACCCTTAGATATCTCTTGGAAGGTGTTAAAGTTAAGAAAGAAGATGGTAACCTTATTTGTTCCATCCTTACTAAGTTGGGACCAGCCTACTCTGTATTTGTTTCCACTTTCCATTCTACAAGGGAAGCTTTCATTTGTCAAGGCAAAGACTACAAACCCCCTTCCTTTGACTCCTTTTGTGATTCCTTAATAAGAGAACAAGAAAAACTCTTACACCTTGGTCTTCTTAATCTTGGAAACTCTTCCTCGAAAGCGTTAGCCACCCAGCAGCAACCAAATTCAAAGAATCCTAAGAAGTCTTATCCTCAAAGGAATGGTCCTAAACCAACTCAGCCTCAAGATGAAAGATCATTTCAGCAAAATGACAAGACCAATAAAAACAAATGGAAGAGGACTGACAGACATTGTAACTTTTGTAATCGAGATGGCCACTTAGAATCTAAATGCTTTAAGAAGATGGAAGCCTTGGAAGCCGCAATGAAGAAACATAACATCCATCTGGAGCCTACTTCAACTTCAACTTCCGGAACGGCACTTTCTGCATGTCATCGTCAATCATCTCAGTCTGGTTATGCATTAAATGTATCTTCTTCTTCTTCTCATTCTCATGAGTGGCTCATTGATTCTAGAGCCTCTTGTCACATGGCCAAAAACCAAGCCATGTTTTCTTCTTTAAATGATTGTAACACCAAAAATATATATGTTGGTGATGATAGATCTCTTAATGTTGTAGGGACTGGAACTGTTCATCTAGACAATGGTCAGTTCAATGATGTATTATGTGTTCCAAACTTATCCTGCAACCTTCTATCTGTCTATCAGATAACTCATTCAGGTGAAGGTAAAATTGTTGAATTTTCACCTCATGATGTTGTAATCAAGGATCTAAAAGATCCTAAACAGATTCTAGCTACTGGTCTTGCTGATGATTCCAAAAGGTTGTATAAGTTTCACAACTTTGGGTCATCCCATCTTCCCTCAGTGTTTGTTGCTCATAATGATGAAGTGAGCAAACTTTGGCATGAGCGGTTTGGTCACTTAAACTATCGCTCCCTTCAGCATCTATGTAAAGAAAATATGGTGACAGGTCTTCCTATGGTATCTTGCAAAGATGGTGTTTGTTCCGGATGTGTACTCGGAAAACATCATCGGGACAGTTTTGACAAACGTGCCTCTTGGCACGCCTCAGCCCCTTTACAGCTTGTGCACAGTGATTTATGTGGTCCTCTTCCTGTTGCTTCATTCTCTGGCTGCAAGTACTTCTTAACTTTCATTGATGATTTCTCTAGACGCACTTGGGTATACTTCTTAAAACTCAAGAGCGAAGTATTTAGCACTTTTTTGGCCTTCAAAGCATTTGTTGAAAAACAATCTGGACATCAAATTCTTAAGCTAAGAACTGATAATGGTGGAGAATATGTTAAAAACGCATTCATCAACTTTTGCACCGAAAATGGAATTCAAATGCAACATACTGTTCCATACACTCCACAACAAAATGGTGTAGCTGAAAGGAAAAATCGCACCTTAAAGGAAATGGCTAATTGTATGCTGCAATCTAAAGGACTCAGTCTTAGTTTTTGGGCCGAAGCAATTAATTGTGCAAATTATATAATCAATCGCACTCCTACTAAGGTTCTAGAGAATATCACTCCAGAAGAAGCTTGGAGTTCCATTAAACCAGATGTAAGTCACTTTCGTGTGTTTGGAAGTGAAGCATGGGCCCATATTCCAGATGAAAAGCATAAAGCTTTAGAACCTAAGAGTGAGAAATGTACTTTTGTTGGATATTCTGAAGATGTAAAAGGTTATAGACTTATTCCATTTAAGTCCAAAAATGTTATCATTAGAAGAGATGTAAAATTTGATGAAAATAAATCGGCCTGCGAGCCTAGTCCGGCGGATGTGCCACCTCTTCCTATCTCTTCTATCTTTGAAAACATTTCTTCTTCTGATGATGAAAGCGAGGATGATAATCCTCCCCCACCTTCTCAGGATCCTCAACTTCCAAGATGGGTCCGTGCTACTCGGGATGCAGCAGGTGATCTTGCCGGTGATCCTACAGATCAGCGACGTACACGTTCTCAGTTTGAAAGAGCCTCTTCTTTACTGGCTCAAGCTCCAGTAAATCATGATCCTGACACTTTTGCAGAAGCTTCAGGCCATCCACATTGGGAAGCAGCTATGAATGAAGAATATCATTCATTGATGACAAATGATACATGGGATCTTGTTCCTCTACCAAAGGGACGCAAACTTGTTAGATGCAAATGGGTTTACAGAACCAAGTATGGACCAGATGGGAAAGTTGATAAACATAAGCTCGTCTAGTTGCTAAGGGCTTTTCACAGGTTGAAGGCATTGACTACACTGAAACCTTCTCTCCAGTTGCCAAAATGAACTCTATCCGCCTTGTTCTTTCCCTTGCTGCCTCTTTAAAATGGGAAGTCCATCAAATGGATGTTAAATCTGCCTTCTTGCATGGGGACTTGCAGGAAGAAATCTATATGGAACAACCCATTGGCTTCATACAAACAGACTCCAGCCTCGTTTGTCGACTTAAGAAATCCCTTTATGGCCTCAAACAAGCTCCTCGGGCTTGGTATGCCAAAATGGATAGCTTTCTTTTAGAATCTGGCTTTTCTAGGTGTCATTCTGACAATACTGTCTACACCAAGAAAGTGGGCAACTCTCTTATCATCCTTGTTCTTTATGTTGATGATCTTATTCTTACTGGTAGTGATCCCAACCTTATAAACCATGTGAAGTCCAGCCTTAAAAAGAAATTTGAAATGACAGACTTAGGACACTTACACTATTTTCTCGGTCTTCAAGTCTTGCAATCCCAAGAAGGTATTTTCCTTTCCCAGTCCAAGTATGCTTGTGATATTCTTCGTCATTTTCACATGGAAGACTGTAAGCCAGCCCCTTCTCCCTTTCAGTCTGGAGTCAAACTTTCAGTCTCTTGTACTTCTCCTGAAGTTGATGCTACCTTATACCGTCAACTTGTCGGAAAACTCTTGTATTTAACCCATACTCGTCCTGATCTTTCCTTTGCTGTTGGCCTTGTTGCTCGTTTTATGCAAAACCCCCGTGAAAGTCATTGGAAAGCAGCTAAAAGAATACTTCGTTATGTTCGAGGTACAGTACAGTTTGGGATTCATTACAGTGCCAAAGCAGCTCCTCTGTTAGTTGGTTTCACTGATTCTGATTGGGCTGGTGACCTTGATGATCGGAAGTCTACTGCCGGTTATGTCTTCACTCTTGGTTCAGGACCTATTACATGGGCTTGTAAGAAACAGGCTGCCATTTCTCTTTCGTCAGCAGAAGCAGAGTATCGTGGTGCCGTGGAAGCTAGTAAGGAAGCCTTGTGGCTTCGTCAGATCCTATCCGAATTTGGCTTTGAGCAGCAGCATCCAACCACACTTTGGTGTGATAATCAAAGTGCCATTCAGCTATGCAAAGATCCAGTCCAGCATCAGCGCAGCAAACACATTGAACTACACATGCACTTCATCAGAAAGCTCATTCATGACCATGTTCTTGAAGTGCAATATTGTCCAACGGATGATCAGGTTGCAGACATCTTCACAAAGGCTCTCACAGAGGCGAAGTTCACTAAACTTCGATATATGCTTGGAGTTCAGGAAGTTGTCACTAAGGGGGGATAGGCTCTAGTGCCTCCTTCCTTCTCCTATTGTGTCATATTTGTAAATCCTTCAATCCTATCCCAAGTTGTTCTTAAGGGGGGATGTTAGGATATTCCGACACATAGGATATAGTTAAGTTCAACTTGGTCTAGCATAGAGTTAGGTTAGAGTTAGGTAAAGTGTGTTTCTTTACCGTTGTACATTTTGTAACTTACAATCCGACGGTCACGATATGTAGTGATCCGACGGTTCACTCTCACCTCGGTATTACCGACACTTGATCCGTGGCTTGACACCCGATTGGTCCATGAGTTCTATTTAAAGCGCATGGAGGGTCATTGTTCGGGGAATCCGTGCATGAGAGAAGCTTATGTAAATTTTCATTCTTTGATTAATAAATTGTCTGTACCCACGTTGGGACAGGCCGTGGACTGTTTCCCTCCTTGCACTCTGAGGGTTTTAACCACGTCAAAAATACTGGTGTATTGATTTGAGATCTGGTTGTGAGCGGTGTCCTTTTGGTATTCTTTCTGAGGAACTTACCCTGTAAATTCCAACACCATCAACCAATTCCACATCTAGATTAACAGTTTTGCCTTCAACCCCTATAGGTAAATCCTGTAGAATGCCAAAAGGATGGAACCCACGGCCATCAAAAGCCTTTAGAATCATCGGGGATTGATTGAGTGTAGGAGAACCAAGCGATCTCCAACACTGGATCGACATAATACACGTAGAAGCTCCCTCATCAATTACAGTCCTAAAGCAAGGTCTATTTTTTACTAACACTGGAATCTGGAAAGCCATTTGATGAGGTAGGCAAGGTGTACTATTCTCTAAATCGAAGATTATAAGGTTCAAATCCTGAATATCAACAATTCCTATAGCCGACAATAGTAATTTACGCTATGCTGGGCATGATTGCAGCACCTCTAAAGCCAACATTGCTGAAGGGGAAATAGCTAAGTCTTCAACAATGTTATAATTCTGAGTAGCTCTCGCATGCGGAGTGAAAGCTGACTTTCGAAGTATACCTTTAGCAGGCGGTTTGATTACTAAGTCTGGGTCAGGTTTCTCAATTTGTAGTGGATCAGAACCAGAAGGAGTTGTAGTTGATGGGTTTGAATTAGAAGATTCTGCTTCCTTACCATCAACAGGACTTTTACTACCATAATCTTGCGATCGCGTCACAATCCTGACATCAGACATCATCATTATGGGTTTTCTGAGGCATCTGAGGAAGAACCAATCATCTTACTATCTTGACTAGGAAAAGGATCCTTCAAGACAGCAGGTGTTTGAGAACCTTTGACGATTTTCGCAACCTCAGCTCGATGTGGGCAATCTCTTGTAAAATTCTCCTCGTCACAAATGAGACAAGGATAGCGAGGTTTACGTTTCTCGTCAGTAGATTCAGTTTTATCTGATTTCTCTTTTGAGTTTTGTTTATTTTTCTTCTTCCCTTTCTTTTTACCACCGAATTTTGATTTGGCCGTAGATGATTCTACGACATGAATATCGGCAGGAATTTCAGCGGAAGAGTCTCCTGTCAGGGAATCTGGTAAAGTTATAATAGGAGAAGAATTCTTTGAAGAATTCTTCTTGCTTTTGGTGCTAACTGAACCAATCATACCATCAGCAGCGTGAGACCCTGAAGGATCTGCAGTTATTTGATTTTGTTTCGGAAGGTCGAGGATTTTTTCGTGTAAAGTACCCGACTGCGTATAAACGAGGTCAAGGTACTAAGCCTGAGCAATTACTTGCTCTTCAGTAACAACTCCTGCCTTAGCTACATCCTCAGTGATTTTAGGTAATAATGATTTAACGAACCATTCTGCTAAAATTTGATCCGCAATAAAAACTTTCACTAAACGTCGTCTACGTCACCATTCATGAATATGATCTGAAATATATGTGGATGTTGACTATTTTAATGAAGTTAATAATTCCGTGCCATTGTCATATTTGATAGACAATTGAAAATGAGTTAATAAAGAAGTGGCTAACTGACTAAAATTATAAAATGAAGCTCGCAGTAATTCAATGTACCACTTGGCCGCAAGACCAATCAGAGTGCGTTGAAAAATATGTAAGCGAATTGTATCATCGATAATGGAATTAGATGCACACCAGAGGTGATAAGTCATCACATGGTTTGATGGATTCTCTCCTAATTTACCTTCAAACTTTGGGATATCACTGGGAAACTTATTCGGCATTGGCGGCCAAAACAGAATATAATTAATTAGATTGTTCGTAAGGCGCGACAAATCAGGCAAGTCCAAAGTTGCAATAAATGGTAACTGACGGTTAGGGTCACGAAAACCTTAGATCATAAGACCAGCCCCAGGAGGAGGATATCCCGGATAACTTGGAATTGGAATTGCATTTGGAATATTATATCCTCCCGGAAAACCAGGATTAACCAGACCAAACTGGGGTTGTTGAGGTTGTTGATAAGTATATCCAAGGTACGGTTGATACTGGTAAACTGGGCTTTTCACAGTAGGACCGAAATGGTACTGTCCCTAGTATGGTTGATAAGTGAATTGCAGTTGACTTGGGACAACCGTACTTGGACCAGGTTGTCCTACAGGCATCTGAACCAAAGTCTGAATTGTAGGTCCGGACTGAGGTAAAGAGGCTTGAGGAGTTGATGCAGGAATAGTAGAAACCGGAGCCGCCGATACTCCAGAAGTAGGTGGGGTAGATTGAACAGAAGCTGCAGTAGTTGCAGCAGGCATTTGAGGCAGATTTCGAGCCGAACTAGGCCCAGACTAATGAGCTACACCAGGTGCAGAAGTTTGAATAATAGGCTGGATGGGTTGCTGGGTTGAACCAGAAACCAAAGGTTGTCCAGATTGAGATGACAACTGCACATTAGGTTGCAAGATCTGTTGAGGTTGAGATGGATCCCACACCATATTCATTCCGGGTTATAGACCCATAAAAGGTTGAGCATATTGAGGACCATAACCGGGTTGAGCGTAGGGCTGATAGTTAAATGGTACATTTCCAACTCCTTGTACAAATGATTGACCAGAAGGTTGTTGGAAGCCTTGAGTTGGGTACTAACCTTGAGGTTGTTAACCTTGAGGCATGTACTGAAACTGGGGTTGACCTTGAGGTATATATTGATACTAGGGTTGACCTCGAGGTATGTATTGCATCTGGGGTTGACTTTGAGGTATGTACTGTCCCAAAAGTATGTGTTGTCCTTGAGGTTGCCCCCCAAGCAGTAATTGAGTACCTTGAGGTTGCCCCCTAGGCTGTAATTGACTACCTTGAGGTTTCCCTCCAGGCTGTAATTGAGTACCTTGAGGTTTCCCCCCAGGCGATAACTGACTACCTTGAGGTTGCGGATTTGGAATAGTACCAGACATCATAAGAATTTCTCCTACGCTCAACGGTTGAGTTCCGTTATTACTAATTGATATCCCATGTTCAATGGGTTGAGGAGATGCTCCTGAAAAAGTACCAGTGAGTGACTGATACCCCGAAGGAACAGAAGGACCGCCATATAAAAATGTTTTCGGCGATTGGGAAAACATGGATGACTGTCTCGACATATTTAATGGAGGATAATAACCTCTAGGTGTTGGATGAAAATGAATTCGAGGTGGTGAAAAACTAAGACTTGGATTTTCTAAAAAGTTGGGCAATGAGACGTACCAAGCATCACTCTTAAATGGACTGTAGAAAATTGATTCATGCTCCCTAAGTTCTAAAGTTGGTTGATTTTCAGGGAGAGTTATATATTCTTCCAGACTAACAAGTTCTTCAATAGAAATGAGTCCAGAAGGAAGATTTTGGGAAATGATCATTCCTACCCTGGGTGAACCAGGACCACTAGAAGTTGGAGAAGCAAATCCTAAAGAGGGAGTAGCAGCAGGTTCAGTTTCAGGCTCATAAATTTCAGGGTCTTCAGCGAATTCACTAGTTGAAGAAATATTACCAGTAACTTCGGAAAATGAAATTGGTTCAAAAATATACTCTGTTGCTTGAACTTGATAATCAAGATGAACAATTAAAGAAGACTCTCCGGCTTCCGGCGACCCAACTCTACTGTCACTAGGTGATACAAGAGCTCGTATCCCTTCAAGCTGGCTTGGTGTATACTCGGGAGGTTGCCCCTGAAGTCTACGGGATTGTCTCGGTAATTCAGCCACGATTAAATATTTAATTACTTCACACACAATCAAAGAAAATATTAATAAAACCACCTAAAGTCTATAACGAACCAAACAATTGAATCACATGCCTAAAAAATCTAAGAGTTCAAACCACACACAAACAGTAACTTTCCGTACTAAAAACACTAGTTGGTGATAAAATCCAACGTCGCAGAATTCAATACAGAAAGGGCGGTTGGAACAGTTACCCCGACAACCTGCTTAATGAAACAGACTGGCACAAGTTTCTTCATAAAACCATCTCGAGTGAATAGAACCCCCCAGAGAGTCCAAGTGAGTCTAGTCGACGTCTGCTCTAGGTACAGTGAGACCCATCCTTCACCGTCACCTTAGGAAAGAATCTTAAGGTTATGGTCACTAAGGATACCAACAGTAACAAATACAACTGGGGGAACAGTCTACGATCCGATCTACGCGCAAGGGCAGAGTAACAAAGCTCAATCCCCTTGAAGGCTCCTTGACATGATCAATATGAGGTTTACCAACAAGTGACCCCAGGCTCCTTGACAATGGTTAATCTGAGGTTTACCATTTTTAATACGTGCAAATCTTCTATCTTTCCCAATGAGATAGACTTGATTGTCTCAAAGGTTCGGACATGATCTCGTAATTGACTCCTTTAAGAGGAGCTTCCCAGATTATATTGATTAAAATTGGATTTATTTCCTACCGCAAGATATAGCTACTTGTTTGTTTTAACTATCTTGGAGAGTTAATTACTCCCTACTCCAAGATACTAGCCTAAGCTATATTGGTGATAAGAGCCCTAGAAATAAAAATATTGCTAGATCAATTTTAATTTAAGTGTTATTTTTATGGGTCGTTTCTTAAATCAATAGGTATGGAGATGAAACTTTGATGGTGTGAAGACTCGACTCCAAAAACACTAAAAAATGCACCTAAGATGATAAACAATTCTTTTTCTTCAATGAATTTCTAGCTAAAAGAAAGAGTTGAGAATGCAATTCTTTGAAAAAAAAAATCTTTCTTTCAACATGTAAATGAAAAGAAAATCTTTTTGTCTTTTTCAATAAACTCAAAACGAGACTACTGATTATGCTCATGAAAAATCCCTTTCTTTTTCAACACTCAAAAACTACAGAAAAAAAACTTCTTTCAAAAGAGATTCTACAATTTCTAGAAAACACTCAAAACTATAAAAACTAATCTTGAGATCTAAACTTCTAAAAACATAATTGAAATAAAAGCTTTAAATCTTTTTGAGGACATTTTACTTAGTTATTCAGTAAACTAAGGATTAATTCGTTCAGAATAACAAATCAATCAAAAAACACCCAGCTATGTTTTCTTTTATAAAAATGAAATTCAAAACTTTCAAACAAGTTCGTTCAAAGCTTTGCAAAGAGAAAACGAAATCTATTTCTTAGCAAGGGTAGATTTCACAAATCATTTAAACTCATCAAGAAGACCAAAAAGACTAGGGTAATCTAAGGTTTCTTAGGCTTCTAATCTTTGAGTCACTACAAATACCAAGCGAAAATCAATTCAGGCAAGAAAAACTTCTAAAAAATCACCTAAAACCAAAATGCCAAAAGAACTCACTCACAAGAGATTCTTGACAGAACACATGCAAATCTGGGTAGACACTAAAAAGCCGAAAATAAAAAGTTAACTTAACTGGATGAAAACAATTTAGGTTTTTCAAAAAATTTAACAGGGTCCGCAGGCTTCCAGTAGAACTATATGCGGTACCGCTCTGTGTACTAAAGGAAAGATGCGAAGAGGTCCGCACTATCTGTAAAAAGAAAGTGTGGTTCCCTGTAAACTTCGGAAAAAAAAATAAAAAGAATCCAAATCCTAAAAACTACCCAATCCCACACACATTAAGCAAAAACCAAAAACAGGGATAAGTTTCTCAAGTCAAAGAAAAAGGAAAAGCAAAAACCAAATTCAATTCCCCAGTGGAGTCGCCAATTTGTCGGCCGAATAAATCGTTCTTGCAGACAAGACCGATCTCCCTAGTATCAACAGATATCTAGCAACAAGTAGGACAAGCAAATCTACCTTTCTCTAAATATATTGCGATTCATTAATAAAAACTAAAGAGGTGTTTTAGACCCTACCTTAAGTCCAACGCTAGTTTGTGGCAGCCACGCTTCAACCATCCGAATGAGTTTCCTTTTGAGAACCTGCAATCACAAACAAGCACACATCAAATAACACCTGCATAGCCAATATAATAAATCATATTCATCATGGTGATCAAGGAATCCATGAAATAAACCATAAAACACAGCTTATTGAGAAAAATAAACTTGATTGTATTAACTTTGAAAATAGAAGAACTTTACAGCCTTTGGTGCCTTGATGTTGTACAAGCTCCTCCCAGGGTCCGAAACAGGAATCTCCTCTACTTTAACAACCCTCACACTCTTCCAAATGAGATCAACAAGGTATGTAATCTTTCCTCACAAAATCTCAATTAGGAATACTAAGTTCCAGTAGCATTTCACCTCAAAAATCTTCATCTTTCAACCTCCTCAGTAACCAGGCCAATGCTTCATTTTATAATGCAAAGGAAGGAGGTTATAGGTCCACCTATGAAGGGATAGAGTCCTCCTTCAAAGGGATAAGCTCCTCACATCAAGGGGTTAGCTCCTTAAGGTATGGGATGCATGAACCTTAAAGGAGTGAACTTTCCACCTCAAGATTCCTTCTAGAAGCTTCCAGAAATGACTCAAAGTGAGTTTTTAAGAATGTACTTGCGCCTTTTTTACTTTTATAGGGGTACGCACCCATTACATAGACACAGAGCAGTCAGGTATGCAGGGGACATGACCAGTAGGTGCAGGACCGCAGGTAATGCTAAGAGAAAGTGCAGAACCAGAGTTTTAGAGACTTTTAAGGGCTTTCTCTTATTTTTCAAGGCTTGACATGAAGAACTGAGGTTTAAGACTTGCAAAGGAGGAAAGTATGAGTGGTGATAGACTCACATTGATTGTAGAATGTCATGGTGATAATATTTTGTACAACAATGTTGCTTATTATGATGTTGCTTCTTGATGTCCTTGTCCATGAACAACTTGATGTCTTTGTAAGAAGGCAAGCTCATATACACTTGATCAACTACATCCCCAAGCGTGCTTTGAATGGTGTCTTCGTCTCTGCTCTCATGGAAGCCATTGTACCTATATTTTTTAGAGGAAAATGAACACCTGTGATAACTGGAGACATGGAAACACTCATAGAAAGAAATTTTTTAGTAGAAAACCATAATGAACATGAGAACTAACTTGCAACATACCTGGGTGAATGATCATGAAGGTTCCACAATTTTGGTCGGGAGGTCGGGAGACCAACTACCAAGACTACACAAGGCATAGCCCGAGCTGCTAAAAGACTAACTGATTGTTGGAATTGCGCAATGCACAGTCCAGTTTGGCTGCTGACTACTGGGATTGCACATTGCGCAATTCCAGTTGGGAAGGACTCCTCGCCCGGGGACAGATTTGCGCAATTTCTTGAGCCAAGCAGCCACTGTCCTCCAGAAATGTGCAAAACAATCTTGGAGGCCAGTGTTTGGCAGGAATGCGCAAATATGGAGCGGAAGGTGAGCCTTCCTTCCCCATATTATGCAAAGCAGCTTTAGTGAAGGCAGAGTCCGGGACAAGGTTCGCCCGACTTGCCGACAGGAAACTGACAGCAACTAAGACAGTAAATGCATGGTGACACTAAGTGATAGCAGAAGTGATTGACAGTGCATGCAAAACATGAATGAAATATTCAACAAATAGATCAATCATGCATGTGGGTGAGGTAGTTCGCCGGTTGGGTGAACATTCGTGCAAAACAGTGTCATGCATGCGACAGCACTGAGATAGCAATGAAAATTGAAACAGAGCTAGGACAAGCTAGAATACATGTAAACGACAACAGACATTCAAATAAATCAAGCAAACAACACTCACACAAGCAAATACAAAAAAAGTGATAGAAATGCAGCATAAGGCATGGGAAGCGAGCTTACCCAAAAACATTTGAGTTGAATGTGCTGACTACTCCTAGATGTGATGTGGGATATTAGAGCTACAAGGTTGATGTGAGGAATGAGCTCCGCAGCATCTAGTTGATGAGTTTTGATAACATTGAGGTTGTGATGCGCATACCACAAATCTAGGGGAAGCGACACTTGGAGGGAGGTTTCTGAATTGTTCCTTGCATGTAACCTCCAACTGCTAAACATAGATACTTGAAATAAGGGATGCCTTTGCATGATTCCTTCGAAGAAACAACTCATGCATGCAAGTCTGTTTTTCTCAGTCCCGGAGGGAACCAGTCGACTCAGTTGCACGTGCAAGAGACTGCTTGACTGCTGGAGAAAAATGTGCATTTATGACTGTAAGCTGGGATGAGTGCCCAAGGGGATTGCACAATTTCTTGTCTGAGCAGCTAACTATTGCCCAAATTTGCGCAAATCCTGGGCTAAACAACCTCCTACTGGGAAATTTGTGCAAATCTTGCTGGGAGGGTTGGCTGGCAGGATTGCGCAATCCTGGAGCCTAGCAAGCTGTCAGAGAGGATTACACAATTTCTGGAGGGAAGGCTGGTTGCCCTCTAGAAATCTACAATTTTCAAGGGGAAGTTGCTCAGCCTGCAGCTGGACCAAGTTCAGGTGAGAATCATGTGAAGGGATATTATCAAAATGTGATCGAAAGGCTGCTTTTGAGCAAGAAAGACACTAAAGCTTGAGGACTTGACGAAGCAAGGCAAGCTGCTATGAAGGTTGGTAGGGAGGCTCCAAAACAGGCTAAGGAAAAATTTTGGAAGGTGGTTGTAGCAGTGACAATTCTTGGTGACACACTCGTAGAACTCCAGCTCTCTGCATAGACCTTGTTCGTGAAAAGCAAGTCTAACACCTCCGGAAGTATTTTTCAGTTCTTAGCTCATCTTGGTTTCACACTAACTTGATTGTAAGATGTAGCATTTGCTAAGCCCTTGGTCGATTGACACACATTCCAAGCCAAGGAAACACAGTTGTTTCAATTGGGTTTCAGGGGTATATAGGTTCACAAGCAGTATAGTTGTCAGAGTCTTAGTTTCATCTCTGGTTTTGCTCCACTGCCAGCAGGCCTAGACAGTACCCCGGTGGAGTCACATAGGAACACAAGCATCGCTCCGTTGCCAGTGAGCCTGGTCAGTACCCCGGCGGAGTTACTTACATCACCTCCCTGCGCAGCAAACCTTTCTCTTCTTTCGCCTTATTCAATTTTCATTTTTGAATTTTTTGACTTTTCATTTTTTATTTTTTTTTCACTGTGCATGGCACTTATTCATTTTAGAGGCAGAAGAGGGATCCTGACTTATTGAGAGCAGAAGAGGTTGTTCCCGTAGAGAAGTAGTTTATTGTATCTCTGATGTGCCTGTTAAGGTTTTCCCCCTTACCTTACTCTACTTCACTGAGTTGACAACAGTTAACCCAAAAACAATTGACTAAAGAAGGTGACACTAGTTAGCGTGCAAGCATTGTGTTTACACAAAGGTTCACTTCGAAGAGTGCATACTTTCCTTCGACCTATCATGGACTAAGAGTAACAAGCTCATTATACAGATGCAAGATGACAGATAACCAAGTAGTGATAGCTTTACAAGCCCTCTTGTATTTTACCCAGCTCGTTTCATGAGTCACACATGGTTTCATGTGAAACTAACCTATGAACGAAATTAACAAACTAACTAACAACAAAGCAAAGAAACATCAGAAGCAAAAGTGAAAGCAAAGCAAGTAAACAAACAATCAAGAAAACAAACAAGCAAACAAAGCATGTAAGAAAACAAGCATGCAAGCAAACAACTAAAAGCAAACACTACTCCTACTCCTACACTAACGGTGCATGGGCCTGATCATGTGAAGTGATACTTCCAATGTAGCCACCGACACATTGGTAGATCCATGTTGGTGAAGGCTTGGTCCACGAGTAACCCAATTATGCAAACCAACAAACAAGAAAGATATAACAATGAAGACAACCACACTTCGTGTTTCAAGGTGCCCACGGGACATAAGTGAGTGCATGTGCATGACAGGCAGTTTGTGGACTTATCATGGTGTTGTGTGACACTATGTGCAACTTTGAAGCATAAGCACACTCTTGACTATGACATGCAAGCAAACGAAAGAAACAAAGATAAATTGTGTCGTACACGAGTGCTTGCAATGTAAGACTCCTCCAATGCATGAGTAATGGGATCGTGCAGTTCGAGTGGAGGAAGTGTGATCTGTGTATGAGATGGATCTTCAATGCATACATATGAGTAATGATGAGCCTTGCATGATTGAAAATTTTCATGATCGGAAGCGAGACTAACCTCAAGAGAATGAGGACCTGGCATAACCATCAGTTCGGGCTGAAGTGCCTCGACAGTCTTGGGTGTCTCAACTTCATCATTAGGTAGATCATCATAAACTGGTGGCTTCAAAAGATTAACTGCGATAGATTCATGATCATGGTAAAAAATGGAAGCAAATGGATCACGACAGCCACGATCAGAAAAATCAATGAATTCTTCAGCATCCTCATGATCAGATGAATCAAATAGAGGGATAGATGAAAAGTGAACGAACTCATCCTCTATGTTTCAAGAAAATATAGACGAAGGATCAAGTGGATCTTCAATGAATAACTTATCCTCTCCATTGTTGAATGATGGAATAACATCTGGTGAGTCCTGCGAGTGATCAACAATGGGTGCATCCATGGATGAAGACACACATGAAAAATCATGGATGGCAGGTTCACCAAAGAAGCTAGGAAAGAACAGAAGGGGCTCGGACGAAAGGGAGTCATCCTTTGACGAGTGTTGATGTACAAGCTCCCACTCATACTCTTCATGAATGACAACGCATGTTGGTTTTGCAACACCCACTCCATCAGTGGGTTGTTCCTCATTCACAACAAGTGAAGAGTATGGAATGGATGAACATAAGACAACATCATCTGGAGGAACACCTGAGTGTGAAGACGGAGGTCGAAGAAAAGAATGCATATGAGAACTCGAAGAACTCACAACCAAATCTATGCGAAAATTGAGTGGAGTGATGTTGGGAGGATGTGAAGGATGAACAAATGTGCGAACATGATCCTCAGCATCACCGAGCGATGGTGGAACTGTTGAATGACAGGGATGCAGACAGTCCGTTGAGACAGCGCCTGCTCCCACATGGGATTACACAGTTCCATCAACAAAGAAGGTTGAGAGAGGCTTGACATTAAGCTTCCTCTTTGGACGGGTAGATTTCTTAAGACAGTACTCGAACCAATCCCAAAGATAAGTGAACTTCATCTGGCTCTTTGAAGCTTGAAACTGTAAGTCACGAAAGCGCTGCCAAAAATCAATAACAAATTCATGTGGAGCCTTCCATTGCTGTAACAGTTTTCGGTAAAGATGGTCTAGATCAAAATGATAGAACGTGTCTTCAATAACATTATTGAGCCCTAAAACTACCTCTCTTCTACATACTTTCCTAGACCTTTTTTCCCTCACCAGTGCGTCATAAGCTATCAAAGATCATTACATATTGATTATAAGAGTGCATTTAAGTGGTTTTATAACTATATTTTTGTGTTTGCTATTGGATTATGAGTGAAGTGATTTGATTTTACTTTCATTTCTGCAATTAGATATTAGGTTCTTCATGTTATTCACGTTATCTCCAGAGCCATGGATTAACCTCGAAAAGCTACTTGGCGAGCTATCAGATTATAAGTGAAGTGACTTGATTTTACTTTCATTTGCAAGTAGGTAATTTAGATATCAAGTCTTCATGTTATTGACGTTATCTCCAGATCCATGGCTTAAACCCGAAAAGCTACTTGGCGAGCTATCAAATTATAAGTGAAGTCAATTGATCTTACTTTTATTAGTCTGCAATTTTTGGTTTTTTTGAGTGCAACAGTTTAATTTTCATTTCTGTATTTAGATGAGCAGCAGAGACAGTGATTTCATGATTAGTATTTCATCATTTATTCAATTTTAATAGATGCACATTTATATTCCTGTTCAAGTACTCATTTTATCACTAGTATGTTTTGAAATCCTTTGAAGTTTTAAGCTCTGGAAGTTATCATAAGGGACATAAAACCTTGTCTTAAATCTATATCCATACTTTCCTTCTAAAGTATTCTTAAAAATTAGGAATAGGATTTCCATTGGCATTAGGAGACAAACAAAGACAAAACCCCAAAACAGAATAAAATTGACAACAATAAAAAGTAAGAAAGAGGTTGTCTTGCACATATAGTGCGTCACACTTATCAGTTTACGACTCTTGGATTGATAACTAATGTAGCAATCTAGGACATACTAAATTGACTAAACATTTTGGCGTCGTTGCCGAGGAAGTGTAACTAGGTAGCCGATCTCTTACATGAAAAAAAAAAAAGAGGGAAAAATTGATAACTTCTTGAAGTATGCTCTCCTCTTGCACCTACTGTGATCTGGAGGATCAGGAAAGAGAGTTATTAGTTCAATAATTTCTTGAGTATGCTCTCTTCTTGCACTTAGTGTGATCTGGAAGATCAGAAAGAGAATTATTAGCCCGACTAAAAAATATATATAAAAAATGGCATGCATAGAGCAAGAGATTCTAGGGGAAGGTTCATAGCTAGGGCCAAAAGTTCGATTTTCACAACTCTAGCTACTTCAAGGCATAGACAAGATACACCTCCATCCTAAACTCATACTCCCAGCCTTAGGATTCCTGGAATTCAAGGGACAGTAGCTGAATTAGAAGATTCTCCCACACTATCTACTAAATCTGCTCTAGGAGAAGAACATTTCTTCACTTCTACAAGGGAACATATTGTAATCAAAGAATTAGAATCACCTGAAGAAAAAGGAAAGTGAGAAACACTCTCTCGTCAGCCATTAATAGAAGAACCAGAAGACACCGAGGAAAATATCATGCCAGAAGAAGTAGTAGATGGGTTTGGAGGAGGGGGTAGAGGTAGAGGAAGAGGAAATAATGGAGGTAACAATGGAGGAGGTAGAGGTAATATTGCGGGAAATAGGGAAGGAGATGACTCATTTGGATTCCCTATAGCCGATAAGGAAACCCACACCACCATGAAAAATATTTCACCATCTGTCCTCCTAAATGTTTATGGATTGCGAAGTGAGGATCCTGAAACATTTCTATTTGAGTTTGAAGTCTTGTGCCGAACCTATGACCATATGGAAGACTCTCAAAAACTCAAACTGTTTCCTTCAACATTGAAAGGAGATGCTTTGAAATGGTTCATGGGATTAGTCACTCAATCTATTAGGACTTGGAATGATATGAAACAAACATTTTTGGATAGATACCTGGATTATTGTATGCCCACTAATCATAAGGATGAGGTATTCAAAATGATGCAAAAAGAAGATGAGAACTTGGAGGATTTACTTGAAATATTTCAATACAACTTAAAGAGAGCGAAAATGAGTAATTTAGATGAGGAAACCTTGAAATCCCTTCTATTGAAAGCCATTAGAGATGAATGGATAGATATTTTAAACATGATGGGGAAGGGAGACATTTCTCAACTTCCACTTCGTGACATAGCAAAACTATGTGTCCATCTCTCAAGGGGAAAATCTAAAACTGGAAAAGGGCCTAGAGATCCTTCTCTTATTAGAGCAAACAAATCTGCAACTGGATCAGTAAGTAGGGCAGAGATTGGAAATATGCTTGATGAGTTCAAAACTGATATTCTAGGGAGCCTTAGTGAACAACTAGACACCCTTAAAATTCAAAACAAACAGAAAGCAGAAGCTGATGCCTTGGCCATATTTTGCCCAAAATGTAGAAAGAAACATGCTCTAAGGGAATGCCCCTTGGATGCAAAAGTTGTAGAAACATGTATGATTTGCTCAGAAAGCCATGAGACCAAGGATTGTCCTTCAATTCCTGGGCTCAAAGCTGTCTTTCAGGAAGATCCAAATTTAGTAGAATCCCTTTGTTTTGTTTCAAGAAGACCTTGGCAGGGGCAACAAAATCAAGGATTTAACAATCCTATGAATTTTCAGCTCCCGCCAAATTGGAATTCTTGGCAACAACCTTGGCCCCAACCTCAAAATCCATACCAATCATGGGCACAAGGGGTGCAAAATCCTTATGGGATATTTGCTCAATTTTATCAATACCCTCCATCTTTTCAAAATCAACAACAAAATCCGCAACTTCCAAATCAGAACCCGTAACTTTCATTGCCATTTCCACAACAACAACCTTCTCAACAAAATCCAAATTCTCAACTCTTGCTTCCATTTCAACAAAAGACAAATCAACTACCAGCCCAGCCATTACCAAATCCCAACAAAAAAATCCTCAGAATGCTTACATGGTAGAAGGATAACAATTTCCTACCTATATGATTGTTCCTCTTAATGATGTTCAACTCAGATCTGGTAGAGTTTTAGAAAAACCTTCTATAGATGTTCAAGAGCAAGATGCCTTTGAGGAGGATTCTCTTAGAGTCAATAAAGGTTCCAAGGAAGCATCTCCTCAAAACCCAATCATTCAAAAAGAAAAAGAAAAACCAACAACTCCTATAGGTGGGCAACCTGCATCTTCATCCACGCCTCCTTTCCCTGAAAGATTACAAATTGAAAAAGGGGTGGAAAAACAAATCTTGATGCTTGACTATGATTTTCTAGATGAATTAAATAATTTCCGTATCAAGATTCCCTTGCTACAAGCCATTGGAGAGATTCCTATTCTAGCAAAAACAATAAAGGAGTTGAGTGTCAAAAGACCAGGTAGGAAACCAAGAGATACAAAAAGAATCCACCTAATAGGAAAAATTGCAGATATCATGATGGGAAGGATTCCAGGCAAAAATATGTGGATCCAAGTAGTCCAATTGTCAAGACACACATAAATGGGATAGAAATTCCAAATACTTTGATTGACTTAGGGGCTACTATAAACATTATGAGTAGCCAGACTATGGAACAGCTTAAACTTCCTACTCTTCTTTTTACACCCACCTTACTGCAACTTGCAGATAGATCAATAATCAAACCAGATGGTGTATTAGAAGATATTTCAGTCTCCTTAGATTCTTGGGAGTATCCAGTAGACTTCATGATTTTGACTCCCAAGAGTAATCTAGGAGGGCACCCACTCATCTTAGGAAGACCTTGGCTAGCCACAACTGATGCTTTCATTAGTTGTAGATCTAGGGATATGTACATTTCTGATGGTAGTTCGACAAAGAAATTCAATTTGTATCCTCCAGCAAAAGTAATTACAGAAGTAGGAGACAATGAATGGGTCGATGATGAAGATATTATACAACTTGTCTTTACTATCTCTGAAATTAGTGAAGATAGTCAAATTTTGAAACATCTTCAGGATATAACCATACACAATTTCAGTTAGATTCTGATATTGAATATTTGTCATCAAGTCAAATGTCTCTTTACTCTATGGAAGAGTTTGGTAGTTCTACCATCGGAATTTTTCCAGGTAAAACATTGAATATCAACAAAAATTTGGAAAAGTCACAACAGGAAGAGCTAACCAGAATCTTGCAAAAACACTCTGCTGCATTTGCATGGGAGTATACTGATATGAAAGGTATTGACTCTAAGACTTGCATCCATCATATCTATATCGAGGAAAACAATAGACCAATCAGACAACCTCAGAGAAGGATGAATCCAAATGTTAGGGAGATTGTGAAAGAAGAGCTCCAAAAACTACTCAATGTAAACTTCATTTACCCAATTTCAGATAGCCGATGGGTTTCTCCTTTGGTTATAGTACCCAAAAAGAATGGTAAATGGAGAATGTCCATTGATTACAGGGAATTGAATAAAGCAACTTTGAAGGGTCACTTTCCTTTGCCCTTTATCGATCAAGTATTAGATACATTAGCAGGGAAAAAGTACTTTTCATTTCTGGATGGTTTCAGTGGTTATAATCAAATTCAGGTAGCATCTGAGGATCAGGATAAGACCACATTTACTTGTCCATGGAGAACTTTTTCTTTTCGAGTGCTTCCTTTTGGATTATGTAATGCACCCGCAACATTCCAAAGAGTAGTACTAGAATTTTTCTGATCTAATCCATGATTGTGTAGAGGTATATATGGATGATTTTACAGTTTATGGTAATTCATTTGAAGAGGCATTAGAAAATTTGGAAAAAGTCATTATAAGATGTAAAGAAACAAACCTTTCATTAAGCCATGAGAAATTCTTTATGATGTTTACTGAAGGTATTGTTTTAGGACCTCATATTTCAGAGGATAGGATTAAAGTTGATAAATCAAAAGTTGAAGTCATCTCCAAATTACCTATTCCAAATTGTCAAAAGGATGTTAGAAGTTTTCTGGGATTTACTGGATATTACAGAAGATTTATAGAAAACTTCACCAAAATAGCATCTCCACTCTTTAAACTACTTACAAAAGACTGTGAATTCAAATGGGGTCCTAATTGTCAATCAACATTTGAAACTTTGAAAACAAGAATATTTGAAGCGTCTATTTTGAGAGGACAAAATTGGAAACTTCCTTTCCATATTTCTACAGATGCTTCAGATACAGCTCTAGGGGCTGTGTTGGGACAAAAAGATTTAGTTCCTTATGCTATTTACTATACCAGTAAAAATTTAAATCCCACCGAGTTGAATTATACTGTGACTGAAAAAGAGTTCTTAGCTGTTGTTCATGCAATCAATAAATTCAGACATTATATAGCAGGCTATGAAACTTTTATTCATACTGATAATTCTGCAATTAGATATTTAATGAGCAAACCCATTACTAATGGCAGAGTTACAAGGTGGCTCCTACTTTTACAGGAATTCAATATTATTGTGGTAGATAGACCAGGGAAACAAAACACAGTAGCTGATTTCTTGTTTAGGATTCAGAATACTAAAGAAGATTCTCATGTAGAGGACAAGTTTCCTGCTGAATATTTATTTGCAGTAACTACTAAGACTCCTTGGTATGCAGATATAGCTAACTATTTGGTTACAGGGAAACTACCTCCACATTTATTTCCTAGTGAAAGAAGAAATATTATTCAGGAGAGTTCAAAATATTCATGGATTTCTAACGAATTGTTTAAGACAGGGCCAGATCTTGTGATCAGAAGATGTGTTAAAGAAGATGAAATCTCTAATATTCTCAAAGCATGTCATGATGAACCATGCGGCAGACACTTTGCTAACAAAAGGACAGCCTATAAAATCCTTTCTTTAGGATATTATTGGTTGTCCCTCTTCAAAGATGCAAAACAATATGTCAAAAGATGTGACAACTGCCAAATAGTAGGGAGGTCTACCCTCTCAAATGAGATGCCATTACAACCACAAGTACTCATCGAACCCTTTGAAAAATGGGCTTTAGACTTTATTGGACCTATTAATCCACCATCTAAACAGAGAAAGTATATATTGGTATGTACTGATTATGTCATTAAATGGGTAGAAGCCAAAGCATTATTTTCTGCTACTGAGCACTCAATTTTTAGTTTTCTTTATGAGGATATTTTTACTCGCTTTGGTGTTCCAAGAGAAATTGTGACAGATCAGAGAGGTCAATTCACATCCAAATTGGTGGAGAAACTGATGGAAGAGTACAAGGTCAAGCACAGAAAATCTACTCCTTGCCATCTGCAAGCAAATGGTCAAGTGGAGTCCACAAACAAATTTATTGAAGGCATCATTACCAAGACTGTTCATCTACACAGAAGAGATTAGGTAGAAAGGCTTCCTGAAGCCTTATGGGCCTACAGAACTACATGGAGGAACACAACAGGACATTCTCCCTATGAACTTGTTTATGGGAAAGAAGTTCTGCTCCCCATTGAGTTCCAAGTTAGAACCTTCAAGATGGCAGTTTAATTGGGAATGGATCTATCAAAAGCTCAAATCATAGAATGGAGCAGTTGAATGAACTAGATGAGATCAGGCAAGAAGCAATCCTAAGAACTGATCTAGTTCAATATCAAATAGCTAAGTGGCATGCCAAATACATCAAGGAGAAAAAGTTTTAAGAAGGAGATTGGGCATTGCTATTTCATTTCAAGTTCAAAGATTTCAAAGGTAAATTTCAGACTCATTAGCTTGGGCCATACGAGATTGACAAAGTCTTTAGTAATGGAGCAGTAAGAATCAAAACCATTGATGAGTATCAAACTCCTCTCATTGTGAATGGTCACAAATTGAAGATCTATCATAAGCCACTCTCAAAGGAGGAATTTGTCAAAATCTTTCAAGATAACTCTGCAATAAAGCTAGTGAAAAAGAATCCTTCTTCTCCACCAGCCTAGTCCTTGTTCTTTTCATTGTTTGTTAAAAAAATAAAAATTAAAAATTAAAAAAAAATTGTATAAGCCTGAAAACCAATCACTTATTGGCAGTCTTATACAGCAAATACAGGGCGAAAATCAGAAACTTTTGACGCCCTATATTTTCCAAAAAGAAAATTCCTCTCATTTCGTTCATAGTTGTTCCAATTCATATCATTTCATGTCATTTTACTTCACTTCATTCCATTTCATCATCACATTTCACCAATAAAAGTCCTCTCATGTCCAGTTTTCATATATCATTCATTCAATCATCATTCATTTCCATCCATCTCCATTCAGTCATATGTTCATTGTGTCAGTTTCCGCAGTTGAATTCTGATTCCGCAGCTGAATACTGATTCCGCAGCTGATTGTTGATTCCGTAGCTAATACTCTATTACTCAGCACTGACAGTCAGATGTTAGCCAAATAATGATAAAAATCAAATGTAGGAATGGAAGAGGAAGATATTTTGAAGATGTTAGCACCTAAAGCACCAACAAGAAGCAGCCAATCAAAGGTCAGTGGACGGAAGTGGTAAGATTCTAAGGTATGAGCAAAATTTATTTCAAATAGCATTTTAAAGCACATAATCTATATAGTTGTGAAACCACCGGCTCCATTATGTGTAATGATTCACATTGATAGCTTTCATAACTCCTCCATGACCTTTGCATAATTCCACCATGAACTTCGCATCAATTTCTAACGGCCTCATGATCCGCCTCCGAATCTAACTCGTACTTAATTGTACGTCTGCATTCCACCTATTGAACCGGGTAATTATGAAGACGTAATCTATTTGACCACGACTCTTCTCTGTCACACAAATCCGCAGTCGTTTTATGAACGTGCTAACATCCACTCTATAGCCTTTTAATTTGAAGCTCTGCCAGACTCACTCTATGTCCATATTCTCCCATTGAAGTTGCGTTTGTTAGTGCTGGCCTATGTATACAAGCCTCTGCTCCATGAACTCATTTTCACTGCATGTTCTATGTCCTTTTGTTTTACAACTATTATTGGTTTTCTCCACAATCCTTCTCCATCTTCTGCTCACACAACCATTCCACCTCTGTCAATCCAACACCTATAGTCCATCGCCCATAGAGGTATTTTTAAGGCAGGAGGAAGGAATGGGCCTTTTGGTAAGAACAGAACCAGACGGGCCTAAATTAATGGAGTGTTATCCACAGTTAAAAATCATATTAAGGAAGGCACGGTGGCTGCAAATTATCCAGAAATTCGGAGGTCACAATAAAGAAGTCACGAAGACTTTTGCAAGGTATTTTAATGGTGTGGAAGTTGAGGTTGGATATCTCAAATTTTCAGTCACAGAGGCATCCATTGCAGCAGTAACAGAGCTCCCACAGGAGGGGGAACGGTGGTTCAAAAACAAAGACTTTGATGAGAGGTCATGGAGAATTATTTTGCATAACCCAGGTATGGATATAACCATTTTCAAACGTGGAATCTCTGTCTCTGCTCTAGAGGAAAAGTGGACTAGTTTATTATTGATAATTCAGAAGTTTAGTACATGTGAAGGACGCTTTGGGCCCATGTACATGTACCACATCAGGTCACTAATGAATTTTCTGGAAAATCAAACCATCAATTTGCCTTATTTCCTGTTGAGTAGCCTGAAAAATATGTCCACAACTGTACAAAAGAATCTGGATGACGTAGAGCCTCACCTCTACCATCACAGCCTTGTTAAAATTCTGATTAAAAAGCAATTAAAGAAAATAAAGGACACTTGGGGACAGTTCTTGATTAGAAACTTCTTTCAGGACCCACATGAAACACCTGAAATTAGCTCAGCAATGAAAAGTAGGAGAAGGAAAACAAGTGTGAACATTCAGGATACTCCTACTAACATAGCTAAAGAAACTAGTAAGAAAGAGAAGCTGTCTGAAAATAGGAAAGAAAGAACTAAGGTTAGGAAGCAAGGAAAACTAAAGGGGAAAAGAAATATTGAAGCTGCCTATCAAACCCCAGAACCTTCCTCAGAAGAGGATCAAATACTTTCTGAAAGACTAATCTACCTTAAGGAACAATCAGCGATAGCAAAGGGAAAAGGGAAAGAAAAACAGAGTGTAGAGAAAGGAGACACCAGCTCACAGAATCTGAGGAGCTCCAAACTTAAAGGTAAACTGAAAAAAGTACAAACTAAAGGGGCCCACTTCATAGACTTAGGAGGGGAAACACCAGAACATTCTCCAACAATCCCTCCTGGCTATAGCCCACAACATTCTCCTTTTTCTCAACCAAATTTTGAGATCAGTCCTTCTCAACCAGATTTTGGGGTCGGTCCAAGAAAGGCTACACCTGAAATAGATCCAACCCAGCAAGAAATGTATGATTTTATTGAATCTTTGGCGAAGACTGCAACAGATCAAGGCACTTCATCTACTCATCCTAATACAGCGCAGGAAGTTTTAATCCAATCACTAAAACAAGAAGTTTTTGAACTGGAAGTCATGAATAGACACATCAAAAGAGAAAATGAAACATTGAAAAAACAAAGTAGGTTGGATAGAATTATCCATGACAACACCATGTTGCATCTTGGGCTGTGGCAGAAGAAAAATAGGAAATTGAAGAAAAAGAGCAGGAGGTTGAGCAAAGCGCTTATTAACCTCAAATACAGGTACCTAATGAGAAAGCCTAGGATGACAGTGGTACCAAGGAAGAAGAAAATAAGGCTGGATGTATTAGCATAGGTCTCAGAACAAATGAACTGAGGGGAGGATGGTCACAGTTTTGGTTGCATGAGGACATGCAACACCTTCACAGTGGGGGTATGTTGAGCCCTAAAACTACCTCTCTTCTACATACTTTCCCAAACCTTTTGCCCCTCACCAATGTCTCATAAGCTATCAAAGATCATTACATATTGATTATAAGAGTGCATTTAAGTGGTTTTATAACTATATTTTTGTGTTTGCTATTTGACTTAGATTTTGTTCATCAGCTGCGGAATGCAGCCACTTTCCGTAGCTGACTCGTGATTCCGCAGTTGTTTTTATTGATCTCTAGGTTACAGGTGTCGGCAAGTAAAACGAGGCACGTGGGCAGTTCAGGAATGATCTGGACATGGACCAGGTCCTATCTGTTCAGCCAAATTCATAAAGGAAAGCCTTGGTCAAACGACGGTCAAATAAGGAGTCCTACAACAAACAGGGCTCTGTTTTCAGCACGTGAAAGGTCTGAGACCGTTCCTAGATCCGTGGATCCCTTTTGACAACTGTATACCTTCTCCACGACGCAAATCCAACATCCACCTTTTGTAGATTGAATGATCATGACAACCAAGATGCTAAGCTCACGGTTTCTGTCTTTTTACATGTCCTAAGCTAAAGGTTTTTCATAGAAAAAACAGTTATGTAATTTCCTCTATAAATAACGTGTTTGCAAATGCATGTATCTAGTCATGATAGTCTTGTTGTTATTTTATATAT
The DNA here is from genome assembly GCA_031772625.1 of Pinus tabuliformis. Taxonomy (NCBI): domain Eukaryota; kingdom Viridiplantae; phylum Streptophyta; class Pinopsida; order Pinales; family Pinaceae; genus Pinus; species Pinus tabuliformis. Next base: position 983,521,652 of record CM062817.1, on the reverse strand, counting down.
TGTTGTTGTAGCACTAGCCTTGCTATTGTAATGAAAGGATACTTCCTCTGTTTTGCAATTTAAAGACTTTGTTTCTTATGACTGTGTGAGCGTAATTTCGGATTGACAACGTATTAACCAAGGCCGTGCAAAGGGCCCCTGCTGATTGAGGTTTTGTTTCTTTATTTCTGTAAAGTTTTCATGCATCGTTTTCTTATTTCCATTGTAAATATTTCATAACTCGTTCACCTATGCATATATTTCATAACTCATTTATGGTGTTAATGTTTCATTCTTGTACATGATTTTCCAGTACTGTATATTTTTGCTAACACTGATCAGTGTGTTTCAAGATAGGTTATGCTCGAGCGTTCTCATATAATTTTTGCATCAAATAGTGACATGAGATTGGCCTCTCTGCTGACTTTGTTTTTTTAGCTTTTCAATTTCAGTTATCTTTTGATTTCAGTCTTATTTATTTGTTGTTGTTAGTTAGTTTAAATATCATATTCTTCATGTCATTTGATGTTATCTCCAAAGCCATGGCTTAACCCCAAAAATCTACTTGGCGAGCTATCAGATTATGAGTGAAGCGATTTGATTTTACTTTCATTTCTACAATTAGATATTAGGTTCTTCATGTTATTGACATTATCTCCAGAGCCATGGCTTAACCCCGAAAAGCTACTTGGCGAGCTATCAGATTATAAGTGAAGTGACTTGATTTTACTTTCATTTGCAAGTAGGTAATTTAGATATCAATTCTTCATGTTATTGACGTTATCTCCAGAGCCATGGCTTAACCCCGAAAAGCTACTTGGCGAACTATTGGATTATAAGTGAAGTCAATTGATCTTACTTTTATTAGTCTGCAATTTTGGTTTGTTTGAGTGCACCAATTTAATTTTCATTTATGTATTTAGATGAGCAACAGAGACAGTGATTTCATGATCAATATTTCATCATTTATTCGATTTTCATAGCTGCACATTTACGTTCTTGTTCAAGTACTCATTTTATCACTAGTATGTTTTGAAATCCTTTGCAGTGTTAAGCTCTGGAAGTTCTCATAAGGGACATAAAACCTTGTCTTACATCTATATCCATACTTGCCTTCTAAAGTATTCTTAAAACTTAGGAATAGGATTTCCATTGGCATTAGGAGACAAACAAAGACAAAACCCCAAAACAAAATAAAATTGAAAACAATAAAAAGTAAGAAAGAGGTTGTCTTGCACATATAGTGTGTCACACTTCATCAGTTTATGACTCCCGGATTGATAATTAATGTAGCAATTTAGGACATACTAAATTGACTAAAAAAGCATCACAAAAGTGCTCACATGAGCGCACGGTCTCAGCCGGTAGGCTGAGCACCCAACGAAATGGAGATTCACGAAGTGTGTATGCAAGCAACAAACTAGCATGTTCGTCAGTAAACTCATCTTCCTCATAAATCATGGAAAGAAAGTTATGTAAGTGCTCAGGCCAGGGCACTTCGCCTTCACCATCATACGTGTGAGTGGACAAGAGATTAAAAAGCTTCCCCGAGATGGAGACATCTTCATGATTCAAAAAACACCTCGGGGGAAGAAGAATGCAAGACTCCATGGATGATATGCAAAGATTCAAAACTGGATGAAAGGACACTGCTTGTCATCAGGCCCTCCTTCTAGCACCAGAAATGTTGACGGTGTTGGACCCAACAACATGTCAAGGGGATCTGCCCGGTAAGAAGTCCCAATTAGACCTCATACCATTTGGTGTAGGAGTCCCAGCAGTGGGTCGTAAGGTAATGCCTTGACCGCGATGTCGCACAAAGGCAAGTAAGATAACTCTGTCAGTAGAAAGGGTGTCACTGATGCAGAGAGTCAAGGAATGTGTACGAGAGGTTCCAACACTTCGAAGGGAGAGGAAGGTGAAGGTGAGTTCCAGGTTGAAAGGGATCAGTCCCAACTCGGCTAGGAACACACCACATAAAGGAAATGCACAGCTTCCGATGGAGCAATCCACTTGGATGAGGCAGTTACAACATACAAGGTAAGATAACATAAACAACACTCACGGATCAGTGTGAGACGAGTGTGACGGTTGATATAGCAAGGTTCATGAGAAAGGTTTGTCTGATGTCCGACAAAGCAGTCAACATGGATGGTGACAACATTAACAACATATGAAACACATTAACAACAAGATTCATATAATTTCATGTGAATCAGTTCATACACAAGTACGTAAGTTAAAAAACATATATCATTAAGGCAATCGGAACAGTCTAACTACAATAACAACATATGGATGAAAATGTGTTGGCTCTTATTATTAAAGAAGTGTAAGTCACAATCATACAATACACCATGTAAACCTGCTAGCCCCAACTACCCTCATGACTCTCCACCTACTCTATGATTGTTACATCCAATTATTGACACTCGACTTACACTTGACATGACTCAACATTACAATGCACATGTACTCATGTGAGACAACATGGCTTGAGCAAGCCTTGCAAGACATCACTGGCACTCAATCTGTTGTGGTGAGACCAACTCTTTGACATGCTTGTGATGGTGAAGTTGGTGAGTTGATGCCAAGCTTGGTCATCCGTGATGGTGAGCATGTACTCATGTTGACATCTGTTGAAGCAAACTCTTACCTCCATTGCAACCAATGCATTGGTTCGACCCCTTCATCCAACTCGTCTTCTAACATGCACATGGTCTTCTTGGGTATGGTTGAACCGACAACATATTGATGCATAGTGTCCGTGCTTATCTTCAAGTGTGTGATGGTGGTCATGCGCATCAACTTGCCAAAGTGCATGTTCAGCCTTTCTTGTCTTCGCCTTGGTGAGTGTGTTGAATGTGATGGATTACATGCGTGCGCTCAATGACATGCATGTTGTTGGATCCTTTGCATGCGATCAAAAACACTGCTCACCATGTTTTCTCTATGTCAGCTGCTGGGATAGATCCTTAACTTGTACTGGCGCAGTTTCACCTGTGAGTGCATGCTGCGCCCATTGTTGTTCTTGTTCCTGCTGCAACTTATTGGACTGTCTATGCAGCTTCATGTTCTTCCTAAGTTGTTGCTTCATCACATGCAACTCCTTCTTTGTTCCATCTTCTTCCTTTGCACGATCTTCATGTCGCGCTGTCACTTCATAGCCTGAGTCTCCAAAGTTTCTTTCATTATCAGTGGATCTACTTGATCTTGCAACTTTGCTCTGCCTCTATGTTGTTAACAACCTTCCTCTTGCATTCACTGCATTCGATATGTTGTCTTCAGTTGTTGTTCATGATGCTGCTCGTTGTGATGCTGCTACTTGATGTCTTCATGAGTAAGCAAGCTCATAAACACTTGATCGACTAAATCCCCAAGCGTGCTCTTAATGGTGTCTTCATCTTTGCTCTCATGGAAGCCATTGTACCTATACTACTGAGAGGCAGATGAACACCTACAATTCCTGGAGACATGGAAACACTCATAGCAAGCAATCTGTCAGTCGAAAACCAGAATGAACATGAGAACTGACTTGCAACATACCTGGGTGAATGATCATGAAGGTTGCGCAATTTCAGTCGGGAGGTCGAGAGACCGACTACCAAGACTACACAAGGCACAGTCTGGGCTGCTGAGAGACTAACTGACTGTTGGAACTGCGCAATGCACAGTCCAGTCTGGCCGTTGACCTCTAGGATTTCTCATTGCGTAATTCCAGCTGAGAAGGACTGCTGGCCCAGGGACAGATTTGCACAATTTCTTGAGCCAAGCAACCATTGTCCTCCAGAATTGTGCAAAATAGCCCTAGAGGCTAGTGTTGGGCAAAAATGCACAAATCTGGAGAGGAAAGTGAGCCTTCCTTCCCCAGATTACGCAATACAGCCTTGGTGAAGGTAGAGTTCGAGCCAAGGTTGGGCTGACTAGCTGTTGGGACTAAAAAATGTCATATTTTCATCCACCTTTTTCTTCACTATTCCTTACATTTCATCATCCCGTTAACCTTTTATCATATCAATTTCATAAATACATTTGGGTTTCACCTTCTTATTTTCCATTTTAGTCATTTTTGTATTACAAGTGAATTTATGATTAAATATTAGAAATAATACATATTTTTATATATATCTCAAGAATATGTGAGTTTTGTGATGTGTAGGAAATATGCGAAGAATTAATATCTCCTCCACCATATTAAGGAGATAATTATGCAAGCATATTCCTAAGGAGAAAATCATGGAGGATTTGGTTGGCATATCTTATCCAATTCCTAAGGAGAAGATCATGGAGGATTTGGTTGGCATATCTTATCCAAGATATGTGAGAGATTTATGGAGGATTCAAAGGGATCATATTTTGTAATAATGGGAAAGTAGTTAAAAATGCTTGAGAGATTTGTGGGATCATATTTTGTAATAATGGGAAAGTAGTTAAAAATGGTTGCGAGATTTATGGAACTAAAGAGAGATTAGTGGATGATCATTATGAGTTTGTTACTCATCCCATTGTGTAAATAGGAGTAAAATCTCCTCCATTTGTAATCTAGAAGTTTTTGTAATCTTAGAATTTTGGAGTATGTAATCTTAGAAGCTTAGAGTTGTAATCTTAGAGTTGGTTTGTAATGGAGATTTTGAAATAAAGGATCATACTTCAATTTTGTTTCTACATCTGAGTCTCCATTGAAGTGGTGTGCTTGTGGAGTTATGGAGGGCCCCCATGGCCTCAATTGCATGCTTATTTTCTTATTTTAGGTATAATTTATTTTATGTTTTTGTTTGATTTCAACTTTCAAGTTTTGTTAAATGTTCTAATATTGGAAGAATCTTATTTGAAAGTGTTCTTGTAAGAGAACCGTAAGATCTCATACAATTATTAGATCTAGGTTTATTTCATTTCGGCTTTTAATTTCTTATTAGATGTTCTAATGTTGGAAGAGATCTTGTAGAATATGTTCTTGTAAGAGAATCATAGATCTCAAACAATTGTTAGATCTAAGTTTGATTAATTATTGAAAGAGATCTTAATGAATATGTTCTTGTAAGGGGACTTTAAGATCTTGGACAAATTAGGAATATTTCTAGATCTATATATTTTAGATAAGCACTTCTAAGTTTACCTTCCCGGGTTGACATTAAATTAAACTCTAATTTGCATCTGCATTTTAGACCACACACTCGCCGACAGGCAACTGAAAGCAACTAAGACAGTTAATGCATAGCGACACTAAGTGATAGAAGAAGTGATTGATAGTGCATGCAAAACATGAATGAAATATTCAGCAAACAGATCAATCATGCATGTGGGTGAGACAGTTCGCTGGTTGGGCGAATGTTCGTGCAAAACAGTGTCATGCATGCGACAACAAAGAGATAGCAACGAAAATTGAAACAGAGCTAGGACAAGCTAAAATACATGTAAACAATAGCAGCATTCAAAGACATCAAGCAAACATCACTCGCACAAGCGAATACACAAAAAGTGACAGAAATGTAGCACAAGGCATGGGAAGCGAGCTTACCCCAAAACAACTGAGTTGAATGTGCCGACTTCTCCTAGATGTGATGTGGGATGTCAGAGCTACAAGGATGATGTGAGGAATGAGCTCTACAGCATCCGGTTGATGAGTTTTGATAACATCGAGGTTGTGACGCGCATACCACAAATTTAGGGGAAGTGACACTTTGAGGGAGGTTTCTGAATTGTTCCTTGCATGTAACCTCCAACAGCAAAACATCGATCCTTGAAACAAGGGATGCCTTTGCATGTTGCCTTGGGAGAAACAACCCATGCATGCAAGTCTGTTTTGCTTAGTCCCGGAGGGAACCGATCAACTCAACTGCACATGCAAGAGTCTGCTCGACTGCTGGAGAAAAATGTGCATTTCTGACTGTATGCTGCGCTGACTGCCCAAGGGGATTGCGCAATTTTTGGGCTAAGCAGCTCACTGTTGCCTAGATTTGCACAATCTTGGTTGAACAGCCTGCTACTGGGAAAATTTGCGCAAATCCTGTTGGGAGGGTTGGCTGGCAGGATTGCGCAATCCTGGAGCCCAACAGGCTATCAGAGAGGATTACACAATTTCTGGAGGGAAGGATGGTTTCCCTCCAGAAATGCGCAATTTTCAAGGGGAAGTTGCTCAGCGTGCAGTTGGACCAAGTCTGGGTGAGCAGCATGTGAAGGGAAAATATAAAACTATGATTGACACGCTGCTTTTGAGCAAGAAAGACACTGAAGCTTGTGGACTTGACGAAGCAAGGCAAGCTATTGTGAAGGTTGGTAGGGAGGCTCCAAAACAGGTTAAGACAAAATTTTGGAGGGTGGTTGTAGCCGCTACAACAGCTTTGTATTCCCCAACCCTAGGAAACGTCGGAACTCTAAAAAACCAGTTTTTAAAGCTCTTGAAACTTTCCCAAGCTCCCATTGAAGCTCCCGCTGAAAAGGTAACATTCCCATACAGTTCCAAAGCTCCCGGGAGCGCGAGAACCATTGGAACGGGTTTCCCACCTCTCGGGAACGGTTCCTGTGTAACAGAGGATTATAGTTAAGCTATGTGGATCGATTATAGTCAAGATACGATATGGTAACCATTTGATGAAAGAGAACCTACAACTGAAGACATTTCTATATGGGGACTAGGCCTCTTGAGGTTTATGATCTAGCCTTCAACCCTACCTCCTAGTTGACGAGATTGAAAATTCACACCTTTTCTCTAACCTCGTAAATTCAAGAGCAAGATCAATCTATTAGGGAAATCTGGTAAAAAATGGGCATCGATCACTTCAACCCCATAAAAATGGGCATCGTTTGATGGGGCAGAACACCTGATAACACCTTAAACCATTAGAGAACATGGTCACTTCGGTAACTATTCTTTTTATTTAGGAGATCATACTTCATTTCTATAACACCGGGAAAAACCTACACCTGATAATACTTTGATTCATCATTGGGATAGGCTAGACAATCTATCGGTAGTTCCACCACTTCAAATAGCACCGATAGGAATACAAGTCATCAATCTATTATTAGTCATCAATCTGGCTACTAGAGCTTGAAACAAGGGCTACTAGAGAAAGAATCATGGCCAGTATATCACACCACTTGAAAAAGGAGTCAAGTTATAAGTAATCAATCTTGAAAGATAAGAGAATGTGAGGTGAACCATCATCCAACCCACTTGTAAGTTCAGTAGTGGAGGTGAGATAATATTACATTATCTAATTCATACGGTTCTGCGGCTCTTCAGGCGGCTCTAATTCATACGGTTCTGCGGCTCTAGGCTATAACTCCTCGCGTAAATAAGTTTTGCGGCTCCTCGCGATCTGCGGCTTGGAGTGAGGAATAATTAAATGCGAGTTCTCCAGGAACATTTTCGCGAAGGCATCCTGTGGCTAGGCATCGTGGCCCACTAGAACTCCACAGCTGACTGAAGAGCAACCCTGCAGCGACGAAATAGGTTTCGCACAACACGAGCAACTGCTATCTTCACAAACAACATCGCAAGTATCTGGAATAATTCGTGTTCCTTCCCAGTAAAGCTTCGTGCACGATAGATGGTCAAATTAACATAGCTCATTTCGATAGCGTAATGGCAGCTTATTAAATTTTCTGTAGCCGCAAATTCCATAGACTATATTCTGCGGGACTTCGGATTCGCCGTGAGTTATTTGAAGTTTAATACGGTTAGATTCTACATGCAAATGAACGGCACTACGTGATGCTTGGCAGGTCCAGCGGTATTTTTGAAGGTAATTCTATTTCCCTTCACGGCTAGGTTTTAGATCTAATTTTTTGCGGCTAGATCTAGATCTAGGCAGTTAAGTTCTAGATCTAATCTTCTGCGGCCAGATCTAGATCTAATCTTATCTTCTGCCTTATTTTGTGCGGCTGGGTTCTACGCGCAAGTAAAATATGGCTCCCAGCTTCGCAAAAATAACTGGTGGTTCATCTGCCTCTGGAGGGCAATCTCCTACCCATATCGTCAGTGAAGCCCCAGCTCCCACTATCCAAGTGGTCCAGGCCTCACTGGATGAAGCTTTGAAGTTTTCCGAAAGTGCCCTAATCTGCCGGTTCAATGGTTTTTGGCCGCGGCTGACAGCACTCCACAATTGGATCTCGGAGGTATGGAAGCCTGTCATTTCTGATGAAATTAATATCTACCCTTGTGCTAGGGGTTTTTTTATAGTAGATTTTGAAAATCCTGAAAGCAGACAATGTATTCTAGATTCCGGCCCTTGGTTTTGGGAAAAATCAGGCCTATTCATGAAGCCATGGAACCCATCATTCGATCCCTCTACAACAGTGATAACCTCAACACCAGTTTGGGTGAGATTGCCAAGCCTACCCTTGCATCTCTGGAATCTCTCCTCGCTAAAAGCCATCGGAAATGCAATTGGGAAATTTTACTGCAGGTGCCCAGAAACAGAGGAATATGCTAGAACCACCTATGCACGCATCTGTGTGGAAATGGACTTCAGCGCCGGATTCCCAGCTGAAATAAACCTAACAAGTAAAGACTATGTGTGGAACCAGAAACTTGATTATGAAAGTGTCCTCTTCAGATGTCGATCCTGCTTTGAGATAGGGCATCTAGCCAAAAATTGCCCAAAAGCCTCTGAGAAAAATTTTGCTAAAAAAAACCACCACAGATCTACATGGTGGGAAGGAGCACAAAAAGAACACTACACTGTCATCAAAGAAGAATATTCTAGAGAAAACTCTGAATCACAAGAAATCAGGGAAGAAAGAAACAGCTCTCAAGACAAGCAAGGAGAAAGCCCGCCCCAACAAATCAACAGTTATGAGGATTCGAATACCGCACAAAATAAATCTTCATTTAACAGCAAAGCAGATCTCCTAGACCAAACTTCTTCTCCGACTATATTCAAAAGAACGAACACAATAGATCGTGAAGCTAAGACACCAATGTCTCAAGAACCAGAAGAGACGAAGGAGATGCAAGCTAAAGGAAGTTGGAAGACCGTAGAGAAAAAAAAGAAAGCTACAACACCAATCTCGCCAAGAAAGACGAGGAGCCAGATAATTAAAAATTAAGAAGATTGTAGGTCCGATAGACCAATTTGGTCTCAGTGGACGTTAACCACCACCATCATCATCATCATCATAAATTAGGTAAATAGTTTATTATTTAGATTAGGTTAATGTAAATTATTATTATTGAAATAATGGTTTAAGAATTTTAATTTAATTTTTAATAATTATTATTAAATAGTAATGATTTAATTTTTTTAAATTTTTTTAATTATTTTTAATCATAACTACAAATTAAATGTTGAAATCTCAAAAAAAGTTTATGATTTTTTTTAATTAAATTGAGTAATGAAAAAACATCATATGAATAAGTAAAATATGAAATGAATTATGATTTTTGGACATATGATATTGATAAACTATAATATTGTAATAAACTCTAGAAATTTCCATACTTAAATGAGATAGATTTTATTATATATTTTCTTAAATATTTATATGTTTCACTCATATATTAATTCCTTTTGTAATTAATAATAATGATTTAAAATAAAGTCATAATTTAATTAAATTTTATGGTTTTTTTAAACTTTTACAATATGAAATGTATGATAAAATAAGTGTTTTGAATTACAATTTTATTACATATATTGCAATTAGCTATGAATGAAAGCGTGATGGAGTCTCCAACTTAGTAAGGAGGAAATGTTGTAATGTCCCCTTATGTTATGTAAATATTTCGACTAGGTCAAATAACAAAAAAATAATAATAAAAGAAAATTAAATTAAATTTTTAAAAAATTACATTTTTGGGCGGCTTAGGTTTTGACAATTTGTGGTATTTCGTGATATTTATTAACCTATTTAAAAGTTGGAGGAAATCCATTATAAAATACAAGAACACCAACTTAGATCCATCTTAACCCTTCCAAATGCTTGATAAATCCATATTTAAGATATAATCTAGTTTAATTGTATTTGTAATTTACATATTACACTAGTATACAAAATTGTAATAGAGACCAGATATCGACTTTAATTTTGTCCATAATTACAAGAAAAAATGCACTTAAAGTTTTGACAATCTATGGGTTTTATTAGCATATTTAAAATTGGAAAAAATCCAGTATAAAATACAAAAACACCCACTTAAATCCATATTAACCTTTCCAGATGCGTAATTACAAATACAATTAAATTAATTTATATTTTAAATATGGATTTATTAAGCATCTGGAAAGGTCAAATACAATTAAATTAATTTATATTTTAAATATGGATTTATTAACCATCTGGAAAGGTCAAATACAATTAAATTAATTTATATTTTAAATTGGATTTATTAAGCATCTGGAAAGGTTAAATCATCTGGAAAGGTTAATATGGATTTAAGTGGGTGTTTTTGTATTTTATACTGGATTTTTTCCAATTTTAAAAATGCTAATAAAACCCACAGATTGTCAAAACTTTAAGTGCATTTTTTCTTGTAATTATGGACAAAATTAAAGTCGATATCTGGTCTCTATTACAATTTTGTATACTAGTTACGCCGTAAGGCGTTCTTTCTAAGAAAGACATCCCTAGAATGTGACGTGTGCGATCTTGAACCATTGATTATGTGTGTTAGATGATTGGAGTGTTTTCTGTGGTTGGTTTAATCTGTTTTTTCATAGAAAAATGGTTTTTTTCCATGGTAATGGGCCATGAAAGGCCAGGCCTCGCTGGCGATGAGACTCTTCGCAGAGACTGCCTGCTGGCGATGAGACTCTTATGCTAGCCATGACACTCTTCGCAGAGACTCTTCATGTCTTTCTTCCCTGCAGAGACTCTTCATGTCTTTCTTCTCCGTGTGAGACCTTGCACTTGCCCTCGCTCGTTTAAATATTCATGAAAATGCACACATTTAGAAGAGCCACCGTCTAACTGTGAAGGGAGAAAGACGTAGTTGAATCTCGATGTGAAAAATTTGACCGTCTAACTGTGAAGGGAGAAAGACGTAGTTGAATCTCGATGTGAAAAATTTGAAGATGGCACCTCAGTTGCAGCAAATTCCTGTTACCTCGAATGATCCGTCACCGGCTGGCAGTCAATCATGTACGCAAAATCAAATCCGTGGAGTGGCATATGGCAATTATTCCGGTCATCGCTGCCGCGGCTGCTGTACTGTAGCAGAGACGAAAAAGTTTCAGAACAGAGATATGGGGTTATTCGCCATTTACAGTTCTGCCCCTAATTCAGGCCACGTTAATGTGCCGCGTTACCTGCAGAGGAACCTTTTCTCTAATATTTTGAAACAGGTAAGAGGGGGAAAATAAGCTGTTACTGATTTGGGGATTTTCATTTATGAATTTTTTCAGAGGATGCTAATTACATAATTTCATTAATGGTTCTGCCATGGTTTTGTGGTCTCCTGTGGAAGCCGGGGTTTTGGTCGAATCCGGAGAAAGCAATCGTGGAGGCCTTTCGAGAGACGAAGGCCGGGATTTTGAAGGACAAGAAGGTGGTTTGGGGAAATGGAAATTGCAGAGCAGTGACGGTAATGGTGATTGATGGGCGTCAACTTCTGGTAGCGAGGGGTCTGGAAATGGGTGATATTGTGGGTAACCTGGAACAGACTACTTAGGCCGAGAGTGATGTCAGGCTGCTAGTGCTGTATAATCTGATTTGACGTTTCTATTGTTAGTACTGAACTTGCTGTTGCTGGTACAGTTATTGCCGCTGTTGCTGTTGTTGGTGCCCTATGATATCTGAGCCACTTTCTTGGCCTTGAGGGTGGTCACCAACAATGGCTTTTTTTCAGCTTCTCATGGGTTAGATAACTAGAAGTTAAATGTTGCATTATTGTGGAAGAAGCCATAAGGACTCCCTTAGAGGGGATGAGGGATGCCATGGAAGAAATGAATCAAACTCTGCATAATTAATTGCGACAATGGACAGAAGGGATGGGGAGACAGGAATAGTAATGAGGATTAATATCAGAAGAGAGACAAATTGACGTGGTAATAAAACTCCTTTTGCAGGGAACATTAATAGGAGGATGGGCCTTTCATGGGAATGATGGAAATCAAGGTAATGAAGATATAAATCGTGTTGATCAGTGGATTCTTAACAGAATTTTGATGCCCAAGTTTTATGGGGTAGATGAAGAGACTAAACCAAGGGATTGAATCAGTACATTGCCATGTTTTCTTCAATTAAATCCCGTCGAGGACTGTTGGAAATATCCGATATTTCACCCAAACGCCTATCTGATATCTGATATTGCATCAATATCACAGTATCTTTTTTCCACTCAACATAAATGACATTGAGTACACAACAATGTCCTTTGAGGAGTGATTTGGGCTAAGAGGGCCCAATTTTGTAATCCTGGGGGCATGGGAACTCTGTGTTGTGGCTTTCCTGGCATAGGAGGCCGATGAGTCTTGAGGAAGAAAGAAAACTAGCGATGTGCACTTTGTGCATGACGTTTGTGTGGGGAATGGTAGCTTCCCCTCTACGATGGGAGTGAGAACTAGTAAATCAGGGTGGCCTTGTGGTCACGTGTACGAGGTAGCACGACCTCACAGATCTGCCACTATTTGAGTTTGTAATTGTTGTAGCTCTGCTTGACTCTATTTGTATATATAGGCTGGAAAATAAGGTAAATGGTCTCTGTTACAATATTAAAAGATAACCCACTTTGTTAGTGATAATAGTTATGCCTAGAGCATCATTTTTTCTTTACTTAGCATAATAGTTACTAGTGCATGTTCACCTTAATGCATAGCATTATGCATGTTCACATTAAAGGTAGCTATTATGCATGATTACATTTAATGCGTCACTCAAGACATCCTTTGTAACGCCTTATGGTTTGTGTTTTATAACTCTGTTCATAAATGTCAATTGTCGAGGATTCCAACTTTTTTCTTGGATTTCCTAAGTATGTAAATCGGCTATAAACAAAGACTCTTGGGCATTAGAGAAGGGGTCTGGAAATGGGTGATATTGTGGGTAACCTGGAACAGACTACTTAGGCCGAGAGTGATGTCCGGCTGCTAGTGCTGTATAATCTGATTTGACGTTTCTATTGTTAGTACTGAATTTGCTGTTGCTGGTACAGTTATTGCCGCTGTTGCTGTTGTTGGTGCCCTATGATATCTGAGCCACTTTCATGGCCTTGAGGGTGGTCACCAACAATGGCTTTTTTTCAGCTTCTCATGGGTTAGATAACTAGAAGTTAAATGTTGCATTATTGTGGAAGAAGCCATAAGGACTCCCTTAGAGGGGATGAGGGATGCCATGGAAGAAATGCATCAAACTCTGCATAATTAATTGCGACAATGGACAGAAGGGATGGGGAGACAGGAATAGTAATGAGGATTAATATCAGAAGAGAGACAAATTGATGTGGTAATAAACCTCCTTTTGCAGGGAACATTAATAGGAGGATGGGCCTTTCATGGGAATCATGGAAATCAAGGTAATGAAGATATAAATCATATTGATCAGTGGATTCTTAACAGAATTTTGATGCCCAAGTTTTATGGGGTAGATGAAGAGACTACACCAAGGGCTTGGATCAGTACATTGCCACGTTTTCTTCAATTAAATCCCATCGAGGACTGTTGGAAATATCTGATATTTCACCCAAACGCCTATCTGATATCTGATATTGCATCAATATCACAGTATCTTTTTTCCACTCAACATAAATGACATTGAAAACACAACAATGTCCTTTGAGGAGTGATTTAGGCTAAGAGGCCCCAATTTTGTAATCCTGTGGGCGTGGGAACTCTGTGTTGTGGCTTTCCTGGCATAGGAGGCCGATGAGTCTTGAGGAAGAAAGAAAACTAGCGATGTGCATTTTGTGCATGATGTTTGTGTGGGGAATGGTAGCTTCCCCTCTACGATGGGAGTGAGAACTAGTAAATCAGGGTGGCCTTGTGGTCACTTGTACGAGGTAGCACTACCTCACAGATCTTTGTAACTGTTGTAGCTCTGCTTGACTCTATTTGTATATATAGGCTGGAAAATAAGGTAAATGGTCTCTGTTCCAATATTAAAAGATAACTCACTTTGTTAGTGATAATAGTTATGCCTAGAGCATCATTTTTTCTTTACCTAGCATAATAGTTACTAGTGCATGTTCACCTTAATGCATAGCATTATGCATGTTCACATTAAAGGTAGCTATTATGCGTGCTTACATTTAATGCGTCACTCAAGACATCCTTTGTAACGCCTTATGGTTTGTGTTTTATAACTCTGTTCATAAATGTCAATTGTCGAGGAATTTAACTTCTTTTTTCTTGGATTTCCTTAGTATGTAAATCGGCTATAAACAAAGACTCTTGTGCATTAGAGAAGGGGTCTGGAAATGGGTGATATTGTGGGTAGCTTGGAACAGACTACTTAGGCCAAGAGTGATATCCGGCTTCTAGTGCTGTAGAATCTGATTTGACGTTTCTATTGTTAGTACTTAATTTGCTGTTGCTGGTGCCCTATGATATCTGAGTCACTTTCTTGGCCTTGAGGGTGGTCACCAACAATGGCTTTTTTTCAGCTTCTCATGGGTTAGATAACTAGAAGTTAAATGTTGCATTATTGTGGAAGAACCCATAAGGACTTCCTTAGAGGGGATGAGGGATGCCATGGAAGAAATTAATCAAACTCTGCATAATTAATTGCAACGATGGACAGAAGGGATGGGGAGACAGGAATAGTATTGAGGATTAATATCAGAAGAGAGACAAATTGACGTGGTAATAAAACTCCTTTTGCAGGGAACATTAATAGGAGGATGGGCCTTTCATGGGAATCATGGAAATCAAGGTAATGAAGATATAAATCATATTGATCAGTGGCTGCTTAACAGAATTTTGATGCCCAAGTTTTATGGGGTAGATGAAGAGACTAAACAAAGGGCTTGGATCAGTACATTGCCATGTTTTCTTCAATTAAATCCCATCGAGGACTGTTGGAAATATCTGATATTTCACCCAAAAGCCTATCTGATATCTGATTTTGCATCAATATCACAGTCTCTTTTTTCCACTCGACATAAATGACATTGAGTCCAAGAGTCACATAGTAGTCCTTGCTTCATTCGTTACTAAGGGCTAGGATCCATGTCGTACTGAATAGTGCATGCACATTGTTGTTGTTTTTTTTTTTTAACTGTAACGGATATAAGTTTTATTTATTTGAAAAATATAGGAGGGGTCTTTGCCGAGGCAGCCCCAATTACAAAGTGAACATCCAACAAATTCAGCTTTTAAGTTGCATCATTTTCAAGCAATTTTATAAGTAAACTAAAGGTTGGTGTTGAGTCTACATGTGTAGCTTGTCTTGGAAATTGTTGAAGACCAATTCAAAAGATATGACAGGCCCCTCTAGCATATTAAGACTATTCATTGTGGTGGTCAATCGTAGGCTACTCTTCCACATTTTTGTGGTGCAATCTAATCCATAAAGGCTTATCTTTATAAGTAAGAGTTTCATTGGATGATTTGAATGTGTTTTTTATGCTTTTTAGGAAAATGGAATAGTGGAATTCAGACCACGTCCTCACCATAATATTTTTTTATCTCGGAAACAACGATGCCAGTTGCCAGTGAATGTTTCCGGTGTAATCTTGTTTTTAGAAGTTCTTTGTTGTGCTTTATAATATTTTATCTGTCCTTCTTTTAACATAGTTGTCATATGAATTGCAGAAATATTATTATAGGTCCCTTTAATATAGCTATCATAGGAATGGCAACATTGTTAATATATTTTTTTCATAATAATTAGTTTGGGAAGTTGAGAAGTGCTTTATAATATTTTTATCTGTCTTTCTTTTAACATAGTTTTCATATGAATTCCAGAAATATTATTATAGGTCTCTTTAATATAAATGTCAGAGGAATGGCAAAATTGTTAATATATTTTCTTCATAGTAATTGGTTTGGCAAGTTGAGGAGGCTCAACACTGAAACTTGAAAAAAAGCCTTAAAATAATATACAAAAACATGTTCACATGAACAACAATTAAATGGATAATGGGGATAACGGATAACTTGTGAAATGACATTAACTATAACTCATTATCATCCACCCTTGCTTTCAACAATGTTGATTCACATGTTTCTATTCTTCTACACACTATTATTATTTACAAAATATCCATATTCAAAATACAGAACTAATACTTTCAACGGTAACTCATTATGATCCACCCTTGCGCTCAACAATGTCCATTTAGTTATTTTTCTACACACTACTATTATTTACAAAATATCCTTACTCAGAATACAAATAACTAAAAATATCAATTGTAAATCATTATCATCCACCCTTACTTTCAACAATGTCCATTCACATGTCGTTGTTCTTCCACACTTTATGGCATACACACTTTATCATTATTCTTCCGCATTTCCACACTTTATGCCTTATGGCGTTCCCTTTGCAACATCGATGCAAATGCTAGTATACTTATTATACAAAATTGCGATAGAGGATAGAGGCCAGATGTGGGCTTTAATTTTGTCCGTAGTTACAAGAAAAAAATGCACTTAAAATATAGAATCAACCATCCATATATTTGTAGTATACATATTGCAACATATTTAATCTGTAGTATACAAATTGCGATAGAAGCCAGAGGTGGGCTTTAACTTTGTCGGCAAGATTAACAGTCAAATAGCGATCCACACGTCTTTCTTTACCTTGGTTCCTGATGTGAACTAGTCGAAATGGTGTTCATCGACGTTGAAATGTCTCGGGGGTTTGAATTGAAGACAGACATTTCAAATGCAGATGAAGTACCACTGGCACTGGCATTTGATTGTGAAGAGGTGAAATCCATGAAGGGGGGATGAGTAACTGGCGGAAGATTTGAGTCTCCGCCTGTGAGCAACGTGATAACTTTCGACATTGGAGGACGGAGTGTTGCAGAAGCCTGTGTGCAGAGGAGACCCACGTAAATAACTCGCAGTACCTCCTCATGGTAGGTTTCTGCTATGCTGCCATCGATTATGTTTGAAAGCGTGCCTGACAAATGATGATTCCAAATCTATAAAACAAATAATTACGTATAGGTGAGAATTATTAGTAACTTCATATTTATAATTAGTGACCAGAAATGAAGATATGGGATCATGAGGCCATTACCACTGTCAAAAGGCATGGAAAATCAGTTGGATGAAGTGGAGTGTTATTTTTTCTGCCACTTATGATCTCCAGAACCAACACCCCAAAACTATAGACATCGATCTTTTCTGTCATATGGCCATGAATAAGATATTCTGGAGCCATGTACCCTCTGTAAAAATAAAATAACTATAAGTAGACAAATTTATAAATAATTGTTCAGGGTTCTTTGGTGTAAGACTGCATCAAATTTTGCTTATATATTTCCTACCCTCATCCATGTAATTAAATTTAACCAAAACATCAGAACCTTCAAAATTTGACAGTCTTTCTTCAAAGAAGTATGAATGACATAAGAAATTCTTGAATGGTAAACTTTTATATAGATTTTCATTTTTCAAATCCTCACCGAGTTCCAACAATTCCTGTGCTGAGATGAGTTTGATCTTCAGCAAAGTATCTAACCAACCCAAAATCTCCTATTTTAGACTTGAAATGTTCGTCCAACAAAATATTGCTGGCTTTTATGTCTCGATGGACAATGCGCACATCTGATTCTTCGTGAAGATAAGTCAGCCCACTAGCGGTTCCTAATATAATTTCAAATCTCCTCGGCCAATCCAGCACCTTGTTCAGGCTTTTATCTGCTGCACATAGAAAATTCCATCTCAAATAACTTTATAGGGTGGCAACCAGAATGTTAAAGATTAAGAGTAATGCAGATCAATCCATTATCCATAGAGCAGACAGATTGAAGAAAAAATTACCGAACAGAAAATGATCGAGGCTCTTGTTAGGAATGTATTCGTAGACCAAGAGTCTCTGTGGGCCATCCACACTGCAACCAAGCAATTTAACGAGATTTCTGTGCTGAACACGGCTCATCAGATTGACTTCATTGAAGAACTCGTTGACCCCTTGTCCACTGTTTGGAAATAGTCTCTTCACTGCAATTTCCCGGCTCTCCCTGCCCTCTTTTAGAACTCCCTGCCAACAAATTCACCAAATCGCTGTAAACACTTTGTTCGTCTTTGTCATATTTCAAATGTGTTCTAAATAAAGCATTCTAAGAGTTTACAAGTAATTTCCCTGCCCTCCTTCCCCTGTTTTAGAACTCCCTGCCAAGAAATCCACTAAATTGCTGCAAATACTGTCTGTCTTTATCATTTTTCAAATAAAGCATTCGGCGGGTTTACAAGTATTGTCTCTGTTTATGGTTGTGGTTAGTTTCAGTAGTTGCTCATTGCCTTGTAATGGATAAGACTGTGGTTGAGGAAGTCTCAGTGCACTTGTAGATGTTGTTTGTAGAAAGATGTCAAAACAGTTCCATTGCCTGTTGGCAATCCAAGACTGTTTGTGTGCCTCTGTAAATGCACAAACATAAAATAAAATAATGGAGGATAAGTTACCTTCCCAGTACTCTTATTCTTATGTTCATGCAATTCTGATGCATTATTTTTGACACTATCAAAACTTAAGACTTTAATTCTTAGAAGATTAAAATGAATTTGAAGTTCTATGAGAGTTAATTTTGAAGTTCAGAGTCTGGTGAAAAGGTTCAATGACTAAAGTTCAACCTTTGGAAACTTAAGGTGAGAATGTTCTCCTTGGAGAAGGACCTACTCTGAATCGTAGAAGGTATATAATAATATGAACAAAGTTAACCAGAGGAGAAGATGAGATCAGCAAAACAAGTGGCTAAAGTACGGATACGGTCTTGCGTGTATATTTTTAAATTTAAGTGACAATGTCATTATTTTATGTGATCGATGACACTCTTTGAAGGATGTATTAGATCCATTGATAAATGTATATCTTTGAAGGATGTATGGAAACCATTGATAAATATGTGTAAGTCCATCAACCGGGCGAAATGCCCTCTTTAGTGAGAGGTCCCAATTATACCTCACATTATTTGAAATAGGGAACCCATCCAGATTCTGGCCTGTCAACCATCACTGATTTTGGGGGGCTATTGGTTGCAGCCTGGTTCACTGCTTAGCACTTAATCTAATATGCAAAATGCAAAACACAGAATGATTCTAATCCATATATAGAATGCAAATCTATTTCAGATCGCTAAGAACTAATAACTTAGAAGTTTGAACACTGTACCAGCTATACCTCTACTATTATCTTCAGCAAAAAGTCACTGGATAAATAATCGCAGAAATACAGTTGACCAGCTATCAATGAAGAAATGTCTTTAATTAAATGAATGGTTATAGTTTCATACTCAAGAGGCTATAGACAAACAACTGAGAGATAAGCAGAAGTAAGAATGCATTCTTAATCAGCGTAATTGACATATTAAAGAAACATTCTTACAATACTTCTAATAGCAACAAATGACAAAAGAAATTCCATAGAACAACGTCAGAATAACAGTTTTTCTCTCAATAGCTTCATCTACAATGGCTTCTCTTCATTCAATTCTCTAAAGAAATTTAGAGAAGTACAAAGAGCAAAAGCCCTTTTTCCTTTCAAACATTACATTTATAGGCCATCTAAGAGTAACTGCTTCTTGAATGCTCCCTTTTGGACCCTTTCATTCCATTCTCATGGTTATGCTTTTGAATGTGCCCTTTGGCCTTTGGTTTCCAAGATATAATCTGTTTATTTTAAGTCTCGCAAAGTTATATTCTCTTGTCAGCCTTGGAATTCTGCACTTCAAATTTCATATGCTGACTGTATATTAAAGACACGTTAAAAGATTAATTTCTCCAAGGCCACCTCATACATAATCAACCCCTGTGACATTGGTTCTATACCAATTTGCAAGGTGTTGAGGAATGAGTTAATTAAATTGATTTCTTTTGATGGAGTACATATATATTTTCTTCAACCTTAACGTAGTTATCCGAGGAGTTGTTTCTATAATGACCCTTTCCAATTTATATTGTTCTCCAAGTCCTCCATACGTTCTTCATTCCACTATTCCTGGTGCACTTGACTCTCCACGTGAGAGAAGGTAACATCCTTGAATCACTTTCCCAGCTGCTTCCCACAAGCGATGACATTTGCTAAAAGAGTTCACAATGTTATATTCCAATTTTGTACATGTTGACTTCCAATTGGCCAGGGCTACAAGGTGGCATTCGATAACTTTCTTACTCATCCTTGAGATGTCTATAGGGGCTTTTGTTTCTTCTTGCGACTTCAGGTCAATCCTAAAAACGGAATATGGCTTCTTGTAATGGATTGCATTACAAGCACATCTATTATTTCTAGGGAATTAGTTCTTGTAGGCCGACTGATGCTTCTCCACCTGTATGCTCTGTTTCTAAATTCTATTCTCTGATCCTCCTCTCTTTTCCTTTTCTTTTCATTTTTTGCCTCGTCATATTTGCTCACACTTTTTGTTGGGTCCTTCGTTTGAAAATCGAGTTTTGACCAGTTGACCACATTTTGCCCGGAAATGACCGAGGGGTAGTCGCGGAGGAGATAGTTGGAGTAGAGGAAGGAACCCGACAAAGACCAGCAGTTGCGGAAGGATGGCCAGAGGAATCTAAACTCAACCAAGAAACAACCGAGCAACAGAGACAGTCGAGCAAAGAAGAGAGCTGACAGCCGAGGAACCAAGAAATCGTCGAGCAACAAAGGCAGCCGAGAGGGAAAGAGGTGGAGCATCCAAGAGAGAAGTGGTAGTTCAAGCAAGCGGGAGACTTAAGAAGGGCAAGGAGAAAGTTGAGAAGGAGAGGACATATGATAGGAACAAGAATGTTGTTGCGGAGCCGTTTGAGCCCGCTCTATATCTTGTTGCCTTGATCATATGTTGTTCTGTTATGTTGACGATTGTCCTATCTAGAGGGCCTTCAAGGCTGATGTAATGTTATATTGTTGTGGTGTTAATGGAAGGAATGGTTACAAGGATATTTGAGCAATCTGTGTATGATTCTTTGTGGCTTTCTAAAAAAAAATTAATATGCATGCATTTGTTTGATATTTCTTCTTTGCATATACTAGTTGATTAGGCTTGGATCCCAATTGTTATACTTTTGAGCTATTGTCATTGTTAGTCCCTTGGGTTTTATCCTGACCCCTGATTCCAGTCCCTCAACTAAGGTTACGACATGCCTCGGGTGAGACACCTTATTCGTCTTGGATAAGGTGAAAATGTCGGCGTGGTGCTAGAATACAACAAAGCCTTTGTTGGCCCATGTGCCTGAACCCTAGGTCTCAATCCATCTGTTATTTTTTCGCCAACAAATGGTTTCGATGCCGGGACCCGAAAATTTCCAAAGAGGTATAGAATATGATGTCGAGGATATTTAAGGAGGATCTTAAAGATTAGTGGCATGAACAAGTAGAATGGTTTGCTTCTCAACAAGCTCAACTCCGCCGACGATGTATGAAGCAGTTGAAAGAAGAGATCTTGTACGCGGAGGATGCAAGTGATAAATACGAGATCTTCTAGTGCAAGTTCCCAAAGGAGCTCTACAACTGGTTGCAGAGACTGCAAATAAAGGGAAAGATCAACGGACAGAGTTGATCTCAATGTACCTAGACTCAAGTAGATCTAGTTGAGTTGCATCGGCTTGACATTGATCTGACGCGAGTTGTAGATTTCTGGGTGCAAACCACATTAGAGGGATATATTATTGAGTTTGCTGCAGAGGGTCATCAGTGCTTTTCTAAGGTTGAGGTCGTGTTTAAGTCAGGGTTGCGGGGAAGACTGTTGAGGGAAGTTCCGCTTTGGGTTAATGTTTTGATGGTGGAAGAGAACTTGTTAGTGTTCCAAAACCCTTCAATGGCAGCTTAAAAGCCCAGTACTGGGGGGAGGACCTAAGGGGAGGGATGCTACATGAATGGGAGCAATGAAAATATTGAAGAAATGGACGCGGATGACTTCCGAAGGACCAGAGATTTGAGGGCACAGAGAAGATCGCAGATAGCTGAGGAATGGCGGGAAAGAGCTCTACAGGAGATTGATAAAAGATGGAGGGGACTACACTAAGCAGGAGTGGTGTTGAGCAGTCCAAAAGATTGGGAAAGAGAAGGAAGTTGACTGAAGTTGCAGGGCAACGAAGACAGTGTTAGGATAAAGATTGGTTCCATAGGAGGAGCTGAGACAACTATAGTGACAAATGATCAGAAGAACAGTAAAGACTCCGCTATGCCAGCAGAAATGGGAATGCCAGATGAAATGGGCTGCACATGCCTTGAGGAAGGCCCAGGAAATGATATGCACTTTACCATGAGAAGATTATTTTTCGAGAATGATGTGTCATCTAAAAGTCGTGATTGGTTGCCCAATAGTTCAAGTAGTCCCTCCCCCAACCTTCCCCTGGTACTTTATCGCAACCTTGACCAATTTTTATCCAAGTTAATTAAAGTTATAAAGGTTCATATGTGCACGCAACCTACAATGTTGGTATCATTAGCAAGAAGAGTAGTAACAATAGTACAGGTATCCAAGGATCATCCCAACCCGATTCTCAAGGATTTATACTTATTCCGCAAGTTCAATCGGCCATGGCAGGATCCTTTACCCGATATCCTGAGTTCTCTGTTAGGGGAATGAAGATGTAGAGCAACATTGGTACCTATGTGAAGCTACCTGGAGGGCTCGCTAGACTCCATATGCTACGAAGTTGATTGAATTCCAGACCACGCTTCGGGAAAGAGCATTGAGATGCTTTATTAAATGCTCTGCATTGCAACAAAAATCCAATGGTAGATGAAGTCAAACAAGCATTTATTCAAGAGTTTAATCTCCTCAGACTAACCAGCAGGGGTTGTCTGAGTTATGGGAAATCAAGCAACGAGAAGGAGAGACTACCTGGGAGCTAATGCAGAGATTCAAAGATGCAATTGGTAAGTTGAGCTACCTGATCGACCCTAACCATCAACGGGATTGGTTCATTAAAGCATTGCTACCGCTTACTCACACGTTGTTGACTCAGCAACAAATTGATACTCTACAAGACGCTTTGAAGCAAGCAACTCGAATTTAGGCTATAGTTGGATACCCACATGAACACCGGGGAGGGGTAGCTTCCCATGACCCCCCTATTTTGGGATTGCAACATCATATCGCGGATCTGACAGAGAAGCTAAGGGACCTACAACCAGTGCGACCTGCGCGACCGCATGTATGGTGTACCAATTGCCTCATTGAGGGGCATCACAACACAAAGTGCCCAAGGTTGTGAGGCTCGAAGACTTCCTCCGTGTTGGCGGGGATATCCACATCTTTACCCGCTGCTAGAGTTGCGCAGATTGGTACGCAAGGTAGCTATACAGGACACACTCAGTTCCATGTGTTTCCAAACCAGCAGGGTGTGGCACCAACTAAGTATTGTGAGATATGCAGAACATATGGACATCTCCCTCACCTCTGTCCAATCCTACAAAAGTATTCCAATATTCCAAACAACACTTTTTGTGAATTTTTTGGCTCACCAATGCACCACACGGATCAGTGTAGAGAACTAGATGCCTTAGCAGATCGATTCGATCGGTCTGCTTATTGGATTAATGAGACCCCTCAAGGATGAGGAGGTGGAGGAACAAGGGGAGGAAGAATAGGAGGCAGAGGTCTGATCCGTTGCTACAACTGTGATCAGGAGGGTCATGTTGCAAGAGATTGCTCTTTCCCAAGAAGACCTTGGTGCTCCCAGTGCAAGGTCAACACACATGCAACGAAAAATTGTCTAGAGCTGATTCCCAGGTGGTAAGAGCGCAACCACCAGAGGGGATCAAATTTAATTAATGTTGAACAAAGGATGCATGAGACAACTCCCCTCTCAAACATTAATATAGTCACCTGGGGGGGGAAATAGACCACAACCGACTGGGGAACAGATAAACAACCAAAAGGTATAAGGTCGGCCTCACCGAAGCGTTCACACAATCATGATCAACAGAAGCAGTACTATAAGGAAGCTATCGAGACTTTTAATAAATTGACTCTGAATGGGGAGTCCTAGGGATGACAGCCAGGGGTTTCAAAACCCAAGAGCTCAGACTTACCTCAACTCTATAATCAACCCATAACGAAATGGTTCAAGCTATTTCTACAGATCATGAATGATGACCAAATGCTTGGCAATTGCGAAAAAACCTTAAAATGGTTGTTAAGGATGGGGTGGTGGAAGAAGGATTCATCTTTGCTAATTTCCCTGAGAGACACTCCCGAAGGGTGCGCATGAACAAGAAGAGAACAAGGAATTCCGGATCAATGCTCAAATTGCAAGGTTTCAAATTAAAGATACAATGTTAGACATGGGATCAAATGTGAATATACTACCACGGAAGACTTGGGAAGCCTTGGGTAGGCCTACGTTGGCTTTCTCTCCGATTCAGCTACTTATGGCGAATCAATATTGTATACTCCCGGTTGGAAGTTTAGAAGAAGTAGAAGTTGACATAGCAGGGGTGAATACCTATGCTGATTTTGAAGTAATAGACATCATGGGGGGCAAAGACCCTTACCCAGCTTTGCTTGGAATAGATTGGGCCTTTGAGAACTATGTGATAATTGATCTAAAGAAGGAGATGGTGACCTTTGAAGTAGAAGAGACTAGAGTGATCCAACCCCTAGACCCTTACTAAGGGCCAAGATTTACTGAATTAACAGATGACAGAGAAGCACCTGATTTGTTGGATCAACTATACCGGTTGATAGCAAGGAGAAGAGAGGATTACATCATCCCAACATCAGGTGGATTGGTCAGTTGGAGGAGCGTCCAAAGCTCGGAAGTTGGATCCAAGGCTGCATGGGAAGATTGGCAGCAGGGAAGACACGAGATCAATTCTAGGCGTTGTGCTACAATCCATCAAATCAACTGGGTTGGTACTGAGGTACGGGAATTTCTTGTTAATGATTTTCTTAATGAAGTTGATGCAACCGTTCTTGAGGAACACAAACTACCTTTATTAGATGTCGATTTGCAAGCAACACCGACAAGGTGGTGGGGTTCTCACGGCATCCATCTCTGTGAATGGCAGGAAATTAAGACAACAATGAGAGTTAGATTTGAGCTTTTGGAGAATTCTCTGCAGAATTTGCTTAAGTACCGGGGGAACTCTGACCCTCGACAACATCTACAAGCTTGTGAGGCTAGGTGGACCTGCGAAGGGCTTCTAGAATACTTGTGGGTACACTGCTTTGTACACACCTTGGGAACAATTCTGAAGGCATGGTATGTAAGGGTAGAGAGAAAGAGACAGACCGACGATTTGGAATTGCATAACAACCCAGTGTATCAGTGACTTTTTCTTCACAGATATTGATGAGAGAATGACCACTGCGCTGCACGTTGTTAGAAGAGTTTTGCTCACCACGGGACAACTAGTGGAGGGATGTATAGACCAGAACACTCTTGAGCACATATATGAATCCAAGTTCCATGAAGTCGTAGCTTGCGGAAAGGTAGACCAAGAGCCTGAGGAAGATGACTTGGAGGAGTTAAGGCATCTAACATTCAAAGAGACTGAAGGAGAACGCGATGTTGAAGACGGACCTGTGACCAATGGTCGGCAGTTGCCGACTCTGAAGTTGCAGAAACATAACATTGGCACTGAAGAAAAGTTGAAGCTAGGCTCTATTGGATATTACTGGGATGAGCAGAGTACCGAGGATATATTTGATCTTCTACGAGAATATGAAGACTTGTTCCCTTCATCAGTTTCAGAGCTAAAATAAATTAAGGGGGAGCTAGGAGAGATGAAGATTGTATTTAAACCTAATGTAAAACCATTAAAACATCGGTTGTATAGGCTAAACCCAAGGATCAAAGAAAAGGTGAAAAAGGAGATATGGTAGCAAGGCTTATTTTCCTAGTAGACGAGGCTGAGTGGGTCAACCCAAATGTAATACAAAACAAAAAAGAGGCTGAAGAAATCTGGGTTTGCGTGGATTATCGAAGTTTAAGCAATGTTTGTGTTCATGATCCTTTCCCCAACCCCTTCAATGACGAAGTACTAGACAATGTGGCGGGGAATGAAGCCTACTCTTTCATAGATGGATTTTCTGGATACCATCAAGTCCGGATTGTAGAAGAAGACAAGAAGAAAACTACATTCACTACTGAGTGGGGATCTTATGCATATCATGTCATGTCGTTTGGACTCAAGAATGCACTAGCGGTATTCTCAAGGATTGTAATTGTTGCTTTCAGAGATTATATTCGCCTATTTCTAGAAGTTTACATGGATGATTGGACCATCTATAGTCTAATGAAGAAGAATTCTAGTTTTCTCTTAGTGATGTTTGATCGATGTAGGCAACTGCAGATTTCTTTGAACCTGAAAAAGTGCATATTCGTCATCCCCTTCGGAACACTTCTGGGTCATATTGTTTGCAAAGAGGGAGTATGTGTTGATCCCGCTAAGGTCACAGCGATCCCAAACATGACCCTACCAAAAAGTGTTTGACAGTTGAGATCCACCCTTGGTCACACAGGATACTACAGGAGGTTCATCCGCAACTATGCCTTGATCACCGCTCCCCTAGAAAAGTTGTTGAAGAAAGCTGAAAGGTTCGAGTGGACAGATGATTGTGAAGTTGCTTTCAACGTGCTAAAAGAAAAACTGGCGAGTGCGCCGATTCAGGGTTATCTCGATTGGAATGAGCAATTCCATGTTCACATTGATGCATCGGGTATTGATTTGGGGGTTGTCCTAGCTCAGCTCGAGGAAGGAAACCTTGATCACCCTATCTATTTTGCTAGCAAGAAATTATCCATAGCAGAAAAGAATTATACCACAACTGAACGTGAAGTGCTTGCGATGGTATATTCATTATAGAAGTTCTGACACTATCTTTTGGGGGGGCCGTTCAATTTTTTCACCGATCATTCTGCCTGAAATATTTAGTGAACAAGTCTGTACTTGAAGTAAGGATTTGTTGATGGTTGTTATTATTTCAGGAATTCACATTTGAAGTGATCGTTAAACCTGAAAGACTGAACGTGGGCCCGCATCATCTTGGCTAGAGTCAGGAGAAGTTGGAGGGCCATTAGATGATCAGTTGTCAGATGTTGATTTATTCCGAGTTGAAGCCATACCAGACTATCTGGAGGACATTGCAGCATTTCTCGCCACTGGTAGGTGCTCGGAGGAATACACAACTACACAGTGAAGCACTAAAGACACATGGTGGTTAACTCTACAAATTACCATTTGATCGCGGGACAACTTTCCAAGTTGGGCCTTGACTAGCTCTTGCGGAGGTGTGCCCTAGACCATGAGAGACCAGATATATTATGGGAATGTCATTCAAGAGTTGTGGATGGTCACATCGGAGGGAAGGCCACCACAAGGAAGGTATTGCAAGCGAGACTCTTGTGGCCAACACTTTTTAGGGATGCGAAGGAATATGCGAAGCACTGTGATGTTTGTTAGAGGACGGGGTGTTATCACCCCAAGAAACTCTCCTAGGTTGTAGCTCGGAGATGCTCAGGAACATTACAAACTCAACTTATTGTTGCAAATGGATGAATCGAAGAGATGATGCTTGTTCAAGCCGGATAACCACTTCTAATTTGCTTGACTCCAGACATGCGTGAACACCCCCAGACTACAAGGCTTTAGACCAATGTTGTTAAAAGCGCGAGCGGGATTAAATCGGCGCCGGGAATGAAGCGGAAAAAATCGGAAAAAGCGGAAAAAAGCGGGAAAAAGCGGGAAAAAAGCGTTTGGTACAAAAATATTCATTTTTTTTTTAATTTTCATTATAAATTGCGCTGCCAGGGACCCCCGAGTTTTTTTACAAAAAAAGCGCGCTTTTTTCGAAAAAAGCGGCAAAAAAAATTTTAGGCGCTTTTTTCCCATAAAAAGTGCGATTAAATCGACTTAGGGAAAAAAGCGCGCTTTTTTCATCGCGCTTTTAACAACACTGCTTTAGACCACCAATTACTCGCAATTTAAGGATTGGGTGAATATGGAGAATACTGACCACACCAGCAGATGCACAAGACCATGTGATGGCCGGCTGCGACCAGTAAGGAAGTCTGTAAATCTAATTCCCTAACACACAGACAGGATGACAACTCTCTAGCATTAGGTGAAAAGAAACCTGAATAACTCATTCACTGATACATACAAAACTTTAACACAGAGGTAAGATGACAACTCCTCAATTGCTAAATATCAAGAGCTTAGAAATACGGTATATCAGGCACAACTTAGAACAGAATGAGAATGAAAAGTGAGCAATTAACAGCAAAAGAAGCTTGCATTAGCTGAAAATGAAGACGAGACGCTGCAAATATCAAAATAGTCACAGTCTCCAGAAGTTGAACCTTACATCAAAATAACAACCATCCCCCTGATTACATCTTGCTTCTAGGTATATATAGAGTTTCATTACAAAGGCACTCGGCCACTCTAAGTATGGAGGGGTCATAATTGACCACCAACTGCTTTAACTGCCTGATGGAGTCTGAGTGTGATTGCTTGCTGTAGTGGATAAATTTGATCTTCTCTGGTGCTCTGCTGTCCTCTCAGGTGGCTGGAGTACTGTATGGGATGAAGTCCCATAACTTTTAAATGCGGTTATCTACTCGAGCTCTGTCCTTTTCCTTCTTGTCCATACCATCTGTTGAATGTGGTTGTTGAGGAGGAAATGCGCCTGGTACTGAACACTGGTCACCTTCGTCCTTCGGGCACGGAGTGGACAGGGACATGGACTGCATGGCGAACAGACAGGTTGGATGTAGGATGAGGATCAGCGGTCGGATTGAGCGGATGGATGGCGGATATGGCTTGGCGGGGACCATCAGGAAAAGCGGGGCGGAATGAACGTGGGCCATTGGATCTCGGGCGGACAGATCCAATGGCTATCGAACGGAGGAAACGCGCGGGGGTTAACGGGCAGGAATGTGGGACCGGGGGTAAGCGGTATTGCTCGCACCAACGTTGGGGGTTGGGCGGTAAACGTACAATGGTGTGCGATACCACTCAGAGTGCGACGCGTGGTGGCAGGGAAAGGATGAAACCACTTTTCATCGCGTGTTATCATCCTAGCGGTTCGAAGGCGCGGGGAGAGCGATTGTCGTCCGATCACAGCGAAGATGATCGGACGGCGAGGAAACGGTCGTGCAAGTTACTGCGACAGGAGCCGTTAGATCGGGGTTACGGAGATCAACGACCACAACTAAAAAGCGACAATGGGTTACGGAGGCGCGAGGTCATGCGAACATGGTTGTATGGGGGTTTAGGTTTTAGCGCTCGGGCTTAAGAGCAAAAAGTTCTTTATATGATTTTTAACAATGAGCCCAGGAAATGGAGGTGAAAGGAGGATAAGTGGGGTGAAGGAGAGGGTGAGAATGACCGGTATAGGCCTCCTTTGAGCAAAACCAAGGACTGAGCTTACTTTTGCTCCTCGAGTATCAGCAATATGTAGCAGAGCTAACACTGGCTCCTTCTGGGGATGAGATCCTCCCTGTGAGGTCTCAAGAACTGCAGACCATTGCCTTTCCTGTGAAAAACAAATTAGAAATATTTCCTAATGTTCCATTGGGCATGGAGTCTAACTGAGTCTACACTAAAACTGATAAAACATCATATTTACAACTTTAATGCCTGAAAACCTTAGACAACATAAATTTTCAAAAATCGGCCATTAACTGGGCCATCAAAAACTGCCTTCCCTTCCATACTTTGCAGTATGAAGGTATTGTTCCCTTGGATCTGAGAAATGATAAAAGGCCCTGTCCAAAAAGCATCAAACTTCCCATGGTTGCCTCTCTTCTCTTTCAGTGCATCCCACTTTAGAACCAAGTCTCCCACCTGAAAATTATTTATTTTTACCCTCTTGTCAAAAGCTTCCTTGATTCTCTTTTGATGTGCTGCAGACTTCTCCACCAGTTGTTCTCTGATTTGATGTACCTCTGCTAAATTAGTGATCCTTTTTGCCATGTCTTCTTCTTCACTCTGCTCTTCTTGCAAGAACTTTGCCACAAGGAGGGTTAACTGAATTGGGAATACAGCCTCAGTGCCATATACCAGCTTGAATGGAGAATTCCCTATGTATTTCTTGGTGGTTACTCTGTCAGCCCATAGTACATACTTGATCTTAGAATCCCAATTCTTTTTGTTGTCTTCCAACAGTTTCTTAATTATCCTTAGCAAGCTCTTGTTGGAAGATTCTGCTAGACCATTTCCTTGAGGGTAGTATGAGGTGGAATGAACTAGCTGAATGCCCATTGAGTCACACATGTCCACCAATTCTTTTGCCCTGAAGGTTGCTGCATTGTTTGTAACTAGTTTATGAGGACAGCCAAACCTAGTGAAAATATTTTCATTCAAGAACGTCATGACCACATGGTGATCAGCCTTTCTGGTAGGGATTGCTTCAATCCACTTAGTGAAGTAATCAGTGGCTATTAATATCCATCTGTGCTGGCCACTGGAATGTGGATTAATTTCTCCAATGAAATCCAAGCCCCACTGCTGAAAAGGGCCACTAGCATGTATGGGTTTTAAGGGCAGGGACTTCAATTGCTGCTTCCCTTCAAATCTTTGGCACCTGTCACATGATTTAACAAATGAAAAGACATTAGAAAACAAGGTGGGCCAATAGTACCCAGCTCTGAGGATCTTATGAGCTGTAGTTTTCCAATAATGATGTCCCCCACATATGCTGGAATGAAACTGTTGCATCACTTCCATGGATTGTTCTTTGTCCAGACACCTCAAGAGAATTCCAGAGGGGTCCCTCGAGTAGAGCAGATTTTTATGAATACAATATTTAGCTGCCCTGAGCTTAATAGTTCTGGCCTGGCTTGAACTAAGGCCTGGAGGAATTTTTAGCTTCAACAAAAATTGAGCTGTCGCAGAGTACCAATCACAAGAAGCTAAATTTTCTGCCAATGGCTGATTTTTCCCTGGTTCAGCTGTTTCTTCCTCTGTCTGACCATTCTCTGAAATCTTGCTCATGAGATTTATGTCCAGCGTTCTGCAATTTTCTTCTGCCATCAGTCTGGCAAGGCCCTGACCTTTGACAAGCGTAGTGGGCTTCAATTCTATGTTAAATTTGATCAATTTTGCAATCCATTTAGCCATTCTTCCATCAACACCAGGCTGCATTAGAACATCTTTTATTGAAGCAGAGGGCACATATGCAATTATCTTGGAATGCAGAATGTAAATCCTGAAGGCTTTCAAAGATTTTATAAGAGCATATGCTTGTTTTTCAATGATATCATACCTCAGCTCAGTATCCCTTAAATTTTTGTTGAAAAATGCCACTGGATGCTCTGAATCTTCCTCATCCGCTTGCATTAAGACTGCTGCAAGGGTGTCATCAGAGGCAAATGAAAATATATGGAACTCCTTGCTGTAATCTGGACTAATTAAAGTAGGAGCTTCCATAATAGCCCTTTTGATGGATTCAAAATATTTTCTTGATGCATCGGTCCACTTGACTTCTGACCCCTTTTTCAACATGGAGGTAATGTGTTTTACAAGTTCTGCAAAATTAGGAATAAACCTCCTTACAAAATTTATCTTGCCCAAAAAGGACTGGATATCCTTCTTTGACCTCGGGATAGACAAAGTCTGTATTTCTCTCACTCTTTCTGGGTCAATTTTGACACCTGCAGCAGAAACAACATGTCCTAACAGCTTGCCCTCTTCTAAAGCAAACTGTGACTTTTTAGGATTGACTGAAATCCCAAACCTTCTGCACTTCAGGAACACTTTCTTCAAATGCTGCAAATGGTCTTGATGGCTGCTGGAGTACACTGTTATATCATCAAGGTAGATAAGGACAAACTTATCCTTCTCTCCCACAAATGCTATATCCATAGCTCTCTGAAAGGTGGCTCCAGCATTCATCAACCCAAAAGGCATCTTGGAATACATAAAAGTGCCCCAAGGAGTGGTGAATGCAGTCTTTTCTTGGTCATCTGGATGTACAGCAACCTGATTATACCCTGAAAATCCATCCAGGAAAGACATTACTTTGGCCCCTGAGACCTTCTGCAGCAAATGCTCCATCTTGGGTAGAGGATAATTGTCTTTCTTAGAACATTTGTTTAAGTTTCTGAAATCAACACAGAGCCTGATTTCTCCACTTTTCTTCCTCACCACTACCAAATTGGCTACCCATTTGGAATACCTAAGAGAGACTATGATTTTGGCAGCCAGTAACTTCTTGATTTCTTTTTCAATCAACGGGAGGAGCAAAGGATTTATTGGTCTCAATTTCTGCTTGAAAGGAATGGTGTCTTTCTCCAAAGGGATTTTGTGCTGGATGATCTTTTTGTCATATGTTTTCAGGTCACTATATTCCCAGGCAAAGACATCAGCAAATTGCTTCATTAGATTGCAGTATTCAGAACTCTGGGCAACAGACAAATGAGTGGACAGATTTATATATCTTGGTTGTTCTGGACTCCCTATATTATGCCTATGGACTGCGGATTGGTCTTCTTTTTGGGCAGCCTTATAAGGCACATCATTATGGTCAAACAACTTTCCTAAAGGGACTAGGCCTTTAGGTATGTGATTGCTGGGCAGTTGGGTAATGCTATCTTTGCTAATTTTGTTCTTTAGCTGGGATTGGGGGCTTTCCTCCAAGGCTTCATTCTCTTGATCAATTTGCATTTCAGAGAATTCATCAATGACTTGAAGAAATCTATTTATCTCATCATCATCCTCAAAAACTTTCCAATGTTGGACATTATCAGGCAAGGATGGCCTATACTTCATTTGAACTTCATAAACTAGTCTGGGAGGCATGGGAGGAATAAACATGCTAGCAGACATAGCAAGGGAATCAACAAGCTGATTTCTGACTCTAGGGATATATGAGATACAAAAACTATCAAAAGAATCTTTGAGTCTCCATACCTCATCTCTATATGTTTTCAGCATTCGGTGCTTTGCTTGAAATGTTTTGTTCACTTGCTGAATGATAAGATCGGCATCTCCAAACACCTTTATGTTTCTGATTCCTCTGTCTTTAGCTGCATTAAGGCCCAATATTAGAGCCTCATACTCTGCTATATTGTTGGTGACTTGGAAAGCCAGCTTAAAAGACAGATGTGTGCTTTCTTGTTCTGGAGATATCAGCACCACCCCTACTCCTGCAGTCTCCCTCAAACATGCTCCATCAAAGAACATTTCCCAAACTTGACTTCCTTGCTCTCCCTTGGCCTGGACTACTGGTTTCTTGAACTGTGATGAGGCCTTTTGGGATTCTTCAATTTGGGGGATACATGCTCCAAAATCAGTGTCCACAGCATAAATGGGATGGTTAGAAGGATTCTTCTCATCACTAATGATGTAGGCCAGTTGTGCTTCTCTGTACAATCTCCTGCTCTCCCCTCCAAAGACTGGGACAGTGGCATAAGATAAATCACTTTGTAATGTCCCACCTAGTCTCTTAATCCATCCTCTAGACAGCAACATGCCAAACTTGGGAGGGACATCTGCTACCACAATATCCATAATCATGCTCTTCATGGGCAACTGAGTTAGGGTCATGGCTAGGTCTTTGATTAATCCTACGCATTTTACCTTTCTTGAATCAAATGAGAATAAGTCATGATATGGTCTAGTGATATCAAGGCCTAACTCTTCCATGACAGCCTTTGGCATCAAATTGTGGCTAGCCCCTGTGTCTAGCAAGCAATTGGGGAGGACTTTGTCATGAATGGTCAAGGAGACATAAAATGATGGGGAGCTATTATCAGCAGGTTCAGTCATTGGGCTAAGCACAACTGCAGGCTTATCATCTTGCAAATTGACGTAGTCAATGGGGTTTAGTGAGGCTTTTAGCTCAAGAGCATCAAGGATAGGCTTTCTAAAAACTTCACTCTTTACAAGTTCTATCAGAGGTACGGATATTTTTAACTTCTGGACTTCTAATTCAAAACTAAAAAGGGAAGGAGACTTATCAAGACCTCTTACCTCTTGAGCTGGTGCTCTGGGGATGACAGGATCAGCTGCTGGTCTTTTCTGCCTGATATTTTGTTGCTCTGTTGGGACAGCAGCACTTTGGGCAGGATCCTCCTTGACATTTTTCCTTTTCACCTCAGATTATATCTTTGCTGCTCATCAGTCTGTAGAACAGCCTCTCTGTCCCACTCTTGACTGGTTTGGTCTTGGAGTAATGATTCTTCAAAGGTAGCTAATGTCAGGAAAGCAGCACTGCCCTTATCTTCCATGCAACAAATTTCATCCTCTTCTTCAAGTTGTTCCTCTTTCATGACTACGTTTTGGAAAGGAACCTCAACTCTTTGTTCTTCATTTGCTTCTTTACCCCTCTGGATGAGCTGCAACTGATCATTTGCTCTTCTGAATGGATTTGGATTTCTTGGAGCAAATGTGTTTGAAAGCCTTGTCTTTCCAGAGCTTTGCTCAACCTTCAGCTTGGATATCTCAGCAACCAATGACTCTATCATTTTAGTCATCTTATCTAATTTGGGTTCTGAAGATGAAGCAAAGGAAGAAGAAGCCTCGCCTCTCTGCCTCCTTCTGTCAGCATGACTTTTAAGCTTTTCTACAGCCATGATATTAGACTCCACCTCAAAGACTGCATCTTGCATTTCAGCTAGAGTGGCACATCTTCTTTCTCTTAACAGCAAGTAAAAATCAGAGTCAAAAGCGTTGGCATAAGTGAGTTTGGCAAAGGTGGGGGTAGGCTTTACTTTAGCTGGTATCTTACTATACATGCGGTTGAATATTTTATTAAAATCAGGCAATGATTCCCCATTCTCCCTCTTTAAGTTTCCAAACTCTGTATGGTAATAGAGTAGGTCTTTCTTATCCCCCCATTGTTTCAAGAATACATCGTCTAAGGCTTCAATGTCTGTTATAGACCGAGGGGTCAACTCTCTGGATCTGGACAAATACTCTCATCCACACGTCGTCTTCACTGATATCTAGGTTATTAGCATAACTATAAAAAGACTCAAGGTGTTCTTCGGCTGTTACTCCTTCTGTACCAGTGAACTTAGGCATGTATTTCTGATACTTTCCTGCAGGCATGGCATTCAAAGGAACAGGCAAGACCAGGGGTCCATACCTAGCAGCTATGATTCTTTCCATCTTTGTGGGAGCTTGCTGACCTGCCATCACTGGGATAGGTGGAGGGACACTGGTAGGCTGAATGGTAGGAGGCAATGAAATAGATGACAGACACAAAGGAGTATGATGGACTGTATGGGAGGCTTTCTTTGGACTGAGATCCAAAGGAGAACTGAATGAACAAGGAGCTTTATGAATCTTTGAAGGTATTTCTATACTAACAATGCTAGGCTCTATATCTTCAAACCGTATATTCTCAGCTATAATCTTCTCTTGCAGAGATACATAAGATTTCTTAGGCTTACTTGATCCTGATGCTCCTTTTTGTGATGTTTTCCTTTGCTTAGCAATTTTCTCAGGGTCAGGCATTGGGTCAGCTGGTGATTTCTGAGGATTTATCCGTGTATGCCTCACAAACTGAGCTAGAATTGTAATGTGGAGTCACCACTAGGTTGGTTCTCCAGTAGAGTCGCTAGATAGATGATTACAACCTGAAATGTGTCCAAACCTTGTCTATCATCAAAGCATGGAACTGTGTCGTTCTCCCAGGGAAGCTGAGCTTCAATCTCCTCTCCCCGGCAACGGCGCCAATTAATGTTATCACCCCAAGAAACTCTCCTAGGTTGTAGCTCGGAGATGCTCGGGAACATTACAAATTCAACTTATTGTTGCAAATGGATGAATGGAAGAGATGATGCTTGTTCAAGCCAGATAACCACTTCTACTTTGCTTGACTCCAAACATGCATGAACACCCCCAGACTACAAGGCTTTAGACCACCAATTACTCACAATTTAAGGATTGGGTGAATATGGAGAATACTGACCACACCAGCAGATGCACAAGACCATGTGATGGTCGGCTGCAACCAGTAAGGAAGTTTGTAAATCTAATTCCCCAACACATAGACAGGATGACAGCTCTCTGGCATTAGGTGAAAAGAAACCTGAATAACTCATTCACTGATACATACAAGACTTTAACACAGAGGTAAGATGACAACTCCTCAATTGCTAAATATCAAGAGCTCAGAAAGACAGTATATCAGGCACAACTTAGAACAGAATGAGAATGAAAAGTGAGCAACTAACAGCAAAAAAAGCTTGCATTAGCTAAAAATGAAAACGAGACGCTGCAAGTATCAAAATAGTCACAGTCTACAGAAGTTGAACCTTACATCAAAATAACAACCATCCCCCTGATTACATCTTGCTTCTGGGTATATATAGAGTTTCATTACAAAGGCACTCGACCACTCTAAGTATGGAGGGGTCATAATTGACCACCAACCGCTTTAACTGCCTGATGGAGTCTGAGTGCGATTGCTTGCTGTAGTGGATAAATTTGATCTTCTCGGGTGCTCTGCTACCCTCTGAGGTGGCTGGGGTACCGTATGAGATGAAGTCCCATAACTTTTAAATGTGGTTATCTACTCGAGCTCTGTCCTTTTCCTTCTTGAACATACCGTCTGTTGAATGCGGTTGTTGAGGAAATGCGCCTGGTACTGAACACTGGTCACCTTCGTCCTTTGGGTGCACGGAGCGGGCAGGGACGTGGACTGCATGGCGAACAGACAGGTTGGATGTAGGATGAGGATCAGCTGTCAGATTGAGCGGATGGACAGTGGATATGGCTTGGCGGGGACCATCGGGAAAAGCGGGGCGGAATGAACGTGGGTCGTTGGATCTCGGGCGGACAGATCTATCAGACAGAGGACACGCGCAGGAGTTAACGGGCAGGAACGTGGGACTGGGCGGTAAGCGATATTGCACACACCGGCATTGGGGGTTGGGCGGTAAACGTACAATGGCGTGCCATACCACTCGGAGTGCGACGGGTGGCGGCAGGGAAAGGACGAAACCACTTTTCATCACGTGTTATCGTCCTGGCGGTTCAAAGGCGCGGGGAGAGCGGTTGCCATCCGATCGCGGCGGAGATGATCGGACAGCAGGGAAACGGTCGCACAAGTTACTGCGACGGGAGTCGTTAGATCGGGGTGACGGAGATCAACGGCCACAACTAAAAAGCGACGATGGGTTACAGAGGCGCGAGGTCATGCGAACATGATTTTATGGGGGTTTAGGTTTTAGCGCTCGGGCTTAAGAGCAAAAAGTTCTTTATATGATTTTTAACAACAAGCCCGGGAAATGGAGGTGAAAGGAGGATAAGTGGGGTGAAGGAGAGGGTGAGAATGACTGGTATAGGCCTCCTTTGAGCAAAACCAAGGACCGAGCTTACTTCTGCTCCTCGAGTATCAGCAATATGTAGCAGAGCTAACACGGGGAAGCCATTACACCGAGATGAACTCCCTTTGCAGCTGGTACAAGTCATCCAAGCCTTTGAGAAATGGGCAGTCAACTTTGTGGGACCTATCAAAGCACCGGCATGACACTCACATGTCAAATACATCATTATCGCCACTGACTACCTAACCAAATGGGTTGAAGCTACAGCAGTTCAAGATTGTACCATAGATACTGTCGCCAAATTTATATCTGAGAACATCATCTCTCGATTTGGGTGCCCCTGAAGCCTCACCAGTGATCAAGGGACCCACTTCATTAATGAAATGATCTCTTCATTGCTGCAAAACTTCATGATACATCACCACAAAAGCAATCCATATCACCCTCAAGCAAATGAGATGGTGGAAGCCTTCAACAAAATCCTTGAGAGGGGACTCACAAAGATCTGCTCAGCCAACAGAGACGATTGGGATGAACGGGTGCGAACAACACTATGGGCTTATTGTACAACCGTCAAGTGCTTGCACAAGTATACACCATTTCAACTTGTGTATGGTCGGGAAGTCGTGGTACTTGTCGAGTTTATCATCCCCAACCTGTTTATTACACAGGCCACTCAGATGACAGAAGATGAATCAATTCCAAAGCGATTAGAGGAACTCTGGGAGCTGGATGAAGCTAGATTTCTGGAAAACTTCCACCAAACTATTGAAAGCAGAGGCAGAAGGCGTGGCATGACAAACACATCAAACGAAAATCCTTTACAATTGGAGGACATGTTCTGCTCTATGACAACAAGTTCTTAAAGCATCCTGGGAAGCTCAAAATGCATTGGATGGGACCATTCATAGTCGCGGAAGTGAAAGAATTAGGAGTTGTCAAGCTCGCACAGTTGGATGGAATCCTCCTGCCTGGTTGGGTGAATGGCACATGCCTGAAACCTTTCCATGACTCAAACAAATCTACACCAAGTTGAAGGTTGATCTCTGAAAGGGGATCGTAGGTAGGTAGGTAGAGTCAGTCAGTTTTCTCCTTATTTCCTTTTCCTTAGTAGTCAGTTGCGTCAGGTAATGTAGTTGGTCAATTGTTCTAGTCACATTGGTCAAAGAATCAAATTCCGTCTTAGTTGGGGAAAAAGTTAGCTCCACCACAACTGCTTGTGGTCGGGGGAGTGGCACGTGTCAACCATCATATCCATAATAATTATGCAATAATTTCCAGTGTCAGCTTGAGTTTGGGCTAAATATTTTCTGTAATATCCCTGACACACTCAATTCATCAACTCCTATGCGTTTTCCATCATCACACCATAGTTACCCATCATTTCCACCCTCCTTTTTCAGTTTTTGCGTCATTCGATTCATGTTTGGCTCCACCATCTTTATAGTTACCACAGTTGGGAGCGAGTGGGGAAAGTTAATGTCTTAATCAGTAAACCAGTCTAATAAAAAACGTCGTGTCGATATTTTCTATTTAATCTACATGGCAACGATAAGTTTCCCAAAACGAAAAGCCGAGGTGGTAGAGTTGCCCAGTCTGGAGTTTGTATCCAATTTCACTCATTCCCAGCCTAAGTTCAAGCCCGTTGTGTTCTTTGTTTACCACTGTCGCTCTATAGCAATGACGACGACTATCATCTTTGTTCCAAATGTCGGAACTAGATGCAAGGATTACAAAGCAAGAGCCTCTTTATGGCAAGTATAACAAAGCTCAACTTGTTGACAACGACCTCTCAGATTCATTCCAGTTTCTAACACTAAAGAGGGAGGTCTATACAGAGCCAGTTACCAAAGCCAACAAGAGCCAATTCGTGAAAGTTACAGAAGATTTTAGGGGCATTAGGGGAATTTTGAGGTCTAAAATGGGCCTCCTAAGAAAAATGTACAATCAAAATAAACTTTATAAGAACACATAGGTTTCAAGATGATGATGTCAACCATGGGGGATGGTTCACCATTTTTGGAGTAAAAAAATAGAAGTAAAAAAATAATAAAATAATAAAACTAACTTTTCAACTCATATTTTCAACTTATCTCCCTAAGGTTTTACTCAAATTTCGATTGGGAGTACTCGTTGGATGAAAAAATTAATTCTCCATCCAAAGAGTACACATGTTGCATACTTTCGATGGACCTTGCTACACGAAAAATGAGAAATACATGAAAAAACGGGATTGCAATCGCGTTTTTCATGTAGCATGGCCCATCGAAAGTATGCAACATGGGTACTCCTTGAATGAGGAATCAAATTATGCATCCAACGAGTGTTTCCGCTCAATATTTGAGTAAACCCATAGGGAGATATTTGAAAATATGTGTTGAAAAAATATATTTTTCTTTTTTCCTTCTAAAATTTGATGATGTAATCTAATATTACTTTATTATTTCCACTATTATTTTATAATTTCCATAGGAGGCCCATTTTAGACATCAAAACTTCCCTAATGAATACAAAAGTCAACATTGTTGAATTTGAGGAACCTTCCTATATTCAAGACGCCAGGGGTAGCCATGAAATGCACGAAGTTCCTTGTTAGCATAATGCATAACGATGGCTAGACAACAAATACCCCATCCATGTAGTGGATATTCAAAAACTCACAGACCTATCTGCTGTTGGCGCTGTCGTCTCAACTGCGTTTCAAAATTCTTCCAAGTAGGGGAAGAAAACAGGGGACGGATAGTTATTATAACCAATATGGAACAAAGTGAGGAGGCAAGGGTGCTCTGATGGAGCCAATCAATAAGCCCAACACCAAATTCGTTTGCTACATAATTGCTGGGAAGCTGATGCAACATTTTTCGAGAGGGGAATGTATGTTGAACACCATTTCAGTTGCAGAAGCTTATGTGCAAGGAACGCAGTTGAATTGGTCCAATTTCCTACTACAATAACTCTTTGATGCCTACGAGAATGTGTATAAGAGGGCCACCCACTTTATTTATGGATACCTTGTTATTACACAGGCCATGTAGAAGTGGAGCCCACTAGAGGGTCGAGAAATGGCGGTGATTACTAAAGAACAACCCCTAGCCCTGAAGTATTTGCCATGGCAGACATCTGGGGATCCTAACAGCAAGGAAATCAACGAAGCCTCCTTTGTCGCCTGGTATAAGAAGGATGTTGCAAGTCCTTGAGACCCAAATCCAACAAATTGAAGATGAATTGGCCAAGACTAACAAGATACTCCGGGACCTTAGACCGCCAGCACAAGCTCACTTAGAGACGCTGCAACAGATCACTGAGGAAATAGATATGCATCGAACACTCTCCTGATGATATGCCCTGTGAATCCTACTGCTAAGCTCACAACTCAGTGCCTCGAGCAAGCGGGAACTCTCACAAGCCAATGGAAAATATCTTGATGCATTCACGCAATTCAGAAATGTAGCCATGGAGTCTATTTCGGAGTTGGGTCCTTCGTTTGAAAATTGAGTTTTGACTAGCTAACCATAATTTGCCCAAAAATAACCGTGGGGAAGTCGCGGAGGAGACAGCTGGAGCAGAGGAAGGAACTCGACAAAGACCAGCAGTTGCAGAAGGATGGCCAGAGGAATCTAGACTCAAGCAAGAAACATTCGAGCAACAAAGGCAGTTGAGAGGGAAAGAGGCAGAGCATCCAAGAGAGAAGTGGCAGTGCAAGCGAGAGGGAGACTTAAGAAGGGCAAGGACAAAGCTGAGAAGGAGAGGATAGATGATAGGATACAAGAATGTTGTTGCGGAGTCGTTTGAGCCCGATTTGTATCTTGTTGCCTTGATCATATGTTGTTATGTTATGTTGATGATTGTTCTATCTAGAGGGCCTTCGAGCCTGATGTAATGTTATATTGTTGTGGTGTTAATGGAAGGAATGGTTACAGGGATATCTGAGCAATCTATGTATGATTCTTTGTGGGTTTCTAAATTTATTTAATATGCTTGCATCTATCTGATATTTCTCCTTTGCGAATGCTGGTTCGTTAAGATTGCATCCCAACTGTTATACTTATGACCACAATTTGCCCAGAAATAATCGTGGGGAAGTTGCGGAGGAGACAGCTGGAGCAGAGGAAGGAACTAATAAAGACCAGCAATTGCAGAAGGATGGCCAGAGGAATTTGGACTCAAGCAAGAAACAGCCGCACAACAAAGGCAGCGGAGAGGGAAAGAGGCAAGGCATCCAAGAGAGAAGTGGCAGTTCAAGCGAGAGGGAGACTTAAGAAGGGCAAGAAGAAAGTTGAGAAAGAGAGGATAGATGATAGGATACAAGAATGTTGTTGCGGAGCCGTTTGAGCCCGCTTTGTATCTTGTTGCCTTGATCATATGTTGATATGTTATGTTGATGATTGTTCTATCTGGAGGGCCTTTGATCCTGATGTAATGTTATATTGTTGTGGTGTTAATGGAAGGAATGGTTATAGGGATATCTGAGCAATCTGTGTATGATTCTTTGTGGCTTTCTAAATTTATTTAATATGCTTGCATCTATCTGATATTTCTCCTTTGAAAATGCTGGTTCGTTAAGATTGGATCCCAACTGTTATACTTATGAACTATTTTCATTGTTAGTCCCTTGGGTTTTATCTTGACGCTTGATTCTAGTCCCTCAACTAACTAAGTCACGACACGCCTCGAGTGAGATGCCTTATTCGTCCTAGATAAGGTTAAAATGTCGACGTGGTGCTAGACTACAATGGAGCCTTTGTTGGCCCTTGTGCCTGAACCTTGGGTCTCAACCCATCAGTTATTTTTCCGCCAACACTTTTAATCTTGTTGGTCTCTTTCCAACTTTTCCTTTTTCTCTACCTTTGTTCTAGCTTTAGAATATTCTCCATTTTGTCTTCTGCATTCTTACTCTTCTGCCTTATCCTTAGTTGCCTAGTCTTGTTCTCCTCCTCTCATTTTGGCTTCAAGACCCAACCCTTCTATAGTTCTCGCCAGGCTTCACATTGATATGGCCATGTATATCTGAGTATTGTGCAGTACCATGCTACTGCATTTCTTCTCTGAAATGACAGTGTACCAAGGCTTCACTTTCTTCTTTGGAAGATTTAACATTGTTGAGACCATAAGATCTTTAAGAGGCTAGCATCTACATGTCTTGTTATTGTCAACCATGGATCTAACTACAATATTTTACAATTTGTTGGCTTGTAGTTGCCATGGAGTTAGTTAGGAAAATAATGTATTTTATTGTAAGGGGAACTTAACACACTCCATACAAAGATGAGTTTTTGTCCATTTCCAAGGTCACTGGTAATTGGAGATTTAAGAGCCAGAGAAGTGATGAAATATTGAAGCTTAGGAATTGGAGATTTAAGAGCTAGAGAAGTGATGAAGTATTGAAGCTTAGGAATCGAAGCTTGATGGAGTTCCTATGTAGTACCAAGATCGATGCCTAATGAAG
Organism: Pinus tabuliformis; assembly: GCA_031772625.1. Lineage (NCBI taxonomy): Eukaryota > Viridiplantae > Streptophyta > Pinopsida > Pinales > Pinaceae > Pinus > Pinus tabuliformis. Next base: position 983,478,944 of record CM062817.1, on the reverse strand, counting down.
GCATGAGATATAGCTTTCTATTTTGGTGTAAGGATTGATGCTTTCAATGTTGTGAAATTATAGATATTTTCTTGTTTCAATTTAATCTAAAGGCCTAAATATTTTTATTTAGGTGTAAATCAATGTGGGGAGGTTTCTCCTCCTGATTTACTTGTTTTGTTTTTGTTTATTGTTATTCTTATATAAACTAATTGCATTATTGGATTATTAATTCATAAATAATACCACACTTTTATGTTTTGCTGATGAATGGTACCTTTTAGGTCCCTCAATTTATTTCCTTGTGAATTCAACAAGTAATCTAAGGATCAATGACAAAAACTAGTCCATTTCCTTGAGTACACAATGCACATGATAAGAATGGAGAATATAGCAAACAACCCTTTATCCTTGGTTGGAGGTGGAAAAACAAAAATTTCATCCACTTAACGCCTTCATTGAAGTAGCTATGATATGACAAATCTAGTCCATGCATTTGCCAACATCTCATGACTCCATTAGCAATCTTATTTAGGGATAGCCCCTTCAAGTTGGAGAAGAGCCAACCAGAAGAAAGAAGAAGAGCTATTGAAGTAAAAATGGGTATCTTTCCTAAGTTGAACGAAACTATCCCCTTGATGCTTGGGACTTTACATCATTTGGGGGGTGCTAGATATTGTTGTATTTAGGCCCATTTTAGGGGCAGGTCCTACTTTGAAGAACTGGGCCCAAAACCTTCTCGAGCCCATTTGAGGCCTTAAACTACCATTTTTCGGGTCAAAACCTTGCAATCATAGTTGGCAACCTCTTGCAATTTGTTCTACACTTCAAAACTTTCCAACAACATGAATATCACCTCCATTGGAGTTTGTATATAGAATTTATGCCTCTTGCAAGTTGACTTATCCTATTGTCCACCATGGTAGCAAGTGAATGTGTCATTAGCTTCCATTACTCAAATATGTGGTGCTAGTCATGTGGAACATTCGATAAGATTCTAGAGGATGCAAATTCCTAACATTAATTGGGGGTCGAGGCATGCACAAACCCTAGCCTTGACCCTAGACAATTATCGTGCTATGTTAAATATTGGTTAGCTACGAAAGGAAGGGGTTCCATTCTTGTTTTATTAAGTATTGTTCCATAAGAGATTGTAGCATTGAGAGTGAGATATTGAAGCAAAATAGAGGAAGTAGAAGGTCCTGTAGCAAACATATTGGAAACAATTTCCATGACATCTTCATATTGGCCTCACCTTTAAGGTAATAACATATTGCTTGTCTGTGTATTTCAGTTTCAACTTATTTTACGAATTTATATGTTAAACTAGCAATATTAAAAAATCTACAACTAAAACAAAACCCTACATAGTAAAATGTAGTAGAATATTATAAAATTTGTTGTGGTGAATTGTTCTAGCAACATGTGCATGGCAGTTTATAACTTTATATATCATATTAGTATTAGAGAAATTTTCTTAGGGGTTTTATGGGAAGTTGCGGGATCCAAGAATTGGTGTAAACTCTAAAAACCCTATCCATTCCAAATGAGTATAGTAACAAACTATAGAATGAGTCAAAAGATAGGTTTTCAATGATGGAATTACAAGTCACAAATATCTCTTGCAACATGGCCATTCTCATGGTGGCTCTAGAGAACAAGTTTGGACCTTTAGGGAAGTTTGGTGGCTCTGACTTAGAAGATGCATTGGATGAGAGAAATGGATATAACAAAGACCTAGAAAAGGGGTCAAACAAAGATAGACCACGTTAGAGTGTCATCATTTCCTCCTAATCTCTGTTAAGGTGGAAGCAAGCGTGATATCAAACCTTACGAAGGTGAGATTGATGTTTTTAAGTTGAATCAGTGGATGCAAAAATCAGAAGTTTATTTAGTGCTCAAAATGTTGTAGAAGAGAAAAAGATTTCATTTGCCAAATTGAAGTTAGATGGCCATGCCTAAACTTGGTGGGAGGGTCACTAGAGACACTTAGGGTGGAGGGTTTTCCCCCCTGTAATTAAGTGGGAGGTGTTTAAAACCCTCATTAGGTCCTAGTTCTACCCTATCAATTATGATAGGACCGATGGATCCATGGTCATTACTTTTGGTAGAAGAAAGGGTATAGTGTGAAAGAGTACAACATTGAGTTCAAAAAAATAGCCATTATGTTGAGTATATTTCCTGAGAACCCAAATGTACTCATCAAGTATTTGGGTGGTCTACATATTCATTTATAGAGGAAAGTGACGCTCTTTAAAACTATGATAGATGAATATTGTGTGCAAGCACGATATCTAGAGAATATGGTAAGAATAAAGGAAAACCAAGTGGTTCCAAGCAAAAGGACCACCAAGATGCTTCCAAGGAGGAAAAGAAGTGGAAAGGAAATGATAAGAAGACAACAACCATTCCACATCGATGCAAGGATCCAAACATCCACTATAACCATTGTAACACTGAAGATAAGTGTTGGAGGCTACATCTAGATTGAAATCCAAAGCATAGCAAGAAAGATGCCAAGAAGAAGAATATGCTAGCCATGGAATTAAGCAAACGGGTGGAGAGCAACTCAAATGTAGATGAAAAGATTGCCTACATCACAATGCAAGAGGAGGTGAATCTAAGTAGCCTCTATTCCAAGGAATAGAAGTAAATGACTAAACTCTTCCATATTAAAATCAACGTCAAGAAGAAAAAGTTGGATGCTTTATTTGATTCCAATTCACAAGTCAGTCTCATAGCAAAATATATGGTCAGCAAGTTGTTGTAGCAACTATAACCACCCTCCAAAATTTTGGCTCGCATGCAAATTTCAGAGCCTACTTCGGATCCTGCAATTGATTATCCTTGATCGCTTGTTGGTACGCTAATGATTTCAAGCTCCCCTCCTTGATCTTAAGAGTTGTCCACGTTCTCATCTTCATGCAGCATATATCATATTTGGGCACAGGGGTTGTTGTTTGTCATGCAAAGAGAATGTTGTCTTTACTTCAAGGGATTTGTGTGCGTATGAGTGGTTGTCATCACATAGACATTGTCACACTCACCTCACACACTCACGCCACGAAGGTTGTTGCATCAAGCAAATTATGTCTTATGTATTATGGATGGTCTACGTTGTGTCACTAAGTGTCCATGTGCAATCACAGTCGAGTCCTATCAATGTTTGCATATGTTCACTGATCACACACTTAGACATTTTCCCAAACAACCTAGCCTCATCCAGCGTCCCGACTATGCGCTTTGTTTTTGCAACCATCAAGCTTCCATCCTTGCCTGTTGGAACCTCGCAGTGCATAGAGACACCAACCTCTCTTGCCTGCTGAAACCCCGCAACCAGCAGAGGACCCAGTCAACATGCTCTCCAAAAATGCACAGAGCAGTCCAACAGCACTGCACTCAGAAATTGCGCAGAGGTGTCCTCCTGGGACCCTTGTCCCGCAACAGTTCTTTGAGCCTCAAAACTGCGCAGTGTTGTCCAAGTTGTCTTGTCGGTCTTGCATGCAGAAATTGCACAGACAGGCCTCCCAAGGCCTCATTCCGGCAATAGTCATTGTCCGTTGAAATTGCGCAGATCTACCTCTCAGTGACTACAGGAAAAGGTGACATGTTGAAATCGCTTCCAAGGAGTTGAGGAGAAGGACCAAGGAACCAAGTAATGGAAAAGATCAGGACCGCATGCAAACTTTGTTGGATGCATGATCATCTTGAGGGTAAGTATGGTAAGTACGGAACATCTTTCGAAGTACACCTCTTAGTTGAGTTTGCAGGATTGCTTGTCATTGTCATATCATCCTATCCTCAATAACATGCATGTGCGCAAACACGAAAAGTCACTTTATGTGTTGCTTCTACATGTCGTGCTTCTTTTTCACTTGTTCGACCAACTGTCGTCTTCTGCATGTTGATTTCTATGTCATGCTTGCGACCATGTTCTGGTCACGCACAAGGTCTTTGCTCTGTGTGTACATGTTGTGTTCACTATGTAAACATCCGTCGCGCTTGCACACAGTTGTATACACTGACGTGCAAGTGTCGTCGCAGTTGTCCAATGATCTATCACAAGCATCGTGCATATGGCTCGCACTGTCGGCTAGTCATGTTGAACATGTGTGTCTTGATGGTTTGAGGCATCTTGTCGTCAAGTCATGTGAGTGTGTTTACAAGATTGCGTATACACAAATTCACTCACTCACACACTTAGTCATTTTTGTTGAAGTTTTGACGATCATCTCACCCTCTAAACAGCCAAACCTCCACCCGCCATCGACTCGATCGATTATCATGCAGAACAACGCAGAAGCATCCAATAAGCCATTTCAAGCTGCACTGCCCGCACGCTGATCAATCGACTCTCCCGCTGGTCAACTGGAGAGTTTGACCGGGTAGTCACCTCGGGACTCACTCCCCTCAAAAATTGCGCAGAGGTTGTAGACCTCGCCCACTCCGCTGACTGAGAAAATTGCGCAGACAGGCCAGACAGACACGCAGTGCCCATCCCTGTCTCCCTCAGAAAACTGCGTAATTTTCCCAACTAGTCAGTCGACCGACTGCTCACCCAGAAAACTGCACAAATTTCATGAGCAAGCCTCCTACAGCCCGACAGTCCGCTCAACGCAGAAACTGCCCAGAGGTGGTCAGCAGGTCAACCTCCCAAAAACTACGCAGTTTTTCTCGCCAGCAGCCCACTGCCAGTTCCCTCCAAAAACTGCGCAGTTTTTGCTGCCAAGCTCTCGCAGCCCGCTGCCTGCTCCCTCCAAAAACTGCGCAGATTTGTCTGCCAGGCCTTCCCGCAGCTTGCACTGCTTCCCTCCAGAAATTGCGCAAATCTGTCCTCTAGCAAAGCCAGATCCCGCGAGCAATCACTGCCGATCCAAATTCCCGTCTCCGCCTCCCAATGACTTCTACACAATTTTCACCAATAGTGGCCGAAGCCTGCATCCCAACTCGAAACTCGCCTCGCGCGATTTCGTAACCTTGTCCTCTCTCCCAGTCACCCGCATCTGAAAATGATCATGCATCATGGTAGACTAGAAAGTTTATGGATTTGATGTCGTCTCATCATGAGTGATTGTAGATACAGGTACATGAATAGACATGACGCGACAACAGATGGGATGAACAAGGAGAGTACATGCAAAAGGACGTGTTCGCGAACGGATGAACAAACGATCCATGCAAGGAGATGTGTTCGCGGACAGACGAACGGATGAACATGCAAACAGACGATGCATGTGAGGAGATGTCTTCACAAACGGACGACCATGCAAGGATGTGTTCGTGGACGGACGAACGAACAAACATGCATTTTCACGAACGGACGACCATGTGAAGATGTGTTCACGGACAGGCGAATGGACAAAGATGCATTTTCGTGAACAGACAAACATGTCAAGCATGCCAAAGTAAAGGCAAGGAGCAACATGCGAATGCAACATCAAGTGAACCCAATGACCATCGAAGCCTCTGCACACCTAGCCATGCAAAGTTGAAGCTGTGATACACCAAGAGGACATCCATCACTCAGCAGCATTGCAGCTCGACGTGCACACCAGTAGCAGCATGAACATACCAGCACTGTCATGTCGAGTTGTGTCATGAGTCATGTCAACCACATCACTACTATGGGCCATACTATTGTCAATCAATGTAATGTAACGTGGAAGTCCAAGAGACCCACTTGTAATTTAAAGAGTCATGTAAGTCAAACAGTCATGAGGGAAGTTGAACAGTCACAAGGGTCAGTCTCACCCTTGGCTATAAATACCACTCATTTGTACATGCAAAGGACTTTTCACCTTGACTCCTCCCACATAGCCTTGAGAGTTTGTAATCTTTTCTTTGAGGAGTAAGTAGTGGCTCCAATGCCCTGTCCACAGGGTTAGTGATGTATGGTGTATCGGTGTGTTTGGGAACTTTTGCTTAATTCAGAAGCCTCCTAACAGGACAGCACGTTTTCACACGTGTTGTAACTGTTTGTAAGAATTGTCTTGAACACTTGTAATACATGTTGCTTTAACCTGTGTTTAACACTTGAATTCATTCAACTGTTCTAATGAAAATGTGTTGTATAAGTTGTTAACATTGTTTTGCCCGTGTTGATTACCTCCCGGACATCAAACAGAACCTTTCATGTAAACTCGCTATAACGACCGTCACGCTCGCGCGGATTTCCCGCTAAGTGTTGTACGTGTTATCTTCCCTTGTGTGTTGTGACTGTCACATCCGTGTGGATTGCTCCTTCGGAAGTTGCGCACATCCTATTGTGTTGTGTATTCCTAATAGAGTTGGGCTTCCTCCCATCCAACTTGGGACTCACTCCCACCCTCTCTCTATGCGATGAAAGAACCTTGACACAAGTAACACTAGCAATCACTAGGCATGCGAACCTCGCTACTCGAAGACAAAGCAGACCACTCTCACGTGCTAATAAGCATGAGCTAAGGCATATCTTTAAGACAATGGCAATCGGGTCATCGTACTGGATTGGACTCCTTCGCCCAACAGTGTGAGGTCTAGTTGGGACTCCATGCCGAAGAGATCCCCTAATGTTGGCGGGTCTAGCACTGTCAACACAAGCTTACATTACAATTTCATGACCATCCTCACCTATATCCATTGGGATAGGTAAATAAGAATACAAAGCTCAAGATCACTAAGAAGTGCAAGATCAAATTTGCTATAAGTAAAACTATATTGATGAAGTGGAGGTAGACATAGTACCACTTGATGTGTGTGATGTAGTGTTTGGAAGCCCCTTGTGTATATGAGGGATACAATTTTCATGAAGAGAACAAACTCATACCACCTAATCAAGGATGGGAATTCCTTAATCGTCAATGCACACAAAGGTAAATCCAAGGTCTCTCTAGTGAATGATAACCAAGCCAAGAAATTGATCAATTCGAGAAAGAAGTTTTTAATATTTATCTTAAGAGAGAATCAACTAGGATATGAATTGGTAAAACTAAATACATCTCTAAAAAGATGTACTAAAGAGTAGAAACATCAATTGCAGGACCTTTTGCATACATACCAAGAATTGTTTTAATATCCTAAAGGGTAACCACCTAATAGGGAAGTGGAACATGAGTTAAAGGTGTTCCCTGACTCCCCATTGCCAAACATTGGGTTGTCTAGACAATCCATCCTATAAGTAGGTGAACTAAAGAAACTATTGGAGTAGGGAGTAATTTCATTGAGTGCCTCACCTTGTGTGTTACCAATCATCATAGTATCTAAGGATAAGACTTGGAGAATGTGTATCGACTATAGATCTTTGAAAAAGATCACCTTAAAGAATTGATATTATTTAACTAGGATTAATGATGTGCTATATCAGTTGCAACATGCCAAGTATTTCACCAAGTTAGATCTCAAATTAGGATATCATCAGATTCTTCAGTTAAAGAAGATACCTAGAGACTACCTTCAAGGCAATACAAGGTCTATATGAATGGTTCGTAATTTTGGTTTATGTAATGCACCAACTACATTTATGCATTTGATAAATGGTGTATTGCATCCCTTTCTAGATTCATTTGTAATAGTGTACTTCGATGATATGTTGGTGTATAGCTCCACCTGGGAAGATGTCACATCTCATGGAAGTGTTAGAGACTCAGTGAAAGAATCAACTGCTAGAAATTCCAAAAATGTCAATTTTCCCAACACTCCTTGATGTATTTAGGGTATATGATTGGTGGAAGGGAACTCAAGATAGATGCCATGAAGATCAAGGCCATACTCAAGAAGCCAACTCCTACTAATGGCACTAAAGTTAGGAGATTTTCTGGGGCAACATACTATCCAATGTTGCACTAATCGTTATCGGGATATTATCAGTGTGAGGAAAAAATCGGAAAAAATCGTAAAAATCGGGAAAAAATCGTAACATACAAAAATAATTTTTTGCAATTTTTTTAATATCTAAAGCATCTACAACATAAAATAAATACATTGACACATAAATATGATAAAAGAACTAATATATAAGGTGTTTAATATCATTTCTAGTGCCACATCACACATAATAGTGAATCATGTCCTGACTCATGACTCCCAACGCAACCTCAAAATATCAACAAAAAATATAATACTGTATCTCATATCATGAGTCATAATGCCATATACAATGAAATGAACCAAATAACTAAAGTCTAATACTATTGATTTCCTTTGCCCCTCTAGATGTAGATGTCGATGGAGTTGGCAGTAGACTCTGTTGTGCTCTAAAAGCTGAAGAACTAGGAGCTACAGGAGGTAGACCACGTCCTCTACTGGTGACAGGGGTAGCTTGGGTCACCTCCTCCTCATAAGAAAAAGAAAAAAAAAAAGATCGGCTAAAAAAAAACTCGATTTTATCGCCCGATTTTATCTTCTTTTTTCTAAAATCGTGATAAAACGATTTTATCGCGATTTTTTGGCGATTAGTGGAACACTGATACTACCTATGGAAGTTTATAACATCCTTTTTAGTTGTGGCCTCTCCATTGCATGCCATAATAGATACTGCCAAAAAAATTTAGTGGGGAAAGAATCAATAGAAAGTTTTTTATGAGTTGAAATGAAATATTATTCAAGCACCAATTCTTGAGTTTCCTAATTTGTAGAATCCTTTCCAAGTGGAGATAAATGCAACTGGATATGCTATGGAAGTAATCTTGAATCTTGATGCATGGAGGTAAGCTAGTATGCTATTATTATGAAATGTTTCATGGTGGAGTCGTGAACTACCCTACATATGACAAGGAACTCTATGCTCTCATTCAGACTGTTAAAAATGGAAGTACTATCTGATGGAAAAGAAGATCATCATCAACAATGATCAGCAACCATTGCAATATTTGTAGGCCTAGAGTAAGCTTTAACAAACCCAAAAGTACAAGTGGATGGGGTTTTAATAAGAGTTTGATCCAATCATCAAATATAAGAAGGGAAACACTAATAAGATGGAAAACATGCATTCAAGGCCACCACATTGAAGATCAAAACCATGGGAACTCTTATGGACATGGAACCTTCACCCATGAGGCATACAAAGAGGCATACATACAAGATGAGAACTTTAAAGAGGTGTTTCAAGTTTAAACAACCATAAATGTCAAGTTCATGAAGGAGAAGGTTATGATAATGCTAATTATCATCTCCACAATGGATTGCTCTACAAGCTAGACAAACTCTATGTCCCTAAAGGTGAAAAGATTACATCTTGCTCACACCTCCAAAGTTGCAAGAAATTTTGGTGTTGGGAACATGGTTTCCAATTTACAGAGTTATGTGTATTGGCTAGAATGTAAGAAGATGTAGTACAAATTATTAGAGGATGCATACTTTGTTGTATCCCATTAACAAAAAGTAAGGCTTATACCATCTCATACATGTACCTACTAAACCCTAGGAAAGCATCTCCATGGATTTCATGGGTCGTTTGCCAAAAACCAGGAAGGGACATGATTATCTATTTGTGGTGGTTGACAGAGTTAGCAAGATGTACATTCTCACATTAGAGGAAATTTCAGCGTAAAAGTGCCCATGAAATTTTCACATAATTTACATATCATAATATGTAAACCAATCAAAATCCTTTAAATTTAAAAAGAGGTACATGTAAATATTTTGGGGGGGAAAGAAAATCTGCATTTTTTAATTGCATTTTTTGCTTATATCCTTATAGGTTTACCCAAATTTCAATTGTAGACATTTGTTGGATGCAGAATTAACTTCCAAGTCCAATGAGTACCCATTATGCATACTTTTGAGAAGACCCACATTGATAAAAATTGAAGATACATTACAAAAACACATTCAACATGTTTTTTTAATATATCTTCAATTTTATCAATGTCGGTCTTCTCAAAAGTATGCATAATGGATACTCGTTGGATGTGGAATTTAATTCTACATCCAACGAGTGTCTATACTTGAAATTTGGGTAAACCTATAAGGAGATAAAGTAGTTGTATTATAAAAAATACAATTACAAAAAGTAGTTTTCTTCTTTTCCCTCCAAAATTCATAACCCTTATTTTATTATTTTAACTATTACTTTATTATTTTTCCTTAGGAGGCCACTTTTAGGCTGAAATTTCGTCTAATGAGCCTTGTAAAAAAAGCATCAAGGGCCAAGATGGAGCAAACATGTTCATTGAAAAGGTCTAGATGTGCTTTGGGATACCAAGGAGCATCATCTTAGATAGAGATACCAAATTTTTCAGTGCCTTTTGGACTACAATTTGGGAGAAGATGGTTATAAAGTAGAAAAGATCAACAACTTTCCATCCATAGATAGATGTGTCGACAGAAGTCGTGAATAGGACACTGGGTCAACTTTTGAGAGGTTACAATCAAAACCATCCAAGGAAAAAATACGGTTCATATTCAACACTCTGAAAAAAAAGCAATACATACTTATACCAATAAGTCCCCTTTTGGAACTAGCTTTGGGTCTTTTCTACCTTCACAGTTAGATGTTGTACATGGACAACAAAGAGTAAGGGAACACATCACAAGAGAATCATTGAAGGATGAAAAATTCATTGCTAAGATCAAGCAGATCCATTGGCAAGTACAAAAGACATTGAATATGTCATAGGAAAAGTACAAGGCTTGATATGATAAGATTGAGAAAACATTCAAGGTGTTAGACAAAGTTCGGTTATATTTAAACAAAGAAAGGCTAAAAGGTCCTAGTAAAAAGATCAAAGCTTTGTAATATGGTCCTTTTGAAGTGTTGGAGAAGGTGAGTGATAACGTTTACAAACTTATTCTACCCCCATAAATGAGCATTTACTTAATGGTGAATGTGTAGAATCTAGAAGTCTATGAGGCCCTTCCATTTTGGACTAGGAAACTGATGAACAATTCTTACCTACCATGGCTGACTTAGCAACAAAAGCTCACATAGAGTTAGTAGAAAATCTGGTTTTACAAAATAAGTGCAGAACAAACAAATGGGTGCAATATTAACTTTGGTAGGTTGGGCTAAAAGGACAACTTCTAGGCAAGGCCAAATGGTACTTTAGGGAGAAGGTAAAGAAAATTATTCCTCACCTCATTTAGTAAAATCTTTCAGGGACCAAAAGCCTCCATAAATTGAGAGACATGATTCAGAATGGATCATTATATAAATTGTCATCTATTTGGTACATTTTAAATTGATAAATTAGAGCTATTGGCTTGTAGGGGCCATTTTAGGGGCAGGTCACACTCTAAAGATCTGGCATCTAGAACCTCTAGAGACTGTTTGAGGCCTTAAATGGTCATTTTTGGGGTTGAAACTTTGCTAACATAGCCTCCAACCTCTTGACACTATTCTACTCTTCAAATAATTTCCAACAGTGTGAATACCATCTCAACCGGAGTTTGTATACAAAAGTTATTCCTTCCATAAGTAAACCTATCCTTTTGGTCACCATGTTATTAAATAGATGCCACATCAACATCAATTAGTCACACATGTGGAGCTAGTCACATGTGGACTTTCAAAATATTCTAGAGGGTCCAAAAACCTAACATTTATTGGGGGTTGAGACATTCAAAAACCCTAACATTTGTTGGGGGTTGAAGCATGCAAAAGCACCAACCCTAACCCTAAACAACTATCAAGCTATGTTAAACACAAGGTAGTTAAGAAAGGAAGGGGCCTCGTTCTTATTATATTGAGTATTGTTCTACAAGAGAATGAAGCATTGAGAGTGGGATATTGAAACAAAATAAAAGTAGAGGATCTTGTAGTTGTTACCACAAAATCTAGCAAGGCCCTAAGGAGGGAAAACCTATGGGACAACTACTAGACTAAGTGACAACAATGGGACAATGGCCCATTGTCACCACAACCAAGGTTCCTTGCTCTTCACAGACTTTCACCGATTGGGGGAGTCTCGATATGTTCATGATCACCTATAATAGATATTATGGGGTTGAAGGTTCAAGGTGATGGAGCGAGAGCTCATTCGAAGAGAGGCTCAATAAAGGTATAAGGCTTCAAAGAAGCAAACAACTCTCTAAGAAAAATCTTAGAAAAGAAGGCACAAGATCTAGGGTTTTAAGATTTCTCGATGGTAACCGTAATAGGTATTCACAAAGTTAGGGCGTGGAAGCAAAAAGGGCTTCTCATGATTTATTCCAATGAATACTAAGCTTATACAACCCTCAAAGAAATCCACAAACCAAGGAGATACAAGCTAGGTTTTTCCCTTCTAGGGCACAAGATTTTATGGATGGAGAACTGTGAGAAACCTACCAAACTTGGAGATCCTCTAGGCAAGACCTTAAGGAAAAGCCTTATGCTCACGGAATCCACCAATTCACCCTCTAATGAATTTCGTTTGATGCCCTAGGCTAGCCATCCAAGAGGAAGGGGACCGAAATTTGAAGGAGAAGAAATATGGAGAAAAGGAGGTTTGATCACCAAATTCCTTGGACTAGTGCCTAGTCCTTTGGGCAATGGAGTCTTGAGATGCTTAAGATAAGATAAGACCTCTTCTAAGGACGCTTGGAATCAATGCCCTAGGTACCAACTTCAAACATTTATCCTCTTCAAAATACAGTGAAGTTTCATGAAGAATCAAGACATTCATTCACTAGGAACATTCATTGCAGGCTTTGCATTGGATAACATATGCAATACTCTAGTAGAAAAGATTTCCAAACTCAACTTTCAACGATTAGGGCATAAATTCGCATATCTAGAGTAGCAATTCCATACATTAAATAGTTTTCAAAGAAAGATTTCATCAACATTTAGCACTTACAAAGCGACCTGCAATATATCCATCCATCGTTCAAGAAGAAGCTCCAAAGAAGAATGTGAATTATCTTCCACACATCAAAATGCATCAAAAGTATCTAATAGCTCCAAAGAGAAAGTGTGAGTTCTTTTCAAGAGAGAATCCAAGAGATGATGATCAAATACAGATGAGACTTGGTTCTATATATATGTGTCTCACTAAGTCAAATTATTAGCCTAAGGCCCCCTAACATTATAAAAGTGTGCAAAATACAAGCCTTGGTCACAAGCCGACCAAGTAGCTTTTTCAAATTATAAATTAGCCTTCCAAATGCTATCCTAATTGATGACATCACGCTGATGAAGGTACTAGGGCCGTTGGAGGGCCACGTTGAGTCCTCTTTCTGCCAAAATGTGAGAGAGGGCTATATAAATCTCGAACAAGGGTTGACCCCTTAATCTCCCTGCAAATCATCATGTGGGGCCCCAAATTGGGTTTGGGCACAAGAACTGGTCTCATGGGTCTCCTAATGATAGAAAAGCCTGTAATGCTCCAATGTTGAGGGTTCTAACGATGGTGCTTGCCCTCCCATGCCTCAAGGGGTGATACAAACCTCCTTTGGGCCTTGGATCAGCTGCCATAATATGTTAAGTTGGTTGGGGCACACTGGTCCAAGTGCATCATCTTGCGAATAATATGGGGCAACAAGTAGATTGCTAAAGGTGTTGAAGGTGCTCATGGCATGAAATGATGCTCTAACACATGATAGAGTCCCATGGTTTTCAACGCTACCCCTGGGAGTGTCAATATGATCCTCTGGTGGGCTTGGGCCCTAATTAAGTTGCTCAACCCATGATGAAACCACTTGCGAATTACATATAAGATCTAATGTGCTTCCCATCCGGTACAAGAATTCATTAGTGCATCTAAGTGAACCAAACTTGTTAACTAAGGGCACATTAAGACTTCATAATGGGCTTCCCTTCTAAATTTGGGGTTTTAAGCTTGTAATAGTGTTACCTCCCTTGGTAGAAGTGGCTAATAAACAACCCTATTAGGTATTCCCAGCCCCTAAGGGGAAGACAGGTCCAAGGTACATCCTTTAATTGATAGGGGTCATGTGAATAATGAGGGTCTCAAATCCAAATGCCATGGGTTCAAGGATGGTAATGATGAAGGATGCCCGAATATTTGGGTGTATAGATGTAGGAGGGAGCAATCATGGATACATGAGCTACCCCAACATTTGCTTTTCCACCCTTCTTCATTAGCCTTTTACCTTTTTTTTATTTTTTTTTGTATTACTGCTTGGGGATCTAGGAGATGAGAGCATGTTGTGTATGATGTAAGCAGTTATTACCCCCTTAAGGTGGGGCAGTTCATTGCCCACCAGGGGTTGGGACATGCATGGGTTCCTTAATGATGTGGAGGCACTCATGGTGCCTTAGGAACCAAGGTGATGGCCATGATGAAGGGGTAGAGCTCATGTTTGTCTTTTGCCCACGTGCTATATTAAATGTCCTGACCATCTTTTGCATTTTATGATATTCTTTTTTTTGCTTCTTGTTTGTGGCCATGATATGCTTTTAACATTTTTTGCCGCATCAACCTCCGGGGCAACATTTCCACGCTCGACCTAGACATGTGGACAAGGGGAGGGGATGTACCAATGCCCTACGGACCCAGAGAGGAATGATGATGAAATAGGGCTTGCAATGTACGGAGCTGTTAAATTTGGCAACTAGGGCAAAATTCTACTTTGGACAACTCATATGATGCAGCTGATATTTTTATTAGATTCCTCTCTTTGAGAGGTGTGGGATTGATCTAAAGATCATCTCATTCTGACATGTACAAATGGAATTATGAATTTATTTTGTTTATGGGAAAATTCTCAAGGTCGGCCAACAAACTAATGTAGGCTCAGAAGCCCAATAGTCACATCTATTCATCCTCAATGTTTGCATATAAATAGAAGGTGCCTTTGCCTCATTTGGACATCACTCACCTTCTCACACATCTCTCTCTCCTCTTATGATTGGGTACGGATTTCAGGACAACCTCTCTCCACACGTGCGGCGAAGAAGAAGAACACTGTTTTTTGCGTTGGCTGAATTTCAGGGACAATTTGACCAAGCATTGACTTTGTTTGATTGCGGATTTCTGGGATTCTTTCTCTTTGGGTAGGCTGCATTTTTGGGCACAGAAATCAAGGCAGTCTGTACTGTTTGACCAATGTTGACTTTAGAAGGTTTGACTTGAGAGTTGACCAAGTTTAACTGAGTATTTTCAGACTGTTTTGGGCTGATTTGATTTGTTGTTGGAGGCCGAGTTGACCGAGTTTGACTAAGCTATTTTGGAGGTCAAAATCTGCCCTGTTGACTAGCGTTGACTTTTTGGTTAGGGATTTATGTGGCCGTTGTTTGACTAGACAAAATTCACTTTGATTGGGCAAGTGAATGTTGAATATTGTACTCTCTCTTTGTGCTAAACTTTTGAAGAATAATAAGAAGAATTGATCAAAGGGTTTCCCCACATTGGGGTTTGCTCCTGGCTTGTGCCATATCTTGTGTCCTCTTGTCTTGGCTTGTCTTCTACTGTTTTATTTATGTTCTATCTGCATTTACTGTCATGTTAATATGATTGCTTATCTGGAAATTGATATTGGGCTAATAAGAAAATTGAAATAAATTGCTCTTATGCATAGAACATACCATTGTTATCTAAAATTAACATGGTATCAGAGTTGAGGTGAAGACAAAGCCCAAGCAAGAGTGAGAAGAGCAACCACTGAGAAGAGAAATCACTGAGATTTGTTGGACAAAGACAAGAGTCAATGGCCTCCACATACTACTTCAAATCTGATGACAAACTCAATGATAAATCTAATTATCATGCATGGAAGATGTCTCTTGATTTGACTTTGGAAGAGTAGGATGTTATGGACTATGTGCAAGGAAATATTTCTAAGCCTCCTTCAAATGCACCGGCTGCCACGAAGACAAGATACAAGAAGGGTGAATTCAAAGCAAAGAAAATCATCAGGGATTCTATTCATAAGCATTTGGTTGCATACATCTCCGATTTGAACACATCAAAGGAGATATATAACAGGTTGGTTGGCATGTTCAAAGCTAGCAATGCAAACCAAGTTCTCTTTCTCAAGAACAAATTGAAGGACATAAAGAAGGGAAGAGGTGAAGATATTCAATCCTACTTCATGAGGATTACTGAGATCAAAATGATCTTCTTTCAATTGGAGAAGCTATTGCTGATAGGGAACTTACTCTCATTGCCGTTGGAGGACTCCCTCGTAAATGGCACGCGTTCAACACTACTATTCTTAACAACGACGAGATTCTAGGTTTTGAAGAATCGTTGACTAGATGTTCTCAAGAAGAAACAAGGATGATGGAACTAGATATGCCTTCCAATAGGAATGATCCTACTGCATTCTCTGCTCATGCTAAAAAGAAGAACAATGCAGGTTCAAGGAAGCAATGTGAAGGAAGGTCGGGTTTCAAAAATGGAAAGAAGGGAAGATGCGTCATTTGCAACAAGTTTGGCCACTATGCTAGGGAGTGTCCTAATAGAAGGGATACACCTCATGATGATGATAACCACAACAACAACAATTTCAGGGGCAACAACAATCAAAGGAATGGCAGATTCAACAACAAAGGAAATAGGAATGTTCTCGCTCCTCAACAAGGAAATGGTCGCCCTCCCAAGAGATCAAGAAACACCAGGTATGATGAATCTAATGTTGTTGATAACAAGCAAAAATAATTTTATCTTATATCTGCCCTCTCTACTGCCTCTCCTCCGGACACCTTGGGAAATTGGTTGATCGATAGTGGTGCCTCAAGGCACTTCATTAGGTATAAGGAAGCTCTTTCAAATCTGATTGAAAATGATACAAATTTGGAAATTATCCTTGGAGACAATGCCACCTATCCCGTGAAGGGAGTTGCGAATGTTACTCTTCGATTGACTCAAGGTAACACCATTCATCTACAAGAAGTACTATATGTACCCAATCTAAAGAAGAACCTGGTATCTATCTCGGTGATGGAGGACAAAGGATTCAAGGTGGCATCCATCAATGGAAAGGTATGTGTGTGGAATAAAAATTTCAAAATGCATTTACACTTGGATTCAGGGTTGATTGCCTATATCAAGTTGGAGGAAATCCATTGAGAGCTATGTCTTGCGACACATCACTTCAATCTGAATTATGGCACCGGAGGTTTGCCCATCTACATTATAAGGCTCAACTCGATGTGAGGAAGACGGTGACAGGTATGCCTAAATTCAAAGTAGAACATGAAGGTGTTTGTCAAGGGTGAGCCGAAGGAAAGCATACAAGGGGACCATTCCTCTCAAGTGATGGCAAGACTACCGACATATTGTAATTGGTTCATTATGATCTATCTGGTATAATGCTCGTGAACTCTTTGGGAGGATATTTATATTATGCTATATTTATGGATGATTTCTCTCGTAAGACTTGGATATATTTCTTGAAGAAGAAGGACGAAGTATTCTCATGGTTCCGTTTTTTCAAAGCTTTGGTCGAAAATCAAACAGGGAAGAAGATAAAAATATTGAGGACCGATAATGGAACTGAATATGAATCAAATGAGTTCAATAACTATTGTAGAGAAGCTGACATTAAGAGGGAGACTACTACTGCATATACTCCCGAGCAAAATGGTGTTGTTGAAAGGAAGAACTATTCTATCGTAGAAGCCACTCGTGCCATGCTTCATGATCAAAGCCTTCCAAAGTTCTTATCGGCCGAAGCTGCAAACATTGTCGTGTATGCTCAAAATAGATGCCCTCATCAAGCGTTGGACTCCAAAATTCCCGAAGAAGTCTTCACCGGTAAGAAACCTGATGTTTCTCACTTTAGAATTTTTGGTAGTCCCGTATATTTTCATGTGCCAAAAGAAAAGAGAAGCAAATTGGATGCTTCTGGAAAGAAAGAAACATTTGTGGGCTACAGTGAAACTTCTAAGGCATATAGAATCTATGTGCCTGGTCAAAGAGAAGTGGAGATAAGTCGTGATGTCACCTTCAATGAGGATGCTGTCGTTGGGAAGATTAGTAACCTTCCTCTTCCAAGGAAGGACAAAAAAGCAGATTCAGGAAAACAAGGAGAACCGCAAGATGAGCCAATGTCCGATGTTGAAGAACCAATGGATCCCATTGATCCACCTCCTCATGAGCCCTCCTCCTCCGAAAGGAGACCCTCATTGCTTAAGGAGACTCTCGAATATGTCGAGAAGCATGTTGCACCAAGGGGGACATTTCGTGAAACCAAGAAGCCGAATAGGTACCAAGGGTACTTAACTGCAATGACAACGTTGTTCAATCTGAGCCTGGCGCATTCGAACAAGCTGTGAAGCACCAAGTTTGGAAGGATGCTATGAACGAAGAGTATGAGTCGATTATGAAAAATGATGTCTGGGATGTGGTCCCTAGACCCAAGGAAAAATCCGTTGTCACCTCAAAATGGCTCTACAAGATCAACCATGGAGCTGATGGAAGTGTTGAAAAATACAAGGTTAGATTTGTTGCTCGAGGCTTTTCTCAAAAGGAAGGTGTGGACTACGATGAAATATTTGCACCTGTTGCCCGATATACCACCATCCGTTCGATTATAGCCCTTGTTGCCTCGCAAGGATGGAATCTACACCGGATTCATGTCAAGACCGCCTTCTTACATGGTTCAATTAAGGAGGAAGTCTATATAGAACAACCCAAGGGGTTCGAAGTTCAAGATTGTCAGACACGTGTATGCAAGTTCAAGAAAGCCCTCTATGGGTTGAAGCAAGCTCCCCAAGCTTGGTATGAGAGGATCAACAACTATCTGATGAAGCTGGGATTTACGAGAAGCGAAGCTGATCCAAACCTTTACTTTAAGTTTGAGAATAATAAACCTCTCATCTTGGTACTTTATATGGACGATCTCTTTCTGACAAGTGCAAACCCTCTTATTCATTAATGTAAGATGGAGTTGGCTTCCGAATTCAAGATGAAGGACCTAGGACTGATGCATTACTTCCTAGGGTTGGAGGTCTGGCAAAAGCCAAGTGAGATTTTCCTTTCTCAAGGAAAATACATCGTGAAGCTACTTGAAGGATTTGGGACGGTGGACTGCAAGTCCATTACTACTCCAATGGAACTTTACTTCAAAAAGTTATGCAGAAGTGTTGCTGGGCGATTTTGGAAATCCTTCTGAGTATCGCCAAACTCGTAGGGGCCCTGATGTTCTTGGTGAACTCCCGTTCGGACATATGTTTTGCAGTAAACACATTGAGTCAGTTTATGGTCGAGCCTCATCACATACATTGGATTGCTGCCAAGAATCTCTTGAGATATCTCCGGGGCATAATCACCTATGGATTGAGATACACTATCGGGAATGTGAGGCTCCATGGTTATTCTGATGTTGACTAGGCTAGCAGTGTGGTAGATTGTAAAAGCACATCTGGATGTTGCTTCTCTCTAGGTTCTGTTTCAATATTTTGGATGAGCAGGAAGCAGAAGTCGGTTGCTTTGAATACTATTGAGGGCGAATACATTGTTGCTAGTATGGCCTCCTATGAAGCTGTTTGGTTGAGGAAGCTCTTTAGTGAGCTATTTGGACATGTGTTGGATACCACTGTGACCTATTGCAACAAACAGAGTGGGATTCGTCTTTCTAAGAATCTCATATTTCATGACTGCTCCAAGTATATGATATTAGGTACCACTTTATCCAGGATATGGTACAACAGGAAGCAATAAAGCTCTGTCATATTGGGATTGATGATCAGGTAGCAGATATTCTTACAAAGCCCCTGGGGAAGGTCAAATTCTTAACCTTCGGTGAACGACTTGTAGTCATGGAGAGACCCTCTTATGAGGGTCCCGTATGAGATGGATAATGAGCCCTAGGAACTCCGGGGGGCTTGGGGTTCTTCTTGGAGCGATGAGCGACCATAGGGTGAGTGGTTCACCTTCCCCTAATGGTGCACGATGTACAGGGTGAGTGGTTCACCTTCCCCTGTGATACCCCATGTTGAGATATGCATAGGATGAGTGGTTCACCTTCTCCCATGGCATATGAGCAGGATGAGTGGTTCACCTTCTCCTGCCAGCACATCCTACCCATGCAGTCTGGGACTCATGGGAAGTACCTCTCATCTCGCCAATGAATAGGGAAATTTGGATAGGGACCATAGTACTACCGATGGACGCATCATGTACTACCATACTCCCTATGCTAGGATGTTTGATATTGATCTGGGATCAATGGAGACTGACTTTGGATCAATGGGCTGTAGTATGATACACTCTCGATTATTGGAGACTGACTTCGAGTCAATGGAGAATGGTATGATACATTCTCGATCATTTTCTTCTTCATTATTTCTTCATGGTTCAGCAGAGCAGGGATAGTACAGATTGTCAGATGGTTTGGCAGGTGGAGTTCCTCCTAGTTGAGAGCTATGTCACAGGGTTTGGCGAACCTAAAGCTTCAAGTTCGAAATTCAGCGAACTTGTAAAAAAAATTTGAAGTTCGTTCAGGTTCGGTGAACCTGAAAGTCGAACTTCATCGAACTCCATCGAACCTAATCGAACCTCAACGAACCTAATCGAACCTAATCGCGAACTTAAACGAATTTTTTGAATTTCGGCGGTTTTCTTGACGGTTTTAGAAGAAAATTTGGTAAATTTAGTGCAGGTAATGTAGTTCGCCTTCCTGAAAATTCAAGAAATATAATTACGCAGTTCATCTTTCCAAAATATCTGGAAATATAGTGATGCGGCTCACCCTCCAGAAAATTTTGAGAAATGTGGTACGCCATGTCGGTTTGAAGAGTCGCTAAAGGTAAGACAAGAATGTAGATGACATTTTCCATGACGTTTTAATATGTACTGGAATTATACGAAAAAGACATAACGTATCATGGAAAGCACTAATAATGTAAATCACTGAGTTTTCTATGGTTCAATTGAATATAGGTTATTTTAATTGTCCATGGATTTTGGAAAAATAAGATGGAAACATCCGATCCTAGAGAAAGATGGATGCATGTTTTTTTTTGTTTTTTTGTTTCATAATAATGTTGCATATAATACAAATCATTAGGAATAAGATAAGTCGGTATTACAAATACAATTTTTTACTGATAATATATAAATTATTAAACATTGATTTTTGTTTAATCTATTTTATATCATTTTACTATAGAGGAGATGACTGATTTTGTTATATATAAAGAATGAGAAAAATTATATTTTTAATAAGAGTTTTTGAATATTGATATGATATAACAGATGTATAATTTTTTTCATGCTTTATATGGAGTTGGTATGTACAATTACAATCTTTTTAATAAATAAAAGATTTGAATATATACTTTTATTGTGCGCATTAAAAGAGAGAAAAATAGTCTTTTAATAGGAGTTCTCTAGTGCGAGTATGAAAGAGGTGTGTAGTGAAATTCTCCCTTGAACTGGTCGGTTGTCTATGTGAAATTCGACATGCTAAAATTCCTCATGTGGACTTTGTCTGTGTTTTATGACCTTATTTTATGGCTTAGGGCATATTGTAAGGTTTATTTCATTTTCTTCCCATTCTTCCCATTTTATGGATTATAACTATTTGGCAATGGTCTTTATGACTTCCTTATTATATTAGCATTGATGATGACTCACTAGATGAGCCAAATGATGGAATTCCATGTGTTGATGACTTTGATGATATTATGACTTTGATGATATTTAAAATTTTGAAATTTGAAGATGTCCTACAATGATGTGTATGTTTAAATTTTGATCATGTTTTGATTATGTGATTTTTTTAAAAATTACTAGTATTTGACATTCATTTAAATTTTGAAGACTGAAAATTATGTCATTTCTTTTTGCAAACTACTATTGTGTATGTTTACATTTAACTAAATGTTAGAATGATTACATTATTCATGTATGTTTACTAATAAGAATTTGTATTCACGTGTTTATGGAGCGATTTTGAATTTTCTATTATTTTGTCATATATATATATATATATATATATATATATATGAAAAATATGTATAGTCGAACCTAATGCCGAACATCATTCGAACCTGATCGGAAAATTCGAATTCGAATCGAACTTAATCGTTGTCGAACTCGAACCGTGTGACATAGGTTGAGAGAGAGTGTTAAATTTGGCAACTAGGGCCAAACTCCACCTTGGACAACTCATATGATGCAGCTAATATTTTTATTGGATTCCTCTCTTTGAGAGGTGTAGGATTGATCTAAAGATCATCTCATTCTGACATGTACAAATGGAATTATGAATTTATTTTGTTTATGGACAAATTGTCAAGGTCGGCCAACAAACTAATGTAGGCTCAGAAGCCCAACAGTCACGTCTATTCATCCTCAACGTTTGCATATAAATAGAAGGTGCCTTTGCCTCATTTGGACATCACTCACCTTCTCACACATCTCTCTCTCCTCTTATGATTGGGTACGGATTTCAGGACAACCTCTCTCCACACGTGCGAAGAAGAAGAAGATTGTTTTTTGTGTTGACCGAATTTCAGGGACAGTTTGACCAAGCGTTGACCAACAATGTTGACTTTGTTTGACTGTGGATTTGTGGGATTCTTTCTGTTTGGGCAGGCCGCATTTCTGGGCACAAAATCGAGGCAGTCCGTATTGTTTGACCAACGTTGACTATAGAAGGTTTGACTATAACGTTGACTTGCGTTGACCAAGTTTGACTGAGTATTTTCAGACTATTTTGGGCTGATTTGATTTGTTGTTGGAGGTCGAGTTGACCGAGTTTGACTGAGCTATTTTGGAGGTCAAAATCTGACCTGTTGACCAGTGTTGACTTTTTGTGGTCGTTGTTTGATTGGACAGAATTCACTTTGATTGGGCAAGTGAATATTGCATATTGTACTCTCTCTCTGCTGAACTTTTGAAGAATAATAAGAAGAATTGATCAAAGGGTTTCCCCACATTGGGGTTTGTCCCTGGCTGGCGCCATATCTTGTGTCCTCTTGTCTTGGCTTGTCTTCCACTGTTTTATTTATGTTCTATCTGCATTTATTGTCATGTTAATGTGATTGCTTATCTGGAAATTGATATTGGGCTAGTAAGAAAATTGAAGTAAATTGTTCTTAAGCATAGAACATACCATTGTTATCTAAAATTAACAAGAGCGGAGTGAAAAATATGAAACGGGAAAACGGGATCGCGCTATCAAAATCGGGGTTTCCCAAGTAGTGCCCTTCCTAAAGCCATAGGCCAATAGGGGAGATCCCACAGGACTAGGATTGAGGATTAACCCCCCATTTAAGGTGAGGGAACAAAACTATAGTCAAAATCCTTCCTTCTTCCAAGTCACCCAATAATCCATACCCAATATGCCCAAGGAAAAACAAGCATAAGCACCCAACTGCACAATGAAAAACATACCTTCAGGATTGAATTGCCCACCTTCAAACATATGCTCTCGACTAATGGGCGAGGGGACATATGACCGGTTTAGGGAGCAGAGATCAAATGGCACAATACATCGGCTACGCTAGTCGCTGTCAGGGGCTACTAGCTGCTGGCTGAAAAGATATCTAGGAGAAAAATTCTCCTATGGGGTCACCCACTTTTGGTGGGTAACAGTAGCCATATTGGCCACGGTGTCCATGGCGTCTCCATAGTGAGTGCCCCTTTCTTTGTATTTGCATTTCATAACTAAGAAAAAGTAAAGCATAAGATGGGTTTTTCCCATATTGAGTTTCCTAGGGTACATCCTGCCTTCATTGTGTGGATGGTGTGTTATTGCTTGTCTCTTTCATTTCAATTTCAGCTTATTTCATTAATGTTATGTTAAACTAATCTGCAATCTAAAATAAAACACTGCATAGTAAATTTTTTTAGAATATTATAAGAACTGTTGTGACAAACTATTCCAATGGAATATCCATGGCAGTTTTCAGATCATCCAGAATGGCCTTTTATCGATCCACGTGGTCAACTAGTTGATATTTTGGGGTTCTTCATGGTGTGTAATAGATGACTCTTGACAAGATGTGAGCAATAAATAATTTTAAAGGGAATCTCAATGATTTCATAATAAAAAAAAAATTGGACAGCACCTTATAGACTGAACCAAAACCTCCTTCGCCAAGCTTGTTTGATAAGTTGAAACCATTAGTAGCATTTTGTAGAGTTTGGAATCTATAATTCAATTTTGATTTGGCTATGGCCGCAGAAGCTTCAATTGATATTTCATGGAAACCTGCAAAACAAAACAAAAACATGCTTATGGTTTTACAATACTAAATAACATTATTCCAATAGTTCTTATGGTACTACAGCAAAAATCTTATTTAGCATACATGTGGAGAATTAAAACTGTAACAATGCCCAAACTTATTCCGTGAACAAATGGTAGTGTTGAAAAGTCCATTTAATATTTCATTGAATTTGAACGCAGCTAAAAAAATCCTTCCGTATTCTAAGTGGTATTGTTCTTTCTATTTTGGTATAAAACCAAATTCTTTGTAGTCTAACTTGCATTGTTCTTTTTATTTTCATTGCCTTTTTTTTTCTCTTTTATAAATCACCGAAAATGATAATACAAACTGTCAGTTATAACCTTTGGCAAGACAAATAGTCCCATGTTGGCAAGCTCCAACAAAGAAATAAAGAGGAAAAAATGCTTCAGCAAGGGAATCATTGCCATCGGCCACAGAAAAGGACATGTTTCAGCAATAGACAGCATTAGCTCCACTTCAATGCCAGAGTCAAAGGTAGAAAAGAGTATTTATGCATTGAAATATTTTTAGTAGACATAAATATAGAAGTGGCTTTTTCTCTGGGGGCATTTTGAGATTTTTAGTGTTTTAGTGTGTGCTCTGTAGGTGCAGGTTGGATTTCTGTAACTACAGTTTCCCCAAAACTTATAGTTTCCTATAGCAACATGTATTTGCAGGTCTAACTACAGTAAAATGCAGACACTAGTAGTTCAGCTCTAGTTTTTGCAGCTCAACATCCAGCTTCAGCTTTATGCTATCATTTTATGAAAAAAAAAGCATTGATGTCTTTAACTATGTACTAGACATCTTTACCAGCAGACATTTTACAGTTCACAAGTACACTCCTTGAGTATTTCAGAAAATGAAGGACAGACCAGGAAGCCTTGCCCAAAGATAATCAAATCCCTCTATGCAGTGCCTGAATCGAAACTATTGCTCCAAGGAAGTAAAACCAATCCAGAATCCTTGAACATCCATGGATTGCTCTTGCAGACCACCTCTTTGTCGCCCGAACTTCCAAAAGGAAATGAAAAACCTCTGTATGATAGTGAGATATGAGCCTTACCTTTCGCAGAGCTGAACCTTGACTTCGCAACCCAAGAACCCAGAATCTGAAGCGCGGGTTTCTTTCTGCTGAAATAATCAATGAGAGCTTGTTACTTCAACTCTGCTGAAATAATCAATGAGAGCTTGTGACTTCAACTCTGTTACTTCATCCAACACTCAATGGGAAATGAAACCTTCTTAAAGCTATGGCTGATCCAGAAGCAATGTTTACGAACCCGATGCCGTATTTTTTGGCCTCTTATAAGATTTTGAATGTCGTCCATTTTCCCATTCCCCCACCGGCTTATTTCCCTCTTCGACAAGCCTTGCCTTTCGACTATTCAAGTCGTACGTTCCTTCCAAAGGACGGATCGATTGAATCTGTATCATCTGATCTGCATGTTGGTGCTGAGATCAACCGCATGCAGGAACAGCTGATCGATTTCCTCCCTTTGAAAATTTTTCCCACCCGTCACCATCTCGCTCTTCCTCCATCAATCTTCATCTCTGATCGGACGATATATGCGCATGAGAATGTGGTTTAATTGATAGATTTCACAATTATATTGAAAGACGTAGGTTTCATTTCTCAAGATTTGTCAAGTTCAGCAGTAGATCTAGAATCTGTTCCGTCAATATATGTGTTTCAGTGGGTTTAGAAGCCCAAACTGTAGATATGCAAGTTAATTTTGTATATCTGAAATTTGAATACTTAATATCTGATAGCGGCCTGTGATCATGTACTTCCATTTCTTTCAATCCTGTAGTTCCATTTTCCAACCAAACGTAAGTTAAGAAAGCATTAGTTCAGTCTATTGCTTTAGGAACTTGCAAAGTACCTCAGTCTCATCGAGATAATCATGGACTAAAATCTCCATGCAAGCTTAGGGAACATTTGCAAATTGGAGACCTCTCAAGATGAGGACTAAAAGAAGTTGGAGCTAGAATTTTTTTCAGTGTTAGATTATTTGGTGAAGGCAATTAGTAACAGATAGAAATCTCTTTTACCCTTTGTTTGTTTCCTTTCTTGCATTTTATATCCATTGGGATTAAATGGAGTGCCTAAAATAGAGCAACCGTCCACCAAGTATTTTCATTGATTGGCACTTGTTATCTCTCGAACTCTACCCTATGAAGAAAAGCCCTAATCTCAACAGGTGAGCCTAGAGGAACAATATGCTACCCACTATCATTTTGGTAACCTTGCCTCACACTTTAGACTAAGGAAACTAAGCTATCCTAGACTGTGCTGTGTGAGTCAGCAAATCTATCGGCCGTTTTAAGTTCACGAAAAGATGCTGGCTGCGTGTTGGTATTGCTAGATGATTTATCGGTTATTCTTATCGATCCAACCCAAGACAAAATAAGTAATGCAAGTTATGAGATTTAAGATCTGCCCATCAACTCTATAAGTATTTAATTTCGAGAAAATGATCCTTGAAATGTTGAATTTATGTGAGGTTATGAAGTGCCAGATCTCTAAAATATCATTAACGATTTCATATATGACACATCCAACATATATGTTGCTTAATGTGCCACCAACTATATGTGTTTTAGAACCCTTAATTAACCAACAGCAAGGTAAACAGAACGACATCTAATGAAGTGAACGTTCAGCAATTTAGTGTGGTTGTTCAAACATATGTGCCATCGATTAAATTGCTAGGATATGAAATGTTTGAAACAGTGTAACCGGGAGTGCCCCCCACGGCTGCTGCCCCCTGGAATCATGCTGACGAACGGGAGAGTTTATGGAGCATCCCTGGGAGGGTGCTCCCAAAATTCGGGAGTGTGCTCCAAATTTGAGATGCTCCATGCCTTTTTGGCAGCATGGTGCTCCCTAGTATGCTCTTGGAGATAAGGAACGTGCTCCTTGGATGCTCCCTAGGTGTTCTCTAGATGCTATTTGAGCACTCCCTAGGCACTATCTGGCTAAGTTACCAGAAAACGGATACGGGTACGGGGTTTGAAACGGATACGGCAAATTTTCAAAAAATCTGGATACGATACGGCAGGAAACAGCACATAATATATATATATATATATTAAAAATAAAAAATTCATATTACCATTCATATTTCAGAATCTAGATTATCTGTATCATCTATGATCTATCTGTATCATCTATGATCTATCATGATTCATGATTCATATATGATCCGAGTTTACCTCTATGGTAATCTCTAGATGACTCAACTTCAGGTAGAGAGCGGTTCCCTTTCCAAGTACTTTGCTCCTCAAATGGGATCGCTGTTTCTGCAGGCCTCCCCCTGGACAGCGATGGTCCTGGTTCTCAAAGGAAACTTTGCTGCTGAAAGAAGGCCTTATTATAAAACCCAAGTACACATGGAATCACTGGATGCATAGCCAATTCAGGGTTCATTCGCATTGACCTTGGATCAAGACATATCATCACATTTCAGATCATAGAAGCTCTTTCAGGTTTGTCACAAACAGGACACTGAGTTAGAGGAGCACCTTATTAGGGGGAGATTCCCTTTTTATTACAGAGTGTGAAGGATTCCTCACTACTTACCTCAGATACTCAGACCAGAGGTATTAGCTCTTTTCCTGACTGTAGTTATTGGATTCAGGAGATAGATTTTACAGGGACCATACAAGACAAACCATGTTAGGATGATCACTGCCTTCTTTCCCTCAATCTCAACAGTAGAAGAGCATAAGCAATGCGCTAAGTCTTGAATACATCAGCTTCCAGACCAATGAGACCTTGTGTACTTCTTCACAACTTGCAACTAGCATACTGATTCCTGAAAACGTTTTCATTTTTTAAAAACTGCAATTTTTTTCCGACAAAAACGCCTCAAAAACGGCTGTGAAAAAAACTTCCCGTTTCCAGAAAAAAAAAAACGGCACAAAAACGTTTTTCCAGCGTTTTTCCGGCGTTTCGTACGCGGATCCGGATCCGAAACGGGAAAACGCCGTTTCGGGGTTGGAGGTAGCCGTTTCCGGCAACTTAGCTATCTGGACACTCCCTAATGGTAATGTTGACATTTCTTTTATTTTTCCTTTTTATCCTTTTACCTGAATTTTTAACATTAACTATTAGTTGTTTCAGGATGTTTGAGAGTGGTTCCAACTTCATCACACTTCTTATGGAAAAAATAGAATTTCATATCCATTCAAAATTCAGCAAGCTGAACAGTGTACAGCATTTTAGTATTGTTGGGATTGCAGAATTTTCATTGGATTCTATTGCATATGAAGGTATGTGATTGGCATTTAATCAAGAGCACCAAGCCCTATATATACCCCAAGTTCTTGGTGTTTATTGTTGAAATCCTTTGTTATGTTCATAGCACAGATGTACTCCTTTCTCAAACCAAAATCATTGATCAGGCATGTTAAGGTTTTCTACCATATTTTAAGGCTTAGATTAGACAATTTGGGTGATGTTGATTGATGTCTCTAGAGGATTGATGTAGAGGCAAAGGCTAGACAAGAGGCCAAGAGTGAAGGATGTTAGTAATGACGAAGAACCAGATATAAGTGATGGTGGAACATTGCTTGTCAAGGAGTGGTGGAATATGCATGGTCATGCTACCCCACATCTATAACATTTGGCAACATGGGTGCTTTCATAATTGGTGAACACTTCTTTTGTAGAGAGGAGTTTAGCAACTAGCTCGTTTTATTGTTTTAGACCTTTCAGTCTTCATACTTTGGTGTGCAAATGGCCTATTTTGTAAACATAACAATTTGGTGGTATTATTTTTTACAGTTGCTAGATAACCTATTTCATTCATAAGTTAATAGTCAATTTTCTATTATATGACTTTAAAATTTGTATGTTTGTTTGTAATTGCTAAAATCTAGATTCTAGATGGTTGATTCTTGAATGAATAAATATTAATGTTCTATGGATGCCTTTTCTACCTTTATTAATGTAAAAGTATGCATGTTTTCATACATTCTGCAACCAATTTGACATTTTGCATTTTTTCATATAAATGCAATCATATTTATAAAATAGACGCTTATGGGATGTTATGCTCCTAATGTTTTCTTGGAAAATGATGCTTCCGTTCTGCTCTACGCTTTGGCAACTACGACTTGAAACACCTTTAAAATAATGTGCTACAATTTGTAATTGTGACGAAATATAACCATTGAATGTATCTTATGGCTTGATTAATTCATCAATGTCAGCATCCTATTGACCAGATTTACGATCAGATAATTAGATTTGCCAATACCTCAAATTCAGATCTTTTGAAGCATGAATGCCTTAGATCTGTAAGTATCCAGATATTTAATTGGTTTCTTTAGGGAACTGGTGCTAGATTCATGCAATAATCGTGAGTGAAACCCTTAGATCTATGAAAAATTGCAAGTCACCTTTAGATTTGAAAGTTTTAAGAGAGTGACCTGCTTAAAATCTTCTGAATGGAAGATCAATGCTAGAACAAGATATCCGAAGGTCAACCTGCAAAAATTAACCTATGAACAACAGATCGATGCTAAAATAAGATATTTCCTAAGGTTGACTTGCAAAAGTCAACCAATGAATCGCAGATTGATTTTGTTTATTGAGGTCAACTTGCAATCAAAGTCCAAGTTTGCTGAAAAATATGGAGGATTGTTAGATCATACAAACCTGGAAAATGCAACCTAGATCAAAAGATATGACAATAAAACCCTAGATTGCTAAATAAAACATGCTAGGTGCCACCATTGGGCATGGAGTCTTAGCTTATTCCTTGAGTAAATGTCCTTTATCTTGATTGTTGAAGTCCCCAAACATCTCAAAAAATATGGAGGATTGTTAGATCATACAAACCTGGAAAATGCAACCTAGATCAAAGATATGGCAATAAAACCCTAGATTGCTAAATAAAACACCCTAGGTGCTACTATTGGGCATGGAGTCTTAGGTTATTCCTTGAATAAATGCCCTTTATCTTGATTGTTGAAGTCCCCAAACATCTCAAACAATGCTTAGTGAGCATCAAACCTTGGGATTTGATCTTTGCAAAAGCCATAGGGAAGTTAATCCAAAAGAAAGGGGTCAACCTAAGTATTACAAATCCTAAACGATTAAGCATAGATCAAAGTAAATAGGTAAAAACCCTAGATATTTGCCCCTAGTACTAAGATCTAACCTAAAACTTTAGCAAAGAGATGTCATGGAAAATTTTCATACCTCATTTGCTTTGCTTTCCTTGCAATAGCTCCTTTTTCAATGTCTCCCACATGCTAAAATACTTATATAATTATCCTAGAACAACTAACTCAAAAGAATAGAAAATAAACAACACCAAATAGTGAGCAAAATAGTTTTCCATTCCATTTCTAATCCTGAAAAATGAGAGGGAGGCACACTCCTTATATGATAGAGGCCACCTAAATACCATACATTGAAAACCATGACTTTGAGTGAAACCATGAGCTCATACCACATGCCAAGATAAAACCATGTTCCCAAGTCAAAACCATGGGAAATTCCAGAGTTTGTTACAACCAATGTTTTTAAAACCGGAACCAGTGACCGGACCGGTCCACCTAATGAATCGGTTTACCGACCGGAACCAGTCTAACCGGGACTGGTTTGGTCTAGACTCTAAACGAACCGGTTTTAAAAAAATACATTAGATAATTAATTTTTAATGAAACAAAACTATTTTTAAGATTTAAAACCATGATTCCAAGCCAATAGAGACAAAATATGCAAAGTTTTCTCATTTATATACCATGTAAATGTGAATATATCAAAATGGCACCAAGTGCAATACATATCATCGACAAAATAGCAAAATGCATAAGAAATGAGGCTCTAAATGGCCTATAAAGTCCAAAAACAATGTTGCAAGCTATGAGGCCATTGGCATACTACAAGTCTACAGTATCAGGTACCATCAATAGTTTTAAAGGTCCCTTGTACACACCTTTATATCACACAACTTTGCCTAATATTTGTTTGCTTCCCTGTGTTGTCTGCATTCACATGGGATGTCTCAAGACATCACCTCCTTATGAGAATATAGCCACTATATTTCCCCTTAGCACTTCCTATTTTGTCATCAGTTGCAGAGCTCTCTCCTTTCTTGGAAGTTTAGATTTGGTGCCCTCTTCTTTTTGGTTCATGTTCTAGGTTGACATCATCTACTATCTGCAACTTTTCCTGTCCTGTTGTTGGTATCTGAGACTTCTCATCTTTGTCCATTGACTACTTTTGTACCAGATATCTAGATTTTGCTTGTTGGATATTGAGTTTATTGAGAAGGTTTAGTGTCTGCATTAGGATTGTTGGATTTCTCAGCTCTAGATATAAGAATGTTTTCGCTTCCGTCTAAAAGCATTGGAGGCCAATCCTTTTGTTGTTGGGGGGAATGATAGGGATTGTTAGTACATATTAGTATGTTTTCACTATTTGTTTTGTATGAAATTAGATTAGGACAAATATTTTTATAGTTTTGTTTGATTTGTCACTTGGTTTCCTATTCTTGTAATTGGTTGATATTTTATCTCCAACCATTAGATGGTGTGTGGAGATACGTTCTCTAAGCCAAGCTTGTCAGTTTGATTGTAAAAGTTATTTAAGATTGTTTGTTTTCCTAATACAATTGGTCAGAAATTTTCATTCAGTTTGGTATAGAACTCTGCGCTTGAGTGGGTAAAATCCCACATCAATGAGAAACAAAAAGCTAAATATAGTCATTTGGATAAAGCATCACCGAGAATGATTTGAGTAAATTTACCAAGAATCCAATGATCTATTAGAAGATTTGCAAAGATGGTATCAAAATAGTTTTGTCATTACTTGATTATAACATAAATCAAAATATGCCAGTAAACTGTATACTCGATCACATTGAAAAAATCTAGTCTTGAGAAGACAATTTCAAGCCTCTACGTAGTTGAGCGAATGGTATCCCGTGCAGTATTACAATTTTGAAGCATGATTCTTATTTATAAAAGACAATGGAATTCCTAACACACTTGGCATAGAATACTCAAAATCATGTCAAGATATATGGGATAATGTCGCAGGCTGGCCATTAGCAAGTTCTATATCAAATAAACCACATGATTGTTTCTGACGGGTTAGGAAAATTTTGCTACACAACCAATTATGATAAATGGAATTAGAAAGTGGCACAGAGTTGGAAGACTGATTGCATTATACTAGGGCGGTGGCACAGGGCCACGAAATTACCTTAAAAAAAATTCAAATCAGCATTCTTCCATGCATTTGGCTCACAGTGGGTGTGCCTCCTAATCGGCCGGTTTAGGACGGAACCGGCCAGTTTGATACATACCGGCCGGTTCCATCCTAAATCAGCCAGTTAGGACCAGTTTTCTGCAAAAATTGGCGAAGTGACCCCTTTGACCGGGTTTTTTGGCCGGTTTCGACCAGTGGGCCTGCTAACCGGTCGGTTAGACCGGTAACCGGTTAGCAAGGACGGTTTTGAATACTATGGTTACAACAACCCTTAATCAAGGAGGGGGCCTTCATAAAATGAGTAAATACCCAACTAACTCCACACTTGTAGTCCATATGAGAGAGAGAACAAATGTGCCCTCCTTATCTTTGGCTAACAACCTTCCTTGTAGCACATGCGAGGTCAAAAAAGGGGTCAAAAATATGAGCAACCCACTAACTAACCCTATTGTTTATGCAACAACTTCATTCACACATGCGAGACCAAGTAAAGATGAGATGCTTTCCTTTCCTTGCAATAGCTCCTTCCTCAATGTCTCTTACATTCTAAAAACCTTCTATAATTATCCTAGAACAACTAACTCAAAAGAATAGAAAATAAGCTACACCAAATAGTGAGCAAAATAGTCTTTCATTCCATTTCTAACCTTGAAAAATGAGAGGGATGCACCCTCCTTATATAGATAGACTCGACCACCTCAATACCATACATTGAAACCCATGACCTAGAGTGAAACCATGAGCTCATACCACATGCCAAGATAAAACCATGTTCCCAAGTCAAAACCATGGAAAATTCCTCAGATTGTTACAAAAACCCCTTAATCAAGGAGGGGGCCTTCATAAAGTGAGTAAACACCCAACTAATTCCACGCATGTAGTCCATATGAGAGAGAACAAACGTGCCCTCCTTATTTTTTGCTAATAGCCTTCCTTGTAGCATGTGTGAGATCAAAAAAGGGGTCAAAAGCATGAGCAACCCACTAACTAACTCTTTCATTTTTGCAACAACTTCATTCACACATGTGAGACCAAGTAAAGATGAGATTAGCCCCTTCTTGAAACTTCAGAAGCCACATGTGTGAGGGAGGAGAGAGAAAGTGCACCCTTCTAGAAGGATCCCCACA
Source organism: Pinus tabuliformis (assembly GCA_031772625.1). NCBI lineage: Eukaryota > Viridiplantae > Streptophyta > Pinopsida > Pinales > Pinaceae > Pinus > Pinus tabuliformis. Next base: position 983,445,559 of record CM062817.1, on the reverse strand, counting down.
TGTGCTAAGTAATACATCTCTATGTGGCTCATGCATGCTCCATGTGTTGACAAGTGTACAAAGTTTTGATGTGGACACCTCAATGATGTGGTGGCATCCTTGTCATTGTCCACCATTCTGACAAATATCCAAAGGTCGCGATAGAAATCCTAAGAAAAGTAGCATGGATTCCAATGTAGGTAGGTATGACAGTGCAAGTACATGGATCTCGATTCAATGACACAGATCACGAGGCATAATGCATAGATCCCAATTTGAGGGCACTAATCTATAATGATGCATCAGATCCAAACAAATCTTTGGGAAATGTGCGTTATGTAATTGTCTTCCAACAACATCTTAGCATAGATTAATTTTATAAATTGCCCAAGTTTACCATGGCAAGACACTTTCACCCTTATTAAGTTATTACAAATGTCCATTCATAGGACATACAGTATTTCCTAAGTCACTTTGTTAGGGGCAGGTGAAAATGGTGATTAATTAATAGAAAAGGAAAGGGAAACCTTATATTTCACCCTCAAAGTCATATTTAATGATGTAAAAGGTCTTTTACTTGTTCGACCACCCTTTTTGAGCTAGGAATCTTCATTTTTTATACTTGTAAACCTTTATGAGGGAGCTTTACTTAGATTTACCACCCCAATGTTTTTTTGTCACCCCTTTTGCATTTTTCTTTGATTTTTCTCATTCCTTTTCTTTAAATATGCATTTTTAGCATAGGACCTTGGGGCTAGCCTTTTATTGATGTGGCTTTATTATTATTGCATTTTTAACATTGCATGCTCTTCACCTCTAACCTTGTTTGTCTTTATTTGATTATGGCTTATATTTTTTCGATGTATTTACTTGATTAGATCTTGTTGGATGACATTCAATAGGTCAAGCATAAGTGAGGATAACAATTTTTATGGAATGGATGGTAGTCAAAGGGAAAGAATGGAAAATATTAGGTATGGTTGGGATATGGAGTACATTATTCAACCAAATCACCAATAGTACAATTTGGCCTAAGTCAAGACAACACTTATCTAAGGACAATTATGCCCCCCATGGTACACAAAAAAAAAAAAAAATCTTTACAATTAAGAAGTGTTATGTGACCTAACTTTCCAAGGATGAATAGCACTGAAATCTAAGTAGTGCCAAATCCCAAAGAAAGCAGTACAAACAAGAAAACGAATATCTCCAAAAACTACATCATGCCAATCCAACCTATCCCAAGAAAGAACCAAATACAAATAACATAACTCCAACAACTATTGGCAAACAAACACTTCCAAAATGTATGCTTCATAGTCTCCAAACAATGACAAAATGGACAAAACCCATCTAATAGCCCACTCTTAGCCAACCAGGCCTTGGATGGGATCCCCTAATAGATCACCAAGCATGCATAAACCTACAAGATATAAGAGAGCTGAACAAACCACCCATTGTGAAATTGATGCACCCATCTATCCTTTGCAACACTGGATGCCCATCAGATGTTGAGCAATGGAGATTACATGTATCACTGATGAAAAGCTAAATAGAAATGTCAAGAATCATAGTATAGAAGTGGTTGACCAAAATTCAATATTTAAACTCTCCAAAATGGAAAATGGCCCAAGCATCTAGATTCCGAGTATTCATCTTGAAAAGCTCAACCTCCAAAATAAGGCTTCTCAACTACATAATAGTGAGATGGTCTAGGGCTAGGAACCCATACTAATGAGCAAGAGAAGGTCAATGCTTCTAGCTACGAGATGAAGAGTCCCACAAATCTCTCTAAAAAGAAGATGCCTTTCTTGCTCAACCTAAAAAATAAAAAATGAGGCATCTCTGTAACAGAAGACCCCTAGACGCACCAACTCCAAATGGGCAATTAGCTAGATCCCACCTTACTCTACTAGACCCCCAATGCCAACAAACCATATCTAAGACAACCCACCATGCCAACCAAATACTCCAAAAAATAAGAGAGTTGGAGACTTGAAACAAGAAGGGAAAGAGCAAATATCACATACCTCAAAAGACCCTCTCACTTGACTAATGTGTTTAGTAGTGATCAACATATGCCAAAACATAATTGGCCAAAGAGAGGAACCCTCCAAACACCTCACCACCCACTTTGTCACAAGGATATTGCCTTGAGATGCAACATCAATCAGACCAAGACTCTCGTCATCCTTGGGATTAGTACAAACATCCCAAGCTATCAAGGGAAGACCCCTCTAACCACTATCTTAGACCACAAGTAGGTTTGTAAAATCAACTTTAACCATCAAAACTAAGTCATACTAGGGAACCAACAAGAAGCATATTAGACATGAGAAGCTTGAAGACTACATCCAACAAAAGTTAGCTTCTTGGCAAAGTGATGGTCCTTATGATGCTAGACATATAGTTTTCTTGGAAACATATGAAGACACCAATCCCACATGGCTACAACAGACACCCAACTCTGAAAGGGATACCTAGAAACCTCACAATGACCCTAGACTAAATATGAGCCTAGGATGAAGGAATGCAATATGGAGGTATATCCCTCCTAACCAACCCATAATTAGTCTTGTGCGCACTGATCACAAACCCTGAAGCAACAAAAACATGTCAAAACAAGCAACGGCTCCATCTAGTGATCCCTACTTAGCACTCATAGAAAAAAGAGAATCATTAACAAAGTGATTGTTAACCATCTCATATCACTCTAGGAACCCAATGCCTTGAACCTATCCTACAATACAATAGGCCTCCAACAAGTAGCCTAAGGCATTAGCCATTAACAATGAACACATAAATAAAGAGCCAAAGGCCACCCTATCAAATGTACTGATGTAGTTGAATCCTTAGGGATAAGGCACTTTTCATTGAGACAAAAGCAAAAGCATGGGTGAAAAGGTAATTCGCCATAGCCACACAATAGGGGCCAAAGCCTAGATAGGACAACATCTTTTAAATGAATGACTAGTCTACTTGACCATAAGCTTTGTGAAAGTGAATTTTGAGAACAACAAACTATTAGCTATTCTCTTGGGCCCACTCCATAGCCTCCCAAGCTAAAACCACAATGTCAAGAACAAATCTCCCTTTAAAAAACCCATTTGCTCCTAATGCAGTAGATATTCAACAATTAAGTGGATCTACAAAGCTAAGGCCTTGGCCATGATTTTATAAGCAACTGTGAGCAATGTGATAGGGTGCCGTTTACTAATAGAGTCTCGCAAGGCATTCTTCATAATTAACTTGATCAACCCCGGATTAAGAAACTCTAAAAGTCTACCTATTAGCCCCCATATTGCTTGCCCAATTGGAGGGTTAAAATCTAACGAGATTCCATTAGGTTGGTTCTACTGTAGATGCATCAAAACATTCACAACAATCAAAACTTCTTTCAAAGTTAGTTTCACTAGATTTTGAGAAACTACTAATTTTAATAGTTTGCTTTTTTCCAGTAGCCAAAAATCCAAGATCTACATGCTAGAGATTTTCACATATCATTACTCATTGTGAGTTCACAATGTTGATGAACCTTTTTCAGGTGGCAGGCAAGCAGTTGCATGACACTTGTTATTTTTAGCAGTGTGCTTTTCAAAGCTTGCATGTCTTTTCTAAGCACATATTTGTATTCTTTGTAAAAAAGCGAGTCCAATGGAACTAATTTGGCTTGCATGTGATATGATTAGTCCTGCGCACTTTTTTCACTTTTATAGAAGAAAGACCTATGCTACCTCTCTCAGTGATCAGTCTTTCATTTTTTTTTGCTTTTTATTTTTTTTGGGAAGGATAATGTTGTCTCAACATGTCTATAATTATCAGTTTCTATGCTTTTCTATAAGTGAAGTCATAATTAAGCAAGTTTTAACAGTCACTGGCGACTTGACGGTGTATCAGCAGTGGGTCATCAGGTTGTCAGTGGATATTCTCATACCTAAGGCTTCCATGTTTATTTCCACGTTGGCAGATTTGAACCTACCATCAATAATCAGTCAGATGTGTGAGAAACGGCTGCTGTGTGAATTATATCAGTAAATTTCCTGTAGAACAGAACGATAATCACAGAATAGCTTTGAGATAAGGACTACAGGTGGGATTCAAATGTTTGAGGGAGCAGTTTGACAGTAAATTTCCTGTAGAACAGAACGATAATCACAGAATAGCTTTGAGATAAAGACTACAGGCGGGATTCGAATGTTTGAGGGAGGAGTTTGATGAGGCAAATGTTCAAATAATTTCTCACTTGAACTGATAGAGGATGAATTGGTAAGATCTATGGCTACATAGAAGACAGAAGCCAGCGCTGAGAATGCATGGACAATTTTTCTTGAAATTACATGGAGACTGCAGCCATCACAATTAAACGAACCGAACATGCCATGGAGAACACTTTGGAAGAAATTAGTCAGCTGTCTCTACGGTTTGTCATTTCAAACTAGTCCACATATAGAAGGAACATGCATTATTTACTGAGCAAATAAAAACATATATAGAAACTATGAATGATTTACCAGATAACAGATCACAGGTTGATGAATCAAATAATTCTGAGGCCTCAGAAGTTTTTCAATAAGGGAGGAAAGTTGAAGAAAACCACTCGATAATAGCATCCAAGGCATTTGCAATAGGTAATACAGTTGATGGCATGAAAGCAGATTTTAGAAAGCTGGAGTCTGAGTTTGCTGAAACAGGTGAACGATATTCTTCATAAGAGACCAGTGCTTGGCTAGGCACAGTATTTACTCGATAGATCACCTCTAGGATTTCCTCTCTCATCTATTAAAGTTCTTTCATGCATTGCAGTTTTTGACGTTTCCTATTTCGAAGAATTTGCTTTGTTGGCTTTATTTCCCAAGAAAACCAGGCATGCATGCACCTTGCTTTTGAGGTTTAAAGCATGTAAAGAGCAGAATTTTGGGTCAGGCTGACTTGGTTAGATAGCAGCTTGCTTCTGCCACTAAAAGCTCATTCAAACAGTAAGCTATGCAGTTGGCAGCCATGCAAATAATTTCAAGTGGGAAGTGCTTTATTTCCTTTTTTCACAGATAGTGTGGATTGCTTTAAATTTTTAGGATCTAATATATAGAGAAGAAACCAACGACAAAAAATATACACTATTCTTTAAGAGCAAATTGTAGCAGTGGTTGACTTCTACCTCTTTCATCCTCCAAGCCTCACACCACTATCTCCACTGCAAAACAAAGACAACCATGGCAGCCTCTCACGTGTGGCTCACTATGATGCAATCAATTTCTTGTGTAAAATGTGATTTGGTCCAATTATGCTTTGTTCTAGCTCCTTGAGTCTCTCAGGTTTAATTGGGCAAATTGTTTTGTAGTGCTATGGTTAATCTACAGTGCACTTATTTGAATTTGCTTCACCTAAGTCACACATTCACTTCACCCATTTCACTAATTTGTTTTTGCAGTTACCTCTAGAATCTGACCTCAACCACTTTAAATTCTTACCAAAACTTACCCTTGCTGTTGACTGTTCACAGGCAACTCACAATGAGTTTTTGTGTGCTAGTCAACTTGGATTGTATGCATATTTATTGGTTTGATTATAGTTATAACCCCTATGGACTCCCCCTTGCAACTGGAAAAGCACAGCCTGAATGGAGAGGCTTCCAATGGTGACAGGGTTGTCGACAAGTATTTGGCAGGTCTGCCAGTGCAGATATGCATGATAATACTACTTAAAGCAAAAGCATTAGTGGCCAAGAAACGAAAATACCCACTGATGGTATCCCACATGATATTGTAGAACTCACAAAGAAGGCCATCCGTACCCACTGACTTGCCATTCTACATGGAAGTCAAAGCAGCACACAACTCCTTCCACCAAAATTCTCTGTCTAGTCTATCTCGATTGCCACTAGAGACTTTGCATGGAACAATCCTGCAGCAGGCATCTCTAGCAACCACCACCTCATCTATTAGAGAAGAAATTAATCAGTTGTCTCTGTGGTTTGTCATTTCAAACTAGTCCACATACAAAAGGGGTATGCATTATTTACTGAGCAAATAAAAACATATATAGAAACTATGAATGATTTACCAGATAAGAGATCACATATTTACGAATCAAATAATTCTGAGGCCTCAGAAGTTTTTCAATAGGGAGGGAAAGTTGAAGAAAACCACTGGACAATAGCATCCCAGGAATTTGCAATATGTAACACAATTGATTGCATGAAAACAGATTTTAGAGAGCTGAAGTCCGAGTTTGCTGAAACAGGTGAAAGATATTCTTCATAAGACAACAGTGCTTGGCTAGGCACAGTATTTACCTATGTTGCATGAGTTTCTAGAACATGGGAACATTGGGAACTTGGGTACGGGTTTCTGGAATGGCTAGAGGTTTCTCCAAAATTTACCGGAAACAGCTAATCGAGAGCGGTAATATTATATAATAAAAAAATTAAAAATTAAAAATATTTTTTTAATTATATAATTTATATAATAATCAAAATTAATATTGATTCAAAATACTCAAATATTAAAATCAATTTAAATATATAAATATATAATATATAATCTCTCTTATATATAAATATATTCTTTGGGTGTCTCTCTCCCTAAGTCTCTCCCTTTTATATATATAAAATGTCAAGTTCATTATCAGTTCTCTCACATGTTTCTCTAGTTATTCTTACAAGAAAAAACAACTCTAATGTTTAAGAATTGCCTGCCACATACAATATGCACACACTCATTATCAGTTCTCTGACATGTTTCTCTAGTTATTCTTACAAGAAAAAACAACTCTAATGTTTAAGCATTGACTGCCACATACAATATGCACACACAATCTTCTGCGATATATATACATAAACAACAAAATAAATACTCATCAGTTTGACATCCCAGATATCGCCCTTACGTCGAGGTGCCACACGCTTCCTTAACCCATCAAGGGATTGCTCCAGTTTCTCAATTAACGATGTTGGTGTTAAAGATGTCTTTGGCCTTTCTTCCTGCGAAGGTTTCAACATAGGCTCATGTTTTTTGCGCAGTTCAACATATTTCTCTATAGGCTTTTATTGACAGTGTTGGACCTGCCAACATGTCAAGGGGATCTCCCCAGTAAGAAGTCTCAATTAGACCTCAGACCGTTTGGTGTAGGAGTCCCAGTAGTTGGTCGTAAGGTAATACCTTGACCACGATGTCGCACAGAGGCAAGTAAGATAACTCTGTCAGTAGCAAGGGTGTGACTAATGTAAAGTGTCAAGGAATGTGTACGAGAGGTTTCAACACTTTGAAGGGAGAGGAAGGTGAAGGTGAGTTCCAGATTGAAAGGGATCAGTCCCAACTCGGCTAGGAACACACCACACAAAGGACATGTACAGCTTCTGGCGGAGCAGTCCACTCGGATGCGACAGTCACAACATACAAGGTAAGATAACACGAACAGCACTCACGCATTAGTCCAAGAGGAGTGTGACGGTTGATATAGCAAGGTTCATGAGAAAGGCTTGTCTGATGTCTGGCAGAGCAGTCGACACGGATGGTGACAACATTAACAACATATGCAACACATTAACAACACGATTCATATAATTGCATGTGAATCAGTTCATACACGAGTATGTAAGTTAAACAACATATATATCATTAAGGCAACCAGAATAGTCCAACTACAATAACAACATATGCTTGAAAATGTGTTGGCTCTTATTATTAAAGAAGTGTAAGTCACAATCATACAATACACCATGTAAACCTGCTAGCCCCAACAGTGGAATGTTACAGCCACATCCGCCTGCTCCTCCAAAGAGATGTACTAGCTTTGTGCAGTAGAGAAGCCAAGGCTCGTTACAATACTGTCCAAGTCCTCTTCAAGATAGTCTTAGTAGAAGCTTGGGTGACCAAAAGCCTTTACAATGAGTTATGAGGGACTATTTATAGCAAAGGGTGGAGTGACCTTGACATTCCCCTTTGTGACAATTCAACTACCCTAATGACTCTCCACCTACTCTATGACTGTTACATCTAACTGTTGACGCTCGACTTACACTTGACATGACTCAACATTACAATGCGCATGTACTCATGTGAGACAACATGGCTTGAGCAAGCCTTGCAAGACATCACTGACACTCGATCCGTTGTGGTGAGACCAACTTTTTGACATGCTTGTGATGGTGAAGCTGGTGAGGTGATGCCAAGCTTGGTCGTCTGTGATGGTGAGGATGTACCTCATGGTGACATATTGTTGAAGTGAACTATTGCCTCCATTGCAACTGGTGCATTGGTTCAGCCCCTTCATCCAATTCGTCTACTAACATGCACATGGTCTTCTTGGGTACGGTTGAACTGGCAACACACTGATGCATAGTGTCCACGCTGATCTTCAAGTTTGTGTTGGTGATCATGCGCATCAACTTGCCGAAGTGCATGTTCAGCCCCAGTTGGACGTGCTTCTTGTCTTCGCCTTGGTGAGTGTGTTGAATGAGTTGGATTGCATGCGTGTGCTCAACAACATGCATGCTGCTGGATCCTTTGCATGCGATCAACAACACTGCTCACCATGTTTGCTCTGTGTCAGTTGCTGGGATGGATCCTTAACTTGTACTGGCGCAATTTCACCTGTGAGTGCATGTTGCGCCCACTACTGTTCCTGCTCTTGCTGCAACTTATTGGACTGACTGCGCAGTTTCATGTTCTTCCTGAGTTGTTGCTTCAGCACATGCAACTTCTTCTTTGTTCCATCTTCTGCCTTCGCGCGATCTTCATGTCGCGCCATCACTTCATAGCCAGAGTCTCCAAAGTTGCTTTCATTATCAGTGGATCTGCTTGATCTTGCAACTTTGCTCCGCCTCTGTTATCAACAACCTTCCTCCTTGCATTCGTTGTGTTCGCTTCATTCGTTGCATTCGGTACGCTACCTTCAGCTGTTGTTCACGATGTTGCTCGCTGTGATGTTGTTGCTTGATGTCCTTGTCCACGAACAACTTGATGTCTTCATGAGTAGGCAAGCTCATAGACACTTGACCGACTACATCCCCAAGTGTGCTTTGAACGGTGTCTTCCTCGTTGCTCTCCTGGAAGCCATTGTACCTGTACTGTTGAGAGGCAGATGAACACCTGCGATACCTGGAGACATGGAAACACTCATAGCAAGCAATCTGTCAGTCGAAAACCAAAATGAACATGAGAACTGACTTGCAACATACCTGGGTGAATGATCATGAAGGTTGCGCAATTTCGGCCAGGAGGTCGGGAGACCAACTGCCAAGACTACACAAGGCACAGTCCGAGCTGCTGAGACACTGACTGATTGCTGGAATTTCACAATGCACAGTCCAGTCTAGTTGTTGACTGTTGGGATTACGCATTGCGCAATTCTAGTTGGGAAGGACAGTTGGCCCAGGGACAGATTTGTGCAATTTCTTGAGCCAAGCAGCCACTGTCCTCCAGAAATGTGCAAAACAGTCTTGGAGGCCAGTGTTGGACAGGAATGCGCAAATCTGGAGAGGAAGGTGAGCCTTCCTTCCCCAGATTGCGCAATGCAGCCTTGGTGAAGGCAGAGTCCGGGCCAAGGTTGGCCCGACTCGTCGACGGGCAACTGAAAGCAACTAAGACAGTAAATGCATGGCGACACTAAGTGATAGCAAAAGTGATTGAAAATGCATGAAAAACATGAATGAAATATTCAGCAAACAGATCAACATGCATGTGGGTGAGGCAGTTCTTCGGTTGGGCGAACATTCGTGCAAAACAGTTTCATGCATGCGACAGCAGTGAGATAGCAACGAAAATTGAAACAAAGCTAGGACAAGCTAGAATACATGTAAACAACAGCAACGCGTTCAAATAAATCAAGCAAACAACACTCACACAAGCGAATACACAAAAAGCGACAGAAATGCAACACAAGGCATGGGAAGCGAGCTTACCCCAAAACAGCTGAGTTGAATGTGTCGACTGCTCCTAGATGTGATGTGGGATGTCAGAGCTACAAGGTTGATGTGAGGAATGAGCTCTGTAGCGTCCGGTTGATGAGTTTTGATAACATCGAGGTTGTGACGCACATGCCACAAATCTAGGGGAAGCGACACTTGGAGGGAGGTTTCTGAATTGTTCCTTGCATGTAACCTCCAACTGCTAAACATAGATCCCTAAAACAAGGGATGCCTTTGCATGCTGCCTTGGGAGAAACAACCCATGCATGCAAGTTTATTTTGCTCAGTCCCGGAGGGAACCGGTCAACTCAGCTGCACATGCAAGAGACTGCTCGACTGCTGGAGAAAAATGCGCATTTCTGACTGTAAGCTGGGTTGATTGCGCAATTTCTGGTCTGAGAAACTAACTGCTGCCCAGATTTGCGCAAATCTTGGGCTGAACATCCTGTTGCTGGGAAAATTTGCGCAAATCTTGTTGGGAGGGTTGGCTGGCAGGATTGTGCAATCTTGGAGCCCAGCAGGTTATCAGAGAGGATTGCGCAATTTCTAGAGGGAAGGCTGGTTGCCCTCCAGAAATGCGCAATTTTCAAGGGGAAGCTACTCAGCCTGCAGCTGGACCAAGTCCGGGTGAGCAGCCTGTGAAGGGAAAAGATCAAACTGTGATCGACAGGCTGTTTTTGAGCAAGAAGGACACTGAAGCTTGAGGACATGACGAAGCAAGGCAAGCTACTATGAAGGTTGGTAGGGAGGCTCCAAAATAGGCTAAGACAAAATTTTGGAGGGTGGTTGTAGCCGCTACAACAACTTTGTATTCCCCAACCCTAAGAAACGTCGGAACTCCAAAAAAAAAGTTTTCAAAGCTCCCAAAACTTTCCCAAGTTCCCATTGATGCTCCCGCTGAAAAGGCAATGTTCCCATACAGTTCCAAAGCTCCCGGGAGCGCGGGAACCATTGGAACGGGTTTCCCACCTCTCGGGAGCGATTCCCATGTAATAGAGGTATTTACTGGATAGATCACCTCTAGGATTTCCTCTCTCATCTATTAAAGTTTTGTCATGTATTGCAGTTTTTGAGGTTTCCTATTTCGAGGAATATGCTTTGTTGGGTTTATTTCCCAAGAAAACCAGGCTTGCATGCACCTTACTTTTGAGGTTTAAAAGCATGTAAAGAGCAGAATTTTGGGTCAGGTCGACCTAGTTATATAGCATCTTTCTTCTGCCACTAAAAGCTCATTCAAATAGCAAGCTTTGCGATTGGCAGCCATGCAAAGAATTTCAAGTGGAAGTGCTTTATTTCCTTTTTTCACAAGTAGTGTGGATTGCTTTAAATTTTAGGATTTTATATATAGAGAGGAAACCAACAACAACAAAATTATACACTATTCTTTAAGAGCAAATTGTAGCAGTGGTTGACTTCTACCTCTTTCATCCCCCTAGCTTCACACTGTTATCTTCAATGCAAAACAAAGACAACCATGGAAGCCTCTCACGTGTGGCTCACTATGATGCAATCAATTTCTTGTGTAACATGTGATTTGGTCCAATTATGCTTTGTTCTAGCTCCTTGGCTTCTTCGATTTAATTGGGAAAATTGTATTGTAGTGTTATGGTTAATCTACAACGTACTTATTTGAATTTGCTTCACCTAAGGCACACATTCACTTCACTCATTTCACTAATTCGTTTTTGCAGTTACCTCTAGAATTTGATCTCAACCACCTTAAATTGTTACCAAAACTTACCCTTGCTGTTGAATATTCACAGGCAACTCACAATGAGTTTTTGTGTACTAATCAAATTGGATTTTATACATACTTATTGGTTTGATTATAGCTACAACGCCTAGGGGTGCCCCCTTGCAACTCGAAAAGCACCAACCTGAACGGCGAGGCTTCTAATGGTGACAGCATTGTCGACAAGTATTTGGCAGGTCTGCCAGTGCAGATTTGCATGATAATACTACCTAAAGCAAAAACATTAGTGGCCAAGAAACAAAATTACCCACTAATGGTATCCCACATGATATTGTAGAACTCACAAGGAAGGCCATCCATACCTACTGACTTTCCATTCCACGTGGGAGTCAAAGCAACACACAACTGATTCCACCAAAAGTCTCTATCTAGTCTATTTTGATTGCCACTAGAGACTTTGCATGGAACAATCCTGCAACAGGCATCTCTAGCAACCACCACCTCATCTATTAGAGAATAAAGAGAAAAAGATACTCTAGAAATGGGAATTGAACATACCTTTGATCTCAGCAAGATCCTCTACAATAGAACCATCTGCCCAACATAGACCAAACATGTTATCAACGACCACCTTCCACTTGAGGAAGTCATAATAGAATTTGGCTCCGTCATCCCCCTCCTGAATCCACCAATAATAGTACCAAACCCTAGCTTCCTTGGTAATATAGTCCTCACCTCTACTCATTACTATCCCCAACCTCGTAGTCTCCTCCAAAAGAGAGACATTATGAAGTTCCTCTCCAAAAATATGTGAACCTCCTGCAAGCAATCCATAACTCTTTTCACTGCATGTGGGCCATCATTCTCCCTCAAATAGACATTAACATGTTACATGATAATGCAACAAACCATAGCCTCCCACCAAAAAATCTATACCTAGGGCTCCGCTTGGCATAACAGTGAGCTCCCATTGGCATAAGGGTGAGGGTCCAATCTCTCTACAATAGGGCATGAAAATAGACTCCAAATGGGAAACATTCAACTCAAACAATACAAAACGAGGCAAATCAAATTCCTATCCAAAGAGATCACTATCTAGATCAAGAGGTGATCTAGATTCTAAACTAGTCACAATCCTCCATACACTCACAAGGCGAAGTCTACTTGAAAACGACATGTCCTCTAGTGTCCATAAAAGTGATTGAAATGAGCATGTACCTGATCACAACCCTATTGATAATTGGTCCAAGTATAAAAACTTTCATAGTCAAACCCATTTTGCTTCCAATTGGGGTTGAAGATCTAAAGTAAATCATTACATTGACACCATTCCTATTTTTCTTCCCTATTACTCATTGAACTTGAGCCACCACATTAGTCTCCCTCACACTCTACCATGTTGAAATCCCCACCGACAATCCACTCTATAGTGAGGACAAAGGAGGCCAACCAATCCCAGAGTCTACTACATTCCACACTGAGGTTAGGAGCATAAATTGCACATAATCCAATCAATCGATCGTAGATTGAAAGAGTGACCCAAACATACTAATCCTCCAAATACAAACTAGAAGCTACTACAAAATTTTCCAAATGGGATGAAAGGGCAACCGCTACCCCCCCTCAACCTCACCCTCCCTTCCCCCCACCACTCCCTTGACAATGTTCTAAAGCCCAAAAATGGTTGTTCCCACAATAACTCACTTGATTCCAAAGCTTGAAACCTATCAACTTAACTTCCTACAAGAAGACCACATTCAACCGAAAATGCTACAACACTCCTCAAACAATCTACTTGTGAATGGGAATCGTCATCCCTTGAACATTCCAAGATAGTATAGACAACTTAATTCCAAAGGAAGGTGTAGACCTAAACTATTGAACTTGTTATTTGTCTCAAAACTTGACAAAGGGAAATAAATAAAGTGAGTCGTAGCATCCTTGTAGGACTTGACCTATGGCTTGGGATCACATCACCCCTAGATTGTCCACACAAGTGGCAGTGGAAACCTCCTTTAACTTGTTGGATTTTACCTAACAACCTGGGTCAATCTCCATATCACTAGAAAGAGCAAGGGCCTAATCACCTTAGAGCACAAGACCTAAGGACTAGCATGCTTGAGACTATGTAGAAACTATGACAGTGATGATGCCTCTAGGCTAAGCCACTAGACCAATGAATCCCCTTGCTAAAACCAACCCTACACCACTAGCTACAAGGTTACCTACTCCATGATTTGAACTACCCACACCTAAACCACCCAAAGCTGAACCACCTACTCTCTCACCCCCAAAAGAAGAGCCACCCACTCATGTTTCAGTTGTCATTGTTGAAACACAACTCCCTACTCCATGGCCTGATGCCACTAAGATACCATGTCTCAAGGAAGCACCAACACCCTTGCATTTCCCCAACTTAGGTCTTAAAAGAGGACAATCCCTAATCAAATGATTATGAGCCTAACAGATGAAGCAAACAATCAATAGATTAAGATACCGCACATTCCACTGCTTGACACCATCAATGCTACATACTAAGATGCAGGGAGGAAGTTCTTGATTCATATCTACCTCCACACATATCCTAGAATTGGCCCTAAAATAATTTCGCCCTCCATCAAGAATAAGCACTTTACTAAAATGTTTGTCACACAAATGAACAAAATGGCACATCTCAACATCTAGGGTTGGAAACTAACCAAATAGGATAGTTACACTAACCATGATCCTTTGGATAAAAATATGCCACCAATGATTGAACTTGAACAAGAGATCCAACAAAGTTCCAAGTGTGAAATTGTAACACTTAATGCATTGTAGCATCCAAGTTGAACAAAAGGCAAACATATTTTGAACCTAGACCCTAGTAGGAATTCAAGGAAATCCCCTTGGCCTCCCAATTCAGTAGGCGCCATTGATTAAAGGCACCCTCATTCAGCATCTTATGCCAAAAACAAAAAAACAAAAACAGATTCACCCCTCATCTCTTACTGCATCTAAACCTCAGAATATTCCTTGTTTTCAAGGAGGAAGAAGTTAAATCATCTAGGTCTTATTAACTCCTAGATTGCATGTGCAAACTAAAGGGCTAAGATCTAACAAGATTCCATCAGACTAGTATGACTGCATGTTCATCCAAACATTCGCAGTGAGTCAATTTCACCGAATTCCAAGAAATTGTTGTTTCCTTTTCTAGGAGCTACAGATCTAGGGACGAACATGCCAGAGATACGTATGTCGATGAGCCTATTTCAAGGAACTTGCGATTACTTCACAACAACTTTTATTTTTCGCAGTATGATTTCCATGGCTTGCGTGTCATTTCTAAGCACATATTTGGATTAGTTGCAAAAAAAGTGAGTCTAATGAAACTGCTTTTGCATGCAAGATGATATTGTTTTGGGCATTATCTAAATTCCAGACTTGCTATATTTGGCAGTAATCTCATTGCAGTTACCTACTTTCAAGTTATGTTGACATTGAAAATATCAAAATGGGATATAGGAAACAGAAATGTGTATCTGAATGGGGATCGCGCTGGAAATGTAAGCCTCGAAAAATTAAGAAACAGGGATATGCAATATATATACACGCACACACAAAACTACATTGAAACTTTGAAAGAAAACATTTAACATTATAATTTAAAATACAGATACAGATTCAAGAATAAATGAGCAAGTGCTCAATTCTTCCATGCTCAAGCAAAACAGTGTGAGGAGATATGATAGGGATAACCTCTTTATCTCTAAAAGCTTCTACAAATTTCTAAAAACATATTTTAAAAGCATAAAACTAAAGAAAATTATTGTTTAAACAATTAAATTGGAGAAATTGGGTTATATCAGTGCACCATATAGCCCCCACACATTGTACGACTGTTGATACGTTTATGAAAACTGTGTTATATGTATCAAGCACTATCACCCATGTTTCAGTGTATCCATACCGAAACACACTTGATATGGAGGGGGGGCCGCGTATCCTGCAACATAGGGTATAGCACTTTGTTAGAGAGAATTAGTCATGCATACTATACCCTATAAAGGATGCGTTTTAGTTATGTTCTTCATCATACACATCCTTAGTTATGTTTATCAAATATGCCCCTTGCTAGTTTTAGACCTCAATTAGCCCTTTCTAGTTGGCACGTGTGCCATGAGATGTCTGACAATGATACATTTAGAGGCGACCCTTCCAAGCTATTTGCTTTACTTTCCTGGCCTAAATTAACATGATTGCAAGTACTCCTTTATCAAAGAGTTCACTGGGGGTTAATATTAAAGAAAATCAGCCACGAATGGAGACTGCATCTTGACAGCATTCTCCTGCAGGAAAGCTGAAATGGGTAAGATGTTACTTAGCCACATATCACTAAGGGTCAGCACCCACTTTACTGTTCGATACGGTGTTTTACCATGATGACCAAGTAACAGCGATATCTAAGGAGGAAGAAACCGATTCAGAGCATAGACAGCTTGCATGATTGGGTATAAAAGATAGGAACAGCTCTGTGATAGGGAAAAACTGCGTTTCTTTGTTTGTGTAGTAGTTTCTCAAGTAAATTAGTTATTTAGTAAGTGGGTAGCTATTAAGAGGATGTTATTGGGTTATATCAGTGCACCATATAGACCCCCACACGTTGTACGACTGTTGATACGTTTATCAAAACTGTGTTATATGTATCAAGCACTATCACCCATGTTTCAGTGTATCCATACTGAAACACATTTGATATGGACGGGGGGCCGCATATCCTGCAACATAGGGTATAGCACTTTGTTAGAGAGAATTAGTCACGCATACTATACCCTATAAAGGATGCGTTATAGTTATGTTCTTTATCATACACATCCTTAGTTATGTTTATCATATATGCCCCTTGCTAGTTTTAGACCTCAATTAGCCCTTTCTAGTTGGCACGTGTGCCATGAGATGTCTGACAATGATACATTTAGAGGCGACCCTTACAAGCTATTTGCTTTACTTTCCTTGGCCTAAATTAACATGATTGCAAGTACTCCTTTATCAAAGAGTTCACTGGGGGTTAATATTAAAGAAAATCAGCCACGAATGGAGGCTGCATCTTGACAGCGTTCTCCTGCAGGAAAGCTGAAATGGGTGGATGTTACTTAGCCACATATCACTAAGGGTCAGCACCCACTTTACTGTTCGATACAGTGTTTTACCGTGATGACCAAGTAACAGCGATATCTAAGGAGGAAGAAACCGATTTAGAGCATAGACAGCTTGCATGATTGGGTATAAAAGACAGGAACAGCTCTGTGATAGGGAAGATCTGAGTTTATTTGTTTGCATAGTAGTTTCTCAAGTAAATTTGTTATTTAGTAAGAGGGTAACGTTTAAGAGGATGTTATTGGCAGTGACACCACGGTGCTGGGCATGCTCATTACAGGAAGAAAAGCCGATTCAATTCTTTGGCATAGCAGTTTATGTAATATTGTTAAAGCAAAATTCCTGAGTTCATCGTTGTCTATCTAATCCATGCATGCAAAGAAAGGCAAGGGATAGAGTTGTTGTTGCTAAACCACGCATTTACTTAAACCAAAGTTGATGTTGCCAAGTTTATCAAACAGGAAAGCTAGTTAAATTTCTGTTGTGCAAGTACCCGTTGTGTCAATTCTGACTAAAGCCCAAAGACTCTGTCAACCTTCTTTCAATGTTAGACAGAGTTGTAATTTTCCTTAATTGCCATTATTAGCATCTATGCTAGTTTTGCGAAGAAGAATTAGGGATTCAACGGTCAACCTCGTCTTTTTAGCATGAGAATACTCTTGAAACATTCTCCTTCGTTCAATAATAGCATATGAGATCTGGTAAAGGTCAATCCTGAAGGAGAGTGGGTGCGGGTATGCTGTTTCGGGTCATATTCAGCAAGGAAGATATCTGCATGTCAAAGGCTCGCCAAAATAAGTCAAAACAGCATCATATTGAGGGTCGTATTCATGAAAGCAGTGCCAAATTACCATACAGACAGATTTAAAGTAGCATTCATTATAGAGATATCGGCACTGTAATGCTGGTTCCTGGCTAGTAACAGTGTTGGAATGAGTGACTAACATTTACAGCCTGCATAATAGCTGTGATGGTATGATTTCCAGCAGCGTATGGTGGCTGTGGTAGTCAATTTAGCGCTGGAGGTTGCTTGAAACAGTCGTTTATTTTAGGAAAAGGACAGCTACAGGCTTCATAGAAAGGCAATTTTTGAAGAGGTCAACTGCACAGGGTCTAGGGAATCAGTGTGTCGACAAAGATCTCTTTATAGTCAGTTGAAAAGCATAGGAATCATTGTTACTATTCGCCGGGATATTTGGGTTGAAAGTTATGTCCAAACAGAGGGAAAAGGGAGGTGTGCTCAACAAGAAGTTTAGTCCGGCATCATTGTGTGATAAGACTGGTAAATCCACAGGTCGAATTTATGGATGACTAGAGGAGGAAGAATGAACGATATCTTGGCATAGCACTTACTAATTATATTGTGCTTTTTCCAATTTTTTGTCCGTAAACCTGTGCCATGCAATTCAGATTTTTGGAGGTTTCCTAAAGGTTTAAAGCATGTAAACAGCAGATTTTGGGGTGAGTTCGACATAGTGAGTCAGCAGCTTTCTTTCGCCACTAAAAAGCTCATTCAAACAGATGATCAAGCTACAGTTGCAAGCATGCAGGCACTCTCCAATTTAGTATGCTTTCTTGCCTTTTTCCATAGTTAGTTTAGGATTGGATTGGGATTCTATATAAGCAAGGGTAGATAAGATAAGATAAGACAATTATATTTATGTCCAACTAATGACCACAAAGTAGGTCAAAGGGACTGATGAGTACAATGATGTCCATAAAATGTGGGAGAACCAAATGGTCTCCTATAAAAATACAATGCATGAATATAAAAGGTACAATGCAGGAACATAAAAGATACAATGTATGGAATGCCCTGACGATGAGGATCAGACCCATCTCTCCTAACATCCAAGACTGACTGAAGAGCACTGAAAAAAATTCCACAAAGTTTGCTGGCCTGATGAAGGGTCAGTGGGAGGTACGGACTGTCCACTAACTCGTTGTCTGGGGGAGTTTGTGCATTGCTGAGGTCTGGAGGACCTAGTCCATCTCCCAGGGACGGATCTGAGATAGTTTAGCTACTGGGGTCTCATGTGGTGGGGTGAGGTCCCACGGATCCTCATTGGTCTAGAGTCTAGATATGAAACGATATCAATCGTTCTCTTTGTGCCCCTGTCTGAAGGTAGTACCCTAAAAAATGTCATGATCCTCTATGTGGGGTCTAGTCTAATGGGAGGCTGAAGAATATGTGCTTGGAACCTAAGAGATTCCTGCATATATAGGGCCAAACATCTCTGATCGGGATACCTGAAAAAGTTTGTGAGGGTCTGAGAGTCTCTGAACAAGCAATGGAACCTTCCTTTGATCTCGTAGTAGATAGGGCATCCAAAAATGAAGTGCACCTCGGTCTCTACTTCCTGTAAATGACATACCTGACAGATTCTATCTGGCCTATCAATCTGGTGGTCCGTCTCTACCCGAAGTCTATGAGAACCTACTCTGAACTGGCCTAGAGGAATGCGAAGAGCATGCATCCAGTGGTGAAACGTATACCGGGGTCGAATAATGAGCCCATATTTCAACTCCAAGAAGTGCTCAGCGTAGAAGGCCATCTTTGGGCGCAACCCTCCCAAAGGATTGACCCAAGTGACGTGGACGAACTGCGTGTAGATGTCCTCCCTGATGATCTTGTTCAACTCTTGTCTAGTAGGTAGAAGGTGACCGGGAGCATCCAAGGGATATTGAAGGGGTTAGAAGGTATTCTCCTCAGAGCAGTTGTAGCAGCGGAAGACTTTTCATTTTTCAATCTTCCAGACCTTCATCCCACTACCACGGTCAACTACTACATGCGATGGAACCTATGGCACTCTGTGACATGTCATTCGCTATGATGTAATCAATCTCTTTGGAAACATGTTGATTTGGTTCTATTATACTTCTTCCTTCGCTTGATTTAATCAATCTCTTGGCAAAACACGTTGATTTGGTTCTATTATACTTCTCCACGTCTTGGGAACTCGGAATCTATTCGTTGCCCTAAAGGGTTTTACACCACATAAATCTCTTTGTTCATCTCTATATTCATATTGTGAATAGAGTTTCTTTGATGTTCTTGCAAATTTGATTCAATTATTCTTTTGCATTTTGCAATTTGAATTTTAAATAAGTTGATAACCTAAAAAATAGACACAACGCAGTGTTAGCTCTTTGTGCAAGTTTATGGAAATTTGCAGTTGAGATGTTAATTTTCAGTTTGAAAGGGTTGTATCAATCTATTAGGTGTTTGCTTGGACAATTCCACATCATGCAAGCCCCAAAATGTTGAAAATTGAACTTGGAACAGTTGAGGTAAAGTTCCCTCTAGTTCATTGTTGAACTCTACATTCCTTGTGTTGCCATGTACATGTACATTTTAAAGGAAATAAATAGATTTGTAATTTCCCTGTAGTAATGTTTCCCTGAAGAGCTTTACACCACATAATTGGTGTATATTTTATTTTTATTTTTTTGCAATTATGAGTTCTATGTTGGTAAAAACCTGAAAATATATATGCAAAACATAGATCTACGTAATCAATGGAAAACTTCATTCTAGTTGTTAGCTTTAATTTTTTAAGGTTTGTATGAAGTCTTTGCTTTAACAATTTCTATGATGCAAATGCCAAAATGCTGGAAATCAAACTTGGGTCAATTGAGGTAGTGTGCTTGAAAAGATGCTCATGGAAATGGAACCTTGGTTTATGGTTAAAAGATCATTCTTCCAAGTACCATTACTTTAAACCCCTAGTTTAAAAGAAATTACCCAACCTATCCATGGAATTCACTATAGACTATGCTATGCATGCAAGTGAGGAGGGAAAGCAAATTGCATTTAACCATGAATTATAAATCCAAAAGACAAGAATGAGGGGAAAATTAAGAAATATAAAGGACCCTAAGAAAATTTAGGTTTCAAAAGGGTACTATTTCATATAGTAATCAAGTGGAAGTCCCTCGTGCATGATTTTATAGAAATTAAGCATACGCTTAACAAATCTCCATTATATTTATGACTAAAAATAAGAAATATAAAGGAGTTTAAGAGAACATTTTAAAGTACTATTTCATATTGATATCAAGTGGAAGTCCCTTTGTGCATAACTTTATATAAGTTAAGCATACACTTACAAGATCTTCATCATATCTATGATGTCTCTCTTGCATCCTCTAAGTCCTTTAGTAATAATAGCTAGGTATATACTTAAGAGATTTTCGTCAAATTTATGAGCTCTCCCACCTCTCCTAAGTTTTTTAGTAACAATAGCTAGATTCTTACCTATTGATTTGTGGTATCTTCATATGCCATAGGAGTGAGTTCATGAGCCATAGTTAACCAAATTAATCCTCTTCTTTTTCAAACCTTGGAAACAATGTTTTCTTATAGCCAAACTAATAATTTATGCCTTCTCCTTCCATAGTGTGATCTAGTTGACCTGAATCATCTTATGGTGATGATTTTGGGAGGGTGAACCAATCTCGCTTGGAAGTCATAAAGATTTGCAGTTTGAAGAAATCCATCTTAGAACATTGGTTCTTCTTCTAATTCAACAAAGCTTGACCCTCCTTCCTCCTTGCAACTTTCATCATAATTGTTGCTTCTTATAACTTTATAAGTATAAATAAATCCATATGTTATGATTTTAGAAGGGGACATTAAGCCTCACATTGAGTTCATGAAATCATATTCTTTGGATGGAGAAGGCAATCCTATCATTTTAAAAAAATATCTTTTTTACTGCACAACATATATCTTTATAGGGTTTGAACATGAATCTAAAAATTGATAGTAAAAGGTATTTTACCATTTGGATGCTAATCCTAACAATGATAAACACAAAGCAAAAAAAATAACAAATAAAAAAGAGCTAAAATAGGAGAAGGCGAGCCAATTAAAGGGGAATAACCATGGCTCAATTTAGGAAGATGTAAGAGTGAGAAAAAGAGATATTAAAACTCTAGAAAACTTGTAAAGTAACAAAAACAAAGGAAAAATATTGAAAGACTAACCTCAAATACTAACCAATATGGGCTTATCCAATATTCAAAATACTGCTATAGTTGAAAATCATAGAGCTAAATAAACTTACAAGATGAAGAATTACCTAGAAAAAGAGAAAAACTTCGCTCATTAAAGCTACCTACAAGAGGAGGGTCCAACCATTAAAATGGAACCTTGATTTATTTTCACTTTAAGTATGTGTTCCTAGATCAAAGTCATCTTTGATCTAATTCATTAAATCCATATAGTGACTTAGTAAATGGCCTGCATTACTCCAGTCACCAATGCGGTCATAGAGTCTTATCAAATTTTCAAATTTGTCTTGTAAGTCACTGTATTACTAGTGAAGTTGAAAATTTATAAAATAAAAACACAATGCAAAGAGGATAAAAAGGTCACTAAAAGAAGAGTATCAAAGCATCTGGAAACCTACATAACTATTACCACCATCTCAGTGCTATAAAGTGACATGAAACATCAATAATATAGTTCAAGGGAGTAATATCAAAAAAAAATGAGAGGGGTCATTGTAGGAAGAAACTTTAATGAGAAGTTACCATTCAATCCTCCTATATATTTTTGACAACGAACCACCAAATCCACTTCTACTCTACTTCATATCTCAAATAATGAATATTTATGCCCCAAATTAAAGGTCCTCATAAGATTCATCAGTTGTTATAAAATAATGACTTATATCCTAAGTCCAATGTAACCCCTTCGTAGTGCAAATAACAAACTCCTTAACAAGACGTTAGGAGGCCCAAATAAGTTCTAAGAGAAGCTCTAGTTTCAATACCTAAAAATATACTCTTCCATGAGTCAAACCAGATCTAAAAAAAACTCAGCTTTCATTTAGCCAAATTTATGTGTTGAAAACATCCTTCACTTTCACCAAGCCATATTCCTAATATGTAGTGAGTTGTTGAATCCCTACCTCCAAATTTGGGGTTGTTTCTAAATCCCCTCCATTTATCCTCTTGTACATTCACCCCCATACCTTCTTTCCTTGAATTTAGGAAAATATATAGTACTACACTCCCAAATTAACCACAATTATCGGGGTAAGTGCTACCTTTTGGTGGGGAATTTAAAATTAAGAGTTTTAACCATGAATAGGGAGTTCAAATGATCTCTGCAAATATCTCCCCCTTTAACATCAAAGTCCAAACCAGCAAAATGAGGTTTATTGCAAACAACATACCTACTTTTGGGAGTATTAGAAAATTGTGGAGATTATAAAAATTTAGAAAAAAAAAAGACATGTCTATTTCTAAAAGTTCAAGGAAAATGGCGGATAGAACAACATTTGGTTCAAAGTGAACTTGAGCATCATTATTCTTCCCTACAAATTAAGATATTTAATCAATAAAACCTTTCTTAAGCATTAGATTTTATCTAGGAAATAAAACTAATTATTTTGAACTCTAGAAGGCTTATACCCATAAGAACCCCCAAGTACTTGATGATATCACTTTCATGAAAGAGGAGAATACTTAATAGTTGAGCAAGGATGGTTGAACAAGTTTAAGATGAACAAAGTCTAAAAACAACTTTAATTGGTTAATTAACCATTACCTTAAATGTAACATCGTGAATATCTCAAGTTAGTTCCCTACATTAAGCCTCAAACTCCAATGCCTCTTAAGAAACCCAGTATCATCTACCAAAAACTCATACGTCAAGTACTAGCTCCAAAGCTTTAAACAACCCAAATTCCAAAATTCAAATATATAATAAATAAATTTAAGAAAAGAAAAGGGAAAATTTTGTCACACCCCTCTAAGTGCAAGCAAGAAAACTTTGTGAATGTATAATGCACCAGTCAAAACAAAAGTATCACTTACTACAATGATAATAGAGCTAGAGGATATCATAGTAGAGTATTTCTTTAACCTTAAGAATTATCTTCAAAAAAGTTCCACTCCAATGTGCCATAAGCCTTTGCCATGTCCAACGTCAAGAACCTACTTGCCATCTTCTTCATCTAGGTATTATGCAAATCTTTTTCAATCACCAAGACACTACCCCAAATCTTAGTACCTAAGATCAAACCTATTCAAGTTTTAAGATCAACCCTCTAGCAAAGGCTTCCAAATGATTGGCTAACAACTTAGTCGTAATCTTGAAATTGACATTTATTTGTGATTCTTGATGTCATTTGACAATTTAATTATTGGATGATTCTCAAATGTTCAATTAATAAAAGAGACATGAACCTCATTCCATGTGTTTATTGTTCTATGGAATAAAAAGAGAAGTCGCTTCCTAACACTTGAGCTTCTAAAATTCAACATTTTCTTCTTTGAGATCCTAGATTTCAATATTTGATTACAAAAAGAAAGCGTTTGTCAAAATCATATGAAGACAACAACCAAAACCTTTGCTACTAAAAACATACAATGTGACACAAGTAAGCTTCTAAAACTCAACCTTTTCTTCCATAAGAGTCTAGGATTCATTATCTGATTAAAAAGAAAAAAAGAGTCTAGGTTTCATTATCTTATTAGAAAGAAAAAAAAAAAAAAAAATGTCTAGTTTCATTATCTGATTAAAAAGAAAAAAAGAGTCTAGGTTCCATTATCTCATTAAAAAGAAAAAATGTTTTATGAAAATCAGACCAAGGTAACAACTAACACTTTTAGTACTAAATATATACAAATAATGTAACCATAAAATATGTCTTTAAAAATCTTTAACAAAATTATACTCTAACAATTTAGTTGATTACTTTATTAAAAGCATAAAATATGTCTTTAAAAATCTTTAACAAATTATACAATTTAGTTGATTACTTTATTAAAAGAATTTAAAATAGTTATTTTACGAAAAAAAAGAATTGATTTAATCGTAATATGTAATCTCCTCTCCTTCATGAAAATCATAGAAATAACAACTGGTCTTTTAAAAAATTATAAAGATTGATTTTATTGAATGAATCAGTCATTTAATACCTCCATTAAAATGTTGTAAATTTAAATGTTATTGAATACTTTGAAATGGATGACGTACGTGTACCTATATATATATAAAACTAACTGAAAGGCATAATTATTAAAAAAACAACAAATTTATATTATATAAATATAATATAAAAGGGCCATGGTTAAAAAAAACCAAAATCATACTTAAGACTTGTATAGGTTTCAACTAAGTGGTGCAAAAACTTTACCTGGTTGGAAGGGAAGTTGTAATATCTTATTATTTACTTTGCATTTTCGTGGGGCGATCTGACTTGATTATAATGAGTATTCATAGCAACCCCATTTTAATTTATAAAATCTTATTTTCAAAAGAAAAAACCATCTCGGCCAAAGGCTTTCATCTCAACTCACTTGAGTTTTGTGGAAACCAGAGCCTCTGATACCAGGGCTCCAAAACTCTTGTCTTCCAGAGAACCAATCCAAGCATCAGCAACAACACCATCACGGCGGTAATAGATATGGTTAATCCCAATATCTCTGGTAAGCGAGACTGCCTATTTCCTGCAAGTAATAGTGATGGGCGCTTCTGATTCAGCAAAAGTTTGGGGGATTTTCCCAACAAAGCAATTATGGAGTGAATGAGGATACCTTTTGGAGGGCCGGATGGTGTGGGCACGAGATTAGAATCACTATAAAATTTGTACATCTCGTAACGAAGTACGCAATTCTGAGACATGGCTATTCCTCCGATGGAACTATTCTCACAACTCGTCAAATTTTGGTACTGAATATCCAGACACCGTCTACAATCCTTCATATTAACATATCTCCAGCACTGAGCAAGAGAATAGACGGTATCATTACTTAAAATTCTGAAACCAATGTTACTGGAAATAGCTTCGTTCACAGTTGTGGTCAAGAGAGGGTTAATCTCCTCTTCGAGGCTCCTCAGATCTCCGCTGCTCTGAACATTACAGAGAAGCTGGAAGATCCCTAATTCATTTGTTGGCGATTTTGAGTAGAAATTATAAGTCTCGTATCTCAGAAAGCATCCATTGAGATGGGCAGTTGCCGAAACATTTGGACAGAGTTGAAGAATTGCCTGTTTACCGTATGAAGCACATGCCCCGCAAACAGAGGCATTCATACCTCCCCAGCACTCAGCCAGACCGTAGACACCCCCAGAAAATGAAGTATTGTAGCCCGTTTCAGGGACATTTTGAACCAATGAATTCAGGACCCAGTTCAGGCTCGCTCCCAAATCCGGTATTTACATAATTGCTACTGCCACATGTGTATTTCAACAGCAAATTCGTATTCCCGGTGGTCGACTGGGCTAATAATAATGGTTGCAGCAGCACCAATGAAATAAAAAAAATCCATTTTGCACTCAAATCCATTATTTCCTGTGTTTGGACTGGGCCTGCTTCAATTGAACCGAATGCAATAAAGATAGATTGATGGCATAGCGCTACGAGTGGGGAGGCAGAGGCAAGAACAATGACATATACGACATATTACTCCGCCCAACGAATAAAGTAATTAAGAGACGCAGACGAGTAATAAAACGTGGAGTCGCTTTCACAAAAATCAGAGTGTGAACTTTGAGGTTGTGGCGGCTGCGGACGTTGTTTTTCAAGCTTATAGTTGTCAGACGACGGCCTTTCTTGACTTTAAAGCCCTGAGTTATTCCGTCCAAATGCAGTGGTTGAGAAGATGTGCAATCTATCTAACAGGATGCTGAAAGGGATTCTGAAATACAGGTGTGGCATGCCACATATTTGTTACCGGGTGCGCTGAGCCTGCCGTCTTGGGTGTGCCAAGTCTTTTAATGATGATAGGGATATTTGATGGAGTAAGTGATGGAGAGTCAATAAGTTATCAAGTTGCCAACAGTGACCAGCGGGTGGATATACCATCTATTGGATCCACACGGTGGTGTCGTTCGTCGTTCACAATATTAAAAAGCAAAACGTGTGTTTGTTGTGTCGAAGTCTTTCAATAAAAAGATGAAAAAAAAAACATTATATTTTAAGTAGCTGATTAAGTAAGATAATTTTTGGATAGAGTTATTTATTTATTGTTAATTTTTTTAAATATTTAAAAGATTAAGTAACTAGTTATAAGTTCTTTCAATGTTAATATTTTAATTTTAATGTTATCATCCATTCAAATTCAAGTAAAGGATTTCACTATATATATATAAAATTTGAAAATATGATATTAAATTAAAAACATGTTATTAACTATTTTTTTTTTTAAGTTTGGTAAGATTACATTTTCAGCATGTTTAATTTCTCACTTTAATTAGGGGATAGTATAAGATTAATTTGATTTCCATGGTCATCATCAATTGAGCTACCCCAAACAGACCTCTTAACCATATATATTAAATATATATTTTTAAAATAAAATAAACTAAAAATTTTAAATTTCTTTTATTTTAATTTTTAAATAAATTAATTTTGAAATTTTAAAATTAAAAGCACAATTTTTTTTATTATTATTAATTTTGATACCGTCCTATTTTTATATTAATGTAATTATAATTTGAAATTCAAAGTGTTTAAAGTTTTTAAATTTTTAACCAATTATTTCCATATATAATGTATTCAATACAGAAAATTTAACTTTGATATTTTTTTTTTATATATTAATATAGTTAATAATTTATATGCCATACTTGTAATAATTTAATGGTTGTTATTTATAATATGGTGTATAAAAATATATTATTTTATTAATTTTGGTTTAATATATAAATTTTTAATTATATATAATATTGTTTTTTAGAAATAAGGAAAATGCTTAACTATATATATGTGACATATAATTCTTTACTTACAAGTTGACATATGATATCTAAAAAAATTGTGAATATCCACCTTAAGTATTAAATAAAGAGAGAATAATCAAAAGTTTATTTTTCAATGCAAAAGAGATGTATTTTAAGAGTTTGACATCTCAATCCAAAAGAAATGTGAAATGTGTAACTCATTTAATGTTTAAGATACTGATAGATGTCATCTTGAACATTATTTCAATGTCATTCTATATATATATATAGATATAACAATTGTCATTAAAACAATGATTACAAGGTTAAAACATTTAAATTGTGTGTGTTATTTGTTCTCAAGGATAAGTGTAGTTATTTCTCTGCTAAACATGTAGGATACGTGTCATGTGTAGTTAACACATGACATATATAAAGAATCAATCTTAATTCCATATCTATGATGCATAGAGTGGGTTTAAGTCTCTTGAGGTGAAAATTTCTTTTAAATTAGAAAAGCTTGAGAAACTATTTGCACTTCGAGAGATTTGATCCCTCGTGACACATAATAAATCTGAAATTAATATAATTAAATGGTAATTATAAATATTATGTAAAATATATATTACGCATTCAAGATAATTTAATAAAATATAGTATCTTAGTTTTATATATAGAATTAAGTTGAGATAGATATTTAATACTATATGATATGTATTTAATTTTACTTAAAAAATAGGATAATGATGGATAATGATCTAAGACTAAAATATATCTTATAAGAGTGAATGTTTATTCTTATTCTCATTAAAAGCACAAACAAATTATTTTAAATAATATAATTTTTTAAATAAAAATGATAAATCAATTCATAAATTATTAATAATAAATATTAATATTATAAATTAATTATTAAATTATAATAATTTTTAGAGGCATAGTCTAATTTATTGATGAAATTACCTTTTCACAATCTGATGATACAATTTAAAGTAATTAGCAGTTGTGAATTTTTGTTATTTAAAATATATTTTTGAATACATAAATGGATTGAGTATTAGAAAAGCCACTAATACACTCAAATTATACAAATAAAATAAACAGTAAACTCAAACTTTTATAAATCCCTACCAAATTTTGATTAAAATTAACCAAAAAATATTTTTTAAAAACCATTTCATTTCTAAATTACATCAATCCATTTTTATATATAAAACAACATTTTTAAAATTATATATATATATAAAGTTTGAAAATCACAAATCATGTATAAAAATTTTGGTAAGACATTTGCACATGGTTTAGTCAACCCAAAATTGACGCGCTTGGTAGTTATTAATAGGTTCATTCCAAGTGACAATAAGGGTTTGGTTACAAAGATGTTTTGACGTGCTTGGTAGTTATTAATAGGTTCATTCCAAGTGACAATAAGGGTTTGGTTACAAAGATGTTTATGGTGCAATGCAAGGTAATAATTTTTGAAGGAGAAGACTTAATAAATTAGATAGGGAGAGGAAAAGAAAGCCGTTGCTATTACATATTAATTGGTTTATAAAGGAAAAAAAAAAACATAAATATAATACTAAAATGATCTTTTATAAATTTAAAAATGGGAAATGGAAAATTTATTTTTTTATTATATTTATTAGCTTTATTTAAATTTATTAATAGTATTTATATTTTTTTGTTTTTTAAGTGATATATGATGTTCATTAGTGAATTACAGTTTAAAAGATTGAATGTGTTTTTTATTTTTATTTTTTTGGGGCATTTTAAAATAGTTAGGTTAACACTTTATGCATTTTGTTTTTTTTTTAATGTAATTGGGTAGGTTTATATTTATGAAAACAATTTTGGAAAAAGGAATTGGCACCTCTTCAAAGGTTTTAAAAATTGGTTTTACTTTTAATTTTAATTTATGAAATTTTATTTTTCTTATTTATTATAATGATTTATTATGTACAAGCATGATCTTCATAATTTATTCACCAATCAAAATAAAAGAGATAGACTAATGCAAGTGTATGAGTTGGTCCAAATGCAATTAGAGGAGACTCTAAAAAAGTACAAAAAGAAACATGGCAAATATAAGAAATCACAAAAGTTCCAAATTGGGGATAAATATTAATTACTTTTTACCAAAAAGAGGTTGTGAAGTGAAATTTAAAAAAATAAAATAAAAAGAAAATGATCCATCTCATAGGATATGGTGCATTTGAGATTCTTTAAAAAAATGACAATGCACTTTAGCTCAATTTGCCTTCCTATATGGGATATCCATTCAATTCTCATTGTTGAGTATTTGAAATTATATGAACCAAGTTTGTGGATAAGAAGATTGGTTAGTGACAAGTAAGTTTTTCCTAAGATTGGAGGCATGGTACCTAAAGTACTCAAAGCAACAAAAGAGGAAATGGTCATAGAAAATAAAATCAGAACTTTGGGAAGGGAATAAATTGAGCATTGGCAAGTTGTGTCATAAAGACAACTCTGAAACAACTAAATAATGGCATACAAGAGACAAGGAAAAGTGAGGGAAGTATTCCCTCAATTAATTGTAAAGTAAGTTTTTGCCTCTCTATTGGGATGGCATGATCTAAGAGGATCATCTATGTGATTTTTGGAAATTCCGTCATCCATCTGAAAGATGTGGCCCATGATCTTCCACATTCCATTTCACATTCTCAATCCAACTTGAAAGCGAACTATCACAAACAAGTATGAAAGAAGGGTAAGTCTATTATATGTGAATAGTGTGAATCATCTTCTAGTTGAAATGTTCTAGAGGTAGAATTCAGGAAAAGAAAGTGTTATACAATGGCAGAGGATTTTGAAATCTCTATAACAAGGCCACAAAGTCTAATAACATCCTTGTGTCAAGATTTCCACATATTAACATATACATTTATTTACAAGTTATATTGGAACCTTTTATTTTTCCCATAGTAATGTTGTTTGGAAGTGTTTTACACCACCTAAATCTCCATGTCCAAATTGTTTATTGTTGTAAATTTGAATTGCTAGTTACTAAACTACTTTATAAGAAGTTATCTATGGAATATAGGATAAGAAACTTGTTTCTGCTTAATGATTTGATAACTACTTTATAAGACCTTATCTATAGTGGGATAAGAAACTTGTTTCTGCTTAATGATTTGATACCTACTTTATAAGACCTTATCTATAGTAAGATAAGAAACAAGTTGTAAATTTGAATTGCTAGTTACTAAACTACTTTATAAGACCTTATCTATGGAATATAGGATAAGAAACTTGTTTCTGCTTAATGATTTGATAACTACTTTATAAGACCTTATCTATAGTAGGATAAGAAACTTGCTTCTCTTAATGATTTGATACCTACTTTAGAAGACCTTATCTATAGTAAGATAAGAAACAAGTTGTAAATTTGAATTGCTAGTTACTAAACTACATTATAAGACCTTATCTATGGAAATATAAGATAAGAAACTTGTGAAGCTTAATAATTTGATAACTACTTTATAAGACCTTATCTATAGTGGGATAAGAAACTTGTTTCTGTGTAATGATTTGATTACTAAAATTTATTGGAATGAGTCCTATATCCTTTTGAATTTATAATATAAAAAAAAAAAAAAACATATTTTTAACCATTTCTTTTACTCAAACTATTATTTATTAAATCTACTCAAATATTTATAAAACTATATAAATATATAAAAGCGTTAATATTTGTCCTAAAGCTTTCATTCATCTCAACTCACTTGAATTTTGTGGAAACCAAAATCTCCCATACCGGGCCTCCATAAATCGAGTCCTCCAAACAACTACTCCAAGCAGCAGCAACAGCACCACCACGACGGTAACAGATATGGTTAATCCCAATATCTCTGGTAAGCGAGACTGCCTCTTCTTTCCTGCGAGTAATAATGATGGCACTTCTGATTCAGCAAAAAAATCAGGGATTTTCTCAACCAAGCAATTATGGAGTGAATGGGGATACCTTTTGGAGGGCCCGCTGTGGGCACGAGATTAGAATCACTATAAAACTTGTACATTTCATAGCGAAGTACACAATTCTGAGACATGGCGATCCCTCCCGTAGAACTATTCTGACAAGTGGTCAAATTTTGGTACTGAATTTCCAGACACCGTCTGCAATCCTTCATATTAACGTATCTCCAACACTGAGCAAGAGAAGACACGCTATCGTTACTTTGAACACTAAAACCAATGTTACTGGAAATAGCCTTGTTCACGGTTCCGGTCAACAAAGCGTTAATCACCGCATCGGGGCTCTTCAGATCTCCGCTGTTCTGAACATTACAGAGAAGCTGGAAGCCCCCTAATTCATTTGTTGGCGATTTGGAGTAGAAATTATAAGTCTCGTATCTCAGAAAGCATCCATTGAGATGAGCAGTTGCGGAAACATTTGGACAGAGTTGAAGAATTGCCTGTTTACCGTATGAAACGCATGCCCCGCAAACAGAGGCATTCATGCCTCCCCAGCACTCAGCCAGACCGTAGACACCTCCAGAAGAAGCAGTATTGTAGCCCGTTTTAGGGACATTTTGAATCAATGAATTGAGGACTAAGTTCAGGCTCCCTCCCAGATCGCCATTATTTACATAATTGCTACTGCTACATGTGTATTTCAACATTGTATTCCCGGTCGTCGACTGGGCTAATGCTAATCTCTGTAGCAGCACCAGCGAAACGAAAAAACCCCAACCCCATTTTGCACTCAAATCCATTATTTCCTTTGTTTGGATTGGGCCTGCAATTAAACCTACTGCAATCTACGAAGGACAGAAGATTGGATTGGGAAGCGAAGGCATGAATCGTGATGGATAAGAAAGATTCGCCACCCAACAAAGACATTTATTATTTAAGTAAGGGATTCTAAAATTTAAATGGCAATCCCAACTACTCTGTGAAGAAGCAGATGCGTAATAAAAGGCCGAGTAAACTTCACGGGATTGAAATTGTCGAGTCGTGGCGGCTGCGTGCGTTGTTTATAAACACCGACTGCCTTTGTTGACTTTCAATCCCTGACTTCTCCGTTTTCAAGTAGCCAATAGTAGGAGAATCCAACCGGAGCCACACCGTATGTTTGCCGGATTCTCAAAAGCAGATGTGTTGGGTGTGCCAATTAAATGACGATATGGGTATTTGGTGAAATATGTAAACTATTTTATATTTTCAAGTGTTCAAAAGTCGTTCCTAAGAGGGTATGCGCTATTTAACGTGATTTAGACAATTAAAAATGTATTGCTATTGTATATATTTCGATTATTAAAATTTATTTTATATGTATATATATATCAAATAATATGGAAGTTACAAGGTTTTTTAACCTTGTTTTTAATTATAGCTAACGTTTTTTTTTATTGTTTTTAACATTATTTTTAAGTTAGTATAAGTATGTTTATTGTTTTTAACATTATTTTTAAGTTAGTATAAATATGTTTAGTTTTGGCTAGATCATTAGTGATCATTAAAGGATAAAGGAGAATATGGTTTTGAAAAATAAAGATGATATTAAAATATTATTATCTTAAAATTTAAAAAGAAATTGTGTCGTGATAAAAAGTTAGTGGGAAAAAAGAAACTAATATATTATGAGGAAGTGAACAAACTCAATCTCCAAAATCAAAAGTATTAACTTTGTGAAGAAAATGAACATTGTTAAAATAAACACAAATCCTTTTGGGCCCATTGGTCAATTCTCAAAACACCATGGGATGAAAGAGTTTGTCACCTTTGTCAAACTGAGAGGGTTGAAAATGAAAAGCATTTTCTTTTAAATTGTCCACCTTTCACATTCTATCTAATTTTCAAAATATTTGTCACACTACCAGTATTCTTGACCTTTTAAATCAACAAAACTATGGTGATCTTACACTTCTCTTCTGCTTTTCCCCATAAAAATAAAATGCTAAAAAATTCCTAATAATCTCTTAACTTCTTAAAGTGTAGTAAACAATATAAATCTTAATGAATATTAATTGTGATTATCATCATAAATATATATGATTAAGCATAAATTCATCATAACTTCTAATATATCATCGATAGAAAACAAGTTCCTTGAAATAATTTTTTTTTTAAATATTAAAAAAAAAGTAATCAATTAAAAATTTATAGTTTTAGGAATTTGATCTTTCTCCACATATGATTTTTACATAACTAAATGTAATGATCTAAAATTCAAAAATATCTCATAAAAATATATTTCTAGCCTCTTAAAAACTATCAACAAGTTATTTTATATAAAATGGTTTTCTTTAAATAAACCTAATAAACTAATCTATATTCATTTATCAATAAAATCAAAATAATTATTTTTATCATAAATCAATAGTTAAACACATACATACCTACATTAAACAAGGGATACATGGTAGCTAGTACCGGCTTAGCTTAAATATAGCTTAATAAAACAAACAAAAAATAACAAAGGCAAAGATTTCATCACAAAAATAAAACAACTAATAAAATACTATATTGTTGGATGTCATCACCAAAAATTAAGAAATATAATTAACTAGTATTGTTTATATTAAAATACATATATCTATATGTATGCGTGTTTTATTTTTATTAATATATATAATTGTCTATAGTTAAATTTATTAAAATATGTTTTTAATATAATAATAAGTCACCTTAAATTGAAAATATTGTGAAAAGAAATATAATTCATGAAAAAAATAAAAAATAAAAATAAAAATTAGTAACTAATAAAAATAGAATTACTAAACAACCCATAATAAGAACTCAACCAATGACATTACAAATAAATAAATTTCAATAATAAAAAATAATAATAATTGAATTCTTAATGTTAAATTATAAATAAGCATCATAAATTTTTGGTCAAAAGCAAACTAATACACAGTAAAAAAAAACTTAAATACATTATACCATATCTGCCATAAATATAATAATTAATAAACACAATCACAATCACTATCACTCAATTTTTGGTCAAAAACAAACTAAAACACAGTAAAAAAAAAAAAACCTAAATACATTATACCACATCTACCATAAATATAATAATTAATAAACACAATCACAATCACTATCACTCTAAAAATTTAATAATACAATTTCTTTGTAGAAATAATGGAGTTGTCTACCTAGGCGGAGGAATTGCCGGGACGGCCAAAAGTGGCTGGAATCCGGGCAAAAAAAATTCAAAACATCTTGTAGAGACAGTTTTTGAATCAGAGGAATTGCCTAGACGGCCAAAAGTGGCTGGAATCCGGGCAAAAAAATTCAAAAAATCTTGTAAAGGCAGTGTTTGAATCTGTTTTTGATGGTGGAAATGGATTCAGCGCCATCAAAAACGTCTAGAACACCTAAAATTTTGAAGTTTAACAACTATAACTTGGATTTACAAAAATCCTGGCCAGATTTTCTGTAAATATAACTGAAAATTCCATAACTTTCTGGCAATTCCTCCGACTTGATAAATCACAATCATTCTGAAGTTGAGTATCACAACTCCTATGTAAAAATAATAATTGTTAAAACATTTTCACAGGTTTTCACGTGCGATTCGGATTGACATCGCACAGCTGGATGAAAGACTAGAAAGTCTTCAACAAAACGCTCTTGTGGGGAAATGGCATTTCCCGGAAATGACTGACGCCGAAATGAGAACCTGGATTGCCAAATATTGGAAACCGGTCATCGGATATGTGCCGGTTATTTCTAGTCTCATGTGTGACTGGTATTGTTTTCATTTCCTCACAACAGAAGATGCAAGCACAATCCTTGGTCGGCCCTGGGTTTATAAGCGCAGTTTCCTTGCTTTGCACAGGTGGTTCATGGGGTTTAATCCGCTGAAGAACACCCCGGTTAACAACCTAATCTGGGTTAAATGCCCAAATCTACCTCTCGAATTATGGTCTTCGGAATCCCTTCAGATGATCGGCAACGCCATTGGCCGATTTATTTATGTTGACCCCTGGTGCCTTGGCGAACGAGATAAACGCATCGCTTGGATTCTCATCCAGCGAACATATAAGGGTGGATTCCCCGACCATATTGAAATCAACTGGAAGGATCAATCCATCTCCCAAAGATTGGATTTTTGGGGAATCCCATTTCGTTGTGCTGCTTGCAAAAAGACAGGCCATCTTGTAAGGAATTGCCCCAGCGCCAAGTTATATGCTAACAGGAAAGGCCTCAGGAAATCCTTCCTAAATGGCAGCAATTCGCCCCCTTCCTCCCCTGTGAAATCTGGGGCCCATAGTAATACTCCCCCCGCTCGACTCAAGCTCCCCCCTATGTCATGCAATCCCCTCCATTCACTGAACCCCTCGACGACCCCCCTGTCCCTTCTCCGCAACCGGTGGACCCAAAGAATTTCTCCCCCGCCCCCCAGCATATACCTCCGCTCCAAAAGGATTTTTCTGTTGGAACAATTCCCATTCCCATCTCCTCTTCGTCCCCGGGGGCCAGGCCAGATAAAGGGAAGGAGAAAGTGCAGTCTGTCGGTCCCACCCCTCCAAACTCCCCTTTTTCCTCCCCTGTCAATCTCTTTGACAGCGACCTCGACCTCTCACAAACAAGGGCTTCCCTTCAGCTTGTTCCCTTGACGATTCATAAACCTCGGTCTTGCTCGCCTGTTATCAGTCCGGCATCGGCCAAGAATATCACGGTCCGGAAGCGGGGTCGTGGCAGCTCTCGCCACTTCAGAGGTAGAACCATTGTAACAAACGAAGGCATCCGAAATCTTTCTCTTGTTGAAGTCCCTGTTCTTGATGATACATCTTCACAGCCCCTTAGAGCATGCAAGGCTGCAAATTCTCCAAAATGATCTCTGTTATATCTTTCAACATTCGCGGTCTTGGCGTGGACCCTAAATTCAACACGCTAAAGAATTTTTTCTTCCATTCCAGGGCCTCAATTATTCTCATACAGGAAACGATGCATGGGAAGGAAGACTCTCTGTCATATTTTCGTAAGATGTTGCCCTCCTGGCACATGGCTGCTACAGAAGCGACTGGTCTTTCGGGTGGCATGATCTCCCTCTGGGATCCGACAAAGGTCAAGGCGAAGGCCTACAGTTGCTTTGCTGGAATTCTTATAACGGTTTCAATCCGGGGTATAGATCTTCCTATCAACATTCTCAATCTATACGCCCCGTATAAGTCCCGTATCTCTTTCTGGCACAGGGTTTTTGCCTCCGACCTCTTCAATCTAAACAGTCTCATCATTGCGGGAGATACAAATGCAGTTTTGTCTTCGAACGAGGTTTGGGGTATGGGCAAGGTAAACAGCACCTTGGCGGATCTCATCTCCACTGAACTGATAAATAGGAACATGGTCGACATCAACCTTGCCCGGAACAGGCCGACATGGTCTAATGGTAGAGTTGGAAAGGCCTATATTGCCAAACGAATGGACAGGGTTTTCATTCATTTCAGCCTCATTGACAATTTTGGCCTTCCAAAACTGTCTGTGGAGAATGTCATGATCTCTGATCACTTCCCCATCCTTTTATCGTGGCCAGACAAGATCTTCAAAAGGGGCTACTCATTCAAGTTTGATAACAGCCTTCTCCTGGATCCTGCCTTCAATCTCTTTATTCAGACAGCATGGAAAGAAATAAAGAACCTAGAGCAATCAAATTTCATTTTCTCCACCTTCAGAGAAAAATTATCTGAGCTCAGGGACCTGGTGAAAAAATGGCAGTTCCAACGACACCAGGAAGATAGGGCAGCCCTTAATTGGGTCCAACTGGAAATACAATCCATTATGGACTCCACTTACTTTTCCTCCTGCTCTCTCGAAAAGAAAGCATGCATCACGGATCTAGAGAAGCGAAGATCTTGCTTACTAAAGCAGGACGAGGCAAAATGGCGGCTCAAAAGCCACGCCACTTGGCTTGAATTAGGGGACAAAAACTCAAAATTTTTCCACAGGTTCGCCAATGGGCGCAGAGAGCGGAATTTCATTTGGAAAATCAAGGATGAACAGGGGAATGAGGCTATCTCGCAGGGAGACATCACTCGGCTTGCGGTAAGTTTTTTTAACAAACAGTATAGCAGATCAAATGATATTACTTTCAGTGATATCCGATGGGGGATTGATCCTATGCCTGTGATGTTCGATCATGATATGAATGAGGAAATTCTTCGTCCTGTTGAAGAGGATGAACTCCAAAAGGCCATGAAAACTTTCAAAAAGGACAAAGCCCCCGGCCCGGATGGCTGGACTATTGGCTTCCTCACCCATTTTTTTGATCTCTTTAAAAATGATCTGCTAAGTATGGTCTACACCTCCAAACAAACTGGTCAAATCCATAGCCATACTTCCTCCACTCTCATAGCCCTCATTCCGAAGAAAGATGAACCCGAAACTTTCTTTGATTTCCGCCCTATCTCCCTTTGCAATATCTCCTTCAAGATCATCACTAAAATCATTGCGCTCAGAATTAAGGATACCCTGGCCCGCCACCTCTCTCCAAACTAGCATGCTTTCCTCAAAGGTCGTAACATCCATGATGCTCTCGCCTCCACACAGGAATGCCTACACTCCATCGCTGTCAATAACACCAAAGCAGCCATCCTAAAAATTGATTTACAGCGGGCTTTTGATGTTATCGATTGGGGATACCTTCAATGTCTCCTGGCCAAAATTGGTTTATCTCCCGCTGTCATCCGCTGGATTATGGGATGCATTGAAAATGTAAATTATGCGATCCTGGTGAATGGACAACCATCCCCTTTTTTCAAGGCTGAGAGGGGCCTTCGGCAAGGATGCCCTCTGTCCCCCCTCCTCTTTATCCTTGCAATTGACGCCATGAGTCTCCATATCAACCGTGCGGTGGCCCTGAAAGAATTTATTCCGATAAGGACTTGCAAGAACATCAAGATGTCACACAACCTCTTTGTTGACGATGTGCTCATTTTTGCTATGCTCTCCTTGGCTACCTGGATATGCATCAAATCCATCTTGGATCGATTTCACAGAGCTTTGGGACTGACCATGAACAAAGCAAAATCAATCCTATACCATAATGGAGCCGATGAACTCCTCATCTGCCGAATTGCCCAAATCTTCGACATTCAACATCTGCCACTTTCTGAAGGAATCAAGTATCTTGGGTTCAGGTTAAAGGGTCGCTCCTACAAGTCGACGGACTGGCGCTGGCTCGTAGATCGCTTCCACAACAAGCTCGCTCTTTGGAGCTTCCGCACCCTCTCTTTAGGAGGCAGGGTTGTTCTTGTCAAATCCGTCCTTTCTCAACTCTCTGTCTTCTGGGGTCACCTTTTCCTCCTCCCGACTTGCATTATACAAGCGATCAACAGAATTATTTCCTGTTTCATATGGGGCGCAAAGGCTGAGCGGTACAAAATCCACCTTGCAAAGTTGGACTCTCTCTCTCTGCCGAAAAATTCTGATGGATGGGGCATTCTGAACATTAAATTATTTGGCGCAGCTCTTATCTGTAAATCCCTGTGGAGGGGTATTTATGGATCTAACCTGTGGAGTGACATCGTTAGACAAAAATACCAAAGAGGCAGGGGAATTGAATTCTGGTTCAGATTCGATACAATCGGCATCAAACGAGGCTCCGCAATCTGGTACAGTTTTCGAAGGGTCCAACATTATTTCCTCAACAATCTGAAATGGAAAATTTATACAGGTAGCAAGATCTTCATTGGACTGGACTCTTTCGCTGGATACAGGGGAACTTTACTGGTTCCTCCTCCCCTTCTTTTCTTCCTCCGCAGATCTGGCTTGTTTACATGGAATCGAATCATAAAGGAATGGAATGGTTCTCTGCCCGTGCTCCGGGATGCTGATGATATTCGCCTCCCAATCGATCTCATCCCTCTTTGGTCCGATCTGTCTACCTCCCTCCAGCGGGGTGGCTTTCTCCGTTCCACCGTTGATGACCATCTGATCTGGTCCCTTCCTTTCTCTGCACAACATGCAATAGTAAAGGACATATACTCTGATCTCATTTCTGCTAACGCACCAGCAAACAGGCGCTTTCCAGTCTTCTGGTGGAAGATTCGATGCCCCCTTAAGATTATCTTGTTCTCCTGGTTGGTTCTTTTCAACAAGAACTTAACCTAGGACTCCTTGAGGCGGCGGTCATGGCACGGCCCCAACAGATGTGCTCTCTGCAAGATGGATGAGGAAACAAACTTCCATCTCTTCTTCAAATGCTCTGTCGCCCAACAAATCTGGTATGACCTTGCACAATTTTTCTCTTTTCAACATCTAAGTTTCATCTCTGTGGATGCAGCTTTTGCCTGGTGGGGGCGCCAAAAATCTCTCCGGCCCATTCTGCCCATCACCATCTGGTCACTTTGGAGATGGCGGAATCTGAAAATTTTTGAAGACTCTTCACTTCGTGCTAAATTTGTCCTATCATCTGTGTCTGCTCTTTACCTCCCGATCAGCTGAATGTTTCCTATGGTTTTTGGTTTTCTCCTCAAAATACTGTAAAACAGGTTCATGTTTTCATAAAGGTTACCTGCTACATGGTTTTTCAGATGCTATCTACTGAAACTATGAGGTGGTTTTGGTTTTTCTACTCAAAATACTGTTAACAGGTTCATGTTTTTATGATGGTTATCTGCCACATGATTTTTCAGATGCTACAGGACCATCTGAACTTTTTGGCTGTATATCTCCTCAATATAATATCAAGATTTTCTTTCTAGAAAAAAAAGTTTTAGTGTGGGAGCATGACGCACATGAAGGTTCTGGATGGGTTAAATCCAAATTCCTAAAAGTTCTTTAATTATTTCAAATAACACGCACGGGCTCAACTTAAAAAGACGTCGCTATTGCAAATAATAAAGAAACCATGAGATAAAAATAGGAGAACAAGCCGTTGCAGTTATACAATAATATGTTTTTAAAAGGGAAACGAAAGGTAAATGACATATGTAGTAATAGGTTAGGTTTATAAAGGTAAAAAAATAATAAACCAGATATAAATAGGAAAATAAATAATTTTATGTATAGGTAGGAAAATCAAAAACTTTAATTTTATGTATAAGTAGGAAAATCAAAACATAAAAGTTTTTGTTATATATAATAATAACAATAAATAATTAGAATTTTATTTAATAATATGGATGATTTCACAATAGAGTTTGTGAATAAAGTTAGAAGATTAGTTTTTTTTTTTTCTTTTAAATTATGTTTAATATCTTTTAGGAGTGAACTTTACATTTTTTTTTAGATATTGTGATTTAGTAAGGCTTCAAGGTATCAACCTAATATATTGTAAAAAAAATTCATATTGTGATTTAGTAGGGTTTTAAAGCATCAACCTAACACTTTGTATATTCCCTTTTCATATTGCGATTTAGTAGGTCTTTAAGGAGCCAATTTAACACTTTGTACATTATTTTTCTATATTATGATTTAGTAGGTCTTTTCTCATGGTAACGATTTTAACATGAGGAGATTTTTCCTCAAAATCATATTAATTTGTGATTTCAAGGAATATATTTCAGTAACTTGGTTGTTCTTTTAATTTAACAAAATTTGTCGTCGCCACCGAATTCATCATAATGGTTTCTTCTTACAAGCATGATCTGCATAACTTATTGACCCATCAAGATCAAAGATAGAAAGTAAGGCAAGTGCATCAGCGAGTCCAAATGCAATGGGAGGAGACTCTAAAAAAGTACTAACAGAGGCATGACAAACATAGGAAAGAGTAATATGTTTCAATTTGGGGACATATTTTAGACATTTGACCATGACGAGGTTACCAAGGGATGTAAAAAACAATCCTATATGGTATGGTGCATTTGAGATTCTTTCACAAATAAATGACAACACATTTCAACTCAATTTGCCATCTTACATGAATATGTGGAGTATTTGAAACTATATGAACCAAGTTTGTTGGATAGAGAAGATGTTAGTGAGAAGTAATTTTTCCCTAAGATTTATGGCCTAGTACTTGAAATATTAAAATCAATGGAAGAGGACATAGTCATTGAAAAGAAAAATAGACCTTCAAGAAGGGAAGAAATGGGTATTTGTAGGTTGTTCCATAAGGACAACTAAAAAACAAGGAAAAATGGTGTACAAGACACAAAGTGAGGAAAGTCTTCCCTTAATTAATTAGAAAGTAAACATTTGCCTCTACATTAGGGAGGTATGTCTAAGAGGATCATCTATGAGAATTTCAGACCTTCCATTATCCATCCAAGATGTGTGGCCAATGGACTTCCACATTCCATTTGGCATTTTAAATACGACTTGAATGTGAACCACCACAAGCAAGTAAAAAATAAGGATAGGTCAATTGTATGTGGATCAACTTCTAGTTTAAATGTTTTGAAGGTAGAACTTAAAAAGGGATAGCACTGTATAGTAGTGGTAGATATTTTGGAGATCTCTATAGCAAAACCCTAGAGTCACATGACATCATTAGGTTAAGATTTCCACATATAGATATGTTCATGTATATTTCTAGAAAATTTGTATAGTAATTTATGATTTTCCACTTGGAAATGATGCTTGTTACCGCTCAAACTAGTAGGGGTCCTAAAAGTGGATCCTTGAAGGGTTACTACTAGGCTAAGGGCAACAATGGATCCTTGAAGGGTTACTACTAGGCTAAGGTCACCTCAGCTAAGGCTCCCTACTCTTTACAGATTTTCACCGATGGAAGGAGACTCTTTATGAT
Source organism: Pinus tabuliformis (assembly GCA_031772625.1). NCBI lineage: Eukaryota > Viridiplantae > Streptophyta > Pinopsida > Pinales > Pinaceae > Pinus > Pinus tabuliformis. The sequence goes on along the minus strand of CM062817.1, from coordinate 983,403,492 downwards.
AAGGATCACGAAATGGATGGACCAATGATATGGCGAGGGGTGATCCTAGAAGCATATTCAGAAGTGAGGCTCAAATATGTGGCTTGTTTGTCTTGGAAGACAAGATGGAAGGCTCTCTAGGAAGGGCTTGGGGGGCATTTCTAGGGTTAGGTTTTGAGTATGTGTCTTCTAAAGGAGATCCCTAAGCCTTATAATTCTTCTGGAAACTTGGGTTCCATGTGATCTTTAAAGAATTAGCCTTGATAGTGCATGATACCACACGGGACCAAGTTGGCGTGAGGTTCAGGGACAAGATTTAGCAACCAATGATATGCTTGACCTAATTAGGGATGGGAATGGGATCAAGGAATGAATTTTCAATGAAAGGAAATGCAAGGATCCCAATGAGGTTTCTAGCCTAAGGGAAACTAATGGCAAGAATTGGTCTTTGAGCTAGGGCTTGCGATATATCAAGATCCCACCAACAGAATGTCATGAAATTTGGAGGGCTTCTTAAGGACACACCAACATTTTTGTGGACCACAATTCGGAGCATTTGGATGGCCATATCGTGAGATAATTGATGCCCTAGGTGACCTAGAGGACTAGACCGAGAGAAGAGGAAAGGGGAGAAGGAAAATAGGCTTAAGGTGATCACCTTTGGGTGGACCAGTGCCTAATCCTTTGGGGAGATTAGAGTCAAGTAGAATTATGACTATGGATCTTTGAATTTTCTAGGTCAAAGGGGCCTCAAAGACAACTGTACTTGGCACTATGGTGACAATAAAAGAAACTTCAAAGAATTTATACTTTGTTTTGAAAGATAGATGGCTTGTCAAGATGAATTTTAGTAATGAAACATCCCTAGGAACATTCATTCATTATACATGGCCCATACATGAAGCATTCACTATCCAGAAACAAAATTTCCACAACTTCGCATAAGAGATGCAACAAATAAGCCCTAGTATAGCGAAATACCAACAAAAATGTATGTGACAGAATTAGAAAGAAAGAATAGCATTAAAATGTACTTACATGTATAAGAATATATCCAACCATCCAAAAACTTTCCATCAAGAAGCTCCAAGACATATGAAAATTATCCAAACATCAAAATTCATTCCATACTCCAAAAATTTATCCTCCAAGAAGGATAGCAAAAATATCTAAAGACATACTAGTTCTAAATCCAAGTGATGATCCTAAAATTAATTCACATCACTTGTATTTATACACTCCTAATGAGTTCGATTTAGCTAATTAGACCTACATTAGCCTCTAAAATAAATAATGTGCAAAACAACTAACTTTTGGTGACAAGCCCACCAAACTAGCTCATACACAAAAGAATAAGCCTCTCAAGAGGTCGAATGGCCAATAATACATGTTGTTGGTCCTTCTAAGAAGCCTGATGAAGTCCATAAGTGACATAATGATGAATAGGACTCCCAAAAGTAGTGGATAAGGGGTTGGCCCCTTGTTCTCCAAATAATAAACATGTGGCGCTCTTAATGTGTGTGAGGGCACACAAGTAACCTCATGAGTCTCCAAGTAGGTCGAAGATGCTTGTAGAACATCTGTAAGGGCTCATATGACTGTGTAATTGATGCCACATCAACATACAAGACCTAGATCATCTGCCAAGTGCATGGTAAAACTGTGGGGTCGGTTGGGCATGGTGAACCAGGTGCATCTTCCTCATCCAATAGGTGAATATCGAGCAATCTCTAAACATCTTTGGGGATCCATGGAGTGTTTTATATTGCAGTGGAGGCTCATGGCTCTCAAAACACACCCTACATGTGCCAATGTAGCCCTCTTGAGGATTAGGACCCCGTATAGAGAGACCAAACCCAAAATGGAGACCATCTGCAATCTTGCATAAGATCCAATGCATCCTCTAGCCTTCTAGTACAACAAGTCATTAAAGGAAATCGAGTTAAAGAGCTTACAAACCATGGAAAATAGGTGGGCACTTCATAACGACATGCCCTTCCATAGTGGAATGTGGCATGTGCTAATGTCTCTAAGCTCCAAACCGGGTTAACCAAGTATCCTATTAGGTGATTTCTACTTTTAAAGGGGATAGTATGTCCAAGGTACATCCTTCAAAGGGTGGTGGCACGTGATAAAGATATGAATGGAGTAAGGAATGTAAGTGGCAACCTTGGGCCACATGCTAGTGTACAAGGGTAGCTAATAAAATGTTAGCCCACACTTGGGTATATAATGTATAAGAGGGAGCAGTCATGATGCATGAGGTGCCCCAACCTTGATTTTTCCACCCTTATTTATATGCCTTTTATCATTTATGATTTTATTTAATTAACTGCTCGAGGCTCAAGGGATAAGAGCATGATGTGTAAGGTATAGCAGTGGATACCCCCTTTTAAGGTAGGGCAGTTCATTGCATACTAGGGGTTGGGACAATCATGGGTTCTTGAATGATAAAGGAGGCTCATTAGGGCCTATAGGAACCAAGGTGATGGCCATGATGATGGGGTAGAGCTCATGTATTGGCTTTTTCTCATGTGGAAATCTTTTGCATTTTATGGTACATTTTCCTTTTGAATGTGGCCAATTATGCTTTTACTTTTGTTTTCAGCTGCATCAACCTCTAGGGCATCATTCCAGGCCTGACCCAAGGTGTGGGCAAGGGGAGGAGGAAGGCTAACCCTATGTGGACCTAGTGGAGGAATGTGGACCCAGGTGGGAGAAATAAAGAATGGGGTTATAATGAGTGGAATGGGAGTGGTGTATGCGGATGAGGGAGTGAGACCACGCAACCAAAATCAGGGTTTCCCATGTAATACCATCCCTAAAGCCCAAAGGCCAGTAAAATAGATCCCACATGACTAGGGTTCAAGGTTAACATCCAAAATAGGTTTAGGGGACAAGAGCATAGAATTAGCCCATTATTTCTTCCAAAATACCTCCATTAATCTGTGCCCAGAAGTATCCCTGATAAGAAAACTATAATACTCAATTACCAAATGACAAGGCATACCTTTAGGTTAGGGAGGCACACCTTCAAACATATGATCATGACAAATGGGTGAGGGACCACATGGCTGGCTCATGTGGCGGAGAAATGGCACAATGAGATAGTTGGTGGTTGCAAGGGGTTGTTGGCTGCCGGCTGAGGACCATCTTGGAGAAAAAAATTCTTCTAGGGATATCACCCACAAAATTGTGGGCAATATCTGGCTCCAACTGAGACGTGATCTCTCGAAAAGTGGACGAAGCTACTCGAGCGGGAGGTCATAAGAATTCCAACAATCTCTTGGTTTCCACAGACCTGTTACCTACACATATAATAGATGAAAAACTAGGGGAAACATGCTTTTGCGGCGCCTCATGTTCGCACATGCTTAGATTAGACTCATAAAATCGACTCATAGAAGTAAACTTTCAAATCCAATTTTTAAACCTAAATGCAGCTAATCTATCATGATAAATATCATATGTCATTATTTCTAATGCAAAAATCAACACGCAATGCATCCTACCCTAACATGCATATAATAATGCTAATGCTAAGTGTAATCATAAAGTCAGTGCAACCAAGATATCATCATATCAATGTACATATGCCTGCAAGTATGGCTACTCATGTAGCAAATCCCAAAGTGGATGCAGATACAATTGTATGGAGAATGAAGCGAGTGAGAGATGGGAAAATATGATCTCCATTTGAGGCAGAAGAAAGCCCTAGGAGAAGGAGAATAATCCAATCTAGAAGTGCAGGGATTTCCCTCTAAGTACGCAATGGTGGAATGAAATATCACTCTCAATAACTCCTTGTCATAATCATTGTTTATAATATCATGCTTTGTAGATGCCACAAGGTCATGATGAGAGGGGAATGAAGGGTGATGGAAGGACGGGGTGCAATAAATAGGTCTCTCAAGGTGATTGTTACATTGGAGAGGGAGGTCATCGAGTGATCAAAACCTTGAGGGTGTGTCCAAGGAGGTAAAGTATAATCAATGAGGGGCTCTTCCTCGACACTATACTCGGAAGGGGGAAAGGGTTCACGGTCACTTGAGATCATATGACAAGGGGTGAGGGAATCACTTGATGAAGACTCAAGATGATGAACAATAGAAAAGGGAAAAGGGTAAGGTGAAGTATTAATGGGACCCTTTTCCTGAAAATCCAACTCTAGAGGCTTAAGTGATTTGAATATACTCCCGGAAACATAAGGAAGGTAGGTATGAGCAAGGGCGTTATCAATCCTATGATTGTTGGTATCAAAGATAAGGTCTTCCCAAAAAGGAGAATCAATCATCTCCAATTTCTCCTTTTCATGCAAGGGAAAATGATAATTCTCCTTCCCAAGGGTATCGATGGATATGTCCTCATAAATAATGCTCAGGAGAAAGGGAGGACCACTCTCAACCTCATCTTCCTTGTCGGTGTCATAAATGGGAGCACAGTCAAATTGAGGGCTAATAATTTCTCATTTCTCTTTTTCAATATGGAAATAATCTCTAATGTCATCTTTTAAGGGGATAATGGGATCACGTTCCTCAAGGTTCTCAAAAGGAGAATCATTGGGAGTACTATCCTTGAGAAAGGTAAGGTTAGTCTCAACTTCACTTTCCATAAACTCATTCTTCCCAACACATGTGTCCTCAAAATCATCCTTTTCATCATGTGGACCCAAGGAGGAGTCCTCTTCCTGCTCATTACTTAGATTCACAATGCCTTGATGATGCTCAATGAAGGCTTCCTCTTATATGCTTAATGCAGGGTGTACTTGAAAATGTCTAAGAAAGTCATTGACACACTCTTCAATAGTTGAGATGCTCCTAGGTTCATGATCATGTAACCATGAGTTATGAACATCGAGAGATCCCATCAACAGTAACATAAAGACATCTTGGCAAACAACCTCCTCTCTTGAAGCATGTGCATTAAATCTTTCTACGTGGTCAATTGCGAGGAGTGGATCAGCATCAAACATGTGCAACCCATGTGCCATCCTTCCTATGACATGATTAGGGTGCCTACGAATGCTAGCAATGTCCAAAGTGAGAAATTTATCAAAGAAATACAACCTATTTGAGATATACATGAAAAATATGTAGGAGTCGCCAGGGTAAATTTAAATATCCCTAGAAAAATTATTGCTTCACCCTACAAGCATCAACCTTGAAGTTCAATGAAGAACTGAGTCTTCGTTCTTCCAATGGGGTTGCCAATAATGTTATGTCAATATGTCGTATGGGGAACAAAACACACGTTTCGTGTCCCCGGCAACAACGCCAAAATGTTATCGCTCAAACTAGTAGGGGTCCTAAAAGGGTATCCTCAAAAGGTCACTACTAGGCTAATGGCACCAATGGAGCGATAATCCATTGGAACCTCAGTTAAGGCTCCTTACTCTTTACGGATTTTCATCGATGGGAGGAGACACATTATGATAAATATCACGAAATAGATGGACCAATGATAGGGAGATGGGTGATCCTGGAAGCCTATTCATAAAAGAGGCTCAAATATGTGGATTTCTTGTCTTGGAAGACAAGATGGAAGGCTCTCTAGGAAGGGCTTGAGGAAAATTTCTAGGGTTAGGTTTTGAGTATGTGTCTTGTAAAGGAGATACTTAAGCCCTATAATTCTTGTGGAAACTTGGGTTCCATGTGATCTTTGAAGAATTAACCTTGATAGTGCATGGGACCACACAAGACCAACTGGACCCGAGGTTTGGTCAAGGGATAGGATTTGGAAATCAATGATATTCTTGACCTAATTAGGGAGGGGAAAGGGATCAAGGAATGAATTTTCAATGCAAGGATCCCAGTGAGGTTTCTAGCCTAAGGGAAACCAAGGGAAAGAATTGGTCTTCGATCTAGGGCTTGCAATATATCAATATTCCATCGTCAAAATCTCATGAAATTTGGAGGGATTCTTGAGGACACACCAACGCAATTATGGACCAAAATTCGAAGTATTTGGATGGCTAGATCGTGACGTAATTGATACCTTACGTGACCTAGAAGACTAGACCTAGAGAAGAGGAAAGGTGAGAAAGAAAATAGGTTTAAGGTGATCAACTTTGGGTGGACCAATGCCTAATACTTCGGGGAGATTGGAGTCAGGTAGAATTATTGCTATGGACCTTTGAATTTTCTATGTCAAGGAGGCCTCAAAGAAAACTTCGCTTGACACTAGGGTAATAGAAAAAGAAACTTCAAAGAATATATACTTCGTTTTGCAAGATAAATGGCTTGTCAAGATGAATTTCAGTAATCAAACATCCCTAGGAACATTCATTCATTATACATGGCCCATAAATGAAGCATTCACTATCCAGAAACAATTTTTCCACAACTTCGCACAAGAGATGCAATAAATAAGCCCTAGTAAATCCCAACAACAATGTATGTGACAAAATTAGAAAGAAATAATAGCATTAAAATGTACTTACATGCATAAGAATATGTCAACTATCTAAAAACTTGCTATTAAGAAGCTCTAAGACATATGAAAATTATCCAAACATCAAAATTCATTCCATGCTCCAAAAATTCGTCCTCCAAGAAGGATAGCAAAAATCTCTAAAGAGATACTAGTTCCAAATCTAAGTGATGATCCTAAAATGAATTCACATCACTTGTATTTATACACTCCTAATGAGTTTGATTTAGCTAATTAGGCCTACATTAGCCCCTAGAATAAAACAATGTGCAAAATAACTAACTTTTGGTGACAAGCCCACCAAACTAGCTCATAAACACAAGAATAAGCCTCTCAATAGGTCAAATGATCAATAATACATGTCGTTGGGCCTTCTAAGAAGCTTGGTGAAGTCCTTAAGTGCCATAATAATGAATAGGAATCCAAAAAGTAGCGGATAAGGGGTTTTCCCTTGTTCTCCAAATAATAAAACTGTGGTGCTCTCAATGGGTGTAAGGGCACACAAGTAACCTCATAAGTCACCTCATGGGTCTCCAAATAGGTCGAAGATGCTTGTAGACCATCGGTAAGGGCTCAGATGATGGTGTAAGTTATGCCGCATCAGCATTCAAGTCCTAAGTCATCTACCAAGTGCTTGGTACAACTATGGGGTTGGTTGGGCATGGTGAACCAAGTGCATCTTCCTCATCCAATAGGTGTATATTGAGTAATCTATGAAAATATCTAGAGATCCATGGAGTGTTTTCTACTGTTGTGGAGGCCCATGGCTCTCAAAACACACCCTACATGTGCTTATGTAGCCCTCTGGAGAGTTAGGACCCCGTATAGGGATACCAAACCCAAAATGGAGACCATCTGCAATCTTGCATAAGATCTAATATGTCCCCTAGCCTTATAGTACAACAAGTCATTAAAGGAAATCGAGTTAAAGAGCTTACAAACCATGGAAAACAGGTGGGCACTTCATAATGGCATGCGCTTCCATAGTGGGCTTTGGCATGTGCTAATGTCTCTAAGCTCTAAATGAGGTTAACCAAGTATCCTATTAGGTGGTTTCTACTATTAAAGGGGATAATATGTCCAAAATACATCTTTGAAATGGTGGTGGCATGTGATAAAGAGATGAATGGAGTAAGGAATGAAAGGGGCAGCCCTGGGCCACATGTTGGGGTACAAGGGTAGCTAATAAAAGGGAAGCCCACACTTTGGTATATAATGTATGGGAGGGAACAATCGTGGTGCGTGATGTGCCTCGACCTTGATTTTTCCGTCTTCTTTATATGCCTTTTGCCTTTTATGATTTTTCTTTAATTAATTGCTTGGGGCTCAAGGGATAAGAGCATGATGTGTAAAGTATAACAGTGGATACCCCCTTTAAGGTAGTGCATTTCATTACCTACCATGGGTTGGGTTAATCATGGGTTCCTAAATGATAAAGGAGGCTCATCTAGGGCCTATAGGAACCAGGGTGATGGGGTAGAGCTCATGTATTGGATTTTTCCCACATGCTAAATTTGTTTGTTGCGACCATATTTGGCATTTTGTGATACATATTGTTGTTGAATGTGACCAATTATTCTTTTACTTTTCTTTTCAGCTGCATCAACCTTCGAGGCATCATTCTAGGCCCGACCCAAGGTGTGGGCAAGGGGAGGGGGAAGACTAACCCTATGTGGACCTAGTGGAGGAATGTGGACCCAGGTGGGAGAAATGATGAATGGGGTTATAATGAGTGGAATGGAGTGATATTTGTGGATGAGGGAGTGATAATATGCAACCAAAATTAGGGTTTCCCATGTAATACCATTCCTAAAGCCCAAATGTCAGCGAAATAGATCTTACGGACTAGGGTTCAAGGTCAACATCCAAAAGAGGTATAAGGGACAAGAGAACATACCTAGCCCATTCTTTCTATCGAATCCCCCCATTAATCCATGCCGAAAAATATCCATGATAAGAAAAATACAATACTCAATTACCAAATGACAAGGCATACCTTTAGGTTTGGGAGGCCCAACTTCAAACAGACGATCCTAACAGATGGATGAGGGACCACATGACTGGCTCAGGTGTCAGAGAAATGAAACAACAAGCTAGTTAGTGTCTGCAAGGTGTTGTTGGTTGTCGGCTGAGGACCATATTGGAGAAAAAAATTATTCTAGGGATATCACCCACAAAATGGTGGGTAACAATTCCTAGAAGGGTTGTACACCACATAAATTTCTATGTTCATATCATGGGTAGGTTTCTTTATTGTTCTTACAAATTTGATTCAATTATTCTCTTGTATTTTGAATTCTAAGTTAGTAGAAACCTAAAAAATGAGACAAAAAATATTATGAATTCTTTGTGCAAGTTTATGGAAATTTTCATTTGAGTTGCTAGTTTTCGATTTTAATGGGTTGTATCAAGTATTTGCTTGAGCAATTATAAATCATGTAAACACCAAAATGTTGAAAATTGAAGTTGGGATAGTTGAGGTAAGGTCCCCAATAATTTAATGTTGAACCACAACCATACATTCCAAACATTAACATGTACTTGCACATTTTTAAAAGGAATATAAATCATAAATCATGTTACAATTATAAGTCATGTAAGCACCAAAATCATGGAAATTGAAGTTGGGATAGTTGAGTAAGGTCCCCACTAGTTTAATGTTGAAGCAAAACCATACATTCCAAGCATTAATATGTACATGTACATTTTTAAAGGGAATAATTGCATTGTTTATTTTCTTTGTGGTGATGCTCCCTAGAATATTTTTACACCACATAATTATGTGCATTTGTATTGTGTATGTTTCTTTATTGGTTTTGAAAATATGTACACTTTTAAAGGGAATAATTACATTGTTTATTTTCTCCCTAGAAGGATTCACGAGGGCTTCACCAGGGGAGCAATACCATACCACGTGGGTTCATATTGAGTGATATATATTGAGGAAAAAATGACATAATATATTGGGGGATATATAGGGGGTAAAAGGTTTTTATATTGGTAGGTACAAAAAATGGAACTCAATGTTAATGAAAAAATATAAAGGGGTATAAAAATTGTTGGGGGATATATAAGGGGGTAACAAGTTTTTATTGGTAGAGATAGAAAGTGGAACTCAAAGTTAATAAAAAAATATAAAGGGGTATTAAAAATGTTAATGAAAAAATGGATACCTACAATATCTAGTGAAAGGAAGAGCTTTTTAAATTGGGAAGGTGTATTAGGTTTGTATAGGTAGAGAGTCAAATAATGTCATTTTTAGAGGTATTTTCTAATATGTAGCTAAATTAAGGGTATTGTTTAATATGCCATGAACACACGTGATATGTCAGAGGTTCATTGTGTGAAACCCCCGTGGAAGGATTTTACACCACATAATTATGTGTGTTTAGGTTATGCATATTTTTGTATGTTTTTTGCAATTATGAATTCTATGCTGGTAGAATATGAAAAATGGCACAAATGGAATATCTCTTGTTGTAATTAATGGCAAAATTCATTCCATTTGTCACTTTTTAGTTTTGAATGGTTGTATGAATTCTTTTCTTGAACAATATTGGATGATGTAAACACAAAAATAATAGAAACTGAATGTCTTGGTCCAATTGAGGTGGTGTGTTATAAGAGATGCTCATGGAAATGGAACCTTGGTCAGTGGTGACAAGATTGTCCCTCCTCACCGTTTCTCCTAAACCCTTTAGGCTAAAAGAAGGTACACACCAACCCATGGAGGGAAGCTCAATTGGTGATCTTTATGTTATGAAGTATTATGTAAACCATGTGATTCAAGGTTCAAATCCCCCATTGGTCATACTAGTAGAAAAAAGGTACACAAAATTTCTATTGATTCAACCACGCAAGTAAGGAGGAGGAAAAACAATTTCCCTTTAACCATGGACTATAAATCCAATGGAAAATAAAATTAGATAGGAAAATTAAGAAATATAACGGAGCATAAGATAATTCAGGTTTTAAAAAGTACTATTTCATATGGTAATCAATTGGAAGTCCCTCATGCATGATTTATGGAAGTTGAGAATACACTCAATAAATATCCATCATATTTATGATCAAAATTAAGAACTATAAAGGAGCTTAAAATAACATTTTCAAGAAGTACTATTTCATATGGAAATCAAGTGGAAGTCCCTTTCACATGAATTTATAATGTTAAGCATACACATATGATATGTCCATCATATCCATGATCTATCTTGATCTAGGTGGATATCGATGTCTATACACCTCTTCCATTGAATCAACATGGTTCTACATCTTGGCAATTTTGTTATGATTTTCTGTTATAATCTTCTAGGATTGTTTTTACAATTATGAATTCTCTTTTGGTAGAAATATGAAAAAAGGCACAAAAACATAGTTCTTGGTGTAATTGATAGAAAACTTCATTCCAAAAGTTACTTTCTAGTTTTGAATAATTGTATGAATTATTTTCTTGAACAATATTGGATGATGCAAACACCAAAATACTAGAAACTAAAATTCTTGGGCCAGTTGAGGTGGTGTGCTATAGAGATGATGATGGAAATGGAACCTTGGTCAATGGTAGTAAGATTATCCCTCCTCGTCGTTTCTCCTAAACCATTTAGGCTAAAATAAGGTACACATATTTTCCATGGAATTCACTATAGACTCATCCACAAAATTAAGGAGGAGGGAAGCAATTTGCATTTAACTACAGATTATAAATCTAATGGACAATAGAATCAGAGAGGAAAATTAAGAAATATAAAGGAGGTTAAGATAATTAAGATTTTAAAAATACTGTTTTGATATGGTGATCAAGTGAAAGTCCATTATGCATGATTTATGGAATTTAAGCATATACTCAAGAGATATCCATCATATTTATGATCAAAATTAAGAACTATAAACATTAGGGGAATTTTGACGTAAAACAAGTTCCTCAAAACAAAAAATTTACTAACAAAATTAGCTTTAAAAGAACCAATAGGATTCAAGATGTTGATGTCATCCCCAAGGGTAAATATTTTGGAGGGAAAATAAGAAAACTAATTTTTTTAATTGTATTTTTGGCTATTCTCCTCATAGGTTTACTCAAATTTGTCAAGTGTAAACACCCATTAGATGTAGAATTAAATTCCACATCCAATGAGTACCCACTCTGCATGCTTCTGAGTAGACCCACATTAAAAATTTGAATGATTGTTTTCTTAAATGTATTTTCAAGTTTTTTTGATGCGGGTCTACTCAGAATTATGCAGAGTGGATACTCATTGGATGTGGAATTTAATTTTGAATCCAACGAGTGTCTACACTTGACATTTGAGTAAACCTATGTGGAGATAAGTTGAAAATACAATAAAAAAAAGTAGTTCTCTTTTCTTATTTAAAAATCCATAACTCTTATTTTATTATTTTCGTTAGGAGGCTAACTTTAGACCTCAAAATTACTCTAATGCGAGCTTATGATAACATTTTAAAGAAATACTATTTTGTATGGAAATCAAGTGGAAATCCCTCTTGCATGACTTTATAAATGTTAAGCACAGACATATATTTACATCATATCCATGATCTCTCTTGATCTATGTGGATATCTGTGGTTATCAACCTCTTCCATTGAATCAACATGGTTTTCCATCTTTGCAGTTTTGTTATGATTTCAATCCTAAACTTTTGGGACTGTTTTGAGGCCCTACATGATTCTTTTGGTGATTTGGGGTCCTAGGGTTTCCATGGAATTCTAAAGCCTTACCAATAATTACACTTCTTAGTTATATCTTTCCAACGAGCTATCGTATGCCCAAATAGAAGTTGTACATAAAAGTTCTGCCCCGAGGAAGTTGAGATATCAACTAACTACCTTGGGGCCTTAAACTTTTTGGTGCTTCATCTCCTAGGTTTAAGGTTCTGGACCTTTAGTGTTCTTTATTTATATTCAAAGGCTACTCTCTTAGCTTCTTTTAATAGATTTTGTGAATGAGTGTAGTTGCCATCTCTCTCTTTCTTAAGGGACAAGCTTCCACTATTCTAGCCAATTTATGTTCCACAATATTATGTTATTTTATTCATTGTTAGAATTTTGGCTTTCACTACAGAACTATGCTTTCTACTATTTATTTGTATGTGTTTGTGTGTTTCATGTGTCTTTCGTTTTGTTCCTTGTACAACTCATATTAGTGGTATACGAGCAATTTGTTGTTTCGTGGTGCATTTCCTTAACAAGATCAACATACAAAGAGTTAGGTCTCGAACTAGTTTAACTTGGGAATGATTGCTCTCACTAAGATCTTAAGAGGCCTCCCATGGTGGAAGAAAAGAGAGATCAAGGAATAAAATATCCTATCACATTGTTGCTCAAGGAAGAAATCATGTAACATACGAATGAAATGATGGAAAAGTTCACCCAAATTCTTCAAACAATGCCAATGATGGCCGAGACACCTTTAATAAGTAATAATTTTGGAGGTGTAACACCTTTCAAGGTACAAGTTGACTTTGGTATCCCTTTATTTGAAGGTTAAATATATGAAAATGCTTTGGAGAAATGGTTAAATATGTTAAAGGGCTATTACCCTATCCAAATGTTTTCTAATAATGAAAAGATATCCTTCACACTCCTAAAATCACTTCCCCGTGTTAAAGATTGGTGGGAAGGTTACTAGGAGAGACACAACAAATATGAGTCTGCAACATTCAAGGTAGAACCCACTTGGGTAACCTTTATTGACATCTTTAAGGAGAAATTATACCTTGTTGGTAACTATGACGACTAGTGAATAAGATGGACAACTCTACTATAAGAGAGAGACCAAATAGTGCCAAAGAACACCAATATTTTCCCTTGTACTTAAATATAGGTATCATAGACTTCTAGTGGAAAATGGTTCTAAGGTACCATAGTGGTCTACAAAGGTACATCCAAATAGAGATAGAATTCTCATACATGTCCTCATTGGGAGTAACATATCAATATGTTATCAAGAATTGAGTAGAAATTTCAGTAGAGGAGTAAGCAAGAGTTTGGGTTTGAAAATTTGTTGCAATAGAAGCTTAGAATAGTCAACCTTAACTAATAAAATAAGGGACACAACAAGAAGGGATAACCTCAAGATAACCCATCCAAGTCGTCGGTAAAGAAGGGTAAGGGGAAGTCAAATAAGGAAACTAGAAAGTGGTGTGAGTTCCAAAAAATCTGTGGAAAAACATTGATATATCTAACTCAAAATAGTTAGCGATGGCCAAGATTAATGAAAAAGAGTCAAAACCTAGTTCAAACTCCAATTTAGAGTTGGATAAGGAAAATTGAATCATTGATGCAAAACCTAGTGCTATTATTGCAACCACAAAGATCCAACCAAAAGAGTCAAAGGATCTCAAGAAGGGGGGATAACCTCTTCCATTTACAGATATGGGTGAAGAGGGCCCTACTACATTTCATTGTCGATAGTGGGAGCTAGAGGTACTTGATCTTAGACGAGGTCAACAAGAGATTTAAGCTACCAATGATGCCACACCCCTAACCATACATCGTTGGTTAGTTGAGATAGGAACAATAAATTCATGTCAGGTAGTAATGCCACATGTCGTATCGCAAAAAAGACCTTCAAAGATAAGGTACCATGTGATGTTGCCCGACTTGAAGTTTGTGATGTTCTCTTAGTAAAACCAAAAATGTGGAAATTTTATGTTTTTTATGAGTCTAAATCCTATAGTGCCATTTTTAGTTTGGGATGTCAACTTTATAGGGTACCAGAGGTAGTTCCAACTATGACAATTTCATTGATTTTAGAAAAACAGTGCCTGAAGATAATCTATCAAACTACAAAGTTTTTCCTCTTCATGGTTCAATCAAAAGATTAACAAAATATCATTGTGACTGCAACCTCAACAAAATGTCTCTCTACAAAATAGTAGCAGGTGGAAAAAATTGTAGAAGAGTACAAAGATATCTTCGCTTCCCCTACAAAGATACCTTTACACTGGAAAGTAAAACATTACATTGACTTGATACCTAATGATCATTTACCCCATGGTCCCATATATAGATGCTCCCTTATAGAGAATGTAGAATTAGAATGTCAAATTCATGAGCTCATAAAAAAGGGGCACATTCAACTAAGATTCTCCCCTTGAAGGATCCCCATTGTGTTGGTGCAAAAGAAGGACGGGACATGGAAACAATGTATCTATTATAGGGCATCTACATGGAAACAATGTATCTATTATGGAATATAGTATTCAAGTCTAAATAATTCATTTTTGAGTGGTTGGTTATGCCTTTCATCGTAGCTAATTTATTTGAGTGGAAATTAGCGTCTATCAACATTTCCATCGAATCAACATGGTCAATCTTTAATTTTTACTAGATTGCACAACTATGAGACTCCCCACCTAATGTTTACCCGTTGTAATATGATTTGAGTGGAAATTGGTTGTTGTCCATATTTTTCATCGAATCAATATGGTTAATCCTAGAAATTTTTCATTCATGGGTAACAAGCCCATGGTTTTGAAAAACAATGCATTCACGATTCTGAAAAACCATGCATTCACCCATTATATTCACCATTGTAATCCCCATAGTATTCAACCATGGAATTGACCATGGCATTTACCCATGTATCCACCCATGGTATTTAATAATAAAACAAATAATCCAAGTGCGTAACTTCTAAGTGAAAAGGCACTCGTAAATAATATAAATACGAGACCTCACCTTTGAAAAAATGGGAAGTTTTATGATGATGTAGTTTTATGGCATTTTTACCATTTAATAAAAAAGAATCAAAGATCTTTTAATATTATTATTTCCTTTGTAGTATTTTTTATGCACTTGTGACATATTCTATTATCGATATTTCCTTTACATTATATCTATACACTTGTGTCATATTTGATTGTCAATATTTTGTTTCATTCCTCACGTAGCTCGAAGTAGTGGTATTAGAGAAATCTACTCCCTATTGTTTTCTAGCACATGCCCTTGACGGGGTTAGGGTATAGAGAGTTGAATCTCAAGGTAGTTTTTGTTATGCTCTTGACCTGCAAGAAGATACCAGAATACCAAATATGCGAAGAAAGATACCCAAAACACATAACAGTAAGAAATAACAACATGCGTTTTATTATTGAGAAAGGAAAGCAATGTTCACTTGCCTCTTCGAGGGGGAAACCTCCAATAGAGCTGGGCTCAATTACAAAATAAGACACGACCCTCCTCAAGGGGAGTCTCTATCCTTTATATAGGATTCATACATGCAATAGTCAGTACCATGGTTCTTATTAATACCATCTATCTAATACCATGGCCCATTTGCAACTAACTATGGTCCCTTCTTTAAATGCGGGTCAACCACTTACAATTATTAATATGGGCTTTATTGACTCTTTAACTAACTATAACTATGACTTGACCTTATTACATAAATAAGGGGATTAGGGTTGGACCCTAACATGCCCTCCCCCATAAAAATAGCCTTGTCCTCAAGGCTGAAGCTGTGGAAACTGCTGAAGAACAGTGGCTGGTTCCTAGGTCGCATCTTTTGGAGAGGTGTCTTTCCACTTGACGAGAACTTCCTTGATCGTGCGGCTGCACAGGTGCCGTTCTCGCGTGTCAAGAACCTATTCAGGTTGGAGCCAGATTGAACCTTCTTCATCCAATTCCAGTAGACTGGTTTGAATTCTGCAATGGTTCCCAACCACTTTCTTGAGGCATGAGACATGGAAGACGGGTTGAATTTTTGCAGTGGGTGGCAAGGCTAGCTTGTAGGCTACTTCTTCGATGCGCTGAAGTATTTGATACGGTCCGTAGAATTTTGGAGATAATTTCTGACAACCCTTGTCTTTGAGTGATGTTTTCTTATATGGTTGCAGCCTCAAGAATACCTGATCCCCTTCTTGAAATTTGCACTCTGAACGATGTTGGTCTACCTGTTGCTTCATGCGATTTTGAGCTTGATGGAGATTCTCTTTGAGGTGGGCCAACATGGTTGCACGGTTCTGTAGGAGTTGATCCACTGCTTGTACCTTCGAGCATCCCTAGACATAAGAAGTAGGTGAAGGAGGGAGTTGACCATAAACTGCTTCATATGGAGACATTTTGGTGGTGGCATGATAGTTAGTATTATACCACCATTCGACTAGAGGTAACCACTGTACCCATAGATGTTGCTTTTCTGAAGTGAAACACCTGAGGTAGGTCTTCGGACATTTGTTGACTACTTCAGTTTGACCATTAGTTTGGGGATGATAGGAAGTATTGAGTTGTAGTTGGGTACCTTGTAGCCTGAAGAGTTCTTACCAAAAGTTACTGGTGAAGATCGGGTCACGATCAGACATAATGGAAGTGGGCATACCATGCAATTTGAAGATTTGGTCGATGAAAGATTAAGCCACCAAAGCTGGTGTAAAAGGGTGGGGTAGGACGCAAAAATGAGCATACTTAGAAATTCTTTCCACAACCACCATGATGATTGACTTGTTGCCTAACTTCGAAAGACCCGTAATGAAATCCATTGAAACCTCCGTCCAGATTGAGGCAAGGATGGGAAATGGCTGTAATGTGCCTGGGGATTTGACTGTGTCTCCTTTGTGGCACTAACACACATCACACTCAACGACAAAAGTAAGAATGTCCTTTTTCATGCCTATCCAAAAGAATGAATGTCGAGTGCGATCATAAGTCTTCTGAAAGCCTAAATGGCCTACAGTGGGAGATGAGTGCAACTCTGCCAGAATGCAACTTTTGAGGGTGGATGTTGGTGATATCACTACTTTGTCCTTGTAGCGAAGAATCTCATCCTACCAAGAGTAGCCCGCTGCGGAATTTGGATCCACCAGCAATTTATTAATGAGTTGGGAGAGCAAAGGATGTGAAAACCATTCCTTGCGAGCCTCTTCAATCCACTCTGGAATGGGAAGAGATATTGCTAGCAGGGTGCTTTCCTCCTCAAATTGGCATGATAAAGCATCCGCTACAACATTTTCGTGCCCTTTCTTGTATATTATCTCATAATCATATCCCAACATTTTGGCTAGCCATTTATTTTGTTGTGGTGAGGATAGGCGTTGCTCCAAAAAATATTTAAGGCTTTGATTGTCTGTGCGGATTTGGAAACACCACCCCAATAAGTATGGTTGCCAAGTATCCACTGCATGTAAGATGGCCATAATCTCCTTGTCATAGGTAGATTGTCCCAGATTTGTCCCACTTAGTTGTTGGCTAGTGAAGGCCAAGGGTTGACCTTCCTACATTAATACAACCCCAATACCCGTACCTTAAGCATCACATTCAATCACAAAAGATTTGGTGAAGTCGGGTAGTGCCAATACGGGAGTGGAACACATGGCATGTTTGAGAGCTATAAATGCCTGTTGCACTTCATCATTCCAGAAGAATGATTTTTTCTTGAGAAGGTGAGTGAGGGGTCTAGCAATGCGACCATAATTGCGGACAAATTTGCGATAATAGCCGGTGAGACCCAAAAATCCTCTCAAGCTCTTCAAGGTCTTTGGTTAAGGCCAATCTTGCATTTCCTGGATCTATTTGGGATCCACCCTGACACCTTCATGCCCCACAATGTGGCCCAAATACTCAACTTATTCCATGCCAAAAGAGCACTTGGACAATTTGACAAAAAATTTATGCTTCCAGAGCAGTTGCAAGAGCAGATCTACATGCTGAAGATGTTTTTCCAAGGTGAGGCTGTAGAAGAGGATGTCATCAAAGAAAACAAGGACAAATTTTCTGAGATATGGTTTGAGCAGGTGATTCATGAAGCTATAAAAAGTGGATGGGGCATTACAAAGACCAAATAGCATGACCAAGAATTCAAAATGGCCTTCATGAGTTCGGAAAGCAATCTTTGGAATGTCTACTTCTTTCATGCGAATTTGGTGATAGCCTGAGCGAAGGTCGAGCTTAGTAAATAATTGAGCCCCATTTAGTTCATCCAGCAAATCATCAACAACCGGGATGGGAAATTTATCTTTGACCGTCATCTTGTTGAGGGCCCTGAAGTCTGGACACATACACCATTCCCCATCTTTTTTGAGCACCATGACCACAGGCGATGAATAAGGACTAATGCTAGGACAAATTACACCGGTTTCTAGGAGTTCCTTGATGATTTTTTCAATTTCATTCTTTTGGGTGAAAGGATATCTATATGGGCGCACATTTGGTGGTTGTGCCCCTGTGACCAAAGTAATGCTATGATCATGTTCCCCTCTTGAGAGTGGAAGCTCATGAGGCTTGTTAAAAACCTGCAAATGGTTGTTTAAGACCTGTTGCATCTCAGGATGAATATGAAGGGAAGTGGGTTCGAAGGCCTGGATGGAATTAAATTGGACTATAACTCCATGGTGGCCCTTTTCTAACAATTTTTCCATCCTATGCGAGCTGATGATAGAAGGAGCACCTGCTTGGAGTCCACGGAGGGTATGTGTGTAGTTATTCTACTTAAAGCTCATATATAACTCCTGGAAGTCCATTGTGATTGGTTCGAGTGTGCGGAGTCATTCAACACCCAAGACAATGTCACACCCCCCATGTTGATGGTAAACATGTGGGTCTTTAGGTGATAATCCCCCATTTGAAGTTTGACATTTTCACAACGGCCTTCACATTTCATTGTCCCCCCATCAGCAATCTGGACCTAGAAATTAGAGACTGCTCTAACAAAACAATGCACTACTTTAGCGACTCTTTGATGGATAAAGTTATGCGTACTGCCATTATCAATAAAGACTACTACAGGGCAATGCTTAATAAAACTTTTGATTTTGAGAGTTTGGGGAGAAGAAATTCCTGCCAAAGCATGAAGCGAGATAACTGGTTCTTCAGGTGTAGCTGGGAGCTCATTGTCCGACTGGTTATCCTCATCTTCCTCCTATGGTCCCTCAAATGGTGGGGCTTCCTCAGATGAACTGTGATCAGTAGCATCAATTCGAAAGAATTTGGGTTCCTTGCATTTATGCCCTGGGGAGTATTTCTCATCACAGTAGTAACACAATCCTTGCTTTCTTCTTTCCGCCGTTTCCGCTGGTGACACCTTCTGAACCTTAAGTGTTTGGGTAGTGCTCGGAGCTTGGGTGGGGCGTCCCTTGGCTATGAAAATTGGACGAGTCAACTGGGCCGCTAACATGCATTCTACTTCACGATCTTGCAAGCTGCCAACCATGAGACTGGGTGTTGCAGTCGGATGTGGGCTTGTATGGCGTCTTTGATACCACTGACAAAGCATTCCAACTAGAATTCATCTGCTAGACCTCCTGTGCAGAAGGCTAATGCTTCAAAGGCTTTAATATATTCTTGCACTGTGCCTGTTTGTTGAAGCTTAGTAATACGACCCAAAAAGTTAGATTCATGGTCAAAGCGATCAGAAAGGACTTTTGAGAATATCTGCCAAGTCATTGGCATTGCATAGCAACGTTTATGCCACTGCCACCATTGCCATCTTTCTTGGTCTAAGTACAGGCTTCCCACACTTAGCTTAGTCGCATCATCTCTGATGTGATTCAATGTGAAATATTGCTCCATTTGTGCTAGCCATATGGCCGGATTAGAGACATCAAATTTATACATGTCTAGCTTGGGTGGTTGAGGTTGGGACTGTTGGTGGTCTCCATAGAAGTGAAGAGAATGGCTAGACTCGCCCTCAAGGTTTTCATTAAAATCATATGCCTCCGATTGTTCCCCCGACTTGCCCTTTGTGATTATTTCATTTAAGGTCTGGATCTGCTTCGTTAATGCCTCCAACTTTTGTTCAAGGGTGTCTATCTTCTCATTGGCCATAGCTTGAGCTCTAGTTTGTACCATGCACAAATCCGGTGCACTTGTCTTTACTGTGAAAAAAAAAATTGGGACCACCCGAAACTTTGACGTTGACAAGTGAATGGTACCACCTTGCTCAGCCCGTCGACCTGATGATTTTTTATTTATTTTTACTCCGAAAGGAGTTTTACTCCTTGCTTAGGAATACTGCAGTCGCTGATTCCCAGAAAATTTAATTCGACCCAATGTCCTACGAGAATCACGCCCAGGTATAGGAGCCACACAAATAATCAGATCTATCGAAGAAACCCTCAACTGTAGAGTATGAGTAGGAATGTGGCAGTGATCGAACCCCTGCTGCTAGATATGAATGACAGATCTGATTGTTGCGACTGCTACAGAACACAAACTGCTGGATCTGAATGGCGGATCTGATAGATCTGATTGGCGGATCTGATAGATCTAAATGGCGGATCTGATAGATTTGAATGGCGAAACTGATTGTTGCGGTTGTGACAGAACCCAATATGCTAGATCTGATCTGGCAAAGATGATGCGTGATCTAGAGAGAGACAAGGGAACTATGGTCTCAAGGAGTGTCAGGTGCTACAGATCGCAATATACATAAGGGTTCGACAATAGTACTCGGCCCAATATTTCAGGGCACTAACCAAGGAGGATCAACCTTACCCTTAGCCGTACAACTCAACTACCCTATCTTACACGCGAGTAATCTCCCTAAGTGTTGTTCTCGGTGTATTGTAGCAGCAAGACGGCCGATGGTTTATCTATGGTGAGGTTTCAAGAGAGTCTAGGGGGCTTCTGATATACCTAGAGGGTACTTGGAAGACAGTCCGCACGCTGTTCTGTCTAATGCGCTACTACTCGAAGTGGTACCCACAGGGGTTACAAGGGAGTCCAACAAGCGTGACCACCTCTTGTATTTACTATGTGCATGCCTCCCTAAATCCGCAGGTTTTTGCACTCAACAACAAATCCCTTGGTTTAAAGACGCCAAAACACGTCTCCAGCCGTTATCACTCAGGTTGTCCCTCAGGTTGGATTAAAGGGATACGGCCGAGGTAACCACATACCAACTTTGGACTGCAGGTTCTAGCCCACTTGCAATCAGAGAGGGCTCTCTCTTTCTGATTTAGCTTTGTTGATGATGATTTTAGGCTAGCTATTGAGTTTAGGGGTTTTGTTTGTGTTTTGGTGGGAAGATTGATGTTTCCAGGTAAAGAGGCAGGTATAGTGTGAAAGTTTCAAACCATTGGGCATGGAGTCAAAGAGTAAGACTGCTGGTGCCTTTTCTTGGTCGCAAGAGGAATAAGGAGCAAGGTAGCTGCACATGGGACAATTTTTCAGGTTTAAAGGATGGAAAGAATGCCAAGGAAGGAGAGGCAATTAAGAATCTCTCAATCATCTTAACAGAGAAGGGGGAATGAGCTCTATCTAGGGGCAATAAAGAATCCCTAGATAACTGTCAAACACATGTGAATTAGAGTAAATATGAGCCACAGGGAATTCATATTCATGTCCAGTTCAGTTCAGATGAAAAAAACATAAAGAAACAACAGAAATTGAGCCTAGAGTGCAATTAAACAAATTCTAAGCTAATCTTTCTTTCTGCTATTTAGATGGTGAAACAATGAAAACAGAGGTAAGAAGCACTTATTGAGTCATGTTGCAGCACGAGAATTCCACATTCACTTCCTCAGATCATTAGACACAGAGCAGACAGTCATTCCTCCAAATCTCTTCAGCAATCTTTGATTAAGTAAAACATATCAGGTATACAGTGCGAGTCTCTAGTGAAAATTATCAATCGACCAACCCTTGAAACAATACAGAGGGTGGTATATATAGGAAAAATTCTCCAATATTGTTTATTACAGCTTTGACCTAAACAGGTCTGAAAGTAAAATATTACTTTAACCTAAACCTATCAGAAATAAATGCAAGAAAATATCTATGGGTTGCGCTTAGGGCAGCCGTATCAAAACTGAATTAATGCGTTGTCCTTGGTGGCTTGGTGCAGTGTTTCTGTAATAACTATGCCTGGGCTTCTGCTCCATTGTAGTTCGGTGGCTTTAAGTGCTTTAACTGTGATCCAGGTGGATGTTGGTGGCCACCCACCTATCCCATTTGGACCCCCACAACTGTCTCTTTCAGTTTTTCTGTTTCCTTAATTATAGCACAGTTTACTATTTTTAGCAGTTTTTCGGGTCCTAAACTTTCGGAGCCGTTTTAAGGCCAACGATTTTTCTGATAAAAATCATCTTTTTCGTCATAGTCCTTGGAGAGATCTTTCCAACGGGCTATCATGCGCGTCAAACGGAGATAGTATGACCAATTCGCGACCCTGGGAAGTTGATGTACCAACTTACCCAAAAACGAGGTCCACAATTTGGCGTTTCATCTTCTAGGGTTAGGTTTTGGAATGTGAAGGGTTTTCCATTGTTTCTCAACAATAAATAGGCCCTCGAGCCTCATTGTCACACAGTTCGAAACAGTTCAGAGGCATGTAGCCGACACATCTCTTCTCAAAGATAAGCTACCATCGCCCTAGCTGGGTTATTTCTATTTGTAAGCATATTTCAATATTCTCCATTAATGAAATGAAGTATTATTTCCGCTGCATCTCTGTTTTTATGGTTATCGCATCTATGTATTTATGGTTATCTCTGTAATCTATTGCGTTCCTGCTTAAATCCGGATCAAACTGTGATTTGAGAGCTGGGATGGGCTTACACCATCTGATTTGACTTTGCTGGAGGCCATTTAATGTTGACCTGCTTTGGGAACTGAAGATTTTCATTAAAAAATGAACTAATACTCTTTGCCGCTTCATCTTTCCTCTGATACTCTTGACAAATGGATCGGGCCGGTTCTCTCTTTTGCTGTGGGTCAAATCAAAACTTAATGGCCGCTGTTCGGCCCTCTGTTTCCTCTAGCACTGTCTTTTGATCCTTTCTGCAAGCTTCGCGAAGAAAAATGGGTCATTCGGTGCCTTTTGGGCTTGATGGGGGCTGTGCGATGAAGGGTTTTCCATTTTGGCCCTTTTCCCATAGCCTAGCGTGATTAGGCGCTAATCGCGCATGAAAAACTGCCTCAGAATTTGAATCCGGGCTTCCTAAGCACGATTTTTGCCTCTCGCGCCAAAAATTGATGATGATGTCAGCATGACATCAGTGGGTGGGACCATGGTACGGCGGATGACGTGGCAGGATGACATCAGCATGTATGATGGATGACGTAGCAGGGACACGGTGGCAGTGACTTGGTAAGGGTGACTCGGCAGGAGGCCAACGTGTGCAGATGACGTGGTAGTCCTGGTGCTGTCGTCAGGGGAGGAAGGACAGAAGGCGGTTTGTGGTTTCATCGGACCGCCTTCTGTACGAGGGCGGTAACTGTTAGAGCGGCTCCGATGCAATCATAGGCGGACGCGCGTCCTCCTGTACGACGGAAAAACTGCCAAGCCATCGGGCGCTAACGGTCGGGCAACGGGACGGCTCCGAAATCGCCGAGAGCCGTCGGATCGGGGAGGGGCAGATCGGAGGGCTGACGGGCGACGGAGCTGGCGGCAGGTTTATACGGGGGAGCCGCTGGAATATTCGAATCTTCATAAAATGTCGCGGGGAGGATTAAACTTTGGTTTCGTGGGTTTTATGGGTTTATACAAGCGGGGGAAAACAAAACTTAATGTTTAATAAAACTTTTTGATCATTATCTTTGTTCAATGACTACAGGGTCTTGAGGACGAAGAGGAGGGTAAAGGTTCTTGGTCTAACCAGAGGTTTAGACCAATCCCAGTTTCATGACACGGATGGGTTCATAATAGTCCCAAGTGGACTACTATGTCCCAGGACTGAAAAAATACATAACTATAGTGCTACAAGGTGGGATATGTACATAGGGGAGTTATTAACATAGATTTAGTAGGGGAAGGGGAAAACAGATGGGGATTTACATAATAGAGTCAGTAGTTAATATGAAGATGATGAGAAAGCGCTAAGGTAAGGAACCTTAGGCCGTTTTGGGGGAATAAAACTTTGTAAAAGAAGAATGGAAATCCCTGAGTGAGGGAGATCTTCACCAAGGCCAATGTTATGGAACATGATGAGACTAAGAGGCTCAAGCAGATCTTGACCTCTTTGGGGAAATTAGTGAGTGATTTGGGGAATAAGAAGAAAGGGGGAGTTAGTTATGTCCAGCTTGAGCTCCTCCAGATGAAAAACTGCATCATGATTGTGATCTGAAAAGATGTAACACTTTAAAACACAAAATTGATCATGAATCATCATTCTGCAACCTCAAAAACTACCTACCCAACCTACTTTCCTAACATTTTTTCTTCTTTTTGGTTTGGGTGCACTTAGACTTGCAGACCCAGCTTTACAATTTTTTCTTTTGATTGCCTTCCTATCTAAATCTACACTTATTTCTGCCAAGGGCACAGATTAAGCAATTGGGCTCCTTTGATTCTCTACCTATCTACAAATCTGCCAAGATTAAGCTGTTTGGACAGATATCATTCTCTATATTCTAAAATAGGAAACTGAAACCTGGGGAGGCCAAGGTTAAGCTGTTTGGCCCTCCCTTTTATAGAACATTCTTCAAAAATGGTTAAGTCATCTAAATTGGAATTCAGCAGTGGCATTTGGACTAGCACACTTTCACAACTTCTTCTTTGACCTCTTTTGGAAATATGGAACCTTGCAGCATGAAAGATGACATATTTGGCATGTAAAAATGTCAATCATGAAACATGAACACCTGTTGCAACAAGAGGCTAACACCAGCCAAAAAAAATCCTGCTAAAAATGGAGATCCCACAAGCCCTAGAAAGTTCTCGGATACCACTTGTTATGCTCTTGACCTGCGAGAAGATACCATAATACCAAATATGTGAAGAAACATACCCAGAACACAAAACTATAAGAAATAAAAACATGCATTTTATTATTTAGAAAGGAAAGCAATGCTCACTTGCCTCTTCGAGGGGGCAACCTCCAATTGAGCTAGGCTCAATTACAAAATAATACGCGACCCTCCTCAAGGGGAGTCTTTATCCTTTATATATGATTCATACATGCAATACCATGGTTCTTATTAATACCATCTATCTAATACCATGGCCCATTTGCAACTAACTGTAGTCCCTTCTTTAAATGTGGGTCAACTAGTTACAATTATTAATATGGGCTTTATTGACTCTTTAACTAACTATAACTATGACTCAACCTTATTACATAAATAAGAGGGTTAGGGTTGGACCCTAACAGTTTCACATGAGGACAACCACTCTCACCAACCTAATAAACCTCTCATGGTGGAATGAAAGAGGAGTGACAAAGTAGGAGATCGTATCAATTTGCTGCTCAAGGAAGCACTTGTGCGATAGAGGAATGAGATGATGGACAATTTCTCCCAAATCATTCGATGAATATCAACAATGACTGAGAAATGTTAAACAAGAAGCAATTTCAAAAGTGTGATACCTTTCAAGGTTTAAGTTGAATTTGATATCCCCTTATTTAAAGGCCAGATAGATGTAGATGCCCTAGAGAAATTGTTGAACATGCTCGAGGGTTATTACTTTATTCAAAAAATAATTAACAGTGTAAAGATTAGATTTACACTCCTTAAAACCCTTCCTTATGTGAAATATTGGTCGGAAGCTTACTTAGACATATACACAGTGGATGAATTTATGTAATTTAGGAAAGAACCCACTTGGGTAGAATTTGTGGATGCCCTTAAGGAGGAATTATACCCTATGGGGTACTATGATGACCACTCTTTGATATGAGAGAGACCATATCTTGCGCTCAAAGTTGGGTATCAGAGACTTTGAATGTAACATGGTTCTAAAGTACCATTGTGCAACCTACATAGGTACATCTAGATAGAGATGGATTTCTTAGACATTTCCTCATTGGGATCTCCTTATCAATATGTTGTCAAAATTGAACAGAAATTGAAGTAGAGGAATAAGCAGGAGTTCAAGTCTATAAATCCTCCATAATGGAAGCTTGGAATTTAAGGTGGCCCTAACTCACAGAACAAGGGATAGAGGAAGGAGAGACAACCTCAAGACTACCATATCAAGTCATATGCAAAGAAGGACATTGGAAAATGGTGTGAGTTCCATAAAATCCCCTGGTACAACGTTGATGCATGTCACTTAAAACTATCATTGTTGGATATCAAAGAGACATATCACATCTTAAATTTCTATTTAGAACAAGATAAATGAAAGATGATCATTGATGAAAAACGCAATGCAAACATCACAAATACAAATATCCAACTATAAGATTTATAGGTTCTTGAGGAGCGGGAGTGCTTCTTTCATTCATAGATGTGGGTGGAGGGGACCCAACTATATTTCTTGTTCACAGTGGGATCTAGGAGAACCTACTATGCACATAGGTCATCAAGATATTGAATCTCCTATTAGTGCCACATCCCAAACTATATGACTTTGTATGGTTGAGCCATGGAAGAGACATTTGTGTCAACCAGTAATGCTTCTTGTCCTATGGCATCAAGCCCTTCAAAGATGACACATTATGTGATGTTTCCCCACTCAAAGTTTTTGATGTTCTTCTAGGACAACTTTATATGTGGAAACATTATTTTATTTATGAGTTTTGACCATGTAGTGTGATTGTTATTGTAGGGGATCAACTCTATAGGATACTAGAGATAGTTCCATTTATGGGAATTTCATTAGTATTGGCAAAAGAATGCCAAAAAGTAGCCTTTCATACTTCCAAGTTTTCCCTCTTCATGGTTAAGACAAAAGGAGAACACAAGGTAATTATGACCACCATAGCTTCAACAAAAGCTCTCTTTATATAACATAAATGGGTGGATAAGCTTGTAGAAGGGTCCAGAGACATATTCACCTCACCTACAAGGGCTCCTCTACACTTACAGGTCAAACATCCACATGTATGGGATGAAAACCTTCCATATTACTCAACATGGCTATAACATATATCTCCTTAACTTTTTTGGCCATAACTCTTTTCAAACATGTTCAAGTTTACAACTAGTAGTCCTCATGGATGTCACTCTTCTGATTGCATCTTCATCGACAAATCCTCCCATGCTTAAGTCGAAGTAGATTGAGTAGCCATGATTCTTGAACAGATCCAACACCTACAACATCAGGTTCATAATGTTCTGCAAAAAATCCAATGCCAAGTACAAACAATGACATGAACATCATCAAGTTCAACACAAGTTTTAGGCTACAATGGATCAAATCATGGGCACCAAGACAAAGGATATTTGCTAGCAAAACATACAAATCTACCAAGTTGTCAAAGTAGGGAAACTTCTTAATCAAGGAAAGTGGCTCACTAGGATCTAAATTCAACAAAAGTTTATCCATCTAATGAGGGAACTTGACATAATGGGGATCAATGGGGGGGAGGAATGATTTGAGTGGAAATTGGTGGCTAGTCACCTTTTCCATCGAAGCAACGTTGTTAATATTTAATATTTACTAGCTGTCACAACTATGAATTTTGTTTCCTAATGTTTTAACCCTTGTAATATGATTCAAATGGAAATTGGTGGCTATCCACCTTTTCCATCGTATCAATACAATTAATCTTGATATTTTCCATTCATGGGTAACAAGCCCATGGTTTTGATAGACAATGTCATTCACCCATGGTATTCACAATGGTAATTCTCGATAACATTAACCATGGTATTTATCCATGGTAATCACCCATGGTATTTAATAAATAAACAAATAATGCAAGTGCATGACTCCTAAGTGAAAGGGCACCCATAAATAATATAAATATGGGCAACCTTCACCTTTGTAAAAGTAGGAATTTTTCTCATGATGTAGTCTTATGATATTTTACTATTTAATAAAAAGAATTTCATATTATTATTTCCTCTACATATTTTCGATGCACTTGTGAGATAGTCTATTGTCGATATTTCCTCTACATTATTTTCTATATACTTGTGACATATTTTATTGTTGATATTTTATCTTATTCCTCAAGCAACTCGGATCACTGATGCTTTAACAACATTCATGAGGATGATAGATGATATATTTTGATTGTTCATAAGAAATTTTGTGGTTGTATATTTGGATGACATCCTCATCTTTAGTCAAACCTACCTAGAGCATTTGTAGCACATCTAACAGGTCCTAAGCACCCTATAATGCAAGTTATATGCCAATTTAGAGAGGTTCTTGTTTTGAATGTAACAAATTCAATATCTAGGATATGTTGTGGAGGAATATGGGATGCATGTGAACCTAGCCAAGGTCCAAGTCATTCGTGATTAATTATCCTCGACAACTCTGACTAAGCTCTATAGTTTCTTAGGCCTTTCCATCTCCTATTGTAGGTTCATGTTGTGGGTTCTCTCATATCGCTTCACCATTAAGTTAAGTGACCAAGAGTGGAGCTCAAGCCAAGTTCTCGTAGAATCACAATATAAATTATTCCGGGATATAAAATAACACCTTTTCTTTGCATTATTCCTCACACTACCAAACATAGAAAAACATTCTGAAAATGAGACAAATGCCTCTAACTATGCTACCAATAGAGTCCTCACTCACCAAGGACATCCATGGCCGATCATAGTGTTATTACTAGATATCCTACCTATGATGAGGATATGTACTCCATTGTGCAGGCGTGTCAACCGTGCACGCATTTTATGTTGGGAAAGGAAACAATCATCCAAAATGATCACGTACCTTTTGTAACTAATGCATGCACAAGGAAAGTTATAAAATGACCACCATTAAAATTTCCACGCACACCTATAAAAATTCCATTTGAACATTACATACAAGAAGGGTATCACCAACCATGTGGAAAAATGCCTCATTTAACCTTTGTTGCAGCGTTAACCATAGTTCTTAACTCATATGGGAATGAGCCCCCCATGTGGTTGCAATTATACCACAATGAATCTCACTTTTTTGCTACTTATTAAACACTAAGTATAGGAAAATGAGGTCTATACTTCCACCTCTAGGACACACTCTTATGCTATTTGGGCCATCTTTGTGTTCATTTAAGAAAGTTTGTGAAGCTAATTTTGGAGGAACATTATAGTTGAGTGGTAAAGGACTTCAATGTGGAGAGATAATCGCTATATTTTAGAATTATTTCTATTGGCCAAAGCTCCGACAAGACATCAATCAATATATTAGATCATGCATTGTTGATGCCATCTCTAAAGCATCCACCAAAAATAAATGGTTGTACACTTGGGAGTCAATATCCATGGATTACATGTCAGGATTTCCCTCCACCAAACATGGTCATGATTCTTTATTTATGGTTATTGATTGATTCTCTAAGATGGCCACTTTTGGCACCATGTAAAAAGAGTATCATGATCGAGGCCACTGTTAAGATCTTCTTTTAGCATGTATGGGTCCATTTTTGGATACCATGGACCATTATTTCATATAGGGACAGTAGGTTCCTCAATATCTTTGGATTCAACCTATGGTCTCTAATGGACACCAAGTCGACTAATGATTACCTTTCATTCCCAAATATGTGGAAATATGGAAATATTTAATAGGATGATTAGTGTGCTTATCATACATATGAATTACTCCATGCATTCATGTACAAGGGATGGGAGTGTTCCATATGTTCTATATATATATATATATATATATAGATCTCTTCATAGCTCTAGTGGCAACACCCCTTTTCAGGTGTGCTTGGGGGTCTAGCTATTAATCCTCATTGATGTACCTACACATGTCACATCTTCACTAATAGAGTCCTCCCACACTTAGGCTGAGGTAGATAGAGTAACTTTTTTTTTTGAATGGACCCAACACCTTCAATAGCAAGTGCATGATATCTTGTAGAAGGCCAATGCCATGTACAAGCAATGACATGATCATCATTCGGTTTCCCAGAAGTTTCATGTTGGCAATATGATCCAGATTTATGCAGGAATGAAATGAAATATATAATTAAACAAAAACACATAGCTACACTGAAAATTCAATTGATTAATAACAAATACTGAAAATTGTTTACATGCGGAATGGAAACAAACTAGCTTAGGCGATGGTAGCTTATCTATGAGAAGAGATGTTATAGCTACATGCCTTCTTAAATATGCTACATTAAGGCTCGTAGGCCTTTTTTTTATTGAGAAACAATGGAAAAACCTAAAAATAAATAAACCTAACCCTAGGAGATGAAACACCAAAAGTTTGTGGGCCATGTTGGGGTTAACTGGTACACCGACTTCCTTGGGTCGTAACTTTGACATACGATCTTCGTTTGACAGGTACGATACCTCGTTAGAAAGATATATTTTAGGACTACAAATTTCAATTGAAAATCACTATTACATGTTTTTAGGTTTTCTCGTTTTCCAAAAAAACGTCGTTTAGGGCCTCAAAACGACTCCGGAAGTTTAGGACCCAAAAAACTGCCAAAATAGTAAATTGTGTTATAATTAAGGAGACAGAAAAAAACAATGGTGAGGGTCCAAGTGGAATAGGTGGGTGACCATCAATATCTACTTGGATCGTGATAAAGTGTGGCTGAATTTGGAAAAGAGAACCTCACAAGTCCTCACAAGAAGCTCAAACCACTTTGATGTGGTCCTTACTCTATCACAAAGGATGTGGGTGAGAAACACTTTCATATTTAGTATTACTCCTTTCCTTGGATTTCACCTAAGATTCAATGTGGAGCTACTTTGACCATATTTAGCACCTTTGCTAGGAACCTTGAAGGTGGCTCGTCACTTTGACCCTAAAAAACTCAATACCAACTACATTGAGTGAGCTACAATGGATTGAATCATGGAGACCAAAATTAAGGAAACTTGCTAGTACAACATACCACTCTATCAGGTTGTTAAAGTAGGAAAACTTCTTCAGTAAGGAAAGTGGCTCGCCATGATCCAAATTCAACAAACCCCCCCCCCATAGCCTATAGTAACTTAACGTAATCGAGATCATTGCTTCCTAAGGTGGAAGGACTAATTCATGTGGATATTGATGGCCTTGGTAGTTTTGTTATGATTTTTTGTCTAAAAATTTTGAGGCAGTTTTGAGGCCCTAAATGATGTTTTTTAGAATTTCTTGGGGCCTTAGGTTATAATGACATGTCAAGGCCTTGCCAGTAATTCTAGTTTTCAATTAGATCTTTCCATTGAGCTATTGTTCACCCTAAACAAAGGTTGTATGATAAAGTTGTGTCCGGAGGAAGTTGAAGTGTTAACTAACCAATTTGGGTCCCATAAACCTTTTTACACTTCCCTTCCTATGGTTATGGTTTTGGATCTTTATAGTTCTTTATTTATGCTAAAAGGACACTAGCTCAACTTCTTGTAATAGCTTTTGTGAATGAGCATAGCTTCCATATCTCTCTCTTCAGAGATAAGCTACCACCATTCTAGATAGTTTGTGTTCTACAATACTCTACTATTTTAGTCATTAATGGAAACTGGGTTTTAAATATATTACTATGATCTCTATTGTGTGTGTGTTCCATTTCCTTTCCTTCCTTCCATTTTGTTCCTTGTATAACCTAGATCATCTCTCACCTCCTCTATGTCCTTTAGTAACAATAGCTAGGTATACACTAAAGAGACCTCCAGCATACTTATGAGCTCTCTCACCTCCTCTAGGTTATTTAGTAACAATAGCTAGATTATTGCCTAGTAATATGCACTACCTTCATATGCAAAAGAAGTGATTTTATGAGACATAGTTCACAAGATGAATCCTCTTCCTTATAAAACCTTGGAATCAATGTTTTCAAGGAGCCAAACCAATAGTTTGTGCTTTCTCTTCCCACAATGTGATCTAGTTGGTCCATTCTTATGGTCCAAATCCTCTCTTCTGCTATCTGGGTCATCTTTGTGTCCATTTAAGGAAACCCGTGAAGCTAATTTGGGAGGAAAATTATAATTGAGTGGTAATGGACTTCAATGTGGAGAAAATAGTAGCTATATTTTAGAAGTATTTCTATTGGCCAAAACTCTGACAAGACATCAATCAATATATAGATCATGCATTGCTTGTGCCATCTCTAAACCATCCACCAAAAGAAATGGTTGTACACTTGGGAGTCAATATCCATGGATTATATGTCAGGATTTCCCTCCACCAAAAATGGTCATGGTTCTGTCTTTGTGGTTATTTGGTTGATTCTCTAAGATGTCCATTTTTGGCACCATGTAAAAACATGATTGAGGCGACTGGTAAGATCTTCTTTTAGCATGTTTGGGTCCATTTTGGGATACCATGGACCATGATTTCATATAGGGATAGTAGGTTCCTTAGTGTCTTTTGATTCAACCTATGGTATCTAATGGAAACTAAGTTGACTAATGACTACCTTTCATGCCCAAATATGTGGAAAAATGGAAATATTTCATAGGATGATTGTGCTTATCATACAAATGTACAACTCCATGCATTCATGTAGCTATACATGTCATATCTTCACTTACACTGAGGCAGATAGAACCCCAAGCACAAGGGATGAGCCTCTCTCTCTCTCTCTCTCTCTCTCTCACCACTTTTTAGGTGTGCTTGGGGTTCTCTCTCTCTCTGCCACCCCTTTTCAGGTGTGCTTGGGGTTCTATTTATTAATCCTCATTGATGTAGCTATACATGTCACATCTTCACTTAGGTTGAGGCAGATAGAACAACAAAATTTGTTGAATGGATCCAACACCTTCAATAACAAGTGCATGATACCTTGTAGAAGGCTAATGCCATGTACAAGGAGTGACATGATCATCACTGAGTTCCCCAAAAGTTTCATATTGGTGTTATGATCCTGATTTATGCAGGAACGAAATGAAATACATAGTTAAACAAAAACATATATACAACGAAACTTCAATTGATTAATAATAAACACTGAAAACTGTTTACACACATAATGGAAACAAACTAGCTTGAGCGATGGTAGCTTATCGCTGATAAGAGATGTGACAACTACATGCCTTATGAACTATGTTACAATGAGGCTCACAAGATTTTTTATTATTGAGAAACAAGGGAAAACCTTAAACATCGAAAAACCTAACCCTAGGAGATGAAGCGTCAAAAGTTTGTTAGCCTCGTTGGGGTTAGTTGGTACATCGACTTCTGAGGGTCATAACTTTGGCATACGATATTTGTTTGACGTGTACAATACCTTGTTAGAAATATATATCCTAGGACTACAATTTTCAATTACAAACCCCTATTATAATTTTTGGTTTTCTGCTTTCCCAAAAAAACGTCGTTTAGGGCCTCAAAACGGCTCCGGAAGTTTAAAACTTGAAAAACTGCCAAAATAGTGAACTATGCTATAATTAAGAAATCTGAAGAAATAATGGAGGGGGTCCGAGTGGAATAGGTGGATGTCCACCAATATCCACTTAGATCATGATAAGGTGTGGTTGCATTTGCAAAAGGAGAACCTCACAGGGCCTCACAAGAAGCTCAAACCACTTTGTTGTGGGCCTTACTCTATGACAAAGGCTGTGGGTGAGAAACACTTTCAAATTGAGTATAGCTCCTTTCCATGGCTTTCACCTAAGATTCAATGTGGAGCTACTCTGACCATATTCCCACCTTTGCTAGGAACCTTGAAGGTGGCTCGTCACTTGAAACCTACAAAACTCAATACCAACTACATTGAGTGAGCTACAATGGATTGGATCGTGGAGACCATAATTAAGGAAACCTGCTAGTACAACATGTCACTCTATTAGGTTGTTAAAGTAGGAAAACTTCTTCAGTAAGGCAAGTGGTTCGCCATGATCCAAATTCAACAAAAATTTCCCCATAGCCTATAGTAACTTAAGGTAATTGAGATCATTGCTTCCTAAGGTGGAAGGAATAATTCATGTGTATATTGATGGCCTTGGTATTTTTATTATGATTTTTTGTCTAAAAATTTTGAGGCAATTTTTAGGCCCTAAATGATGTTTTTTAGCATTTCTTGGGGCCTAAGGTTACGGTGTCATGTCAAGGCCTTGCCAATAACTATACTTTTCAATTAGATCTTTCCAATGAGCTATTGTTCACCCTAAACAAAGGTTGTATGCTAAAGTTACATCCCCAGGAAGTTGAAGTATTAACTAACCACTTTGGGTCCGATAAACCTTTTTACACTCCCTTCCTAGGGTTATGGTTTTGGATATTTATAGTTCTTTATTTATGTTAAAAGGACACTAGCTCATCTTCTTGTAAGAACTTTTGTGAATGAGCATAAATTCCATATTTCTCTCTTGAGAGATAAGCTACCACCATTTTTGCCAATTTGTGTTCCATAATATTCTACATTAATGGAAGCTGGGTTTTAAATATATTACTATGCTCTCCATTGTGTGTGTGTTCCATTTCCTTTCCTTCAGGGGAAATTTTAAGGATGGAAAATTATCTTGAAGTTTAAAAACATTGGCGAATTTCACTAGTCCCTAATATGCAAAATATACAATGTTTATTGATGTATTTGTAAAACTATTCAAATTTATAATGATTTTATATATACTGTCTATATAATGTTGGCTATTTTTAAGGTAAAATATTTTATATTGTAAAATTTGGGCGAATCATTTTTATAAAAAATTGAAATTGACGAATCTATTCTTTTGAAAATTCATGGAAAATTAGCCCACCTATGAATATTAGCCCCTAAATTTTTCCATGCTTTCCTTCCTGCCATTTTTTTCCTTGTATAACCTAGATCATCTATCACCTCCTCTATGTCTTTTAGTAACAATAACTAGGTTTACACTAAAGAGACCTTCATCGTACTTATGAGCTCTCTCACCTCCTCTAGGTTATTTAGTAATAATAGCTAGATTGTTGCCTAGTAATATACAGTATCTTCATATTCAAAAGAAGTGATTTGATGAGACATAGTTTACAAGATGAATCCTCTTCCTTCTAAAACCTTAGAATCAATGTTTTTAAGGAGCCAAGCCAATAGTTTGTGCTTCCTCTTGTCATAATGTGATCTAGTTGGTCCATTCTTATGGTAATAGTTTTGGGAGAGGGAGCCAACCTCATTTGGAGGTCATATAGATATGTGGTCTAAAGAAATTGATCTTAGAACCCTGGTTCTCCTTCTAATTCAAAAAATTTCGGACCACCCCGTGACCCATGCATTATAATGATTGCTTCTTACAAGTATAAATAAATCCATTTGTTATTATTTTAGAAGGGATCATTGAACCACACGTTGAGTTCACAAAATCCTCTCCTTTAAGTGGACAAGAAAATCTCGTATCAGTAAAAATCCCTTTTTAGTACAGAACACATGTTTTTATAGGGTTTGGACTTTTGTCTCAAAATTATAGCAAAGAGACTTTATCATTTCCAAACTAAGCCTAATGGTGGAATTCACATTTGTGTAGACTTCTGCGGACTCAATGAGGCATGCATACATGACCCCTTTCTTGATAAAGGGAATTAGATAACAACTAGAAATGGGCTAAAATAAAAGGAGGCTAGCCACTCAATGGGGGAAGCTATGGCTCAACTTAGAAAAAAGTAAGGGAGAGAAAAGGAGTGCCGAAGATTCCATAGAATAACAAAAAAAGGAGAAATATTGAAAAAAGGTTGCTTGAAAGGCTAACCTCAAATATTTCCTAACATTGTCCCACTCAAAATACAACCAAAATTGAAAACCAAAAGGATAAACTAACCTATAAGATGAAGAATCACTAGGTAAAAGAGAGAAAATTGACTCATTAAAGCTACCTACAAGAGGATGGTTCAACCACTAAAATGAAGGTTTAAATTATTTTTTCACTCTAAGTATGTGTTCTTAAATCATAGTCATCCTTGATCTAACACATCAAATCCACATTACATTTACTTAGTAAATGGCTTACATTTTTAATCACTCTATTACTAGTGAAGGGGAGAGAATATTAGTGAAGTTTTTTTACTCTTTTGGATTATATATATATATATATATATATATATATATATATATCCAAAGAGTAAAAAAACTTCACTAATAGTTGAGTATTAAAACGTCTAGAAACCTACATAAATGTTACCACCATAAAGAGACATGAGGCACATTAACAAAGTTAACTAGGTTCACATGGTTCAATCATGTCATATCAAAAAAATGAGAGAGGCAATTATAAGTCTCCAATGATAAATTACCATTCAATCCTCCTATATCTTTTTGGAAACAAAATCATGTCTCATACTAGATCAATTTTAACTTGATTGGTTTCCCTTCTCTGATTTATGGCCATATTTATAAAAATAATTAAAAAAATCTAAATCTAAATTTTTCATGGTGGCATATAAGGCTTTAATCGAGGTGATAAGCTAACTAATTCCCTCATTGCATAATATTTAATTGGTTATTCAGCTTCATCACTGTCGATTACACAAAACATTGCTAATGCAATGACCAACATGGATTTCATTGGTGATCTAATCATCCAAATGAGAGATTTCAAGCTATTTAGCCCGTATTTAGCCCATAAAGTCACCAAGTCGAAATACCAAAAACATTAAAATTATAACAAATTTCTTATTGATTTTCCGTGTATCCATGATCCTGGCAAAGTAAATCCACCAAATCCACTTCCACTTTACGTCATATATCAAACTATGGGTATTTCCACATTAAAGGTCCTCCTAGAACACATTTCTTATGAAAAACAATGACTAGTACAAATAAAAAAATCCTTACCAAAAAATGAGGAGGCTCAAAGAAGTTTTAGGAGATATTTTACTTTCAATACCTAATAATGTTCTTCTATAAGCCCTTAAACTAGATCTTAAAACATTGCAAGTTTTGTCCTTCACTTTGACTAAGCTATAGTCCTCAAATGTGGCAAGTTGTTGAATCCTTGCTTCAAAATATGGGGGCCCTTTCTATATCCCCTCAATTTATCCTTCTCTATATTCACACCAATCCCTTCTTTCCATAGATTTAAGAAAAGTATTAATACAACTCTTATCCAAATTGACAATAACAACCTCCAAGGGTAAGTGCACACTTTGGTGGAGAGTTAAAAAAAAAGAGTTTTAATCATGAATAGGAGTTCATCCTATTCAAATGATTGTCTCATCCTTTCAACATCAAGCCTAACATGATGTTCCTAAATTCCACCCCCAAAAATGAAATCTAACACAAACAACATACCTTTTTGTGATTACTAAAATTTATGTGGCTATAAAAATTCAAAGAAAAAGGTGGCATGGCTATTTCTAAAAATTTGAAAATAAAACATAGAATAATTAGACATTTGGTTCAAAATGAAATTAAGTTTAATTATTCTTGAAATAAATTAAGATATTAACTTAACCAAAATTTTAGGATATTAAATCCACACACCTAAACACTAGATTTTCTATAAAATAAATAAATAATCTTAAATTAGGAGAAGATTGTATACTAATAATAAATCTTGATAATATCAATTACATAAAAGACAAAAATACCCCATAGCGAAGCTAAATGGTTGAATAAGTTTACCATAAACATTATATACAAATAACTTTAATGTGTAAATTAACCTTTACCTTAACATGTAAGACGATGAATCTCAAATTAATTCCCTACACTCACCCAAAAAACTCAGATGCCTCTAACAAAACATGATGTTTTTTTTATTATCAAAAGCTCATATTTCCTCCCAAACTTCAAACAACCCAAATTCTAAAATTAAATTATTTAACGATAAATAAAAAATTAACAACCTAGTTAGAATTTTAAGTCTAAGAATTACATTTTTGAATTTTATCATTTATTAAAACAAAAGTATCACCTACTAGTAGACAACCATATACCAAAGTATCTGTTTAATCTTAAATAATTTGCTGAAAAAAATACAACTCCAACTTACGAGAAGCTATATCCAACATCAAGAATCTACTTCATTGTATTGATTTGTACATAATGTAACTTGGGTGGTAAAGTCTTATGCTATGCATCAACGGGTAAAGGTGGTTGGTGAAGAAGTATGCTATGAATGCATAAACGGGTAAAGGTGAAGTCTTATGCTATGAATACATAAATGGGTAAATAATACATGTCATTTTCTTTATCTTTATTTTAGTATGGAAATATTTTTCAATCACTATGACATTGTGAATTCTTTCCAACTAATATAAAACTTATTTTAACTTATTTTAGCTTAAAGATGATATTATTATTTCAAAATTGGTGTACATACAACATTTTATGGTGAATGATGGTGAATGATGTTGCATTGCAAGGAAAGCAATCTATGAACATCAATTTAGAGTTTTTAAATTACATATGCTTCGTTTTACCAGAGTGTCTTTCAAGGCCAAAGACAAGACTGAGCCTAGATTATGAAAAATTACAAAATTACCATGACCATGATTGTCAAACTCAAAAATTCGAAAGACTGAGAAATACATTTCAATACTTGAAAATGGAGAGATAATTAAGAAAGCCAAGGAACTTGGCAACGGAGGGAAAATTGTCCATAAGCCATAGGCCACAACTAGTGGAACGAGGGTTGTTCATCGGCAAAGGGTCGACACCACCGACATTGCGAAGGCTCCACAATGTGGTCGCACATCCTGCGTTGCCACCACACCAACCCCACGACCCTATCCATGCTTTGATACCACCATGATCCCACGACCCAACTCTACTTTGACCTTTCCATGACCCCTCGAGCCCAACAAAGCCCTAGGCTCTACTCTGACCCTAACCATGTAGCGACTGATGGCCATGCAACAACCACGAGCCCAAATGCAAAGATTGAACATGAGCCACTGTATGAACCTATGCCTCAAGCATCGTCCCTTCTCAATTGGACTAACACGCCATCCTATGACATAGGTACAGAAATTCACCTTAGAGCCACTGACATAATGCAGAAGGTGATGAACTAGAGGAGGGAATTCCTTTGACGCTAACCCAATTTTACCATGCATAGAGTGCACAAGAGCGCCACTGGTACTAACCAAGAGTGCCTAGGATAAGTACAGAGAATTATGAGTGACATTTAATGAATTTGTTCAAATGTTATTACCCTTGCCATCAGCCAAAGATGCTAGAGGTGGAAATATAGTCTCAGGGATAAGGTCTGTCTCCCATGGAAACCACAAGAATTCTATTGGCCTTCGCAAACCCCATGACCAATGGACAACTAACCCAATTCTCCAGATGGGAGAGAAAAGTAGTATGCCTAGCGTTGGCACTAAGTCAGATTGCCAAAGAACGACCGTTATCACCGACATGGTTGCAGATACCCACCATTTCCTTAACAAGAAGAATTTCCTCACTGAGCTTCATGTAGATGGTGCCTTGTAAAGAATTCCCACACACACCAACATTAAACCTCCATGGATTGATCTAAATCAAGTTGATCTGATAATGAAAACTTCCCATGATGCAAAGGGTATTGATTTTCTCATCGACCGGAGTGGAGATGGTTTGCGACCTGCGTGAATTAATACCAGTGTATGCCCAGGCTGAGGATGACACATGTCGATCCAACTGGCCTTGTGTTTTTCTTGGAGCAGTCTTTTCACTGTGATTTTCCTCCATTTCCCCCCACAGTGGGGGTAAAGATAATATAATTAGTTAATACCATGGTAATAATTTTGAAATTGAAATTACATTAACATTGGTTTGTCCTCCTTGATATTATTTGATAATTTTTCTCCCAGAAAATATAAATTTTTTCAATTAGTTAAAAGGATAAATGAACATTATTCCATGTGTTTATTATTTTATGCACAATGGGTTTAATGTATTATTGTGATTTTATATCATTACGTCAATACACATGGTCTATATTGGAATTGGGGTTTATGAATTGCTTCATATGTAGTATCCATGTTACAGGATCATTGCCATCAAACCTCCTCATATCGATCTTTGGAACATGGTGGGTCTTCGATCCAATGTTAGAGTCTATGAAATCATGATTAAAATTTATTTTGTTCTCATCATGAGTTTCATCTAATACCTTTTCACCATTAGAAAACAGTTCTTGTAGCAACCTTGTCAAACCTTCCTTGAAACCTTCCATGTCTGAGTTTAAACCATTCTTAAAATCTTCCATATTATCTTTCATGTCATCAATATTAGTTTTCATGTCATTCTTAAATCCTTCCATGTATTATTTTAATCTATTCTTCAAACCATCCATCTTAGCTTCCATTTCATTTTTGGTTACTCTTTGTGAGAGCGAAACTTGTTGCACTTGGTCTCGTAATTTTGATATATCATGTTGAATTTCTTCTTCTTCTTCATGTGCCATAGTAGAAATTTCAGGTTCCTTCCTAGTTGTTTCCATTTTATTTCTTAAGGGCATAAATTAATGAATATTATTCTTCACTATGCCCTTTGAATCACTTCAAATTATTTTTTCAAACAAAACTTATGCAAAATTTAAAAAATACACACATTTTTCTTCTATTTGTAGGAGCTCAATATTGAATCTGTTGTATCTATGTAATTGCAGATCTACAAGGTCTAAATTTTCTTCCCGTGGTATCCCTTTGAGGCCTCTTTCCAGCCCTACAAGTCATATCAATATTGGATTCTCCAAGAAAGAGTTATGCCCAATCTCCCATAATGACATAATTATAGACTGGTTCAGTGGAGCAAACTTGTACGAAGTTCCATGTGTGAAGGTTTCGAACTTCAGACCTGAAAATGATATCCAACAAACTAAATTCCATCCTCTTTCTGTCACTTGTTATGAAATCCAAATCTTATTCCCAGAGATAAAGTTATGACGATTTTCCCAAGGTCACCTGTTTGAAATGGAATTCGGGAGCCTGCAAAAAACCTAACTTCCTTGGATCATATCGCCGAAAATATAGTGAGACAAGATCTCAAATTTGGATACAACATTCATCAAGATTGCATCTCAAATGGGTCTATTTTGAAACTTATGAAGCTTCGTAGAACAAATGGTATAGCAAAAATTCCATGAGGATCTGTTTGAAGCAGCAAAACCCTAGAATCGAAATCTCTGAAACCAAATGTTATGCAACCAGCTCACAAAATAGAAGAAGAGATAGATCAACGACTTCAAAATTACCCTCTTCGAGGGGGAAACCTCCTTTACATTACATAAATGAACAATTCTTGGATGATTCAAATGACAAAACCTCCTTTCTATATATAGGAGTCTAAGGGGTCATAATATAATCAGAGGCGACATAACAATAATAATGTAAGGGCACAAAAATAACAATAGTGGGCTTCTATGGGGAACAATAATAACAAATTGAGGACAACATGGTCACAAAAATAACAATAAGGGCTACAATGACAATAATAATGGGGGAATACACTAGTATTATAGGGACCTAACATGAAATAAAAAATATACACTTTCCCTATGCTTCGACCCTTTGTTTCCTTCGCGCACACATTCCACTTAATGGCACTAATGTCTTTTGCCCCAATTCTATGGTTCATGACACCATCCACTAATGATTCTCTTCTCAAATCTTTTAGGTCCTCCAACATTAAGGATTTCCTCCTTCCAAACATTGCCCAAGAATTGAAGAAATCCATGAATCTTACTTTTAAGAAGATTCCATGGATTCCTGGTTTCTTATACAAAGACTTGTTGTAGGTGTTAGCTTCGCTAACAAAAGGCCCAAAATTGGATCCATATATGCCCCAAAAGTCTTCAAAATCCTCTTAAGGATCATTCAAAATCAAAATTATCGCATGCCAAAGAGCCCTTGGAAGGGCAAAAATACACTATCGGGAGGCTCAAATCGCTTTAAAACCATGAAAAATCATCATTGTAGGTTAATCTGGGCATCACATAGTAGCCGTTAGATCTAGCCGATCAACAGCCCAGATCTAAGCGGAAAATCGCATATCGGCCAGGCAAAGGGGACAACCTAAGGGCGGATGCATGACACCGCCGATCAGCGATCGCCGATGATCGGATCAGTGGGTCGCATCGGCGGGAGGCATATGTTATATATATATATATATAAAGGGGCCTGGGCATTGAGCGATCAACGATTGCGATCGGATCGCATCGTTGTATCACATCGGCGCTATACCAAGGGGCGGGGCCTATGCACATACAGATGGGCGACCCGATACCCGGACCCGACTGCGGTATATATGAGAATTCATATATCTTGAGATCTGTGCCCACACAGTTTTCATTGTTTTTATGTATTTTCATTGTTATAATGAAATACAAAGGAAGCCTGAGGTAGTGTGGTAGCGATGGAACCTAGACCCGATGGGTTTCCAGAATTAAAATATATCATATTCGAAATCCGCGTAAAGCACATTTTCAATGTTTTTCACAATTTTTATGTATTTACAAAATACACAGGCCAGGCCGAATGCGACTTGCAATGGCGACAAGGCCGGATCCAATGGATAATTAAATCATATTTTAGGACTTTTGAAGTCCACAATGAACAGTAAAGGGTGGGAATTCTCAGAATTGTTGTGCTTTCTGTTCATAACAGAAAGCAGTCACTATCCATGTTTTAAAGATATTTCCTAGGCCCAAAGAGCCATTTCACCACAGAGCAAGGGCCGAATCCGCGATAAAGTGGTCACGAAGCCACAACACACCACACAACCAAATCAAACAAGATCAAGGAACGCCAAGAGCACAAACAATGCAACAACCATCCTAACAAACATTATGGGGCATCTCTGGCACGATAGAGCTCCTAGGAATCACAACAAGCTGCCCAAAATATCTGAATATGGTTAGTCTTCTGTCAGAAGAAGAAACCTCCGAACCATATTGCCTAGAGGGCATCAAATCAGTTAAACAATGCATATCAGGCAGATTAAGACTCTGAGCCTTCTAGAGAGCTTAGGAGCATTGTAAACAAGCTATAAATAGTTGTGAGTGAGATGTAATAGAGGTTCAACTTCTGGAGACTGTTGCTACTTTGTTCCTTCAAGCTCTTCATCTTTATTCTAGCAATACAAGCTTCTTTTGCCATCATATGTTCAACATCCATTCTCTTTACTGTTCTATGCTTTCACTTGAACAGTTTGTTCATATTTCCTTTGTGTCTAAGGCCAGATAACTGTTATCTTATCTATGCTTTAATAACTTAGACTTGCAAGTTTCTTTGTTGCCTGTAGCTAACTATTCATATGTGGTCATATATGCATCTGCCAGTACAGTCAGTACTCCCTTTCACTTCCTGTAGCTAGTCATTCATTTATGTTTATATATGCAAACTATTGATACGGTCAGTATTCTCCGTCTATCCATTAAATCTACAAATTATTAAGCATTAGTGGTTTAAAGCCTTGTGTTTTTGAGGGTATTCATGCATGACTTGAGTGGGAATAGAGCTGAAATGGTCATCTGATTTGATCCAAACCATCATCCATTCCAATAGTTTAGAGAACAAATATTGAAGATTATATGTTACCAGGCATCTCCGAGCTGCAACCTAGGAGAGTTCCTTGGAGTGCTAACATAATTGGTGCCACTGCCTGGGAGAGGAAATTGAAGCTCAGCTTCCTTGGGAGATGACACAGATCCAACCTTGATGATAAACAAAGTCTGGACAGTTTTTTTGGTTGTAATCATCTATTTGGCAACTTTACTGAAGGCCGAACCTTTTTGTTGACTCGACTTCATAGTTATGGCTCAGTTTGTGAGGCATAATCGGAGAAATCCTCAGAAGTCACAAGCTGAACTAGTACCTGACCCAGAAAAAATCATCAAAGAAATAAATGCATTACAGAAAGGAGCATCACGTTCAGGTAAACCTAAACAATCTCCTATATCTCTTCAAGAAAGGCCTGTAATAGAACAAATATATGTTGAGAGTATAGCTTCTAATACTAGCAGCGAAGAAAATATATTAGAGATTCATAAAACTCCTTATTCCTTAGGTTCTCCTTTTGTTGTGAGCCCAAAGAAAACATCACCTCCTATCCATCATACTCCTTTCGTCCTATCAATCACTCCTCAACCCTCTGTCGTTCATACTTCCAGTACCCATATAGCCACCACAGCTATGGCAGGTCCACAAGCACCTACCAAAATGGACAGAATCATAGCTGCTAGGTATGGGCCTCTTGTACTACCCACTCCTTTGAATGCCATGCCTACTAAAGAATATCAGAAGTATATGCATAAGTTCACTGGGACTGAAGGTGTTATCGCTGAAGAACATCTTGAGTCATTCTATAACTATGCTGATA
The DNA here is from genome assembly GCA_031772625.1 of Pinus tabuliformis. NCBI lineage: Eukaryota > Viridiplantae > Streptophyta > Pinopsida > Pinales > Pinaceae > Pinus > Pinus tabuliformis. The sequence continues at coordinate 983,359,134 of CM062817.1, read as the reverse complement.
ACCTAGACATTACTGAAGATGATGTTTGGATGAGAGTCTTTGTCCAAAGCCTAGATGGAGAGGCTAGAAAATGGTTTAGAGCACTGACCCCAAGATCTATAACAGATATTGAGGCTTTAGATGATGTATTCCTAAAGCATTGGGGGGATAAGAATTATTTACTATACTACCACACCGAGTTTGGCAACTTAAAGAGGGAAAATGGTGAGTTGATGTCTGATTTTAATAAGAGGTTTAACTGCATGTACAACAAGATACCAGTTGAAGTAAAACCCACCACTACATCTGCTAGACTCACCTATGCCAGTGCTTTTGATTCTGACTTCTGCCTACTGTTGAGGGAGAGGCGATGTGCTACTTTACCTGATATGTAGGATGCAGCCCTGGAAGTAGAATCAAACATCCTGGCTGTAGAAAAGCTCAAAGGTAATACTAATAGGAGAAGATAGAGGGGCGAGTCTTCATCATCCTCAGATCCCAAGATCGATAAAATGACTAAGATGATAGAGTCATTAGCCTCTGAAATCTCCAAATTAAAGGTTGAGCAGCACCCAGGGAAAGGGAGAGCCCCTAATACCTTTGCTCCTAGAAATCCAAATCCAAATCCATATAGAAGAACTAATGAGCAGTTGCAGATTTTGCAAAGAAACAAAGATGCTAATGAAGACCAAAGGGTGAGGGCTACTTTCCAAAATGTGGTCATGGAATAAGAGCAGTTTGAAGAAGAGGATGAAATCCATTGTCTGGAAGACAAAGGCAATGCTTCCTTTTTGACCTCAACTACCTATGAAAAGTCATTATGCAATGACAAGATCAGCGAAGAATGGGAGGGTAAAGCTATTTTACAAACTGTAGATCAACAAAGATATAATTTGAGGTCAAATTCCAAGGAAAATCCTGTTCAAAGAGCTGATGTCCCTGCAATACAACAAGCTAATAATAAAAAACAATTGGCAGTTGATCCCATCATCCTCAAAGCTCCAGCTCATGAGGTAAGAGGCCTCGACAAGTCCCCTTCTCCTTTCAGTTTTCAATCTGAGATCCAGATGCTAAGAATACCTATGCCTCTGATTGAACTAGTGAAGAATGAGTCCTTCAAAAGATCCATCCTTGAGGCCCTTGAGCCTAAAGCCATCCAAGCCCCCACAGACCCTGTAAATCTGCAAGATGACAAGCCAACTGTTATTCTCAGCCCAATGATTGAAAATTGTGAAGACAACTCCCCATCATTCTATGTCTCTCTGACTATTCATGATAAAATCCTTCACAACTGAACACTCGATCCGGCCATAATCTAATTCCCAAGGCCGTCATGGATGAGCTGGGTCTGGACATTACCAAGCCTTATCACGACCTATTCTCTTTTGACTCTAGAAAAGTGAAATGTCTGGGATTAATCAAAGACCTAGCCATCACTTTGTCTCATCTACCCATGAAAAGCATGATGATGGATATTGTGGTAGCAGATGTACCCCCCAAGTTTGGCATTCTACTGTCTAGAGGTTGGATCAAGAGACTAGGTGGATCATTACAAAATGATCTGTCTTATGCTACTGTCCCAGTTTTCGGAGGTGAGAGCAAGAGATTATACAAAGAAGCGCAGTTGGCTTATATAATCAGCGATGAAAAGAATCCCACCAATCATCCCATATATGCTATCGACACTGATTTTGGAGCTTGTATTCTTCATATTGAGGAATCTCAATTGGCCTCTACGCAGCTCAAGAAACCAGTTTGCCAGATCGCAGAGGAAGAAAACCCACAAATTTGGGATATGTTTTTCTATGGATCTTGCTCTAAAGAAGCTGCAAGGGCAGGTGTAGTCCTTATGTCCCCAACACAGAAATACCTCCATTTAGCTTTCAAATTAACCTTTCAAGTCACGAACAACATCGCAGAGTACGAAGCTTTGATTATGGGCTTGAGCACTGCTAAAGAAATGGGTATCAAAGGCCTGAAAGTGTTTGGGGATGCAGACCTCATTATTCAGCAGGTAAATAAAACTTTCCAAGCTAAGCATCCAAGGCTAAAGGCATACAGAGATGAGGTATGGAGAATCAAGGATTCTTTCAATAATTTCAGTATTTCTTATATTCCAAGAATGAAGAACCAGCTTGCCGACTCCCTTGTTGTCTCTGCTAGCATGTTTATTCCTCCTTTGCCTCCTAAATTGACATATGAAGTTTAGGTAAAATACAGACCGTCTCTGCCTAACAATGTCAAATATTGGAGGGTTTTTGAAGATGATGAAGAAATCAACAGGTTTTTGCAAATCGTTGGGGAATTTTCTGAAACGCACATCGACCAGGAAAATGAAACCATGGAAGAATGCAGCCAGTCCAAGCTGAAAAGAGAAATTGGCCAAAGAAGCATCGTCCAACTGCCCAGTAATCACATACCAAAAGGATTGGTGCCTATAGAGAGGCTTTTCGATCAAAATGACGTGCCCTATAATGTGGCCAAAATAGATAATGAATCTATTGTCTGTAAACACAATAGGTAGCCCAACCCATCCAAAAAACATAAATCTATCCACGCATTTATCCTTTGCCCAGAATTTCGACTATTGCACCCTCATGAAGTAATTCACTGACATTTTTTCCTGGGAATACAATGATATTAAAACCTATGATGCAGACATCATTTAGCATAAGATCCCACTGGAAAAGAACACCATCCCTTTTAAGCAAAAATTAAGACCTATCAGCCCTCTCTTATTGCCTTTGATTGAGAAAGAAATCAAGAAGTTGTTGGCTGCCAAAATCATAGTCCCCCTAAGGTATTCAAAGTGGATAGCCAACCTTGTGGTGGTAAGAAAGAAAAGTGGAGAAATCAGGCTTTGTGTCGACTTCAGAAATCTGAACAAGTGCTCTAAAAAAGATAACTATCCCCTACCCAAGATGGAACACTTGCTGCAAAGAGTTTCAAGGGCTAGAGTCATGTCTTTCTTAGATGGATTTTCAGGTTACAATCAAATAGTCGTACATCCTGAAGATCAGGAAAAGACTGCCTTCACTACTCCTTGGGGCACTTTCATGTACTCCAAGATGCCTTTCGGACTGACGAATGCTGGGGCTACTTTTCAGAGGGCCATGGACATAGCCTTTGTGGGAGAAAAGGACAAGTTTGTCCTTATTCATCTCGACGACGTAACAGTATTCTCTAGCAGCCACAAAGACCATTTATAGCATTTAAAGAAGGTCTTCCTAAAGTGCAAACAGTTTGGAATCTTAGTAAACCCAAAGAAGTCACAGTTTTCTCTAAAAGAAGGGAAACTTCTAGGACATATTGTTTTCACTGAAGGTGTGAAGATTGATCCAACAAGGGTTCAAGCCATTCAGACATTGTCCATCCCAAGGTCAAAGAGGGACATTCAATCCTTCCTGGGTAAGATTAACTTTATAAGGAAGTTCATTCCAAACTTTGTAGAGCTGATAAAGAACATCACTTCCATGCTAAAGAAAGGGTCAGAAATAAAATGGACAGCTGGTTCAAGAAGCTCTTTTGAAGCCATCAAGCAAGCTATCATGGAAGCCCCCACTCTAATCAACCCAAATTACACTAAGGAGTTTTGCATCTTCTCTTTTGCCTCTTATGATATACTTGCAGCAGTTCTGTTGCAGAAGAATGATGAAGGCATAGAGCACCCCGTCGCCTTTTTAAGCAAAGATCTTACGGGTGCTGAACTAAGGTATGACCTTATTGAAAAGTAAGTTTATGTTCTCATTAAATCTTTAAAAGCATTTAGAATTTATATTCTACATTCCAAAGTAGTTGCATATGTACCTTCAGCCTCAGTAAAGGATATCTTAACTCAGCCAGATATTAATGGAAAGAGGGCAAAATGGATTGCAAAATTCATAGAATTTAACATAGAGGTGAAGCCCACTAAGCTTGTAAAATTTCAGGGCTTGGCTAAGCTTATGGATGAGGAAAACTGCAGCTTGTTAGACATAAATTGCATGGGTCTAAATTCAGATGATAAACAGATAGACGGAGCAACAGAAGAGCAAAAGCAGAATCAGTCTTTGGCTGAAAATCTAGCCACATGTGAATGGTATTACAACATAGTTCATTTTCTGCAAAATCTAGAAGTCCCTCCAGGGCTTAGCTCAAGTCAAGCTCATGCCATTAAACTCAGATTAGCCAAATTCTGCATTAGTAAAAATCTGCTCTATTGGAAAGACCCATCAGGAATCCTCTTGAGATGTCTAGATAAAGCAAAATCTATGGAGGTCATACACCAGTTCCATTCTAGCATATGTGGAGGGCATCATTATTGGAAAACCACAGCACAAAAAATCTTGAAGGCTGGATATTATTGGCCTACTATGTTCTCTGATGTGTTTTCTTTTGTAAAAGCTTGTGACAAGTGTCAGAGGTTTGCAAGGAGACAACAGCTAAAATCTCTGCCCTTGAAGCCAGTATATGTCAATGGTCCCTTCCAGCAGTGGGGCTTGGACTTTATAGGTGAGATCAACCCACATTCCAGTGGCCAACACAAATGGATTTTAGTAGCCACCGATTATTTCACCAAGTGGATTGAGGCTATACCCACTAAGAATGCCAATCATCAAGTTGTCATAAAGTTCTTGAATGAATATATCTTCACTAGATTTCGTTGCCCAACCATACTAGTCATTGATAATGCAGCAACTTTCAAGGCAAAAGAATTGATGGATGTGATTGAATCCATGGGCATTCAAGTGGTACATCCTACCTCATATTATCCTCAAGGAAATGGCCTAACAGAATCATCTAACAAAAGTCTGGTAAGAGTAATAAAAAATCTATTGGAGGACAACAAAAAGAGTTGGGATTCCAAGTTGAAGTTTGCACTATGGGCTGATAGACTTACCATAAAAAATTCCATAGGGAATTCTCCATTTAAATTGGTTTATGGTGCTGATGTTGTTTTCCCTATCCAACTCATTCTCCCTGAGGCTAAGTTCTTGCAAGAAGAACAAGATGAAGAGAATTATAGGGTAAGAAGAATGAATAACCTGGTTGAACTACAACAGATCAGAGAGCAGTTGGTTGAGAAGTCAAAAGCTCATAAAAAAAAATCAAAGAAACTTTTGACAAGAAGGCAAAGGTGGACAATTTCCAAGTTGGTGATAAGGTACTTAAATGGGATGCATTTAAAGAAAAGAAAGGTAATCCTGGCAAGTTTGACTCCTTACAGACAGGTCCTTTTATCATCGCTCAAATTCAACAGAACAATACGTTCATTCTACACAGTCTGGAAGGAGGAGATACTTTTGGTAGCCCAGTGAATGGGCGGTTCTTGAAACTTTATTTCATTTAAGGCTTTAAAGCCTTGTCATTGTAAATATGTTTTTTCCAACTTTTTATTTCATTACAAAATAGACTCCATGCCCAATGGAACACTAGAAGGAAGATGTAAGTTTTGTTTTACAGGAAAGGCATTGATCTGAGATCCTTGAAACCTCATAGGGAGGATTTCATCCCCAGAAGGAGCCAATGTTAGCTTCGCTGACAAAAGGCCCAAAATTGGATCCATATATGCCCCAAAAGTCTTTAAAATCCTCTTAAGGATCATTCGAAGTCAAAATTATCACATGCCAAAGAGCCCCTGGAAGGGCAAAAATACACTATTGGGAAGCTCAAATCACTCAAAAACCATGAAAAATCATTATTGCAGGCTTAATCTGGGCATCATACAGCAGCTGTTAGATCTGGCCGATCAATGACCCAGATCTAAGTGGTAAATCGCATATCGGCCAGGCAGAGGGGACAGTTTAAGGGCGGACGCATGACACTGTTGATCAGCGATCACCGATGATTGGATCGGCAGGTCGCATCAGCAGGAGGCATATATAGGGGCCCGGGCACTGAGCGATCAGCGATTGCGATCGGATCGCATCGCTATATCGCATGGCGTTATACCAAGGGGCGGGGCCTATGCACATACAGACGGGCGACCCGATACCCAGACCCGACCGTGGTATATATGAGAATTCATATATCTTGAGATCTGCGCCCACGAAGTTTTCATTGTTTTTATGTATTTTCATTGTTATAACGAAATACGAAGGAAGCCTGAGGTAGTGCGGTAGCGATGGAACCTGGACCCGATGGGTTTCCGGAATTAAAATATATCATATTTGAAATCCGCGTAAAGCCCATTTTCAATGTTTTTCACAATTTTTATGTATTTACAAAATACACAGGCCAGGCCGAATGCGACTTGCGATGGCGACAAGGCCGGATCCAATGGATAATTAAATCATATATTAGGACTTTTGAAGTCCGGAATGAATAGTAACGGGCGGGAATTCTCAAAATTATTGTGCTTTCTGTTCATAACCAAAAGCAGTCACTATTTGCGTTTTAAAGAGATTTCTTAGGCCCGAAGAGCCATTTCACCACAGAGCAAGGACCAAATCCGCAACAAAGTGGTCATGGAGCCACGGCACGCCACACAGCCACATCAAACAAGATCAAGGAACACCAATAGCACAGACAGCGCAACAACCATCCTAAAAAACATTATGGGGCATCTCTGACATGAGAGAGCTCCCAGGTATCACAACAAACTGCCCAAAATATCTGAATATGGTTAGTCTTCTGTCAAAAGAAGAAACCTCTGAACCATGTTGCCTAGAGGGCATCAAATCAGTTAAACAATGCATATCATGTAGATTAAGACTCCGAGCCTTCTAGAGAGCTCAGGAGCATTGTAAACAAGCTATAAATAGTTGTGAGTGAGATGTAATAAAGGTTCAACTTCTGGAGACTGTTGCTACTTTGTTCCTTCAAGCTCTTCATCTTTATTCTAGCAATACAAGCTTCTTTTGCCATCATATGTTCAACATCCATTCTCTTTACTGTTCTATGCTTGCACTTGAACAGTTTGTTCATGTTTCCTTTGTGTCTAAGGCCAGATAATTGTTATCTTATCTATGCTTTGATAACTTAGACTTGCAAGTTTCTTTGCTGCCTGTAGCTAACTATTCATATGTGGTCATATATGCTTCTACTAGTACAGTCGGTACTCTCTTTCGCTTCTTGTAGCTAGTCATTCATTTATGTTTATATATGCAATTTGCTGATACAGTCAGTATTCTCCGTCTATCCATTAAATCTACAAATTATTGAGCATTAGTGGTTTAAAGCCTTGTGTTGTTGAGGGTATTCATGCATACCTTGAGTGAGAATAGAGCTGAAATGGTCATCTGACTTGATCCAAACCATCATCCATTCCAATAGTTCAGAGAACAAATATTGAAGATTATATGTTACCAGGCATCTCTGAGCTGCAACCTAGGAGAGTTCCCTGGAATGCTAACAGTAGATATATATAATTTTGTTTAGGATTTTATGTTGTTAGTTACTTTGAATTTAGTGCAAGAAATATAATGGGATTATAAATCATCTACATTGAAATCAATGCATTTAGTGCAAGCAATCAAATATAATTAGAAAGAAACATCTACATTGAAATTAATACATCTAATACAAGTAATCAAATAGGATTAGAAATCACCATATATGCTGAAATCAATGAATTTAGTGCAAACAATCAAATAGGATTAAAAACCATCTACATTGAAATCAATACATCTAGTGCAAGCAATCAAATATCATTAGAAATCAACATCTACACTAAAATCAATGCATCTAGTGCAAGCAATCAAATAGGATTATAAATCACCATCTACACTGAAATCAATGCATCTAGTGCAAGAAATCTTCTTCCCTCTCTCCCTCACCCCATCAAACAAACACACTCTCTCAATTCATATCTATCGATCTCTTTGTCCCTCCCTCCCTCTTTCCGTCTCTCTCTTCTTCCCTCTTTTCACCTCCCATTTATATCTCTATCTCCTTATGTCTCTCCATATCACCCCCAAAACATACACTCTATTTCTCTAATATATGTATCTATCGCTCCCCCCTCTCCCTCTCCCTCTCTCTCTTTCTCTTCCCCTTCTCTCCCTCTCCCCTTCTTCTATCTCTCTTCCATCCTGTTGTCCTCTCTCCCTCTCTAACCATATTCCTTATCACTCCCTCTCTCTCCATCTTCCTTATCACTCTCTCTCTCTCTCTCACCTTTCTCTCTCTATGTCTTTCTTCTTACCTCCCTCCCTCTCCCCCTCCAACTCCATCTCTCTTTCCCTCCTTCTCTCCACTCTCTCACATCCTCTCTCTCTTCCTTCATCTCTCTTCCTTCCTCTCTCTCCCTTTCTCACCCACCTCTCTCTCTCTCTCTCTCTCTTCACCCTTCGATTCTGTTACTATATCTTTCCTTCTCTCCATATTTCCTTCTTTATCTCTTTATCTCACCCCCAAACATACACTCTCTCTCTCCGTCTCTCCCTTGTCATTCCCTCTCTCTCTCCACTTCTCACTCTCTATTTCTTTCTTCTTCCCTCCCTCTCTCCTCCTCTCTCTCAAGTCCTCTCCTTCATCCTTCCTCTCTCCCCCTTTCTCTCCTACCTCCCTCTCTCTTCCCCCATCTCTCTCTCTCTCTCTCTCTCTGCCCTCCAATCCTCTCTCTTCTCCCATCACTCTCTTCCTCTCTCTTAAGTCCTCTCTCTCCATTTCTCTCCTATCTCCCTCTACACCACCCTCTTATTTCCATCCAATCCTCTCTCTCTTTCTCTCTCTCTCTCTAACTATGTTACTATATCCCTCCCTTTCTCCTTCTCTCCATATCTCCTTTTTCTCTTGATCTCAACCCTAAACATACACATTCTCTCTACACATCTCCCTTGTCACTCCCTCTCTTTCTCCACTTCTCACTCTCTATGTCATTCTTCTTCCCTCCCTCTCTCCCCCTCCAACTCCATCTCTCTATCCCTCCCTCTCTCCCCCTCCAACTCCATCTCTCTATCCCTCCCTGTCCCCTCCTCTCTCTCATCCTTCCTCTCTCTCCCTGCCTCTCCTACCTCTCTCTCTCCTCCCCTATCTCTCTCTCTCTCTGCCCTCCAATCCTCTCACTATCTCCCTCCCCCCTTCGTCTTGATGTCTCCCTCTCCATCTCTTACCCTTATCTACCTCTCTCACTCCTCTCCCTCCCTCTCTTCATTCCTTCTCTCCCCTCTCCTTCAGTTTATCTCCAACTCCCCCTTGTCACTCCCCCTATCTCTCCACCTCTATCACTCTATGTCATTGTTCTTCCCTCCCATACATATCTAGAGTTAATATATATCATGATATATTAATATATTATAATATAAAAAATTTAATATTGTATTAATACAAAGTTATTAAATTTAATAATATTAATATTATAATATATTAATATGAATATTATATTTAATAATAATAATAATAATATTAATCTTTTGATATTTATTTTAGGGTTAATGATGTTTTTTTTTGCATGGTGTTAATAATAATTTGGTCCATGGTATTTGGCCCATAGGCTTCACCTAAATAAAACATCTTTTTTGAGTGTTGTAAATATAAAGAGATTTATGGAGTAAATATAAAAAGAGGTTTTATTTATTTACCACACCTCTTTTATTTACCATGGTATTTGGCCCATATGCTTGGTATATAATTAGATGTTGATTTCTAATCCTATTTGATATATTTTTATTTATTTACCATACCTTTGGATTAATTATAAAATGAATTTTTATTTATTTACCATACCTCTTGTTTATTTATATTTTTATTTATTTACAATACCTCTTTTTTTAGTGTTCCTAAACCTTTTTATATTTTAAATTTATTTTGTGTTTATACATAATAATAATTAGATTGATTTCTAAATAGGACCTAGCATAAATGTGATAAATATTTTCAAAATAAATGCAAAAAAAACATACCTTGTCTATTTAAAGCTTTAGATAAAAATTCCAACAAAAGAGCATATTAATGAAATTATATTGCTGCACAAACCATACCATATATAGAATATAATGTCATATATATATATATATATATATATATATATATATATATATATATATAGAGAGTTGATATTTATTTATTATTACAAATATATTAATTACAATTGAGAAGGCATTATAAATGTTTACAACTTTCTTACATTACATCTACACATGTGCCCTATATTGGGCTGTAGAGCGCCTTTCAACGCGATATTTTTTTTTTCAAAGGTACAATTAAGAAAAACCAAAATATAAAACATTTAAACTTTTCCTTTTTCAGAAAAATGACGAGCTTTGTTCACTTTCGAAGATGTGAGTTATCTATTTTCTTGTTGCCTAAAGTGGTCGGATTTACGCTATCTTTGGAAGAATTGGATTGCATCGTTTAATATCTCACGTCAATTTAAAGATATAAGTTTCAGATGTTGTCATAGATGGTGGAGGTGTTGGTGGTGTTGGTGTTGTTGTTGCAGTTAGTTTTTCTTTTGGTCCCCTACTGGGATGCAAGTGCATAACTACTAGATTATTTTGTCTTTGATCCTTCTATGATATGTTCCATTCGCTAGTTAACATCTCATTCTAGTCCTCAGTGGCTCGAGGTTTTGTATTTGGTGGATTTCTCTTGTCGTTTTTTTGAATTTGTCTCAATGTTGGTTAGGGTTTGTAGCATCTTTGGTGCTCGGTGTCACTGGGGTGGCAGAATTCGTCATCGAGGTTTTTCCAGCTTATTACTTTTTCCCAGTGGATTTTAAATCTTTCTGGTGCCTAGAGAGCTCTATGATTGTTATATATTTATTTTTGATTATGTTATGGGAAATTTGACTCCACTATGTCTTGGGAGTGGTGGCATAGCTAGCTTGACTTGGGCGTCTTCTTTAAGTTGGTGGAATTTTAATTCGGAGTGATACACTACCCTTCCATTTGGTGGTGTTTCTGATTAAATTAATCATCTGATATGGTTTGGTTGGGATTTCTGAGCTGGATGATCCTTCGAGTTGCGTGCGCGTACATTTCCATTTATAACATTCTTTATTCTCTGACTTTCCCTCTTTCCACCTAGTCTATTTTTGGAAAGTGGCGGCATAATTCTCCAGTCTCTTCTCTCGAGGGGGCTTGTGGGCATTTACATTTGACTTCTGCTTTATTTTGTGGGTGGTTAGGTGACTAGTATCAAATTGATGACTCTGTCCCCTAGGTGGCATATCTTTCATGTTACACTATCATCTTTCTTCCCTTTCTTTGGTTGGGTTCCATGCCTTTTCTGGGTCCTGGCGTCTATCTGACCCCCCTCCTTGGATTTATTACTGAGTTGGTTGTCTCTTGGATATTTTCCATTTAGACATGGTCCACATGGTTGATTTTATTGAAGCTTTGGATGATGACATCTCGTCTCATGCGGCTTTCATTCAAGCCACGTTAGGCATTGAAAGTGCTCACATCCTTGATAAACACACTGTGCATAGTCAATGCCTCGACTACTGGTGTATACCTTTCTGCTGCCTCCTTTGTCACCACACTGGACATCTTTTGGAGAATTGCCCTCGAAGACATTTTCATGGTGGTGCTTATCGACAACAGGGTGGTCTGAGACATGGAAGACAACCTGATGGCATTTCTTCTCCTCTGTCGTCGACAACTATCAATTCTTGTGGTCTCTCGGGTGGCAAACTATACTCTGGGATCCTTGATGGGCCTCATTGTGTGCATACAAATTTTTTCCAGTATTTTATTGACTAGGCATATTCGGGGTGTCCTAGGAAGGATACATTTTATGAATTTATATGCTCCATATAAAGACAAGGCAACCTTTTGCAAATGTATGGAGGATTGTGATGTTATGAAGATTGGATCATTGATTATGACCAGAGATTACAATGCTACTCTATCCTGGGATGAATGTTGGGAGGGCAGGTGAAGAAGAGATCAAATGGTAGATTGTCTTCAGTTCCTTTTTTACTCCAATCATCTGATGGATATTCAGGTTATCGCACTATCCCCTACTTGGAATAATGGTAGATCGGGGGACAAACGTGTTGGAAAATGATTGGATCGGTTTTGGTCCATGAGAATATTGTGGAGAACTTGGGAAATTTGAAATCATGGGTTGTGAGGACTTATATCTCAGATCATTTTCCTATTGTCTTGCAATGGCAGTCAGAACATTCTCGTTTGGGCATCCCTTTTAAATTTAACAGATATTGGCTAGATGATGAGGAGTTCAATGGGCTGGTTAATAATTTCTAGAAGTCATCTGTGCGAGAGGATGGACTTTCCTCGATGAGTTATTTATCGATAAAACTACAATCTCTTAAGATCCAGGTCAGAACTTGGGAAAGGAGAAAAAAGAGGGTTCTATCCCTGGAACTAAAGGCTATCATTCAAGATATAGTGGAACTAAGCCACAATTTGGAACAGGGGAACCCTTCAAAACACATGTGGGATAGGCTCAAAATTCTAGAAAAAAGGAAGAGACAGATCCTCCATATTCAAGAGACTACTTGGATATTGAAGAGAAGAACACTCTGGCTTCGGGAGGGCAACATGAATACTAAGTATTTTCATAAATATGCTAATCATAGGAAGAATGTTAACATTATCTCACAGATTCGGGGGAGGAATGTGGAAATGGTTTACACAACTAAGGATATTCAAAAGGAAGCAGTTCATTATTTGCAGACTTTCCACCAAGCTCATATCAGAGTTAACATTAAGGATCAAATCTGGGGTATGATATATTACCCCCTCATGTTCAACGAGGATCAGAATGAAGCTCTTTACTGTCCAATTACAATTGATGAAGTACTTTTCTAAAGATAATTGTTTGGGGCTAGATGGCTAGACCGTGGACCTTTTTCTACATTTTTTTGACTTGATGGGTATGGACCATTTGCACTTAGTGGATGAGTCATAGATCACTAGTTATGTCTCTGGCTCCATTAATTCCTCCTTCATTGCCCTGGTTCTGAAAGCTTGGGTCACTTATCCTTTTCTTGATTTTAGGACCATCTATATTTGTACTATCACATAGAAGCTCATATCCAAAATAATTATGGAGCACTTGAAGGGTACCCTCTCGGTGTTCATTTCCTGGGAACAGTTTGGTTTCTTGCACAACCGATTGATCCATGATATTATGGCCATGACTCAAGAAAATATTCATTCCATTCACTCCAAGAAGTTACGAGCTTTGGTTATGAAAGTGTACCTGAAGAAGGCATATGATTGTGTTGATTGGACTTTCCATGCACCTCATCCTAACAAATATTGGACTTACTATTCAATATATTAAATGGCTCATAGCCTGTGTGTGAAATGTTCGCTTTTCTATATTGGTTAACGGGTACCCATCGATTTTTTCAGAGCACAGAGGGCACTGCGTCAGGGGTGTTCCCTTTCACCCTTATTATTTATCCTGGTGATGGATTGCCTCATCAAGATTAATGTGGCTCGTTTCGCGGGCCTTTTCAATGGTATTTGGTTGGGCAACGGTATTGATATAACTCACAATTTTTTTGTGGAAAAAAAAAACTAATCTAGTGGTATCTACAAAAATATGTTTATCGCCATTTTTTCAAAATGGTATGTAATGAGGATAATAAAATTTCATGGAATCGGTTAACAATTTAAAGCAAGAAAAGGTTTTGGTATGAGGTATATATATATATATATATATATTTTTTTTATATATTTTTATTTTTTTTTTTTTTTCAAAATGGTATGTAATGAGGATAATAATATTTCATGGAATCGGTTAAAAATTTAAAGCAAGAAAAGGTTTTGGTATGAGGTATATATATATATATATATATTTTTTTTTTTTTTTCAAAATGGTATGTAATGAGGATAATAATATTTCATGGAATCGGTTCATAAGTGAACCAAATATACTTACATGTAACAATTTAAAGCAAGAAAAGGTTTTGGTATGAGTTTTATATATATATATATATATATATTCAAAATGGTATGTAATGAGGATAATAATATTTCATGGAATCAGTTCATAAGTGAACCAAATATACTTACATGTAACAATTTAAAGCAAGAAAAGGTTTTGGTATGAGTTATATATATATATATATATATATATATATATATAAAATTTAAAATAGGTAAAGTATGTATATACTTTTGTATTTTGTATTTTTTTTTCAAAGTTATAGGTTCAAAATTAAAGGTAGTAGAGTATGTACAACTTCATAGATTTTAGTAGTTAAGGAGGAAAGTTCCTTATCCCATAAAAAGGGGGGTCTTATACACCAATTTGGTGTTTTTCCTCTTAAGAGGTCATAGGTTTAAATCAAGAGGGTAGACTAGGTACACATTCTTAAAATTTAAAATTCAGTTCATTGTCAATGAATCCCTTGTCCGACAAACAAGACTTTTTTTATTGTTGGTAAAATCAGTAAAATTATAGTACAATCAAAAGTGTTAAAACATACATCATTGCTTGTCTCTACCGGTCTGCCATTTGGGAAACCAGGCCGGTAGCATAAACACAAAAAATTCATGATTGTTCATATCATTCTTTACTTGAGATTCCGATAACCAAAAAATTTAACAAAATTATTGCATAAAAAACTAGAGATAGACTAGATAACATAAAAACTACAGTGTTGCTTCACAAAAGTACTTTGTTGATCTTCATTTTGCAAGGGTGTCCTTTGAACTAGGTGGCTATGTTTCTCCGTGTTTTGAGATTGGTGAAGAGTCTGATCTTGGTGCTTGAAATAAGCCTTTGCGATGATTTGGATTTTCTCCTTCGATATAATTACTATATCTTTGTTTTTCAATTATTCAACTAGGGTTTACAAGTTGATATATTGCAACCCCATTTCCTCTAGGTCTTCTGGATTGTAGGGTTCTAGTGTATCTTCTTCCATTTGCTCATCTTCTTGGTTGTCCTTGCCGATTAATATTTTCTTTGTGTTTTCCATCTGTTGGGCTTCCTGTTGAGTTGCTTGCTCATTTTTTGTTGTTTAGGGAAAATCCATCTTGATGTGAAGCTTGATTTTCCCTAGCCACTAACATGGTTGGTAGGAAAATCCCTGGATAGATGACCATATTCATGAAATTTTCAACATATGAATGGGATTTGCTTGTAATCTATTGGCTGATCATGGATTTCATCTTCGTTGCTCAATTGGATGCTAAAGAGAAGGGTTTTTTATAAATCTTGGTAAGCATAGAGGCATGGATAAGAAGTGTAATGACCTTTCTTAGTGATGGTTGAGATCATGACAAAGTGCTTGATGTTATTGCTATTACTCTCTAAGATTTCCAGATCCCAAAATCCTTGGGGAAGGGAATAAAGGTGAATCCAGACATGAGCTAAAGAGAAATTTTCTTTTTTTGGATTGAATCTTGGAACCCAAGGCTTCATGAAGAGGCCAACAAAATTCATGAAATAAGGACCCCCTTGGAAGATTCACTCTTTGTCTTCAATTTTTTTGAATATGGGTGTGAGAAAACCTTTCGAGCCCAGTTTGAGATCTAGGTCTCCTTTTAGACTCCAATTCTTCTTAATCCAACTAAGTAGGGTTATGTGCATTTTCCTTAAGTCCCCCCACCATGAGATAATTTTTTTTCTTTAATATTAACATTAATATACCAACTATCTAAAGTTTTATTTAAAGGAAAATGTCCTACATCTATCAACTTATGTCATAAACAAAAATAAATTAAATAAACATATTTAAGTAGCTAAGGAAGGAAGACTTTCCTCCACTATTATCTCCATCACTGCCTTGCCTTTGTTTTATTTTTTTAAATTTATATTGGAATATCCCCTATGATCACAAATAGATCATCAAATGTCCCCCTTGACCATGGGGACCCTTTGTCTCACCACCCCTGTATCCTCTCCATTAGCTTATTCCATCGAAATTCCTACCCCGAACACGCCTTTATAGTCATCTTCAAACTTTCCCTCAAAGATGAGAATCATGTACTAGAGGTCATGTATCTCTAGTGTAGTTGGTTTTGGTGTTTTGGGTAAATGGTGTCTTGATAATCCAGGACATATCCATTGTTCAAAATATGTTTGGTGTCATGGGTGCAAGAGTGGACCGAGTCACTCACCCAACTAACCCCTTCTTCCAACACTTGGATCTAAGATATGCCCTGTCTCTTCTTCCTCAACACCACCTATAATTCCTCCATTTCCTTCTTGGCCACTTATGAACAACCTTGATAAAATTTATTCTCCACTACAATCACTACTTGTCCACCTTTGAATTTTTTTTGGATCCTGAAGCTGTCAAATGTTACTAATGGCACACAAATCCTAGAAGCCTCCTTTAACCTGTAGCACAACCTCCCATTGGAAGAATTGAGCCATCTCTACCTAGCTTGTTTACATCCACACAAACCCCTACCAAATAGCTCCTTAAATAACCAAAAGAATAGTTAGAACACAAGATTATACAAATTCAAAATAATGGTGGAATAACCTATTCATAGTTTTTTACTCCAACGTTTTGGACTACTATGTGAGTCCATCTTCAGGGGAATGCCTAGATTCATGAGAATATTGATCAATCTTCTCAAGAATCTAGGTGTTCCCCTGAATATGGACTCACATAGTAGCTCGAAACGTTGGGTTAAAAAACTATGAACATGTTATTCCACCATTATTTTGAATTTGACTCACCGTTATGGTTCTCTCTTTAAAATTATCCAAATTGCTAAGTCTAAAATCAATAAGAATTAGACAATTGGAAGTCGATAACCAACATAATGTGGCTCATGTATCCACCATATCAATGGAGCAAATCAACCAAATTTGTTTCCACTTTAACTCATATCTCAAACTATGGATATTTGTGCCCCATTAAAGGTCCTTATATAAGTGATCGTTTGTGACAACTAATTGACTTATATCCTTCCAATGTAACCCTTTGATGGTACATATAGTAAACTCCTTACCAAAAAATGAGGAGGTCTAGAGAAGTTCTAAGAGAAGCTCTATTTTCAGCACCTAAAAATAAGCTTTTCCACGAATCATTAAACTAGATTAAGAAAATGCAAGTTTGATCCAACCAAATCAGTTTGTATTGAAACAACTTTCACTTTGAAAAAGTCATATTATTCACATGTATCATGTTGCTGAATATCTACTTCCAAATATGGGGGTCTTTTCTAAATCCCTTCCATTTCCTTTTTTATATTCACACCCATATATTCTTTCCCCAGATTTAGGAAAAAATATAATATTGCTCTCACCCAAATTGATCACAACAACTTCCAAGACTAACTACCATGTTTTGGTGGGGAGTTATAAAAGAAGATTTGTAATCATGAAAAAGAGTTCAGATGATTGGTGCAAATGTCTCCCCCTTCAAACATTAAGGACCAACATGACATTCCTAAATTCCAATACACTAAAATGAAGTCACAGTACAAACAACCTGCCTATTTTTTATGAGTAGTAAAATATGTGGAGATTATAAAAATTTGGGTTAAAAAAAAGATACTCCTATTCTAAAAGTTTGAGGAGCATGGAGGACAAAACAAACACATTTAATCATTTAGTTCAAAGTGAACCTTAGTGTAATTGTTCTTCGGGAAAATTAAGATATTGAAGCAACCAAACCTTTAGTAAGAATTAGATTTTTTCTAGTTGAATTTCACTAGGTCTTATACCCTCAAGACCCCTAAGTATTTGACAATATCACTTTCATTAAAAAAGGTGAATACCCAATCATTGAGCAAGAATGGTTGAATAAGGCTAAGACGAACAATATATATATATATATATATATATATATATATATATATATATATATATATATATATATATATAATTTGTGTAAATTAAAATTTGCCATAAAGGTAACATAGTGAATATCTCAAGTGACTTCCTTGCGCTAAGCTTCAAACCCCAATGCCTCTAAAGAAAAAAATGGTATCATGTATGAAAAAATTATAGGTGAAGGACCATCTCCAAAACTCTAAACATTCACAATTCCAAATAAATCAATCATGTGATGATAAATACAATTACAAAAATAAATAATGGCCAACCTTGTCAAATCTCTCCAAGTGTAAGCAAAAAACTTTATAGATATCATTTACCAAAACAAAAGTATTGCTTACTCTAAGTGCATTGGAAAACCAAAGGATATCATATTAGTGTATTTCTTTAACATTCATAATTATCTTCAAAAAAGTCTCACACCAACTTTCTATAAGCCTTTTCCATATCCAATTTTAGAGTATTTCTTTAACCTTAAGAATTATCTTCAAAAATCCTTGGATGGGGTGTTTCAAACATGAGAAGGTTGGGGGTGGGCTGTTGTTGTCCCACCTGGCCACATGATGGGGGATGTGGTAGCACACTACCTTAATGGTTTGATTATAAATTTGGATCGAGGCATGGAGGATGTCCCCATGCCATTGTCTAACGCCCATAACATGGCACACATCCCTTGCACTTTAACTCCTCGATGGGTCTACTCACCTTGGCACTGGATCCTCTCACATGCTCACCTGTCGTGGTTACCTCGTGTGATTGATCAATTACAGAAGCCATTACTGAGAGCCTTAATTTCAGATTGATGGCCACTACTCACATGAAAGCTATCAACAAAATCAGGCAATAAGTTATCCGACCATACAACATGCAACTCTCAACTAAATAATGATCTCTAGGAATTAGGCAACATTTCTTGATGACGGGTTGGGACATCAACATGAAACTCGACCTTTCCCAATCCCATGTATCAAACCATGGAAATAATGCAAGTACTCTGGGTGAATGCATGAATATGGGTCACACTTTTGAGCCAAATGTGGTGATGAAATTTCAAAATTTTACTTTTTTATCAAATTGAAGCCCTCAAAATTCATATAAGCATTGTGAATTTTGATTCAAAGTAAGAAGACAATCTATGGAGAATTATGTTGTTGTCATAATGATATTTTTTGCAAAAAAATTTAGTGTCCCGTAATATGTCAATTTTCCATTAAATGAAATGGTTTTCCTTGCAATTTTTCACACATCTTAAGAGGTATGTGTGTTCATGTAGTATAACTTAGTCAAAAATGTGTAATATATATGAGCATGATCTACACTAAGAGAACTAATAAGTTTTTCATATTAAAAGTTTATTTTTATGCAAAATTATATTTTTTATTAATTTTGGAAGCTGGTGAAGTAGTATTTCAAATTGCATTTTGCATGTGTTAAAGCAAGATTTTTTTTCTATTGTTTAAATAAATTCAAAAACCAAGAGTACCCTTTTGAAGAGGACTGGTAAACAAATATTTTTGTATTTTTTAAATTTTGTATATTTTACGTTAATGATTTTTTTTTTTTTTTTTTTCAGCCCCTTTGAAAGTGTCCAAAAAATTTTCAAGCATTATGTTTAAAACAAATTAGATAGACAATATCATTTGAATTCGAAAATGTCAAACTCATATGTCATTGGATAAAGGATTCCTTCCTGAATCCAACATGATCAACCCAGTCAATTAAGGACAAAATTTGCGTAAATATGTGTGGAGTCTGTTAGGGTACAAAATGGTGTTGTAGAGAAATATGTAGAAGAGAAGCTAAGACTCTGTCCTTTATTAACTATTCTCTTCACTGAATTTTGTAAAATATACATTTCAAGCATTATGTTTAAAAGAAATTAGATAGAAAATATCATCCAACATGATCAACTCCTTCAATTAAGAGCAAAATCTAGGTCTACTAAGGTACAAAATGGTGTTGTAGAGAAATCTCTAGAAGAGGAGTTTGGTACAAAATGGTGTTGTAGAGAAATCTGCAGAAGAGGAGAGTTAAAATTGTGTTTATTGTGACCTCAACAACTAGATCGAGTGTTTGAGATTCATCCAGCTATCATAATTATCTAAAAAAAGAAGTCTCTTAATACTTATCCACAAAAATAATTTTTATAAATATTCAAATATATTTCAAACTCCACTTTTCCTTAATTATAAATCCAATTTTTATTTTATTTTACTATGAAAATAATTATAATAATATATAGATAACTTTCTATAAAAAAAATAAATTTGCTTTTTCAATTTTGAAATTCTTAAAAACGATAATTGGTTTATTGTTTTGATTTTAATTATAACATATTTCCATAGTTAATCATTTTATAATTTTTTTTTTTTTTTTTAATTTCAATAAGAATAAATCAAATTATAAGAATAATAAAAACACTAAACTAAACTAAACTATTTCTCGCTCACAATTATGAAATTGTCACCATCCACTCAACTTGAAATATTATTATTTAAAAAAAAATCTTAAAATTTAGATTGCTCAAATTCAAATTAGTCAAATAATGTTTTAAAATTTATGGTTTTGTTATGTTTTTATTATTTTAAAAATATATATACTTTGCATTTGTACAAAGGACAATTGAGTGCAATCACATTTTACAGGTTGAGAATTATTTATAGCTCATCCATTACAACTATATTAATTATAACTTACAACTATATATATATCTCATCGTTTATTAACTCTTTTCTTTAGTGAATTTTATAAAATATACATTTCTAGTGGCGTCCAATTCACATTTTTGAGTTACACTTATTCATATAAAAAAATTATAATATTTATTCAAATCAAATTGACAATTTTTCTTATGTTAATCAAATTATTATTCAAATTATATTTATAATAAATTTATTATTTAAATTATAACATTGAAACTTTATTAAAAACTAATTTTTAAGTTATCAAATTATAAATATAAGAATTTTATGATTTCAATTGTAAGTGTATAGAATCGTTTTTCAAATATCTACACCAAAATGCTATAAATGTAATAAAAAATTAATCCAGACCATTGTTAATTACCTTTCAAATGTAAGTAGTAATTAAATTTGGTCGTTGTTGTTGTTGTTGTTGTTTTAACTATCAAATACTTAAAACTTTAAAGTCTGCTTATCTTTATTGATATTTACATAAATTTTAAAATTCTTAATGTAGAGACAATTAAAAATGCTATCCATCTTTAAGGCTCGATCGAGTTCCTAACCTAGGGTTACACAGGAGCTCGATGGAGAGTTCGTTTTAATGCTTGATCGAGCAATCTTTAAGCCCTTAAACAACTCGATTGAGAGCATAAAGATAGCTTGATCGAACATTTAAAAAGGCTCAATCGAGTTATTTTTTTCACCCACAAAATGTCCTCTCTTACCAGAAAGTGTAACCCAACCTCATGCAGATATCCCTCTATCACTATCAATCTCTAGTTTTCTCAACACTCTTAATGGAATTCTAAGTGGGGAAAGCCATTTCATTGATGAGCCATGTTTCATTGCTTTGACGTTTTTTGTTCATAACACAATGCTACAGTCCAAGTCAGCAGTTGAGCTTCACCTTGGGATGAGCAACGTATAACTTTTCTGAGCTAACACTTGGGCTCTAGTTAATTAGACAACTTTCTAATCGATGGGCTGACCATTCCTCTTTGCAGGTTGAGCTCCCTCTCTCTCTATTTAATTCGTTTTTACATGCCTCTCCTTTGGTTTTGTTTCGATTATCCCCATTGTCAAGGTTTTGAGCTTTGTTTCTTTTACATCTCTTTTATCTCTTCTTCAACATTGTTGGCTTTTCAAGATCTCAAGGAACACAGGTTTATAGGGGATTACATCTTTCCAATCTCTTCCATTCCTTGGTATTTCATGTCCTATCATGCCCTTTCTTGAGCTTTCCCTTATTGGACCTTACTTTGAGACAATCCTGATGTGGACACCTCACCCTCCTCCCCACCCCTGTCTCATCTCTGACAATCCTCCCGTCACCTATTGAAACAACCTATCTCCTCATGCAAATAGAATATCCTGTCACTAGGCTCGTGTTTGTCAAGGGGGAATGTATTACTAGGAACATGGAAATTGGGGGTGCACAAGGGCTCAACTCTGAGTTGAAGGCTCAACAACACGATTTCACGATCTCTGCCTACCTCCTATCCAAGCGTAACTCTCACAAACTGAGAGGAAAATGGTTGATCAATGATGCCTTCTCTCAAATATGAAGGTTCCAACAGATATGTCTGATTAGGTGCCCGATGCAGTTCACACACGTGGATGATACAATCAATTAAAGTACATGGTGGACCTCTATTGACACATGAAATATTTGATGGGAAACATCGTATTAGACATGCACAAAAGTTGGGAGTACCTCCTCCTCTCCATGGAACACTTACATCGAGACATGGCACCTGAATCGTTGACTAGAGTGCATTGAAAAGCACACAAACATCCCTCCTGCTAATGGTTTCTCACTGCGTAGAAACAAGGAGCCTATTTAAGTTGCAACCATAAATTTGGATCCTTCCTCCTAGTCAATTTCCTCTTGTTATGGTTTTAGTTTATTAATTTCTAACTTCTTTAATTTTTCTCAAGGCTTGAAAGGCTTGATATTTGGCATGTCTTTTGAATTTTGACTCTTTAGACAACATTTTGTTTTCCGCCTCCTTGAAAAGAATACATTTCTAGATATGGTCGGGTTTCTCTAACAACGAACCTATCTAAAATGTTTAGGATTATCATGTAATATATTGTTTGGAAGGCAATACAAATATTTATTTCACACAAAAAAGGAATTATTGCTATAAGACTTTGCTATATGCAACATTAGAGTATTTCTTTAACCTTAAGAATTATCTTCAAAAAGGTAGAGTGGGAAGCTTCTTCAATCACCATGACATTAACCTAAATATTCCTACCTAGCATAAAACCTATTCATTTTTTTTGTAACTAGGTTGTTGGATGGAAGAATGATATACCCACAATGAGATGCTATCACTAGTATTATGACTTAAGCCTCCTTGCACATATAAACATAACTAAAGGTACCATACTTTATTTATGAAAAACAATGAAATTATATTAAACATAATTGGAAGGGATATCCTACTATATTAGCACAAACATAGAAATAAATGATGATCTTGTCAATTGAGTTTATCTTGAGTGGTTGAGAAGAATGATTAGGCCTATCCCCACCTAAATTCAATTTTTATAAATAACATAATGAGCTTTTATGTAATGACTTCAAACTTATAATGTAATCTACATGTGTAAAAATAAGTATTTAATCATATTAAATAATCTCTAAAATCTGAATTTATGGGAACATATATCTATATCCCTTTAAATTTGAATTTAAAATCTTCTTTAAAAAACAACACATTTTTTATCATTAAATTTACTTAACTATTATTCATTAAATCTACTCAAATATCCATAAAACTGTTTTAACTTTCAAATGTTATTTAAAAAAAATTAACATTATCGAAAACCTTTCATAAAACCATTTTTAATTTTTAAATGTTATCCAATATTCATAAAACCATTTTAATTTTTAAATGTTATTTAAAAAAAATAACGTTATCAAAAATCTGTCACAACTCATTTGAGTTTTGTGGGGAGTTGTGTTTAGTGCCATTTTTTTAGAAGTTTTTTTGGTGGGTTTTTTCCAATCAAATTTCTCTAAAATTCGGCAACAATTTATTGAAATCACAAGCTTGATCAGTAATCCTTTCACAATCAAAGTGTCCTAGGGGTTTTTGAGGGTGCTGAATCCAAATATGCAGTGAGAAAACCAGTTTGAATAACACAAAACAAGATTTCACCTCAAATTTTTCCACCGAATTCTGGCAACGGAATCTCCAAAAAATCGCGCTAAAAACAACTCCGTTTTGTGGAAACCAGAGTCTCTGATACCAGGGCTCCGAAACTCTTGTCTTCCCCACAACCGCTCCAAGCATGAGCAACAGCACCACCACAACGGTGACAGATATTGTCAATCCAATATCTCTGGTAAGTGAGACTGCCTCTTTCCTGCAAGTAATAATGATGGGCACTAAGAATTTAGCGAAAGTTTCAAAGATTTTCCCAACAAAACAGTTACGGAGTCAGTGAGGACACCTTTTGGAGAGCCAGATTGTGTGGAAGATTAGAATCATTTGTACATCTCATAACGAAGCAGGCAATTCTGAGACATGGCAATTCCTCCTGTACAACTATTCTGACAAGTGGTCAAATTTTGGTACTGAATGTCCAGACACCGTCTACAATCCTTCGTATTAACGTACCTCCAGCACTGAGCAAGAGAATACGCTCTATCGTTACTTTGAACACTAAAACCAATGTTACTGGAAATAGCCTTGTTCACTGTTCTGCTCAACAGAGCGTTAATATCCTCTTCGAGGCTCCTCAGATCTCCGCTGCTCTGAACATTACAGAGAAGCTGGAAGCCCCCTAATTCATTTGTTGGCGATTTGGAGTAGAAATTATAAGTCTCGTATCTCAGAAAGCATCCATTGAGACGAGCAGTCGCGGAAACATTTGGACAGACTTGAAGAATTGACTGTTTACCGTATGAGATGCATGTCCCGCAGGCAGAGGCATTCATACCTCCCCAACACTCAGCCAGACCGTAGACACCCCCAGAAGATGAGGTATTGTAGCCCGTTTCAGGGACATTTTGAATCAATGAATGGAGGACAGGGCGAATGCTGATCTTTGCAGCGGCACCAATAAAACAAAAAGCAAAGAAACCATTTTGCAGTCAAATCCATTATTCCCTTTGTTTGGACTGGGCCTGCAATTGAACTGAATGCAATACAGATAGATTGATTGCATAGTGCTGCGACCCAGGAGGGCGCGGCGTGAATCTTGACAGGATGGATGACGGAGTTGTTTTTAGTGTGTTTTTTTGGATTTTTTATTTTTCTAGAATTTGGTAAGATAAGTTTGGTAGGATAAATTTGATAGGTAATTTTTTCTATGCTGAGATTTTTAGAGTGTTGAATTTATATAAACAACTAATTTAAATAACCTAAATCAAAATTTTGTTTTTAAATTTTTCTATCAAATTTTAACACAAAATCAAAATTTTGTTTTTAAATTTTTCTATCAAATTTTAACACCACTAAAAAATGTGGAAAAATGTCACTAAAAACAACTCCATAAACGACCGCTCTAACAAATAAATGTATTAATTAGGAAAGATTAAATAGTTTTTCCAACTACTTTGTGAAGAAGCGGACGAGTAATAAAAGCTGAAGTCGATTTCACAGAATTGATAGTCAAGTCGTGGCGGCTGCGGGCGTTGTTTGTCAAGGTTATGGTTGTCAGACGACAGCGTTTTGTTGACGCTCAAGCCCTGGGTTCTCCGTTTACACGCTGCATAAATAGTCAATATGTAATCTAACAGAATCCATAGATTGTTTAAAGGGATTTCCAAACGGCTTTGTAGAAAAGGAGGTCAATTATTTTAATTTTCATAAAATTAAAGATAGTTTATGAATTTTTTTCTGAAGTTTCAGAATAATTTTTGCTTTTTTGTTTTTTATTTTCCAGAAGAGCAAAAAATATATTGTTTTTCTTTTCACTTTTTTTTGCCTTTTTTAAAGCTTTGTGTCACAAAGGAGTTGATGGGAATTAGTCCTTAGTTGAGTAATATTAAATTTGGTTCTCCAAGAAATATAATACTTTTTCTTTCTCCCTAGCTCGTTCTCCCTGGAGTATTTTTGTGGAATTTATCCATAACAAAAGCTTTTATCTCTTTACTGTTTGTGGGACACATGTTCAAGTAAATACCCTATTTACTAAGCCATTTTTTATTTCCCCGCATTCAAGTCTTCTTTATTTTGCACAATATGGTGTTTTTGTGGAATTTATCCATAACAAAAGGTTTTATCTCTTCACTGTTTGTGGGACACATGCTCAAGCAAATACCCCATTTACTAAGCCATTTGTTATTTTGCCGCATCCAAGTCTTCTTTCTTTTGCACAATATGTCATTAAACACAAACCATTTCACTTAACAAAATAACATAAAGAACCGCACTTATAATTTTGAATTTGTTTGTAATCAAACGCTTCTGAATTTTCTTGATTTGTTTCCATTGCACGTTTGATGTACCGCTGGCCCACTGTGCACAACTGTAGAGAATCACCAGAATTACTAAAATCCCAAAAAGAAGAATCACCGAATTACTAAAATCCCTAAAAGAGTTAGTGCATTTTGAGTCCCATAACTCTATCTCTCTACACGTATTTTGAAAAGCATTAAATGCTTTCTAACACCCCAAAGTTCTTTTCTTTCTACAACCATCTCAGCTTCGATTTATGTTGTAGTCAATTCCTAGATATTTGCAATTCGCAACTTCTTCCAAAATGCCACCTACAAAGTAGAACTTATGTTGGTTATGTTAGAGAAAACCACTACTTTCGTTTTGTTAATATTGACTTGCATCCCCACCCTACTACAAAAATGCTCAAGGGAAAGTAAGTGCTCTTGCAAACCAGTGGTAGATTTAGCAATCAGAATAAGGTCATCTCCATACAAAAGAAGACTTATAACAAACTTGCCCAAATGGATACCATCACCCCCTTGTGGATTTAGCCACTCCTCAAACTTGTCGATATATAAACCAAAAATGGTAGGAGACAATGGACAACCTTGTTTGACCCCAATATAGCTTCTAAAACTTTCATAAATGCCTACTAAAGTTGTAATTTTGACTTTCACCTCTTCATACAACCTATACACCACTGCTCTCAAATACCTGGAACCCCAAGTTCCTCCATTCTATGCCAAAGCTTATCCCTAGGAACTGTGTCAAAGACTTTTATGAAATCAACAAAGCAACAAAATGCTTCTTCCTTTTTCTCCCAAACTCTTTCAATGATGTGCCTTAAAGCTATACCATGATAGTTGTGGAATGTTTAGGCCTAAAATGTGGTTTCCCTTTAGCACATTTATCTCTTTCTTTTTCCCACTGGCTGATTTTATTTTCTAACATGCTTCCAAATAAGTTTGCAAACAAGGGTTTATCATTACGGTCCCATAATTAGAGAGATTATTGACGTCACCACTCTTGAAAATAGGGATTGCCAAATTAGTTTTTCAATCTATGGAGAACCCATGTTGTATGATGTTATTGATAATTTTTGTAATGTGAGGTGCAAGAATATTTAAGCCCCACTTTAGATACTATGCTTGGAGTTCAACAAAGTCTTTTGCTTTTCCAACACCTAACTTTTTGATACCCATCTCTACCTCTTGTAGTGACCAAAGGAGAAGGGTCAACCTTGGGATCCTGCTCATAAAGTTGTGTTGCATAGTTGAAACATTTAGAAACTATAACACTATTTCAATTTACATTTTTTTGGGTTGGAGCTCCTTCCAAAATAATTTGGGGTTAAGATTAGTTCTTCTCTCTTGGAAACCATGAAGTCAACATTTTTATTTCTTAATATATGTTTGTAAGCTTTGAGCTTTATGTTATCCTTATATAACTTGTATTTATTTTAAGTTTTGAAGTTCTTGGTATGAAGCGAAACAATTTCTAGTTAAATTAACCTAAGCTTAAGTCGATTGTTGATTCCCCGAATATTCAAGAATCGGACAAACATGAACACAATAAAAAAATTGACCGGGTCCATGTCCATCCGATTCCAAAATATTCAGAAAATCAACAATGGACATAAGAATGCCCATTAAATTATATTTTTTTGTTAAACAAATAAATTTATTTTCTCACAAAATTTTAGAGCACTCGAGACTTCAACAAATCTCTATTTGCTTTTGAGCAAATTTGGAACAAAATATTATCTGTAAAAGTAGAATAGAAACTTAAGTGTGTCCAAAATATTCTCAGATTTTATACTAAAATTTATAATCAATTAAATATTATTGAATTAGTGGGTGAGCAAATTTGGAACAAAATAATATCCGTAAAAGTAAACCAGAAACTTAAGTGGGTCCAAAATATTCTCATATTTTATAATAAAATTTATAATTAGTTAAATATTATTGAATTAGTAGGTGCTCTAAATCTGATATGAAGTGTTTTAAATCATGATAAAATATCTGAAGAATAACCAAGTTAAGGATTAAGAGTAGAAATTAGAAGTTAGGAATTAAGAATGGAAATTCATTGTAATATAAATATGATTTATAAAGTACTTAAATTTAGTAAGTTCATTAATTTAATAAATATTGTATTATATTATTATTTTATTGTTAGTAATTTTTAAGTGTGATTTTTTGAAAAGTTTTTTGGTTTATTTTTAATCTAATTTGTTTATAGTTCAATAATAATTTATTGAAATCACAAGTTTGAG
The DNA here is from genome assembly GCA_031772625.1 of Pinus tabuliformis. NCBI lineage: Eukaryota > Viridiplantae > Streptophyta > Pinopsida > Pinales > Pinaceae > Pinus > Pinus tabuliformis. The sequence goes on along the minus strand of CM062817.1, from coordinate 983,331,151 downwards.
AAGTGAACTCTTCATAATTAAAGTATTGCTAGAATATTTGATAATGTTCAAAAAAAACCAGTCTAAACAACACAAATTAAGATATATCTAATTATGAAAAATATATCTAATTATTTGAAATTTATATATAATATATTTATTTTAAATAAAATATTTTAATAATAATTATTTAGATAGTAATGGTGAGTGATTTTCTTTCTGGATTTTTTTTGGAATATAGTTTTCATAATTTTATTTTTATTCTCAATAATTTATATTTTCATAATATTTTTAATGGTCAAGATAAATGGTTGAGATTTATTCTAAAGGTAATTATGTTTTTATTTTTAGTTTTTCAATTTAATTAAAACAAAATGCTATAAAATTAAATTAAAAAGATAATAAATACATGAAATATTTTGATTGTGAAATGATTTATGATTTTTTAGGAATGTGGTATTGATAAACTAGATAAGCTATGGTATTGACCCATGATAGTGGGACAAAGCCTATTTATAAGTGTAGCTTTTTATGTAGATTCACGAGATCATGTAATTTTCTAAAACACAAGACAAGAATCTACGGAGGAAATCAATAATGATCGATAAAAACAATAATCAACAAGATAAAGAATATCAATCACACATAACACAATATTTCTATGGGGAAAACAACTGCTCAAAATCCCGACTATCTATATTGCATTAATCAGAAATATGAGAAGAAAATACAATGCTTGTTCTCACTAGAACAGTCCCTGCACAAGTATAATCAATTCTTTGCCTCACAAGCCCACTCTAGCCAACACTTAGCCAATTTTGTTGCCTGCCAAGCCCCTATTTCCTTGCGCAATTCCTAGAGGAATTATCCTCTATTTAATGAGTAAATCCTTCTTCGATAACTATGCAATCCAAACTTATGTCCTCAACTGATTGAATGCACCATCTGTACAACTTAGAAAATTATACAATTAATAGTACATTATCCCTGCACTCTAGTCTCAACTGGGTCGTCCTCTGAACTAACATGCATGAATTATTTGTGAGTGAATCTTCAGACAACTAGTGTGGAACTGGTTGATGCACTGGTGCACTAATCCACTACTAGACCTCTACTAGTTCCTCCGACAGTTAGAACTAGTTTAACTGACTATAACTCAATTACATTGAGTTATCTAATTACAACTCCAAAGAACTAAACCTGGACCCCTAAAACTTAGGGATCACACTTACATGACTCTTGACAGAATTCCAACTCGAAATTCCTAAGTTAACTAAGTCAACTTAACATAGTTAACTATTACAAGTTGCTATGAGAAAAGAATTACTTATATTCACAATTTAATTCAAGGTTAAATTAAATTGGAATTTCTAGATCCTATTTTTATGATTTTTTCTTAATATTTTCAACACTCCCTCTCAACAAGAAAAGAATCCAACTCTATCATGATCCTGAACCTTTGGAATTTTCTGCATGCAACACTTCTCTCTAGTGTTGTTTCTACAACAACTCCTAAAATCGAAAAAACAATCCAACATGAATCAGTATGATGCATCTATCATCAAAGTCTCTGACTGCTACTAGCTTTGCCTCTGTTGAATGAAAACTCTACGCTTCTGCTGACTCTGTCTTTCTGCACTGTTGTTAACTTTGCTCTGCGCTCTCCAAATATCTGACTGCTATAGCTTATGTCACTCTGATCTCTGACTGCATCAACCGTCATTGATCCATCCTGCTACTATGTACTTTGAGCTCTCGTAGCAAGGTATGGACCAAGATATAAAACCTCTCAATGGACACTGCCCAATTTCTGCCCTCTTGGGACTATCACTTCACATTGCCCCACCTCTCACTTGGAGGTATGACTGCATGTGCTCCCTTTGCCCACCTGGCTCGAAATCCCCCCCTACTGGAGGTCTCTACATGAGTGGATGCCTCCACTTAGTCTCCTCTCTGCTTCTCAAATTGTGGTTGCTCCACAATTGTCTGAGACTGCTTCTAAGACTGCTACTTCTCTGCTTGAGTGGATCTCTCCACTCAGTCTCCTCTCTGTTTCTCCAATTGTGGATGCTCCACAATTGTTTGAGACTACTTCTGAGGCTTCTTCTGGGGCTGCATGTTGAGAGGTGATTCACTCACCCTCTCAATCACCAAGTCTCTAACCTTTGCCTTACTCCTCAAGGCTTTGCATGCATCTTGTACCTCAAGAGCATACAAGTTCTTGACTCGTACTGTAGAAATTCCCACTGTAGATCACCTGATAATGCAATATACTAAAGCAAAATACTTGATCTACTTCTACAAACAAACTTGTGGAAGCTTAATTGATTATGAGCAAGATCAAATAGAACACATATAACAGAGAATGAGAAATCAATCACACATGAACGCAGAAGAATACTCTGGGGAAAGCCTTAGCTAAAAATCCCACTATCTGTATTATCATACAAGTGGAAATATCTCAGGATTACACTAAGCTTTATCTCTCAATCTATCCAGCTCTCAGTACAATCCCTCACTGCTGCTCATAGACCGAATAGACAACACATATGCCTTCCTTTAGTCCTCCAAGCCTCCTATTTCCTTGCGCAGTTTCTTCTGGGCCCTCAAGCTGCCACCTATGGGTAATTACCTCACACACTGTTCACTAACCTCTAAAATAACTGTGCAATCCTGAAGGAGATAATTCCTTCTGCATGGATGAGTTTCCTATATAGGAAAAATCCTCCAACTGATAGTACACTGTCCCTTCCTCTGATCTAACTGGACTTAACTCAGTTAACTGAGCTAACTAATTACAACTCATCCTTATCTCTTTAACTAAGGGATAAATTCCTCAATCAACGAAGAACTTGTTGCATGTCTTCACATAGACTTCATGTTTGATTTTCTACAACTAATTAACTCAAGATGAATTAATTAATTATTTTACAAACAACTGCTAAGATCAAATTCGAATTTTACTTCTTAATTTTAGTTCAAGGACTAACTAAAATTGGAATCCATCCCGAAATGCTATTTATAGCAATGTTATTTTTAGCACTTCCATTTTTCATTCCTTGTTGCTATGTCCAACACTAGTACCCGAACTTCTATTTTTAGAAATGCTATTTTTAGCATTTCTTGTTGTCATTTTCAACACTCCCTCTCAACAAGAAAGGCATTCAACTCGAACCCGATCCTAAAACTTTGGAATGTTCAGCATGCAACACTTCTCCCAAGTGTTGTTACTCCAGCAACTCTAGAAACAAAAAAAATTCCCAACTAACCTCCCTGTTGGGCTAGAAACATTCTCTGATGCAGAAGCTCCCTCTGTCGCTAACAAGTGCTCCCTCTGTGATTTCTGAGCTGCTGCAACACTCCATGCATCTAGCACCATTACACACCTCTTTGTGCCATCCTGCACTAGTGCAACACTCCTGTGCCTCTCACATTGTTGTAGCCTGCTCGCCCTGCACTGTCTTGGGATTCCTGCACTGTAGCTCTCTCTGCCGCTCCATCCGCATCTGCCTCTACCTACTCAGCCAATCCTACTACTCCTCATCGGGGCTCCCGTAGCAAGATCTAATCAAAGAGTTTGGGTACCTCAATGATCCTTCCCCTATTCTAGCCTTCTTGGGACTGTCACTCCACATCGCCCCACCTCCGACCTGGAGTTATGGATGCATGTGATCCCTCTACCCACTTGGCTTGAAATTTCCCCCTACTGGAGGTCTCTACATGAGTGGATGCCTCCACTTGGTCTCCTCTCGACTTCTCCAGTTGTGGATGCTACACAACCTCCTGAAGTTGCTTCACCAATTATGGCTCCTCCATAATTGTTTGAGACTTCTTCTGATGCTACATGTTGAAAGGTAATGTACTCTCCCTCTCAACCACCAAGTCTCCATCAGTTGCTTTGCTTCTCAAGACTTTGCATGCATCTTGAACCTTTAGAGCATACAGGTTCTTGACTCGTGAACCGATCTGCATCACTTGTCTCGTGGTGACGTGTCTAAGGAAAACCTTTCCCTTACTGAAGACTACATCATAGCCTTTGTCTTCCAGCATCGCGATCGATACAAGATTCTTCTTCAGAACCGGTACATAGTTTACATCAGTCAGGGTAATGCAAGCTCCATGCTCCCTTTGAAAAACAACTGTGCCTACTCCTGAGACACTACACTTTTCATCATTACCCATCGCTATGAGTATCTGGAGATCTTTCTCCTCCAAGGTACTAAACAAAATCTTGTCGCGAGTCATGTGGAAAGAAGCTCCACTGTCAAGAAACCAACCACATCCCACCATGGATGAAACCATGCATGCGAAGAGGGTGATATCCAACTCGAACTGTGAGGCCAATGCCTCACCTTCAGATCCTTCCTTGGATCCCATCTTGGATTTCGTCAGTGGACAATTTGTAGCAAAATGGCCCACCTCATGACAACGAAAGCATCGCACATTCGATTTGTCAAACTTCTTCCCACCATAGGAAGAATTCGATTTAGAATGAGAATCCTTCTCCTTCCCTTTCTTTGCCTTAATCGTTAAGTCACAATTTTCTTCATCCTCCTTGGATGAAGTACCATTTATGGTGCTTCTTCTTATCTTCTCCTACATCAAATCCAACGAAAGTCATTCCCAATCTCGCAGTTTTTCTCTTCCATTAACCGAGTCTTGGTAGCTATGCCAGCTCTTAGGAAGACCGAGGAGCACAAGACTCACCATGTCATCATCGACTGTCGTGATCCCTACACTTCCAAGCTCATCCCTATAGGTGGTGAGCTTGTTCAGATATGTAGAGACCGTGTCACCCTTTTCACACTTGATTTTCCGAAGCTTGTCTTTCAGCGCCAGCTTCCTCTGATCGTTGTTGTTTTGATATAGATCTTTCAATGTTTCCACATAGAAAATGGTGTCTCTTTCCCATGGAGGCTCGAGACAATGTGGTCTCGAACTCCCTCCAGGAGGATTCTCCTTGCTCTAGCCACACATTTCTTCCATTCTGCCAATTCTGTAGCATTAGCCGCTGCCGGCTTGGGGACTTCTTGATCAATGAAGTCCTTTAGACTGTTATCCTCTAATACTGCTTCCATGCGATTCTTTCAGGCTATATAATTCGAGATGCCATCAAGGGCATACTCGAGTCTTAAACTGTTGAACCCCATTGGTGAAATTGAGATGTGATAAGAACTCGATTTCTATATTCAGGAACCTCAAACTTCGAACTTCTCCCTTCTTTTATACTGTTCTTCGCTTTGATCGCCTTTGCTATGATACCATGTAGAAATTCCTACTGTAGATCACTTGATAATGCAATATACTAACGCAAAATACTTGATCTACTTCTACAAATAGACTTGCGGAAGCTTAATCGATTATGAGCAAGATCAAATAGAACACATATAACAGAGAATGAGAAATCAATCACACATGAACACAGAAGAATACTCTGGGGAAAGCCTCAGCTAAAAACCCCGCTATCTGTATTATCATACAAGTGGAAATATCTCAGGATTACACAAAGCTTTAGCTCTCAAGCTATCCAGCTCTCAGTATAATCCCTCACTGCTGCTCATAGACAGAATAGACAACACATATGCTTTCCTTTAGTCCTCCAAGCCTCCTATTTCCTTGTGCAGTTTCTTCTGGGTCCTCAAGCTGCCACCTGTGTGTAATTACCTCACACACTGCTCACTAACCTCTAAAATAACTGTGCAACACTGAAGGAGATAATTCCTTTTGCATGGATGACTTTCCTATATAGGAAAAATCCTCCAACTGAGAGTACACTGTCCCTTCCTCTGATCTCAACTGGGTCTCTGACTGAACTGACATGCATGAGTTATTTATGAGAGAATATTCAGTTATTTGAAGAGCAGCAGTTACATGCATGCAAGCATTAACTAACTGAACTCACAATCAGTTCCACAAACTGTTTGGAACTAATCTAACTGGACTTAACTCAGTTAACTGAGCTAACTAATTACAACTCAAATTACAACACATCCTTATCTCTTTAACTAAGGGATAAATTCCTGAATCAATGAAGAAACTGTTGCATGTCTTCACATAGACTTCATGTTTGATTTTCTACAACTAATTAACTCAAGATAAATTAATTAATTATTTTACAAACAACTGCTAAGATCAAAGTCGAATTTTACTTCTCAATTTTAGTTCAGGGACTAACTAAAATTGGAATCCATCCCGAAATGCTATTTATAGCAATGCTATTATTAGCACTTCCATTTTTCATTCCTTGTTGCTATGTCCAACACTGGTACCCAAACTGCTATTTATAGAAATGTTATTTTTAGCATTTCTTGTTGCCATTTTCAACACATACATCGATCTATTTCACCTGTTCTGTGGCAATGTGTCTAAGGAAAACCTTTCCCTTACTAAAAATCACATCATAGCCACAGTCTTCCAATACCGCAATGGAAACACGATTCTTCTTTAGTCCTAGAACATACATCACATATGTGATTATGAGAGGGGAGCCAAACTCCCTCTGAAGGTAACTGTGCCGATCCCGGTAGTGCTATACCTCCTGTCATCTCCAAACTCTATGTTCTGCTTGAGGTCTTTCTCCTCAAAATCACTAAAGAGATATCTATTCCCCGTCATATGGAACGAGACACCGTTTTCAAGATACCACACGCCTTCCATTACAGTGCTAGTCATGCATGCGATGAGAGTGAAATCAAGTTCGAATTGTGAAGCTAGAGCTTCACCTACTACCACTACTGCTAGCTCCTTCTTGCTTGCTTTCTTCTATGGGAAATTCGTGGCATAGTTCCCGTGCTATTGATAGAACAATGTAAACTTTGAAACGGGAACTATAAACTCAGAACGAAAACTCTAGCAAAAAAACCCCCAAAAAACATGAAAAACAGTGCTAAAAACAAAAAGTGTTAATGCTGGAATAACAATTTTTTTTTTTTTTTTTTAGGATAAAATTTCAACATGTTTTAAAAATGGCGGCGAAAACCAATTTTTTGTGCAAAAATTGTCCAAAAAACAACCTCAAAACGAAGAGCGTTGATGCTGAAATAACACCATTTTTTTTTCAAGGACAAATTTTCAACATTTCGAAATAATGGCGTAAAAGATTTTATCATGACTTCGAAAAACATTAAAATTTCAAAAAAAAAAACAATGAAAAAACACAAAAAAAAAAAGTAAAAAAAAAAAAACAAATTGTATATATATATATATATATATATATATATAGATATAGATATATTTGGTAGGTAAGCACCCACGGGGGATTTGAACTAGTGACCTATCGCAAAGAGGGCCTTAATGGTGTACCCATTCTTTGTCAATCCAAAGCCCCATGGGCATAAATAAAAATATATCTTAAAAACAAAATAAAAAAGACAAAAATAAAAAACAAAAAAAAAATCAAATATATAAAAAAGACAAAAAAATCGAACATATAAAAAAAAAGAAAATTAACAAAAAAAAAAACAATATCAATCATAAAAATGTTAAAAAAAAAACAAAAACAAAAAAAATATTTTGGAAACCATAAACAAAATCAAAACAAAACAAAAATATGAAAAAAAAAAAACTATAAAATTAAGTAAGTAAAAATAGAAAAATTTAAAAAAACATTAATAAAAAACAAAAAAAAAAATAAAAAATTAAAAACAAACTAGATTTTATAAAAAATGGAAAATTAACAAACAAAAATAAATAAATAAATAAATAACTACTAAAATTAAATTAGAAACATAATCATAATACAAAAAAAAATACTCAAATTAAAAAACAAAATATATATATATATATATATATATATATATATCTTAAAAAAAACAAAAAAACATTTAAATTAAAAAAAAAAAAAAAACTTATTAAAAAAAATATTTTTTATTAAAAAAAAAACAAATTATATGCCATTTTTTAAATAAACATTTTTTTAACCTAATTTTTTTGTTATTTAAAATAAAACAAAATTAGAGTCTGCATGCCCTCCGCCGCCTGGCTGCATGTGGGGCTGCGGCCCTGGGTGGAGGATCTGCATGCAACTCGTCCACCCAGGGCGACACCTCCACGGGCGACTAGGCGGCAGAGAGTGTGTAGAGTCTAATTTTATTTTTTTGAAATAAAATAATTTATGTTTAAATAAAAAATTTAAAAGTTTATTTAAAAAAATGCGTATAATTTTTTTTTTTAGATAATATTATATATATATATATATATATATATATATATATATATATATATATATATATATATATTAAAAAAATTAAATGTTTATTTAAATAAAAAAATATGCTCATTAATTTTTTTTTGGTTTTTTTGTTAAATAAAAAATATTTATTAAAAAAAATCAAAAATAGATATTTGTTTTTAAATTTTAAATATTTTTTAATTTTTTTGTTTGAATATATATATATATATATATAAGAGTATATTTTTGTGTGTTTTAAAATGTTTTTAATCTTAATTTTAGTAGTTTTTATTTTTTTTAATTAATTTTCAATTTATCATTATTATTATTTTTATAATGTTTTTTTTTTTAATATATTTTTATTTACTTAATTTTATAGTGTTTTTAAACCTTTTTTTTTAATGGTTTATGAGATTATTTTTATTTATTTTTTTCTTTTTAAAGTAATCAACATTTAAAAAAAGAAAAATAAAACAATTTGAAAATTCGTGAAGTAATCATGATTTCAAAAAAAATTGGACATAATAAATTTTGAAGTATGAAAAATAAGCCCTCTTAAAAAAAATGTTGATGCTGCCTCAACACGTTTTCAAAATCATCATGAAAATCACTAACATTTAAAAACAAATACTTATATTTGATACATAAGAAAATTTAAAGTGTCAAAAATATGCTCCGAAAAAAAGAAGTGTATTCTGCATCACCATTTTTCAAAATCAGGTCACTTTTTTGCTACCTCTACGAAACAGGTAATCGTATCAGTTATTTAAAGTGTCAAAAATATGTTCTGAAAAAAAGAAGAAGGTGTATTCTACATCACCACTTTTCAAAATTGGGTCACTTTTTTACTACCTCTACGAAACGGGTAATTGTATCAGTTCTCGTTTCAAAGTCAACATTATTACAATGAAAACACTTGACTTTCAACAAGTCCATATTCTTTCTGTCCGCCTCACCTTGGGACTTCTTTCCCTTGGCTTTCTTTGCCTTACTACAGAAAAGTCCTCTTCCACTTCTTTGGAAGAGATCACACCTCTGGTGTTCCATTGAAACTCGTCTTGTGCCAAATCCGACCACAGTCGTTCCCAATCTGGTAGCTTCTCACTCCCATTGACAGAGTTCTGATAACTGTGCCAACTCTTAGGAAGTCCTAGAAGAGCTAGACTCACCATATCATTCTCGACAAAAGTAATGTCGACATTTCCAATCTCATCCCGACAATGGGTGAACTTGGTAAAGTAATTCGGAATTGAGTCACCCTTCTGCATCTTGATCTTTCTGAGTTTGTCCTTCAGTGCCAACTTCCTATGGCCACTGCTATTTTGAAACAGGTCCGTCAATGCCTTCCACATTGAGTATGGAGTATCCTTGCCATGGAGACTCGAGACAATGTGATCTCGAACTCCCTCAAGGATAATCTGCATTTCCCTTGCCACACACTTGCTCCATTCAGCTAGATCTTTAGTATCCAATGCTGGAGGCTTAGGAATGTCTTGATCAATGAATTCCTTGATGCCATTGTCTTCCAGCGCTACTTCCATCCTGTCCTTCCAAGCTACGTAATTCGAGCTGCCATCTAGAAATCCATTTTCCAACTTTGAAGTATGAACTGCAAATTCGAATTTCACCTGCACAACAAATTCGAAATCTCCTCTTCTATACTGCCTTCAACTTTGATACCATATAGATTTTTTCTATACATTCACCAGCTCATGTAATTTTCTAAAACACAAGACAAGAATCTACTCTACTTTCAACAACAGAAACCAATAATGATCGAGGAAAACAATAATCAACAAGAGAAAGAATATCGATCGCACATAATACAATATTTATATAGGAAAACAACAGCTCAAGACCTTGACTATCTATATTGCATTAATCAGAAATCTGAGAAGAAAATACAATGCTTGTTCTCACTCGAACAAGCCCTACAAAAGTATAATCAACTCTCTGCCTCAAAAGCCCGCTCTAACCAACACTTAGCCAATTCTGCCACCTTCCAAACCCCTATTTCTTTGCGCAATTCCTAGAGGAATTAGCCTCTATGTAATGAGGAAATCCTTCTTCCATAATCGCGTAATCCAAACTTAGGTCCCCAACTGATTGCATGCACCATTTGTACAACTCGAAAAATTATACAACTGATAATACATTGTCCCTGCACTCTTGTCTCAACTGGGTCTTCCTCTGAACTAACATGCATTAATTATTTGTGAGTGAATCTTCAACTAACTAGTGTGGTACTGTTTGATGCACTAATCCACTACTAAACCTCTACTAGTTCCTCCAACAATTAGAACTAGTTTAAGTTACTATAACTCAGTTAGACTGAGTTATTTAATTAATTCCAAAGAACTCAACCTGGACCCCTAAAACTTACGGACCACACTTACATGACTCCAGATATACTTCTGACTCGAAATTCCTAAGTTAACTAAGTCAACTTAACTTAGTTAACTATTACAAGTTGTTATGAGAAAAGAATTACAATTTAATCTACAATTTAATTCAATGACAAATTAAATTGGAATTTCTAGATGCTATTTTTAACATTTCTTGTTGCTATTTTCAACAAGAAGTTAAAAATCTCTATCATAAAGTGAGGGTGAATCTAGATGGTTAAGAATCTTGTTACAAGTATATGTGTAACTCATATATTAATTCTTTTTATAATAATAATAATAATTTAAAATAGAGTTATAATTTATCTATTTTTTTTTATTTTTTTTAAATAGCATTGTGAAATGTATCATGAAGTAAATTTTTTATGCCTATCATGTATTGATGTCTGTTGGCATTCACTAGCCATTTAATTAATATGGTTGCCCTAGTTTTATTATGTGGATATACATATGTATATTGGAAAGAGGATGATAGATTTTAGGGTTTTCTTTATTAGAAATATCATGTGTATGTTCAACATTTAATAAAAAAGAATATTCTTTGTCATCGTTGTTTAACGAAAGGTTGTAATTAAATCTATTAGGTTATTTGCATTTTATAAACAAGGATATGTGATTATTTTTGTTATTAAAATACTTTTTCAATCATGTAGCTAGCTTCCAACTCTAAAATTTGAATTCTTACCAATGTTGTTGCCACATTTGCCGTTAGTTCTTGCATCCATGTTTTAAGGCTATCTACGTTCATGAGCCATTTAACTTACATCATTGGGTTAGTTCTACTCCATTGATAAGCTTCTTTTTTTACATCCAAATATGAAGGAGATGTGACACTTCTTTTGTATTTAACACCAACATAGGTCCATCTTAACTCTAGATCTACCAAGAGTGGATAGAGACCTATCAAGCAAATAGAGTGGCCAAATCTCTCAAGATGAAAACTTCTTTTTGACTACAAAATTCAAAGAAACGTTTGCATATTGATTAAGATGGATCTATCTTGGTTGTTTATTACCCCGATAGGAGTATTTATTTTGAAATAGGACTTTAGAAGTTTAATTTGATTTTCAATAATTATTAGGTGGATGGTAGGAATTTAACCTCATCGGAATATTCTAAAATATTCTTGGTAATAGTCACACATCAAAGGTTGGATTTATCTCAAAAACAATTATGCCCTTTTTTCCCTTTTAATTAAATTCATTAAGTGGAAAAATGTCATATGAACATAAGTTACGGTTTTTTAGGCATGTTGTATTAGTAAGCCATGGTATTGTAACAAAGCCTATTTATAGGTTAAGAATCCCCATGGTAAAGTGGGGGTGAATCTCCATGGTTAAGAATCTTGTTACATGTTCTTTTAAATATTTGTATATTTAAGTCACATATAGATTCCTTTTATAAATAATAATGGCATAATCTAACTAATAGACCAACTTTGACTCGAATCCGTAATACAATTTTTAGTAAGACTGTGATTTCTTATTGTTTGGAATGAACTTTTGAGTGCATTAATAGATTCAACACCTTAAAAAACTCTTAAGGCACTAGATCTTTGCAGATTAAACAACTGAAAAATATGATTTTAAAAATCTCTACTGGATTTGGACAAAATTGACAACAAAAAGTATTTGGAAAATGACCATTCCATCCATTAGTTAGACTATAATAATAATAATAATAATTTAGTTAATTTTTATGATCGTTTTAATATTGGCAATATGAGATGTATTGTGAGATACGTGTTTTGATGTCTATCTATGTTTTCCATCGAGTTAATTTATATAGCCCCATTAGCAATACGATTTATACGATATATAAATTTCACATTTCTCTATATAGAAATATTCTTATTTTTAATTTTATAAAAACCCTCATAATACATATGCACATGGTGTTTTTCTTTGACATATTTTATAATTTTTTATATGATATGTAACATACGCATACAAACTTAGAAAAATAATTTATTATAAATATTAAGGTTTTTATATGTTTATTAACTAAATTTAACTTGAAATTATGACCAATACAAATTATCCTTATAATTGTTGGTATAAAAGAGCAGAAGAATGAGGACATGTTAGAATTAGTAAAAGAAGAACTAAAAATTAAGTCACCAATTGAAACAACTTATCTCATAGAAGCAAGAAAGTTGGTAAAGATACTTGTGCATAAAGATAGACTAATTCATGTTAGGGTAAGCTATAGTGACCAGAAACTTGGGATAATGAGAAAATATCCTAGTTTAAAAGGTATGGAAATATTTATAAACGAGGACCTCATTCCAATAGACCAAGTTGAATTAAGGAAGAAAGTTCAAAAAATAAAGGAAGCTAGAAAGCAAGGGAAATGAGCAATTATTAGAAATAGGAAAGTTATTATTAGGGACAAAAACCAACATGAATGAATAAATAGGAATTTGGAACACTCCAGATCCTTCTTTGGAATTGTCATGGATTTCTACATAAAGGTACTATGTTAAGTTGGATCTCGAGTGAAACTGATATTATTATTTTAGTTGAAACTTGTGGGCATGATGAGTCTAATATAATTGTAGTAATACTTCTCCTTTATGTTGATGATATTGTTCTTTTGGCAAGGAGCCATTACGATCTTAACATACAACTTCGAGTCCTCCAAGATGGTTATGACTGTTAATACCATCAAAACTAAAGTCATGATAATTAAATCCAAAATCAACACCTATGATCCTTTCCTTCATGAAAACTACTTAGAGGAAGTTCCTTCATACAAATATTTGGGAATATACATCCATCATAAGGTCAATTGGAATTATCACATCAAGAAAATAATAAATGGAGGTTGAAAAGCATATTATGAGCTTGAAAACAATTGTCCAATCTTTGGATATGGGATTAAAAACAATCATTTTCAAGGCTCTCATCACTTCCATTATTTTATATGAATTTGAGGTGTGGTGTTACAATATAACTAGAGTCATGGAGGAATATTGAATAGATATAAAAGCATTTTACAACCTATAATATCAAGATTAAAGGAAATACTACTTACCCCATCCTCTTGATGCAAGTCTTTTCCCCATTGAAATCATAGCTATGACTAGGTATCTTAAGTATAAGAAGAAGTTATATAACATGGAATCCAAGAGGTTTCCTAAAATCGCTTCTAACTCTAGCCAAAACTCTCACCTTTGGCTCAAGTGAGGATGGTGCAAGGATTCCCAATCTTGGCTATCCCATTGGGGAATAAAGGAGGAGACCGTCTTGCAAAATAAGGATACTATTGAACTTATTGCTACTTCCAAATTTAAGGAGAACTTGTGGGGTGATAAATAATTAGAGGGAAAAAGGAAACTAAAATACTAAAAGGAGGTGATAACCCCCAATATTTAAAACCAAAATTACCTTTCTATCTTAACTACTGTTAAGAAAAAAATGAACACAGCTAAGGTTAAAACCAATTTTCATGAACTTCATAATGAAAGTGGATGTTGGTAAATTACTAATGCCATGGGGTGAAAGAGTCTATCACCTGTGTAATACTAGGAAGGTTGAGTATGAAAATCAATTTCTCTTAGATTGTCTATCTTATACTCACATTTGATCTAATTTTCAAAATATTTATCATGCTACCAACCATCTTGAGCTTCTAAGTCAACAAAACTATGGTGATTTGGAAATGCTTCTCTCATTTCTTTATAACACAAGACTAAGATGTTAAATAATTCCAATTAATCTCCTACCTTCTTATACGTCCCACAAACTTTATAAATCTTAGTGGATCATCATGTATATATATATATATATATATATTTTCGAAACAAGCAATTTCAGAGCTCTGAGACAATGGCGAATATCTGCGATAGTGAAGGATCCAAGGCAAGGAAGGACTGTGGAGATAGGGGATTTGTGGCAAAGAAGAAGGACTGCATTGATGGAGGATTTGTGAAGATAGGAAAGATATGCGTTTTTTCACACTAAGGCGAAGCAAATAAGGGTTTTGTCGACATAGAGGTTGCACCTCTCTGTTAGTACACAAAACACCAAATCCAAAACCCTTGATCTATGACTGATGGTGAAGGGGCCTATGGGTTATTTATCCCTTTTCTTCTGCCTATCATGGCTCCTCCAGCAACCCTGAGACTTTCTCCCAGAACTCCCTACAATGCTACATATTGGTGGTTCGAAGCAGAAGCGACCAAAATCGATGGAAAACCCCAAAAAACTTCTAGGGATGATCTTCTCATCGACACATCAAGGGTCGGAACCCTTTGTTTCAAAAAATCACTGGATGGTAGATCTGAACCAGTGTTGAAGGATAGTTTGGCCCTGATATAGAGTTCCCCTCTATCTAATGGTGAATTTATGCGACAAGAATTGAACCTTATCACTTTCAGCGATCAGAAACTACAACCTAATCTGGTAAGAGATCGAATGATCCCTAGTCTTGATATATATATGCTCGGAGGGGAGTTAATCTTCAGTGTTTATAAGCTTGAATCGCTAGATCCCCTCTTTATGGCTCAAACCTCTTTCGTTAGGCCCACAAAGCAGACTTCGATGTAGGTTACAAAGATGCCATCTTATGCTCCCCTAGATCATGAAGAACTGGAAGAACAAAACACTGTACAAATTTTCATAAAAACCCCTGCTGGTAAATCAACAACAGTTTGGGTACACACATCTGACATGGTTTCTCAATTGAAGCTGAACATCATGATCAAGCTAGGCTACCCATCACATCTACAAAACTTGATCTATGATGGCATATCTTTGCAGGATGGTTAGAGTCTTCAAGAATACAACATTCATTCGGTGGTCACCATCATCTTAAATCTGCGACTGAGAGGTGGTGCTACAGGATCAAGTAATTCAAAGACAACAAGTGGGATTGTTTGATCTATTTTACTTAAGGGTACAAAATCAAACCACGAACATACCAAGGGCGATCTCTCCTACAAAAACATTCTATAAGGGGAACCAACAACTACAACAAAGACAGAACAAATTCTCAACGCTCCCAGTCCCTACATAGTAGATCAAGTGAATTATGTCCCAATATTGGTCATAGAAATTCCAGAAACAAATGATCTTTACGCAAATTTTGCAACCCAAGCCATCATCTACAAATTTATCAACTTCTGGCCAAAACGATGGATCTTATCCATTGGATATTCAAAAATTGGATAACAAGCTGTGAAATTCATCTTTGCTCCAACAAATTCTTCATTATAAAGTTTGCATCATCAGAGGATCGAGAAATTGTACTTCAGGAAGGCCCATGGTTCTGGGGATCAACAAGACTTTTCATTACCCCATGGTTCCCAAAATTTGATGCAAACACCATGATTGTATCAAAAATGTCAGTGTGGTTTAGGCTTCATAACGTTCCCCTACACTTTTGGCATGAACAAGTGCTAGAAGGCATTGAAAATATCTTAGGATGATACATAAATACAAACACACAAAGAATAGAGGAACAAATCTATACTTTTTTTCAAATATGTGTAGAAGTGGACCTCAGTAAAGGCCTTCCAGATCACATAAAATTGATACGCAACAAGCAGAACTGGACTAAGTTCCTAGACTTCGAGAACACAGCCTTTAGATGCAGAACATGTCGAAAAACAGAACATTTACAAAATACGTGCCTTGATGCCAAGAAAGAATCACGAAGAAAGAAGAAGCCGAGAAAGCAGCCCAAAGGATGGAAATTTCCTCCAAATGAGTCAGATGAGGAAGAGGATGATGAAAAGGCTTCCATTCCCACTTAGAATACTTAAGAAAAAGAAGGAAAGGATGAAACAATACAAGAACAATCTGATCTACAGGTCACTACAACACAACTAGCAAGGATACCTAAAGCAAAGGATACTAGTGGATTCAAACGTCCTCATGCATTTGAAAACTATGATTCAGACAAGGAAACATCAAGAATAGAATAAGGAAATTAACTCGCCATTGTATCCTCCACTCCATCACAAGGAGAATGGCGAAAGGTTGATAAAAATAAATGGATAAAGCTTAACCTTTTCTCTTCATGCTGATTATTTTGTATGAACTCATGATCATCAGTCTTTGACTAGATGATGGGATGCTTTCAAGCATGTACAACATGTAATTTTGTTTTCACTAATAAAATTACGATTTTTCCTTGGGGAATATATATATATATATATATATATATATATATAAAACACTTTAATGTAGGCATGAAGTCTTTGTATGATTATTAACTAAATTTAATCATGAAGTTCTAAGAGGTTGTGAATATGAATCTCATTATTTAAATTTCTTTTAATGTCATATGTATATTATGATTTATTTATTTTCCAAAAAAATTGATTGTAATTTTATTAATAAAAATAAATTATTATATTACAAATTCAACTAATTATTTTTATTATTACTTCTATTACTTTTTTTAATTGAGTGGACAATATGCTCTCTCTCTCTTCTAACGCTGCACTATGTAAGGCATTAGACATGTGATTTTAAAAAATATTTTAATACCCATTTTAAGTGGACCTTTTCAATATCAAGTTTACAAATATGTTATATAAGACAATTGAATGTAAGAGAATTATTTATATAATGTTTTAACAATGTGATGTTCATTACGAGGGATATCTATAATTGTTTTCTCATTCACCATCGAGTTGATATAACACACACACACACCATCTTAACTCTAGATCTATCTTGTGCATAAAGGGATGAATTCCTTTGTAGTGAAAATATTTTTTTAATTAAAAAAATTGATGAAAAGTTTGCACCTTTAGATATTTTATTTTGATAGAGTGTTAAGATGGATTTACAATGGTTATAAAAATCGTTTAGCAAAATATTCATTACATATTAGAAATAATGTAGGCATGTATGATAACCTAGTTTTAACTTGAGTGAGCCTAATGGTTGAGGACATGCCTTTCCTTGTAAGATGTTAGAGGTTGAAATCCTAAAGGGAGAAAAGTATGTACACCATGGTATATATTTTTTACCTTAGTGAATTAGTAACACGTTGGAATACTCCGAGAAAAATCGTTACACATATGAGGTTGTGTGGTCCTAAAGGGGGTTCTTTGTCTTGCAAACAAGGGGTTCTCATACACCTTTAACAATCAAATCATTGCATAGAGGGAGACCCTTTGTCTCACAAACAACATTTCTCATACTCTAGTAACTGACCAACTTGTCCTTTTCATAGTGAGTCTTTTCTCCCACATGTTGGAGATCAGATGCACAACAAATTTAAACAAATACTCAGCAAATAAATCAAGCACATAAGACACAGAGGTTTAACGTGGTTCACCCAACCAATCTGGGCTACGTCCACCAAACATAGGCATCGGCAATCTTATTAATCAAACAGGAGATTACAAAGTATTAATCAATTCCTCACAAACTCTCACACTACAAAAACAATCCGTATGGATACCTGTTTTATAGCAAGGAGAATCTAACTGCCTCATAAATCCTCTCACATCAAATTTAGGATGCATTAACTCCCTCCCAACAACCTGGAGCTAATCTAGCAACCAATTCCTATTGTTGTCACACATTAGAGATTTTTGCCTAATTTATGAAACAGAAAATCTCAACAATCTCCACCTTGACAACAATTAGCCTGATGCCCTGTTTGTTTATTATTTTATCTTTTCTGCAAGCCAAGAGAAGCCAAACACCAGTGTAGCTTCTCCAACAAAACTGGTTTCGTGAACATGTCTGCACAATTTTCCTATGTATGCACCTTTTCACGAGAGACTCCCCTTTCAGTGATAACTTGTCTTACAAAATGGTACTTAATTGGAATATGCTTTGATTTACTATGATAGGCCGGATTCTTAGCCAAATGTATTGCACTTTGACTATCACAAAGTAACCTGATGTTGTCCTGTAACCTACCAAACTCACCAAGCAAACCTTTCAACCAAACCGCCTCTTTGCAAGCATGTGAAGCAGCAATGTATTCTGCTTCAGTAGTGGATAAAGCGACAATGTTATGTAGCTTTGACATCCAGCTTATAGCTCCACCTGCAAGAGTAAAGACATACCCTGAAGTTTACCTTCTCTTATCCAAATCACCTGCAAAATCGGAATCAACATATCCGCAAACAAATTCACTACTCTTATTGTAAGTGATACAATAACTACTTGTGCCTCTCAGATACCGAAGCACCCATTTCACTGTTGACCAGTGTTCTTTACCCAGATTTGCCATGTACCTGCTGACAACCCCAACTGCATGTGAAATATCTGGTCGCATAGACACCATCGCATACATTAAACACCCTACTACATTAGCATATGGAATTCGAGACATAAATTCCTTTTCTTCATCTGAATTAGGACATAAACTTGAAGAAAGCTTGAAATGGGAAGCGAGAGGGACTGACACAGGCTTCACGTTATTCATATCAAACCTCAAAAGTATTTTCTCAATATACTTTTGTTGTGATAGCCATAGCTTACCATTGCTCCTGTCTCTGAAAATCTCCATGCCCAAAATCTGTCTTGCTGCTCCTAGATCTTTCATATCAAACGTCCTTGCCATCTGAGCCTTCAACCTGTTGATTTCTTCTATGCTTTTGCTTGCTAAAAGCATATCGTCAACATACAATACTAAGATAATGAATATGCCATTTTTAAATTGCTTAAAATACACACAATGATCATATTCACTTCTAACATATTTCTGACTCAACATGAAAGAATCAAACTTCTTATACCACTGCCGAGGCGACTGCTTCAGGCCATATAATGACTTCTTGAGCCTGCAGACAAATTTCTCATTGCGATGCTGAACAAACCCTTCCGATTGTTCCATATAAATTTCCTCATCTAAGTCTCCATGTAGAAATGCAGTCTTAACATCTAATTGCTGCAACTCTAAATCAAGCAAAGCCACTAATGCTAACACAATTCTAATTGAAACAATTTTAACCACTGGTGAAAAAATCTCATGAAAGTCAATACCGGCTTTCTGAGAAAACCCTTTTGCAACCAGCCGCGCTTTGTAACTGTCTTCCGTATCATTCACACCTCGTTTCAGCTTGAAAACCCATTTACACCCCACAGTTTTCCTGTCTTTTGGAAGCTCAACCGGATCCCATGTGCTGTTCTTACCTAAGGCCATCATTTCGTCCTTCATGGCTGCTTTCCACTTATCACTTTTCGAACCTTCTATTGCTTCATGATAGCACAGAGGTTCATCGTCATTAGCAGTAAATGCAACTGAAGTAACATAATCATCATACCTTCTCGGTGGCCGTTTGATTCTTGTCGACCTCCTTAATGATGTTTCTGGCGCTTCCTCGATTGGCTGACTACCATCTGTAGGAACTTCTTGATGACCAGTATCTGAAACCTGTTCATGATCTATACCTGAACCATGTTCATGTTCTGATTCTGAAACCTGTTCATGGCTAGTATCTGAACTATGGTCATCATGACTATCATTAGAAATGCTATCAAACTGAATGTGCTGAAAGTCAGATACATCATCCTGTTTCAATCTACTATCTACATCTAACTGTACAAGAGAGGATTCATTAAACTTTACATCTCTGTTGATGATGATTTTGCGGGTAGTAGGACCCTGAGTTTAGAATAGTCACAAGGGTGTCCTTTCCATACCTCTTGCGGAATCTTGCAGCCTATCGTCGTTGATGGAGATCGGTTTATCACATAACAAGTTGTTGCCACTGCTTCCGTCCACAACTCCTTTTGCAACCCGGCGTTACTCAGCATACTCCTTGCTCTCTCTAGAAGAGTCCTGTTCATGCATTCAGCAACTCCATTCTGCTGAGGAGTATAAACCGTGGTCTTATGTCTCTCGATCCCTGCATCCTTGCAATAGTTGTCAAACTCCTTGGAAGTAAACTCACCACCATTGTCATTTCTTAAACATTTTATTGTTCTACCAGTGTTGTTTTCTACCAATGCTCTAAACTACTAGAAAACTGAAGAAACATCAGACTTCCTTTTCAACATGTAGACCCACACTTTCCTAGAAAAGTCATCAATGAATGATACAAAATAAGATGAACCACCATATGAAGTTGTAGGGGCTGGTACCCAAACATCGGAATGGATATAATCAAGTATGCCTTTACTAGTATGTTTGCCTGTTTTAAACTTTTGTTTACTTTGTTTCCCAAACAGACAATGCTTACAGAAATCTAACTTTCCATATTTTAGATTTGGAAGTAACTTGCGATCAGCTAAAATTTTTAACCCTCTTTCACTCATATGCCCCAATCTTTGATGCCATAAGTGGATGGAACTACTGTCATGTTCAGACACCGTAGACACATAATCTGACCCTGTACTTCCTTCTAACTGAAATAGATTTCCTACCTTCTTAGCTTTCATAACTAGCAAAATACCTTTGTAAATTTTCATTACTCCACCTTGAATTACAGTTTTATATCCATTTGAATCAAGTGCTCCTAATGAAATCAATTTTTTTTTTAAATCTGGTACATGCCTCACATCAGTTAATATTTTTGTTGTCCAATCAAACATTTACAGTTGTATACTCCCAATTCCCACAATATTACATGTTACATCATTACCCATGTACACAACACCATCATCAATTGATTTATATGTCTTAAACCATTCTTTATGGATACACATGTGGTTTGATGCACCGGAATCTAACAACCAATGTTTACCATGATTTGACACATTAACTGATAATACTTCATCACTCATACCTGAACCAAATGCCGAACCTGTATATGTCGTATTTGTCTCCTTCTTCTCTGTCGAAGAATCTGCTTTTGAAGTTTGTTGCTGTCGCTTCCAGCAGTCCTTCTTTAAATGCCCTGATTTGCCACAAAACCAACACTTTAGCTTACTCTTCTTCCCTTTTGACTTTGAACGTGAGTCGCTCGGCCTCCTGGAGTGTCTTTCTTTCGAACGACCTCTAACCATCATAGCTTCTGATGTAGAGGTTTCGGAATGCGACCTTCTCCTTGTTTCTTCCGATAATAAGGATGCAACTACATCATCAAACTCAATAGTTTCTGATGAACTAAGACTTATAGAAGTAACAAAATGATCCCATGATTCAGGCAACGAGCACAATAAAGTAATAGCTTTATCCTCGGATTGAATATTTACTTCTATACTTTGTAATTGCACAAGAAGAGTATTAAAAGCATTTAAATGATCAGCAATCGATGTACCTTCCTTCATTCGCAAACTGTACAACTGTCGCTTCAGGAGAATCCTATTGGTTAAGGATTTGGTCATGTACAGTTTCTCCAGTTTCGTCCACAAACCAGCAGCTGTTGTCTCCGACACGATATTAAACAGGACATCATCAGCTAGACACAGTCGAATAGCACTTATTGCTCTTTCATCCATCTCGGCCCACTCATTATCTGTGATGTTGTAAGGCTGTTTGGATTTGCCCAACAACGCCTTTGCCACACCATGTTGGACAAGCAAATCGTACATTTTCACCTTCCAGATCTCGAAATTATTCTTGCCATTAAACTTCTCAATTTCAAACCGGGCACTTTGAGTTTTCGCCATCTTGTATCAGCAAAAAACACAATAATCTCCAAAACCAACGTTTAAATACCAGCAATTAACAAAAAAAAAAAAACTGCCTATGCCTTGTAGCCTTTGTTTTTAAATATCATGGCACATTACCATAAAACAAATCCCCCTCTGTTTTGTTTTGTTTCAAATATGCAAAACAAAAACATTTCATGATAGTTGTATCAAAAAACTTTCAAATCGACTGCTCCACGGCGACCCATGTGTAAATGATTTTGCTCCCTTCTAAAAGGCCAATTTTCAAACAAAAAACAGTTCCACAAAAAAAAATTGCGCTCCTAGGTTATTCTTCGGCTGTTTCAAATGACCATTTGTGTAGCCAATTAGATCTTCATTCCAAACTACCGATTTAAAAAAAAAAAAAAAAATCCCAACTAACCATGCGTATTACCACATGTGGACTCACTGTTTAAACGGTTCCAAAATTTTCAACAGCGGCGGTTTTAAAAGAAAACATTTCAGCAGAATGGCATTTAATAATCGTTTCAATCAGAACATCAAAAAACTTGAAATAACACCACGCTGCTACCTTTCACCGCTCCAACAGTGCTTTGTCCAACCAAGCAGTTCCACAGCCACGCCGCTGCCTTTCACCGCTCCAACAACAATTGATTGATATTTCTTCTGAGCATCAGCGACCAGCGTCCAGCAAGTAGCAGCTGTTTGGTGTTGGAGCAATGATTAACTCGTCCAGCAGCTCCAACAGTCACTAACACGCAGTGTATATATATTTGCTCTCCACGCACAGCAGTCGTTTTTGTTTTGTTTTGGTGACAAGTCGCGCCACATAACCCAGCAGCGACTTCCCTTCAATCTTCCACACGCAGGCTTTACTCACACCACTCAGATGTAATACCTCCACGCAGGTTTTCAACAACAATCTTCCACACGCAGGACTCCAGGACGTTGCTACGCCATTCAACGCAGCACTCAAACGCTGGTCCACGCATCAGGTAGCGATCACTGACACACACTCTCCAGCATGCACCTCAATCTCTACGCGTTGCTACGCCATTCAACGCAGCACTCAAACGCTGGTCCACGCATCAGGCAGCGATCACTGACACGCACTCTCCAGCACGCACCTCAATCTCTACGCAGGTTTCCACCACCAGGTCTCCAGCACCAGCACGCAATCATTCATACGCAGCGATTCAACGACATACGCACCAGGCACCAACGCTCCAACATCGCTCTGATACCAATTGTTGGAGATCAGATGCACAACAAATTTAAACAAATACTCAACAAATAAATCAAGCACATAAGACACATAGGTTTAACGTGGTTCACCCAACCAATCTGGGCTACGTCCACCAAACATAGGCATCGGCAATCTTATTAATCAAACAGGGGATTACAAAGTATTAATCAATTCCTCACAAACTCTCACACTACGAAAACAATCCGTATGGATACCTGTTTTATGGCAAGGAGAATCTAACTGCCTCATAAATCCTCTCACATCAAATTTAGGATGCATTAACTCCCTCCCAACAACTTGGAGCTAATCTAGCAACCAATTCCTATTGTTGTCACACATTAGAGATTTTTGCCTAATTTATGAAACAGAAAATCTCAACACCATAAATAAGAAAGTTTCATAAACCAATTCAACGTATGACTCAATAGTAACCTTAAAATTAAATTATTATTATTTATATATAAACTTTATTTGAAATAAATACTTAATGCCACATGATTTTTTTTTAAATTTTACTCTTAACCATAAATAAATTGCTACTCTCTCTGAAAAAAAATCAACTTATTTTAAATAAAAAATAAAAATAATAAATTATTTACTTTAGTAAATAATAATCAATATTAACTATCATTGTTATACCCTATAAAACAAAATCATTTTAAAATTCCAAAAATACACCTCATCTTTTAAGATATTTATAATATATAATATTGATAAGACGTACATTATTTAACATTGACAAAAACATCTTCTAGAATCTATAATGTTTAATATTGAAAAAACAGTTATAATATTTGATATTGATAAGATATCTTCTAGAATTTATAGAAGTATGGAGAAGACATCTTCTAGAATTTGAAAATCACAAGGAATGTATTTAAATTTTGGTAAAACATCTTTATACGTTCTGGTGTCGGTGGCATAGGCATGACGCACTTTCAACTTTCTGGATGGGTTGAATTACCTCATCTCGAATAAAGACGTAATATGTTTAATTAATAAAAAGACAAAGTCATAGAAAAACCATGACGCTGAGATTGCACACATGAATATGTTTTTCAGGTTTAGCAGGTGAAAAGAATAAATGAGATAAGGTTGGAAAATGTATTTTTTAATAAATTTGAGGGAAAAAAAGTTTATTAGTATTTAATTTTAAAGTTAAAATAGAAAAATAAGCGAAAGCACTTTTTTTATATGATTTTATAAAGAAAGTTAAGTACACACTTATATTATTAGAGGTTTCCATCCTCTCGGATGAAGTGATAGAGATGAGATGCGTTTTTCTGGATATAAACTTTATTAAAATCTAAATGGGATGGTTGACATACAGTTATTTGAAGACTTTCACCCTTGGTACCATGTTAGTGTTATTGAGCAACTTTTATGTGGTAGTTGTTGTGGTATTTTAGTTAATGTATTATTAAGGCTAATCGACAATCAAGTCATTTATTAGTTTTATTAATTGGTGCAGTTTAACTATTTTATGTTTTTGGATTTTTTCATTAAAATTTAGTGAAATAATTTTTGGTGAGATCATGAGTTTTTGTTGTTTAAAATGCATTTTTGAATGCATAAATAGATTTAGTACCATGAAAAATCTCTAGAGCACTCAAAATTATGTAGATTCCATAACTCAAACTTGTGATTCCAACAAATCCTTGCTAGATTTCAGTGAAAATTGTTTAGAAAAATGCTCAAATAAGAGCCAAACTATAGAAGATTTAAATTGCGACTAATTAATTTTACATGTATTTGCATGAGTTGGACTTTAATTTATAAATCCATGTAATTATATTTCCCCATTATTAAATAATAAATAAAACTCATGTGTAAGCATAATCCACATCAAAATTCCCAAGTGCCTAAGGATTCAATGACCATTGAGAGAATTTACATTTTTTCCATAGTGTAACTCAACATTTCTTTGATTGCCAATGGGGTAAAATACACCAAACATTTATTGCCCACCAATGGGTAAATAACTTGACATTTTCGTTGACTGCCAATTGGTAAATACCTCAAACTTTTTGTTGAGTATCAATGGGCTCATCGATCACCTTGTCAAATTCATTGAACCTCGATGGTATTTTTGGCAATCAACAAAATTTTTCATGTAACCTTTAGAACCTTGTCAAATTCTTCAAACCCTGATGTTATTTTTGACTGTTGGCAAAATTTGTCATGTAACGATTAGAATCTTGCCAAATTCACCAAACATCAATGGTCTTTTCGGTCATCCACAAAATTTGTCTTGTAACCTTTAGAACCTCCCAAATTTGTCGAAGCCCTGTGATCCATAAATCATCGTAATGTGATAAAACTATATTTAAAAATTCGAAGTCTACACTATTGAGGTTTTATTTCTCTTTAGATTTATGGATTTGTATATTATTGTATTATTGTTAATTGCATATGCATGCAAATTAAAATTATGTAGAAAAGAGAGTAGTGAAATAAAAACTCACAAAGCCTTTATTTTCTTACTAGGATCCTATAGCCTATCATTGTTCAACTATAGCCATAATTTATCTCCTGCCTTGAATCATGTATTTGTTTTGTGTTGATCATGCATGGCCTTATATTTTTCTTATGACTTCTGTAGTGTCTCTTGTACTTGTATATGGATTTGGTTGATCTTATCTACAAAAATTTCAACCTTCAAGGCATCCCCTATAAGATCCTCGTTCACTCCTCCTTGTTGCCCATATGTAATATCCAAAGGTGAAGGTGGCAAATATCCAAAACAAGTTTCAAATGGGGACTTACTAGTAGAAGTGTGGACTACTTTATTATAAGAGTGTTGTATATATACCAATTTTTCATCCTAGGTCTTCGAATGCTTCTTATTATAACCCCTCAAAAGTTGCACCAAAGTGTTGTTGACTACTTTTCTCTACCCATCTATCTGTGCATGGAATGTTGTAGAACTTTTCAACTTGGCGTCCATCTTCTTCCATAATGTAGTCCAAAATGCACTGAGAAATCTTATGTCTATGCATGAAACGATGCTTCTTGGTATCCCAAACATATTTATTTTGAAAATGATTTTTTTAATCCCATATCTAAAGTCCTATTTCAAAATAAATACACCTATCATTCAAACGTGTCTATATATGTTTTGAAGGGGTAAAAAAGTACTGGTTAATGATTTTTCTCCAATGCTATGAGTGAATGCCATTAAAATGATTTTATCGTATGATACGAACTCCATTCGTAATCATCACCTAAAGCTTTGTAATCATTCACTCATCCAACTGTAATATTTCATCTGCATGTCAAGTTGTTTTACCATGTCTCGTCAGTAGATTTGTTTTTGTTAGTTCAGAGTTAGTCACACTTGGAATTAAAAATTGTTTTAACCATAGGGATTCAGGATCGAATCCCGGGAAATCCACACAGTGCGATGGGAAAAGGAGGTAAAGCGAATCGTTTTGAGCCCAAAGCACCAAATGTGTGGGACATATACCTCGAACTCCAACAACTGTTTTAACAAGCTGGTTGGATTGTTTTTTTCCACCATTGTACCGACTACCACGATGCAATGACTCAGTCTTTTGCTTAGGGGTTTTATGGAAATCGCGTGGAGGTTGGAGGCCTGTCGTTTTTAGTTACAGAGCAGTCAATTGTTGAGGCCACAACCTTACCAGCAGATGGAGACAATATTTTTCGCAGTCATGTGTTAACAGGGATCGATGTCCCGTTCTTTTTCAAAGAATTCAAAGAAGAGTTCAAGGGTCAAAATTGGAGGGTCGAAGTTTAGAAGGAATGGTTACATGACAAATGAAATATCCCTCTATGCCTCTGTCAGCAATATTTCACCGGCGAAGGGAGGTTCCATCGGGTAAACCTCTACCATTTCTATTTCCTTGAACATCTTTATGATCAAATCATAATTAATCCTTGTTTTTATTTACTAGAAAGAATTAAGCATATGGCAGCTAGGTTCAGGGCCTGCACAGACCCCTCCTCCCATTTCATATATCACAAAGCCCTGATAAAACTCCTAATCGAAAACCAACTAGCCAAGGCAGGAAGGACTTGGATCCATTTCCTTTTTTGGGGAGGTTTTCAACCTCAACCCCTTAAAAGACGAAGAGGCAGACCAAATACTACTAAAAAGAGGAAAATACCAAAGGACAAGCCCTTATTGAGCGAACTCCCAACCAAGAAATCGTAGAAATTCCATCTACATCCTCTGGCCTTAAAATCCCCAAAGTATACCAGAGGAAAAATGCCAGGCTCAGTAAACCAGACCCTGTATCCCCTGTAAACCTACCTGTTGAAATTGGCTCTCCCCAGGTTGTAACACCGCTTGTTGAACCCTCCCCTACAGACACAACCAAAATAGAAGTTCTTAAAGGAAAAGAAGCAGAGATTGAGACCCAAGAGGTGGAAACACTATTTGAAGTTTTTTAGGGTGGCAAGAGACCCCATACAAGGCCAACAAAAAAAATATGATACAAAATCAAACTCATAAATAACCCGGAGTTGGCTAAAGAAGTGATTGATGTTGACAATATGCCACTAAAGGACCTCATCATCAACAGGAAAAAGACCACATCTCTAAGAAGAGAAGAGATAAAGAAATTGTGAAGAGGGGTCCTATGGAGACAAGGCAAAGAAAAAAACAAAGACTAGAGAAGGTGGATGTACTTCTCAAGGAAGCTAGTACCCTCAGCTAAGAGGTCTGGGGGAGTAAACTTGAAATTTTGTCCATCTATTTCACAAAACATGGGCTTTTCATTTTATTGCTAACAATCAACTTAATAGTTTTTTCATACAACGGAACATTCGAGAAGCTGACATTCCCATCAGGAAGCTTGCTCATTGGATTTGTAGCTTTACTTGTTTAGAACTGGACTCCATGCCCAATGGTGTGTTTTGTAAACAACCCAATGTATTTTATCCTATTAACTAAATCTGGCCACAGAACTCAATTGCAAAACCTACTACTACAGTGACCATAGAGTAGTTGAGTTTTACGGAGAGATCCCTCTCCGGGTTGAAGGGCCAACTTTCAACCTAAAAGAAATTTGAGGTTACCTTAGGTTTTTTTCTACAACCAGGGTTTTCCCTAAATGATAACATTTTGGCATCGTTGCTGGGGAATGAAAGGCATATTTTTCCCCAAACGATTTGATTATTGAAGATCAAATCTCTGAGGCAAAACATAGATTTGTATATTAGTTTGGTTGCAAGATGTTTGCTCTAACGACTCCACATTATAATCTGAAGGGTTTTTATTGACAAAGTGTTGGCTCATACATGTGTTTATACTTGGAGGAACCCTTATCCAAATCCACCTTATATGTTTTCAAGCCTAGAAAAGCCGTTCAGGAAAAAAACTCTTAAGGAAACAGGTACGGTCAATTTAGAAAGGTCTTTTTCTCTACCTGTAAAGCTTGAAACCTTTGAAGGATTGGTATTAGATATTAAATTTGAAAGTAGTTTACTCAGATCTAACCCTGAAAGTAGTCTATCAGATACTATTTTTGATCCAACAGATCTTAAGATTTTTACTCCTAGGCCCTCTATCCCGAAAGTAGACCTATTACCCCAAGATTTTCAGATTTGGTCTCATTTTCAGAAACTAGAACAAAAAGTCTCATTTACAGAGAAAAGGACATGTCGTAGACCCCTATAGGTTTACTGGTAGCTATGTGTCAGTTCCAGTATTGGATTCCTTCGGGGTAAAAAAATAAAAATAAAAATACACATCTCAAGACCTTTTCACTAAAAATGACATGTCAAGGATAACAATAATAATTAACATGCTTTACTTGAGTCCCAGATAATGTGTGGCGAAATCACCCCAAATGTAAGACAACAATAATTGCACACAATATCTATCTAGAAACTTATATCAATAATTCACATCAAAGTTTAAGTAAAAATAACCAAAAATAATAATTAAAGACAACTTTAACAAAAAAAATTAAAATAACCAAATAAAAACAGATTGTTAGAATTAAAAAATAAATAAAATTAATAAATAAAAAACATTTAAAACAAAAAAGAAAAAATTTAAAACATTATAAACAAGTTAAAAAAAAAAAAGAAAAATTAAAAAGTGAAAGAATCAAACAATTATAAAAATAAAATAAAATAAAGAATTAAACAAATTGAAAAAAAAAATTATGCCGAACAAATTAGGGAAAAAAGGGAAAACAAAACCTAACCAAAAGAACCAAAATACAAATTGAATTAAAATTTTTTATTTAATAAATAAATAAATAAAAAATATAACAACATTTTTTAACCAAAAAAAATATCAAAAAATAAAAAATATTACAAATAAAAAAAATAAAACATAAATTAATGTATATATATATATATATCTTTTTTTTAATATATTAAAGAAAACCTATGAGGGTTGGGGATCAATGTCTCCCCTCGTCTCAGTGCCAAAATGCCATTGGTAGAGCACTAGAGCGACCTGCTGCTCCAATTGCCATACCCACATCTCTTTAGTGTCAAGGCGAGGCGACACATCGATTCATGGAATCGATGATCGCCCAAACGCTGTATTTGACTGAGAGTTGATTCTAGGAATCGACATGTCGCCCCCCTTGGTGCCAAAGTGCTATTCCATCTGCCCTTGCCCACAACCCTTTAGTGCCCGGGCAGGGGCAACATGTTGATTCTCATAACTGATGACCAACTGTCCTTGCCCGTGGCCCTTTGGTGCTCTGGCCAGGGCAACACATCGATTCTCGGAGTTGATGATTGCCTCTCCACTCCAACCACCCTTTTTCGTGGCCCTTTTGAGCTTGGGTGGGGGCGGCAAGTTGATTCCTGAAATTGATAATTTCCCAAACATTGTGTGTAGGCAGTCGTTGATTAAAGAATTAATGCCCTGCCCTGATACAAAAAGTATGATGGCAAGGCAACTAGAGCATATCGTTGCTCTAGCTACCCTACCCATGACCCAATGGCATTAAGGCAGGGTGAGGCGTCAATCCCTTGACCTCCACAATTTTTTTATTTTCTTTTTCTTTTTCATTTAATTGAATTTAATTAATCAATTATTTTTTTTTAATTTGTTTTGTAATTTAATATTTGATCATTTTAAATATTTTAATTTATTTTTTAATTATAATTATTATTATTATTATTTTAATAATTTTTTCTAGCTATAGGGGAAAATGAAGCTAAGGTATTATAAGGAGGTGATCAACTCCACTCTCGCTAACCAGAATTATCTCCTTGTCTTGTCTAGTGCTACGAAGAAAATAAACATTGCGAAGTTTAGAAATAAATCCCATGAGCTTCGAAGTGAGATCAGACATTGGTCCATTCCCAAAACACCTTGGGAAGAAAGATTTTTTCAACTGTGCAATACTAAGAGGATTGAAGATGAAAATAACTTTCTCTTGGATTGTCAACTCTTACTCACATCCATTCATATTTCCAAAACATCTTCCACACTCCAACCTTCTTGACTTGTTTAACCAGGAAAACTATTGTGATCTAGGAATGTTTCTTTCCCTTCTAATTGATCATAGAAATAAAATAATTAAAAGTCTCAATTAATCTATTTTCTTTAGGTCTGATAGACCTCATTGCTCTTAGTGGACATTCATCATCATCATTTATTTATTTTTAAAAATTTCCTTTTTTTATTTGCAATTTTAAAAAATATTTATGTTTTTTTTGTTTGAAAATTTCTTTTCTATGAGTTATATATATATATTTATTTATTTATTTATCTATCTATTAATTTATTTGTTGCAAGGGCTATGCCAATGTTTGACTAGCAATTCGACCCCATTATGTGTCAATTTGATAGTTGATTTTAAATTTTTTGTTACAATGGATGCCCCCACTATGTTTTAATTTCATGGTTGACTTTTAGGTTTTCATTGCAATGGGCCCTACCGTGTGACAATTTGGTGGTTGATTTTTAAATTTTCGTTGTAATGTGTCAAGTTGTCTTTGGCTAAGATTTTAAAAGAGCTATATATTTAGTATTTAAAAAAAATACTCTTGGTATAATGACTCTTTTATTTAGGTGTTCATTTTTATGGTTTTTTTGTCATGATATTTGCTTTAATTCCATGGTTGAAAATGTCGAAATTATAAAGTTTTTCAAAGTCATGATATTTTATCTTTAATGCCATGGTTGAAAATGTCAAAATTTTAAGGTTTTTCAGGGTCATGATATTTAACTTCAACGCGATGGTTGAAAATTGTTGGAATTTTTAGGCTTTTGGGTTTGTGATATTTTATATTTAACACTATTATAAAAAACTATTGGAATTTTAAGGTTTTTTGGAGTCACAACATTTTTCTTTAATGCAATTGCCAAAAAATATTGGAATTTTAATCCCCCACCACTCCCCCCACCCCTGGAAAAAAGTTCATGTAACATGAAAACTTTTTTATTTTGGGGTATTTTTTCATGTTTATTGCACAAAAAATTTGGTTATTAAAGTTGTTAGCTAAAACAAATTGGAATTCTAACCTGTAAAAAAAAAAAAAAATAATATATCATAGATATATATATATATATATATAAGCAATATGAACACTTTTCATTTTCAATGTGTTTTTTCATGTTTTTGCGTAACAATATGGGATTTTTGGGCTTGGGTTCTCGTTTTAAGGTTACATTTATCACTAAGTTTGTAACTTTGTTAGTGGTGTTGCTACCATTGAAAACAAGACTATGAACTTCCTCATGTACTGTGCTACCCCAACGAAACTCCTAAACTTAAAAAAATAAGTAGGTATCGACCATTTCATGATGGCCTCCATCTTGGAAGGATCTATCTTCAACTCTCCTCCACTTATCACATAGTAACCCCAGATACACCAAATAATGTTATGCAAACTCACACTTCTTGAGATTTGCTAGTTGTTGTTCTTTCTTTAATGTCTCCAAAATGAGTCAAATGTGAGATGTGCTCCTCCCAGGTGGCACTGTATACCAATATATCATCCAAATAGACAATAACAAATGAATTTATAGAAGGACTCAATATATCATTCATAACCCCATAAATGTAGTTAGTGCATTACATGCACCAAATGACATGACTAACTACTCATACAAACCTTGCCTATTTTTAAGGGTGGGTTTCCAGGTATCTTCTTCTTTGACTTAAACATGGTGTTATCCAAACCTTAAGTTTAGCTTGGTGAAGTATTTTGTTTGTTGCAATTAATCCAACAAATCATCTATGTTAATGGGTACCGGTTCTTGTGCGTGATTTTATTCAATGCCTTGTAATCTATACACATCTGCCAAGTCCCGTCCTTATTTGACACAATGATGATGGGTGAGCCACATCTGTAATGTTCCTAACTAGGAATGTGAGTGATATTAAGCAAATAAATAGTGCAACAACATATAAAAATAAAAACAAACATTAGACATCCATGAAAACGCTGCCAATCAGGAACTATTGAGCCATATTATTTAAAATCAGAGAGCTAGATACAATATGAAATGGAATGGTGCACATGGGCTTGTCCCAATGAACAAGAAAGACCAACCACAAGTGGGAAAATAGTTGCGTTGAAGGCTGCCGAGCTGCTGCACCACTTTGCACTGCTCTGCCCCAGTAAACTATTACCCTTCTGAACTTTTACCTACTGGAATTTGCCCAAAAAATGCCTATAAAATTATATACTTTCAGCCCCGGACTCCTTGGACAAAACCCAGAAAAACCCAGAAGGTAATTTCGCTGGTTTTGACTTTGGATTTTCAGCCTCCTTGGAGCCTCTCCCCAGCTTTTGCTGCCAAATTCGACTTGCAGGAAATAGCATGCAAATCCCTCTGTAAACACTTTTGAAATGTTGGTTTTACCTATGCTATCCAACTCTTTGCTCCCCGCATGACTCTTGGCCAATATTAACTGCTCTCCCAAGCCCCATGAAATTGCTGCTACAGGCCTCTGGGCAATCCCTCTGCCCAGAAATTCGTACAACTGATGCACTAGTCTAGATGGTTGCAAATCCCAGCGAAAATTTCCTCAACAAGTAGTCTCCTCATCTCCCAGAACTCCCAACAAGCAATGAACCTCCTTGTTGGCTCCCAACTCCTCCTGCATGTTTTTGGCTTCCCAGGAACACAATTCCCTTTTTTGCATTGTTGGCTGAAGTGTGTGACTGTGTTGAACTCCCTGAAACTCTTGTGGAACAACCTCCCTAGGGTAGGCAGGGATGGTCCCTTGAAGAAGAGGTTGAATCTCTCGCGTGAGAGATTCGTGGCTAAACAACCGGAAAACTCGCTAAGCAATAGAGCGTACAAAAGAGTGTTTGTTTGCAAATGTTCAAGATGAAAACAAAATGAGAACTGATCTCTCTTTATAACTCCTTGGGCCCCCTTAGCCTCACGTGGGCCCCTCCAACCACCCATTCAATTTTCCCTCCAATAATATTGAATGGTTAATTCGAACTCCTATGTGGGTGGCCCCCACATTCCACTAGCAGCTAAATAAATTCAATTTGGCCCCCCAAGTCCCCAAGTCAAAAGTGTGGGGCCCTCTTCCTTAGTAAACAATGTGCAATGTGTAGCAACACCCTCTTACTAATGTGTTTGAGAAGGGACATGATAGTCCTCCCCTCCCAAATGTTGCTTTCCCTCAAGCAACCTCAAATTTGGGTACTCCAAAATATGCTCACCCTCCCAAGTGGCATCCTCATCTAGCAAGTTCTTCCAATGCACCAAACATCGCTTGTCCTCAAGCAATGCTTGAACAAACACCCTCTTTGACTGCGGACCCCCACTATCACTGCAAACTTCACCAGGGTCCCAAATGTGCCACTGGATCATCCTTGATCATTGTACTATCCTATAGTGAAGGAGTCCCTCGATACCAGGATCCCAGGATAGCCTGATCAATGTGAAGCCCCCTTTCTCCACTCACTATCCTCCAAAATATGGGCATTAGAATCCCTATGTCTATCACCAATAAGTAGAGCATCCTGATGATGTAAAACTCTTCCCAAATCCTCATGAAGCTTCTCTACTAAATAGTCCACCCCATGCACTCTGATTGTGGTCCCTTGAAGATACAACTCAATCCATATGTGAATGAAGCCTCTATTGCATGAGCTCCTCCTAAAATCCTCTTGTTGGCCATCCTGCCATGTTGATGAAGTCTTCCACACCCTTAGCGAATCACTAAAACCCGATGGAGAATCTTGATGACCCTCCCTTAGAGAAACCATCTCACCCCCAAGGGTATCTGAACTACTAAGTACTATGACGCTAGGGTCCCATTCCCAACGCAACAAGAAACTTTCCTGTTGACCCTGCGACACCCTGGCCATCACTATTTGTCTAACATGCTCGTACCAGAGCCTCCTCTCACATAGGTCTCAGCCACAATCTATGCGATGATCGAGGTTAGGCCCAACCTGCCAAAGCAACCCAATAGTGTCAGCGCCTTTCCCTCCATGGTTGGCCCCAATCTTGAGAAACAATCTACCTTGCCCTATGGTGAGGGTTTCAGTTATTCCCCATGTGTCTGCCTGTGAATGAATCAATTCACATGTTATCCTGCCCATGCTCACTAAGGAGTGGAGTATCCCACCAATCCACTGGATCCCTGGATCCCATAACCATACTTGAGGTCCACAAATCCTAATCCTCGCTGCTTGTCGCTGTGATATGATGCTAGTTGTTGGGACTCCTCTGTTCCCTATCTTTGACTCCTATAGGTATCCAATAGGTAGGCACCGAGCATAAAGAACCCATGTTGTGAATAACCAACTGCTCCACGCCTGCCAAATCACACAACAAGATCTACTATCCCAACTTCTGATGATGTGTCATGGTCCTGCTGGAAGCCTAGGCATCATCCTGCCAACAAGGGCTACCATCCCTCGCACCTCATGCTCACCTAATGTCTCAAGTTGTTGAGCTAGAAAAGCACCATACAACTCCCTCTCGGTCACCTCCCTAAGTGTGAGCCTGCGGGTGGAACATATGATACCTCGACAATCAACCATGTTATCCCTAAGCCTGTATCTGTCAACTCATGCACCTACCAAGTGTCTCAACTGAAGAGTCTCCTCCCAGCCCATGACACACGGTGTCTCATCCAACTTCCTAGGGTAAGCCTCCCATGCCCTGCTGCCTTAATGGAGAGTGTCAAGGGGCAACAACCAAACACTATGTGACTGTAAGCAACAACTAGAGGAGGATGGGTGGGTATGTCCCAAAGGATGTGATCAAGAGCCTGGTAGAATGCCCAAGAGTAATCCTATGGATGTCCCTGTCTCTGCCTTGGATCTGCTAACAACCCCCTCAAGGGCCTATCTCCGCTAAACATGGTGTCACCAGATGCTCAACCATGTCCTCATCGATCCTAGGTGAGATGCATCAAATGGTACACCTACTGCCCCTGTCCATAAGTCTACTTGGAGATAACGCTCCAAGCGCCCACTACACTACATCATCTGCCACTGCATACCACCCAGTATCATCGTACTCATCGACATGCCACTATATACCGAAACCTGTCTCTGTACACCATGGAATACCCCTGGCTACAGCCATAACATCCTGTATCGTCCTGTGTCACTGCACCTGTCACTCCCTGCACGTCCTCAATGTGATGCGAGTCACTCCTCCTACCCCACAGTGTCAACAGACATGCTGTGGTATACCACCATGGATCCACGCTCCTCCATAGGCCACTGCTCCTCGCTGCATAGCCCTGCACACCACTGGGTGCTATGGCCTAGAATTGGGTTTGTATGCATCAGGCCACATCCCTCTATATAAAACTGGACACTACGACCTGACTCTGTTTAGTATTGTGTACCACTGCCTATTATCATACCACCTTGTAACATATGGTATCCCGCATGTGCCAAAGTGTCTACCACTCTGATAATGACCCCACCTTGACACGCATCATGTCCCCTCGTCCATCCTGGTAGACCTGAGCACCCTAAATCCACTCTCGCTAGGGGGGATATCTCAGCTGTGCTAATCCTATGTGACCCTTAAGTTCTAAACCTCAATGGGAGAACTTTGTCTCCATACAATATCCGGTCTGGTGGCATACCCATGCCACCTCCTCCAACTAGCTCCTGCCAGAGAATGCTAATCATCCTGCGCCCCCATGCGCAACCAACATGCCAATACAACCAATGGAGTCTGCTCACAAACCACCTAGCCACTAGCATCAACTGGAACTCCCCTAAGGAACGCATGCACTCAAGCATAGGGTTGACTACTACATCAATGCCACAGCCATCCCGCATGTTTGATATCGGATAGGAAGCCCTGCCTGGATCCTAATGCCAACCTAAGCCTCTGACACCCTCAATGTCTAAGAGTTCCGATTGAGATTTACTCCAGACTACAACCATCTCCATGAGTCTAGCTCACTCCACTGGGTACCAAATCAGAATATCTCGCCATCCAACCCCAAGAGATGGATCGAATGCACAAGCTCTAGCACATAGAACAAGCCCTCCATCCTGCAAGTGTTGCACCCTTCGCAACTCATGTCACCTCAACTCACCATCCTATTCAACACATAAAATTTGCCGAGGAGTATTTGCACCTCTCTCTCTGTGGTGCATAGGTAGTCTAGTAATGTTGCAATCCCCATCTATATAAGCCCTGAGAGAGATATTATCTAGAAGTAATGCAACTCTGTTGACAGTCTGTACATCTAACAACTCTAAGTCAGTGGTGGGCCCAAAAGAAGACTGCTCGTCCTCCTCCACCATGGGCTCAACATGAGTCACGAACTGCCCCTCCATGATTAGCACACACCCTCTATGTTCCCTCCATGTTGTTGTAGGTGGTTGTCATCCTGCAACTCTATCGTAGATTTGGGTGCCTCTGTACCTATCGACTCCTCATCAAGGGTGGTGATGTCTCTCGGCACCTCATCATCCTGTCGTGTGTAGCTATCACCTGAAAACTTGGTCACGACCTCGAATATCTCAACAATGGATGTCACCTTCTCAATGGTGGACATGTCTGTGTCTCCTAGCACCTCATCGATGGATGGTACTAGGGGTTTATGCTCTACTTTCTCCCCCAAGGTGTCAACTGGTGCTATCAAAGGGCCTCCAACAATGGTGACTCTTATGCCACACTTGGTATACCAATGTGATCCTCACACTCCTGCGTGTCCTTTGCCTCATGTTCAATCTCCTCCTCAAGCCCCTGATGTCTAAGACCAGGTCTCCACCAACAAAATCATCTACTTGACTCATCCTCTAACTATCTCTGGCCTACCTGCTCCTTTTCAAGAGATATAGTGCCCTGATTCTGTCGGCTTTCCCCACATAGTGTAGATGGTTGTACTCCCACGACTTGTGCACCTCTAGTGTTTATGTTGTAAGGAAAAGGATGAATCTTGTCTCACACCTTCCTCAACTAAGCCAACCTCTCATCGCTCCAGCAGATTCCACCCCAAAATTCCTGCATACTGAATCTCCCTTGAGCCATGGGTAGTGTACGGTGTAACTCGTCACTGTGCATACATGCCCAAATCTCCCATGATCTTACTGGTTACCCACAGCTGGACCAATATCATGCTTTGATACCATTGTAATGTTCCTACGTAGGAATGTGAGTGATATTAAGCAAATAAATAGTGCAGCAACATATAAAAATAAAAACACACATTAGACATCCATGAAAACGTTGCCAATCAAGAACCGTTGGGCCATATTATTAAAAATAAGAGGGCTAGATACAATATGAAATGGAATGGTGGTGCACCTGGGCTTGTCCCAATGAACAATCAAGACCAACCACAAGTGGGAAAATAGTTGAGCTGAAGGTTGCCCAACTTCTGCACCACTCTGCACTGCGCTACCTCAGTAAAATACTGCCCTGTTGAACTTCGACCTGCTGGAATGTGCCCAAACACTACACAGAAAACCCAGAAAAACCCAAAAGGGAATTTTGTTGGTTTTGAATTTGGATTTTCAACCTCCTTGGAGCCTCTCCCCAGCGTCTACTGCTAAATTCGACTTGCAGGAAACAATATGCAAATCCCTCTATAAACACTTCTGAAATGCTAGTTTTACCTATGCTATCCAACTCCTTGCTCCCTGGATGGCTCTTGGCCAAGATTAATTGCTCTCCCAAGCCCCCCGAAATTGCTGCTACAGGCCTCTACGCAATTCCTTTGCCCATAAAATTGTACAACTGATGCACTGGTTTATCTGGCTGCAAATCCCAACAAAAATGTCTTCAACAAGTAGCCTCCTCAGCTCCCAGAACTCCCAACAAGCAATGAAACTCCTTGCTGGCTTCCAACTCCTCTTGTGTGTTTCCCGCTGCCTAGGAAATACGCAGTTCCCTTTTCTATGATGTTGGCTGAAGTGTGTGACTGTGTTGAACTCCCTGAAATTCCCGTGGAATAGCCCCCCTAGGGCGGACACAGATGATCCCTCGAAGAAGAGGTTGAATCTCTCGCGTGAGAGATTCATGGCTAAACAGCCGGTAGACTCGCTAAGCAACAGAGCGTACAAAAGAGTGTTTGTTTGCAAATGTTCAAGATGAAAACAAAATGAGCGCTGATCTCTCTTTATAGTTCCTTGGGCCCCCTTAGCCTCATGTGGGCCCCTCCATCCACCCATTCAAATTTCCCTCCAATCATATCGAATGGCTAATTCGAACTCCTATGTGGGTGGCCCCCACATTCCACTAGAAGCTAAATAAAGTCGATTTGGCCCCTAAGTCCCTAAGTCGAAAGTGTGGGGCCCTATTCCTTAGTAAAAAATGTGCAAAATTGTGTAGCAGCACGCTATTACTAATGTGTTTGAGAAGGGACATGACATGGTGATGTACTAAATCGAATGACACCCTGTGCCAGTAACTGTTGCAATTGTTTCTTCACCTCACTTACTCTTATAATAGACTTCCTGTACAACCCAATGTTTGGCAATGGGGAGTTCAAAAATAGTTGGATGTCGTGCTCCACTTCCCTCTTAGGTGGTAATCTTTAGGCTCTTGGAACACATCCCTATACGCATGCAACAACTTTTCAAGTTGTTGTTTCTATTTCTCAGTACACACTTCCAGGGATGCCTTGCCTCTTACAAAATCTTCTACAAGTTGATTTTCTCTTAAAAACAATAAACATACTTCTTGTTGGAACTAATCCTTTTCTTGGCTTGGTTGGCACTTACCGGTGAAATTTTTTACTTCTGTTTGTGCGCTTTGTTGGTAATGATTTTCTATCCTTAATGAGTTGGTACTAGTTGACTCTCCGCATGGATATTGCATCTCACATGTACATGTAGGGACTTCCAAACACCATTCCACATACATTAAGGGGAACCACATCTAGTTCTACTTAATCAATAAAATCAACACTAATATAAAATCTAATTTTTCACGGTTTTGTTACCTTTAACTTTGCATCCCTATCTTCCTATTGTAAACACAACCCCTTACCCTTGGGGATGCATTCACTATGCTAACCCAACTTCCCTGGTACAGTTAGAGAAATGGGGTAATTAATATTTTTTTAAACTTTCTTATGAGATTCCAAAAATTAATTTAAATGTCATCATCGTTCTCGTCTCAATGAGACGTTTCCAGTTATATAAATTTTGTCCAATTTGGACGCCATGATTGAAAATTATGATCTTTTAAGCCTTATTAGTTCAACCCTAATACTCCATATTTGACTCGAGGCCTCCATCATCTGACAATCCACAACAACCCATTCAAATCAACAGTTAGCAAGGCCTCACTCTCCCCTCGCTAATGTCACATGGGGGAGGCCCTCTCGAGCCCTCATTCATTGATCTCCTACAATCTAATCCATGACTATGATTAAACTCGGTGTTCCCCCTTCCCTTGCTAATGTCATGGGGGAGAATCCCCCCTAACATACTGGACATCAATCTCATAAACAAATCTCATTCGTCTGTCACAAGTTTGATTTTCAGCGTGGTTGTGGTACATGGGGACTAGCCTCGATCTCTCGACCCCCGACCTAGAGGTCAGCTCGACCTCCCTTTGGGATTGTCTACACTTTCACCTTGACTAACTTGACCCGACTTGGGTATTCAAACTGACTCTTGACAAGTGGGCCACCCACCTGCTCAACCTTCTCACATCGAGTTAGACATAATCTCACCCGAGGTCTGGTCTTATCAATCAAGCTCCTGACCCTTGACTTGGTGGATCCTATATGTAATTTCAAGCATGTTCCGCAAGCTTTTACCCTTACAAATATTTCTAGATTTCTTCCTAGGATTACACAGGCTCGAAGCATTTAAACTCTTCTGCCTGAGAGAAGAAATGAGTCTCATGATTTCACCATTTTTTCCATATCATTGAGGCCATGAAAACCATTGAGCTTGCATTGTGAAAGAAAACCAAGCTCAATGAATCTTGCACATAAAGTTTGACAACGATGACTAGAAAAATAACATGCATTAGGAGTTACACTCAACGAATGTACATTATAGGGAAAGTCACAGGGAACTTACTCAAGGCATTTAATGGAACACACACATAAAAATACATGTTGTTGACCATGAAGCTCAAATTTCTCCATTAAGCACAAAGATATTACCATCTCTTCAATAATGAGAGATCACAGAGGAGGAAATACACAACATATGTAGGAATTCTTAACCATACATCATAGATTGGTACAGGGAGTTCAACATCCCACATCCACACAGGAAATCACATTCCTTATCATAAATATAGACATTTAACCAATGAAAATAACATGTACATATCATTTAAACATGAGAGGCTCATAAATACTTATCTTATGTAGCAAAATAATTGGCAACTAAGAGTGGGACTTCGACTCTCCACCCAACCATATACAAGCTACAACCAAGTCTTACTTGTAGCTGTCACCCCTGAGCCAAATTCTAGTGCTTAAGGTGCAGAGATTTTGGAAGGGAAACCAAATAATGTTTTCAGCTTAAACATGATGTCACAAGATCACAACACCTTCATCCACCAGTTACACAAGTTCCATTTAATATTCCATACTTACAAATAAGATTAACATCCATGCCAAGATACCATGCAATAGAGAATTCTCATCTCGCTTTCAAGAGAAGAGAGTCCACACTAAAGGAAGTTTAATCAATGGATAAGCTATTGATAGATGGAAATAAATCACCCCTCCAGGTGGTTCAATAGTGAGACAAACACCAAAGCTTCAACCCCCAAGGAAACCGTTAGTGGTTCATCAACCTCACAAGCACCTACATGATTATTTTCAATACAATAGGTTCTTCATTCCCAAGATTTTGGTGGTTTCTTCAGCCCTTAGGCAAGCCTCTGATCTCTGTAATATTTCACCCAACAAGCCTCTCTCAGAGGATTCTTTA
The DNA here is from genome assembly GCA_031772625.1 of Pinus tabuliformis. NCBI lineage: Eukaryota > Viridiplantae > Streptophyta > Pinopsida > Pinales > Pinaceae > Pinus > Pinus tabuliformis. Next base: position 983,289,532 of record CM062817.1, on the reverse strand, counting down.
GCTTGTGTTCTTTCCTAGAGTTTGATTCATATGTTGTTCTAAATGGTATGTCCGACCCCTGGAGGAATTTTCACAATGCATTTTCATTTTTCTCTACCAATGCGCATACCTGAGAGAATGAGAGTATGGGCACCCATTCCTCCTTATCGTCAACTTGTTTTCATTCCTCCTAACAGACCCACCATATGTTTTTTCCCAAGGAACCAGATAGTCAACCCCCGTACAACGTGACCCATGTCGCCCTTAAATTTTTGTTGTCCTCTTCTTTCTTGTTGTTGGAGCTGAAGGACACTTGGATATGCCCTTGTTTCTTTAGTTAATTTAATGCAAAATCAGGTCATTTAATCTTCTCATCCAACCCATGGAAGATGTATTTAATTTTTCCAATTCCTCTAGCAATCTCCCTCCCAAACCAAACTATAATTTGTGTCCCTTCTCTCAGTATTTGAGTAATTACAATTATTTACAGTAATGAGAGGTTAAACTAGGGGATGTTACATTCCCCTCTCCCTTGGGGGGAACACTGTCCTTGGTGTTCATAACAATATACAATAAAACATGCTTTTAGACCAAGCACCGCTGATTTTGGAGCTTTATATACACAACTCGTTTAAGCTTTTACAACACATTTTATATGCACAATGGTTTATCCAGCCACTTAGTAATCATTAATTCGTTAATACATCCATCTCCCAATTTCCCTTTTTACAGTGTTTGGTGCTTCCAAGGTACTTGATCCAACTTGGATTTGTTCCTTTTCTTTGAAGTGACAACTACCTCCAATGTCTAATGCTACTATCCTTGTGCTTCTTGTTTCTTCAACAAATAGTTTCAAGCTCATTGTTTCTAGGAACACCCCCAATGTGCTTCTAATTATAATAAGCTATGCTCATAACAAAAAAGTAATTATTTTCTGGCCTTCCTTTCTCTACTTCTCAATCCCTCTGGCGATCCAGTCACCCCCTTCTATGTAGTCACTCACCTTCCGGGCTCAGGCAACCCCTTCTCTACTTCACAGTCCCTTGGGTGATCCATTCCTTGGAAAGGTTTCCTTGCATCAGAAGGGTCTCAAAACCAAGTCATATCCCCGGCTCAACACTTTAATACTGGTCATAGCTTGCCTTATGGCAATAAATAGACACTATTGAGTACTAGTGTCTCACAATGGTCCTCTTCTTGAACTCTTTTCCCAATGTATTATTTCATGCTTTAATTATTTTGTTGTTGTTGCTATCAATCTTGCAGCTGACTCCAACCACCCAATCTAAGCAATTTTCATGCTTTCCTACATCATAACACATAATTTTCCATGAGAATACTAATAAGAGATTGCATTAATTTAAATCATACCTTATTAACAACTTATCAATGAAGTGAAATTTGCAATTTTGTTTAAGTTCTTGTCATAACAAGTCAAATTAGCTCATAGTTCAAACCATCATGAATAAGAATATCACATATGGTTAGCTCAAAACCTAAACCATCATAAATCAAAACATTAGATTATGTTCATAATTTAGAAATTCAAAAACTGAATTGAATACTTATGTTAATTTTCTCTTTGTTGCTTGCTTTACACACATTGGATCAGTTTCAAAACCTAGCAAGAACCCAATGCCTTCTCTTCTCTTCAACCATGTACACACATTACTATATTAATTTCCAACATGACAAGCACCCAGTCATAGAAAATAGCATGTCCTCCATCGCTAAGGTCTCAACCCAAAGTGGTTGCGCCAAGGCTCCAGGTACCTTCTAGGTTAACTGCTAATGTACCGACCCCACAATCATGTTGCTCCAGGGCTCCAGTTACCCTCCAGGCTAACTGCCAAGGTACCGACAACACATCATGCTGCTCTAGGGCTTTAGGTATCCTCTAGGAAAAATGCTAAGGTACTAACCCCACAATGATGCTACTCTAGGGCTCCAAGTACCCTCTAGTTTAACTGCCAAGGTACCAACCCCATGGTTATGTTGCTCTAGGGCTCCAGGTACCATCCAAGCTAACTGCCAAGGTACCAACCCCATCAAATTTGATGCTTTCAATGCTTCATTAGTAAAATTTTAGCCCGAGCACCCTCCAAAATTTTAGACAATCTTTTTAATCTTGAAATACTCCTCCACTTTCTCCTTAGAGGAATATTTTAATGCTTATTAGACGTTCTCAAGGGAATACCCCTTCCTCCTCCCATTATCCAACATTATAAGCCTCAGGGCTCAAGAGTCTGAGAGCTCTCATGAGCTACTCTTCTTTTGCTATGCTAGATCTTCCAATACGTTTCCATGTACAACAATGTTAGTGCATTAATAAATATAGACAAATATGCCAATTGCCTTGCCATAATGTACCAAACATGTTGCCCCACAACTGCACACATATCTCAATTTACATATTAGTCACATGTCTCAAAATCTAAGACATAAATAAGCATATTTTATATCTCAACATAATTTTCAAAAACCAAAATTTCTTACATGCACATATTAGCTCATTTATAACTATGCTTTCAGGAGATTTTAGTTTCTTTGTTGAGTTTAGCTGTAATTGGAACCAACTACTATGCCAAAATCAACATCATTAATTTCATTCAATATCTATAACGAGACCAAATATAACAATTTAAATTTACCCTTTATACCAAGGCTAGTAATCCAGACATCTGTAATCTTAAGGATACTAGTTGGAAACAATTTAACATATCAATGTTAGTTCATGTACAATTAGGCCTTTATAGGATTAAAATTAAGACTTTTACCTGAAATTATCAACATTTATTACTATCAGTCTGTTTACCAAGGCCCCCAATATCACATGTTAAAATCAACCTTCAAGATTTAAAAACAATGTCAACCTTCATCAGCTTCATTCAATCTCTACTAAGACCATCATCACTAATTGAGAAGTCAACTTTTTTCACAAGAAACCATAGTAGTATGTATATTTAGCCTCTTTATTTAAGTTCAGCAACAACAAAGCATCTCATAAAATTGATCTTCATATGCAAAAATATCATCAACATCTTCAACCATGTCCTCATTATCTGAGGCACATTTTTCAATTGCTTTGTCCACTATATTAGAAGAATACCCCAAACAGAAAAAATAAGTATTTATTTAAAAGGATGATGTAACACAAGGGACATTATTATAATTCAAGATAAAGTTACAAATCCTTTATCTACAAGGTCTACACAAGACCTTTTCCTTTGAACTCATCTAGTTCAAGTATTGAACATGGATGCTCTATCTCATAGTGAGATAACAACCTTTATAGGCTTCAACCAACCATTTTCATATGTTACACCCCATTCCTTAAATAAGGAAGGCATTAACCACGAAAGATCAACATTTGGAAGGAAAAACATAATAACCAAGAATCATCATATAGAAATAGTCAACCTCCACCAAGGTTCTTTGCCATATAACAATTAGACCATGGGACTCCCACATCCCAATATATATATATATATATATATATATATATATATATATATATATATATATATATATATATATATATATATATATAGATATTTGATTAGAAACAAGACATACTATTCAGGCTACAGACAACACAGGGAATTCCCCACATCACTTATATCACAGGAGCATTGACATGCACACTTAGTTCAAGTGTGTAAGAACATACCACCTAATCAGTAGTGTCAGTACTCTTCAAAAAATTATAAGCAAAGCCATGCATGCAATTATACTAATAATAAAGGACTCATAAGCATCCATAGTCACAAAAATAGGCTATCTAGACCTTCAAGATGCCTGATAGCCTCCATACCCAATAAAATTACATTTATCAAGAAATTTACATCCTTTCCATCGACCTACAATCCACAACCAATGCTATGCATAACACACCATTATGTTCACATCAAGTTATAATACTCGGACTTAGAGCTATACTAATCTCCAAAGATCCATTCATTGGACCTACTTCTATGTTAATTGTGTAACAGGGCACCAATTTATTCCTAATGGTCTAGATTTGAACCTTTGTTCTACATTTCTTATGTGATAGAGCCCCTCCAAGCCTAGTGTTGAACCTGGAAACTTTGATACCGCCTGTAAACATACCCCTTACCCTTGGGGATGTATTCACTATGCTAACCCAAATTCCCCAATATAGTTAGAGAAATGGGGTATTTTTATTTTTATTTTGACTTTCTTCTAATCTTCCAAAGTTCAATTTGGATGTTACCATCATGCTCGTCTTAGTGAGACCTTTCCAGTGATATAAATCTTGTCCAATTTGGTCTTGTCCAATTTGGTCTTATCCAATTTGGTCTACAGGATTGTAAACATTAGAGAAATTTTGAGGTCTAAAATGGGCCTCAAAACAAAATGTACAACCAAAATCAACTTTATAAAAATTAATAGGATTCAAGATGATGATGTCAACCATGGGGGATGATTTACCATTTTTGAAGTAAAAGCATAAAAAGATATTTTTTTTTTTAACTTTTACTTTCAACTTATCTCCCTACAGTTTTACTCAAATCTCGATCAGGAGCACACATTGGATGCATAATTTAATTCCTCATCCAAGGAGTACCCATGTTCCATACTTTTGATGGATCCTACTACATGAAAAATGAGAAATACATGAAAAACGTAATTGCAATCACATTTTTCATGTATTTCTTATTTTTCATGTAGTAGGGTCCATTGAAAGTATAGAGAATGGGTACTCCTTGGATGAGGAATTAAATTTCGCATCCAACGAGTGCTCCCACTCGAAATTTGAGTAAAACCGTAGGGGGATAAGTTCAAAATATGAGTTGAAAAAGTAGTTTTTCCTTTTTTCCCACTAAAATTTGATAATGTAATATAATATTATTTTATTATTTGCACTATTACTTTATAATATTACTTAGGAGGCCCATTTTAGACCTCAAAATTTCTCTAATGTTATGATATTTTAAAGTTTTATTTCAAACATGTCACCTCACGTTTCCTACCAAGTGGCACTCATGTGGCATGTCACTCAGCCATGTGGTGTACCTCATGCCATGTACCTTTCCTTACTCCTTGCCATTACATGTGTTGTATTGTTACTCTATATATACACATACATGACCCAAGGCCTCCCTCATTCGACGACCCACACCAAGCTATTCGAATAAATAGTTAGCGGGACTTCACCCTCCCCTTGTTGACGGCATAGTGGGAGGCCACGTCGAACCCTTATTCATTGATCTCTTACAATCCAATTGACACTAGTGATTAAAGAAAGTGTCTCCTATCCTCTTGCTAACATCATAGGGGAGAGGCCTCACTAATGTATTGGTTATCAATATCACATACAAATCTCATTTGTCTCTCACGAGCTTGATTTCTGTTGTGGTTGTGGTACATAGGGATGAGCCCTGATCTCCCAATCCCTAACCTAGAGGTTGGCTTGGCCTCCCTCTAGGATTGTCTACGTTGCACCTTCACTAGCTCAACTTGACCTAGGTATTTGGCCTGAATCCTAACTTGGGTATTCATCTCAACTCCCAACTAGTGGGCCACCCGCCTGCTCAGCCTTCACACATTGGGTTAGACACAATCTCACCCGAGGTCCAGTGTTATCAACTAACCTCCCGACCCCTGACTTGGCAAGTCGTATAGGTAATTTCAAGCATGTTTTACAAGCCTTTACCCTAAGAACTTTTTCTAGATTTCTTCTTGAGATTACATAGGTTCAAAGCATTCTGGCTCTTCTGCTTGAGAGAAGACATGAACCTCATGGTTTCACCACTATTTCTAGATAATTGAGGTTGTGAAAGCCATTGAGCTCAAATTGTGATGGACAACCAAACTTAATGAATCTTTCATAGAAAGTTTGACAACAAAGACTAGAAAAATAACATGCACTGGGAGTTACACACAACAAATGTACATTATAGGGAAAGTCATAGGGAGCTTAAGCAACTCCCACCCACAACATAGGGATGCATTTATTTCAATTGAAGAACCCACATACTCAGGGAATTTAATGGAAGACATACATAGAAATACATGCTATTGACCATGAAGCTCAAACTTCTCCCTTGAGCACAAAGGTATTACCATCTCTTCAATACTGAGAGATCATTGAGGAGAAAATACACAACATATGCAGTAATTCTTAACCATACATCATAGATTGGTACAAGGAGTTCAACATCCCACATCCACACATGAAATCACATTCCTTATCATCTATGTAAACATTTAACAAGTGAAAATAATGCGTACATATCATTTAAGCATGAGAGGCTTGCAAATACTTATCTTAAGTAGAAAAAAACTGGAAAATGGGAGTGGGACTTCAACTCCCCACCCAACCATAGACAAGTTACAGCCACGTCTTACTTGCAACTATCACCCCTGAGCCAAATTCCAATTCTTAAGGTGGATTTGTTTTGGAAGCACAATCGAACAATGTCTTCAACTGAAACATGATGTCACAAGGTCACAACACCTTCATCCACCAACTACAAAGGTTCCACTCAGTCTTCCAGACTTACAAATAGGAATAACATCCATGCTAGGACACCATAGAATAGGTCATTTTCCTCTCAATTTCAAGAGAAGAGAAGCCACACTAAAGGAAGTTTCATCAGTGGATAAGCTATTAGTAGATGGAAGAAATCACACTTGCAGGTGGTTCATCAATGAGACAAACACTAGAGCTTCATCCCCCAAGGAAACTCTTGGTGGTTCATTAGCTTCACAAGCACTTGCGTGATTCTTCCCAATACAATAGGTGCTTAAATGTGAAGCTTTTGGTGGCTTATTCAACCCTCAGGCAAGCCTCCACTCTCTATAATATTTCATTAAGAAAGATTCTCTAAAAGGATTCTTCAGCTGGTGTTCTTTCCCAGAGTTTGATTCATATGTTGTTCTCAATGACACCTCTGACCCTTGGAGGAATTTTCACATTGATTTTTCCTTGTTCTCTACCATTGCACATACCTGAGAGAATGAGAGTATGGGTGAACATTCCTCCTCCTTGCTAACTTGTGTATATGCCTCCTAATAGACCCACCTTCTGTCTTTTCCCAAGGCACCACATAGTCAACTCCTTGACAAAGTGACCCATCCTTCCCTTAATTTTTTTTTGTCCTCTTCTTACTTATTGTTGGAGTTGAAGGAACCCGGGCTTGTCCTTGTTTTTTCAATTAATTTAATGCATAATTAGGCAATTTAATTTCTCAACCAACCCATGGATGATGAATTTAATTTTTCCAATTCCTCAAGTAATCTCCCTCCTCAAACAAACTAGAATCTCTCCCTTATCTCAGTATTTGAGTAATTACAATTATTTACAATAATGAGAGGTTCAACCAAAGGGCTATTACACCCATCCAAATGGATACGGGCTTGGATGATCACGAACTTCTAGTCCCAGTTTGTTGACCAACTCTACCGCAATGAGATTCACCTGTGATCCCGAGTCAAATAGAGCATTAATATTCATATTCTTGACATGTATCTTTATGCATAAGAGTTTGGTCATTTATTTTTCTTCCCGTTACTATAGGATACTTAGATTCACCTCATTCTACACTGACATACACAAAATATTCTCATCCACAATTGAGGTGCTTTCAACTCTGTTTCTCAAATTAGTGGCCATAAGGTTATTTTTCTTATTGTCTTTTTTTCTTCAGGTTAAGATCTAGATGAAACTTCCAACACTTCTCCTTTGTATGGCCATCAATTTTATAGTGGTTGCAGTGGTTTCTAGGATCTTTTCACTGGTGTGTTGCAGTTGTCATATTTTTATCTCCCTCCCTTCCACTTCTTCTTCCACTCCTTATAAGTATCATTTTTCTCCTTCTACTTAGATCCACTTGATTTCCCTTTCTCCAGGCCTATGTTCTCTAGGTATTGTTCCTGTACACAAGCCTCGTCCACCGATTTAAGCTTGAAAAACATCACTTTCTTTCACAAATGGCTATGTAGACCCCTCAGATACTTAAGGAGCACATCTGGGTTCTTTAGGGAGATACCCAACATTATGGTCATCTTTCTAAACTCTGTGGTGTACTCCTATACGCTTTTCCCTTGTTTTTCTTGAAGTAGTCCTACTAGATCCATTGGTCCTCTACATACCCAATAGGGTAAAATTGTGACTTTATGAGGGTTTTGAAGTCCTCCTACTTAGTCATTAGAGGTTATCCCTCCAACCTTAGGGTCTCTATGTGGCTTTCCCACCAAGTGAGGGCATGGCCCACTAATTTCAACTGTGCAAATGGAGTCTTCTATTCTTCCTCAACATGGTGGAAATTAAAATAAACTTCTAATTTCTACAACCATTGATTTAGCTTTAGAGCATCGATCTCACATTGGTAAAAATTGATATCAACCTTCACTTCCATTTTGAACAAGGATTGTGAATGATTCATGACACTTGAACTGAGTTGATCTTTTTCAAGTTCTTTCTACAGCTGGTTCTTTATTTCTTTCCGATCTCCTGATTTTCCCTCTAATTTATCCTCTACATTGGAACCCCCATCTTCTCAAAATATCTAAGCTTATTACTCAGGCCAGCATGAGGAGATTCATATTACATATTATATCTACAACTTGTGCTTCCAGCCACAAAAACCCTTCCTCTACAGGATCACAAGGGTTATTCATAGATTTGTCAGCGATGATAAGTGTTTTATGAATTTTGGCCTAGTCGATCTAGATCCCCTACAAATATCCACAATATAACCAAAGAATCCTGGTATGATACCAATATTATATGTAAACTATCATGGATATCCCACTGGCTAGTTCATCACAACATATTTGATAAAACTATATTTAGAAATCCAAAATCTACACTATTAGATTTTTATATCTCTTTAAATTTCTAGATTTCTAGATTACTATTAAAGGTGCATGCATGCAAATCAAAATTATGCAGAAAATAGAGAACAATGAAATAAAAACTCACAAACCATGATTTGACACAAGATATGACCTGGGAAACTCTTTCAGGATAAAACCCAACTAGAATTTGAGACCACTTCCCTCTCTGTCTCTAAATAGAAAATGTTTGCAAGTACAAAGAAGTATGACATGTGGCCCATGGGATACTAAAATGCACAAATACTCTCTGTGTTCTCTACCTCTTATCCCTATCAGCTATTTTTTCTCATCAATGTAACAAATGCACTCAAAACAATGGAACTCCTTTTCCTTCTAGTGGCCTGGTTGTAAGACAACACCAATAGCCTATTAGTGGTTAGGTTTGACTAACTCAACTCTTAACTAGAGTTAAAATATGGAATATTCTAGAGTTTTATTTACCATAATCACGTGGCTAGCCCCTTTTCCATGTATAATGGGGCTAATGTGGCATCCTCTTGAATTATGGTGGTGAAAATAGGAAGGTCAACTTCTAAGTGGCATAGCATTTCCTTACAAACTCTAATCGATGTGATTCTTGCACCATTGGAAAGGTATATGTAAGGATAATATGAAAAAAATTGTGTGGTGATAAGGAAGAAATTTTTTACCACACCAAACCCCCCCCCCCACAAACCCCCCGCCCAAAAAATAAATGTCATTTGATGCCTCAAAATGCTCTTGAAAGGTTTCAGATCCCAATTTGCTAAATTGGATTGCGCCGGTAAAAATGGTCCTATGAGCTGATTCCTCCACTTTTTCCACTCTGAAAGCATCGATATGGATGCCAAAAAATATAATGATATAATCCAAATCACCTTGATCGAATTTTAAGCTCTTGGAAAAATTTGATATGTAACCTTTAGAACCTTTCCAACTTTTTTGAACCTTGATGGTATTTTTGGCTATTGCCAAAAGCCTCACACGTTCTCCTAACTATCGATGGAGTATATTTAGCAAGCTCTGCAAAAATATCTAAGAAAAATTGCATTAAACATTAAAGAGGACTATCTCTATTGAGGAATTCAATTGAATTTTCAATGTGCACTCTCTACATTGAGCTCAAAAGGACCGCATTTGGATAAATTTCTTGCCTAGAATTCCCTTCTTCTTCATTATGATAAAATCCATGAAGGTAAGTAATCATATATATATATATATATATATATATATATATATATATATATATAATGCATTAATTCTTTTCTCTCTCTTGGAATGAATTAATATAAGAATTTACCACATTCAATTAAGTAAACAAGATTTCTTACTAGCACTTATTAACCCTCAAATTTATTCCCAAAAGGCTGTTGTAGACTTGAGGTAATATATATTCATGCTGAAATATGTATTAAACTCAAGCATAACATTAGAGCTTTGCATGAGTATGTGTGTGTGATAGTTTATCATATGCACCACATTCCAAATTCCTTACAAGAATAGGGCATACATCTTTCATCTCTAGTTTTACAAACAAAAAATCAAAGAGGAATTGAACAATAAACAAATGAATAAAGGAAACACTTAGTTGGAATTTTAAGGTGGAAATGGATCTAGGAAGGAGCCTTTTCCACCCAACCATAGGCTTAGTTACACATCAATTTCCATAACTAGCCACCCCATACCTAGGCCATGATACAACAAGGGGAAAATTGATAACTCACTAGTAATTTGGCTATGTGAAACAAAAATCTCCTTCACACATATGATAAAGTTAGAGATTTACTTTCCTAATTGAGTCTTGGTCTTCACATCTCTAAATTCCTCTTAGCTTGGTTTAGCAAAGCAGATAAGGGAACCCCTTCACTAGTCTATGGTCCCTCAATGATTTCCCCACCTATTGCATGTCATGCTCAACCAACACACCTCAAATCACAACCCACTCTACCTAGCTAGAGTTTAGAGCTCTTTTGCAAGTGTCTTGTAGGAAGAATTTTTTTTTTAGGGAGCCCAAAACACACTATCGTCATTCCAATATGCCATTAACAGTTTTATTGGCATATTTGGGTACCCAAAACACAATTTAATAACCTAGAATGCTTCATCATTCATTCCACTTAGGAAAATATGCATTATTCTTGTGAATTTCATTGCTTAGGAACTTGCGTGTCTCTAGTGTTTGTGAGTGTCTCTCTTTGTGTGTGAATGGCTAAATTCCTTGTGTCAATGAATGTTTCACACACTTTTTCCTTCATGGGTCTCTACCCCCATCCATTTTTTTCCATAATCAATGTAGTATGCTACTATATAATCCAATATTTACCTTAGTATCCCATGTAATCCATAGGCCAGCTTAAAAATCCATGGAATGTAGTCTCCATTCCTTCCATTAAGTTTTGAGAAACTATTGCATATTCCACCCCAACTTCCATATTTATGAGTGTGACTATTCCAAACACCCAATGTGTTAAAACCAATTGGATCTTAGGAAATAGGGAAAAGGATCATATTTAAATTTTAATTTCATGGCAATGGTTTGGAAAGACAATTTTGCACAATGCCCTCATCATTTTTCCACTTGTGGTATCATAGCTTGTACTAGTGCTCCTATGTTCCCATTCAATTGCGTAAATGTATTCATTAATCAAGCATTGACGTTACATATATATTCTTATTGGATTCTTCTATTTTTTTATTTTTTTTTGTAGTAGTGACACATCCATGCTGATATAGGAAATACAATGCCATCAACATAACTAATTACAATTAACTACAAATTAACTCAGGGGTTGAGATGTTGATGTTACAATCCCCTCCCTGTTAAAGGAATGTTGTCCTTGATGTTAACACCAACTATTGATATTATTTTGATTATAATGGCACCATCCTAGGTTTTCTCTTTTTCCGCAATAACATTTCTTAATGTTTCTTCAACTACACCAATAACTTATTCTTCCTTTGTCAAATTTTCCATTAACATTTGGCCACTTTTAGAACTTTGGCATTCCATTAAATGCCTACAACATTCATTAGTAAATAAGGATATCAAAACATATTCCCATACATAATCATTTCCTTGATTTTCATAAATCAAGATAAGGTATTTATTCAAACATAATATTTATATATATGTTTGTAGGTTCATATACATATGGCTGCCACAAATAAACTCAACTCACTATTTTTCCTAGACATACCCATTGTGTTCATGATCCCAATTAGCTTGTTATTTACTCAAGTATCATATTTCTTGCAGTCACTCGCCTTCTAGGATCAGACATCCCCTTCTCTGCTAAACAATCCCTTAGGATATCCATCATTTTCCAATGCTTCCTAGCACAGGAAGAGTATGGAGACTTATGGATCGTTACAACCAAGGAATCCCCTGGTTGCTCCATACCACATGGTTTTCATTACATATGGTCATGGCATATCATAAGGTTCTCATGTCCTAACAATAACCTATTTTCTACACTTTCAATTTAGCAACCACCACCTATCCTTCCCAGATAACTTCATCATCTCAATTGTACCATGTTATTACATTTACCATGTGATGCTATCTTAAAGTTTTAATCATAAATATCTTCAACTTTCACCATACAGATTCTATGTTATGATTTGTTTTATCAAGTGAGCCATATTTTTCATCATGAGGCTCCCCTTTCTTAGCACATCTTCTCTCGCTGCAATAGGTGTTGATATTCCTTATGATCTCACATCACTACCATATCCAAAACCAATTCATATATAGTAAAATATGACTATGTAATCTACTAAACAATCATTAATACTCAATCATAAAATTCTTCATTGTAGTATATTTAACCTTTTTTCACAAAACCTCAAATTTTCCCACACACACATCTATCCATCATTTTCCACTATCATTCACAATTATAGAATGAAATTCATTTTTTGTTCACATGTTAATTACCATCACTCATCATTAAATAATGAAATCATAAGTTTAAAGTTACAAACCATTGTGTTGTTACTCATGGCCTCATGCACATAATTCATCCCTACATTATTTTGTAGAATGTGTTGTCCTATGTCATGTATTCCACCATGATTATTTTGGAAGGTCAAACCAATGCCTCGACACATCATTTAGACACCTCTAAAACACTTGATCAACCCTCTACATACCTTATTCCCAACCCAACGCAATACTAGGCACACACCCCTTCTTTGTTAAACATTCCCTCCGACGTACCCTCCTTATAGGTTTTGTTTAGTGTTGGCGAGAAGGTTGCAGTCTAGAGTCCAATTGTGTAGGGAGGCCACATGGAAAATTTTTTAGTGCTATATTCTTTCTGTATCCATCATCAATATGACCTAGCATATGGTTTAGTTCTATTGGAAGTCACCTTCACCCCGCCTTGCATTTAATTAATGCAAATCACACAAGCATGCAATTCTTAATGTATCTTCATAATTTTTTATTTTAAAATATGAAATTTCAATTCACTACTTATATATGTGGTTGTACTTTGCTTCACAAGGATTCCATAGGCATATCTCATTGTTTACTCAGATACACCTAATTCCTTCATGATCCCAAAGATCACGTGACATGAATTCTTCCACAATAGATCTTTGTTTTCTCATAATTAGCGCTTTACTTTATATGCCTTCATGGTCATGATAAAGTTATGAATATATGCGTTTCTATTATCATAATGGCTTATAGATTTATTTACATGAATATGTATGGTTGCTTGATATGCTTCAGCTAACTTGTTATACTATGTGATTTCACGTATCTAACATGTCATGAATATCATGGACTAATGCCTTGCTGAAGGCTGCTGACTCCTTCTTGAAATAAGGAAGCAGTCAGGTGTATGGATGCTTTAATTTCCTTGGTAGGATACATCATGTGATTTCATTTAATGCTTTAAAAAAGAAAATCTATTTTCATGGTCATGAATGACTGATTGTACTAAGCTAGACCATTATAGTGGGTGACTTTCATTAGAGGATATGTTATGAATATCATGGACCCATGTCCATCTAAGGTTGTTGATTGTCTGTTATGGTAAAGGATTATGATTGGTGCAATATGTGACAAGTCAATAGAACTAATAGTGTTGGCTTGGAAAATTCCTTGTGATCTTGTATGATGTTTTCATAGTTGAATTTATAGAATGGATAGATATGTGGAGCATATTATGGTTATGCATAATGTTTATATTTCTTAGTGATTAGATAAGGGTTTCATCCATGTAGAATGGCATTTTGAGAAACACCTTACTTCAAGGAAAACAATGGCCAAGTCCCTTTAAGATTTCATAGTTTGTAAGTCTATGTATATCATAAGTCAGATTTTGTATCTATGGTCAGATGGGTTATTAGTAGGAAAATGTCTTTGGGTTCGATACGTTTCTAGAAATTTTTCATCCAGTGCATCCATATATACAAAATGGGCAAATACACTTGAGTGCACATCCAGATATACAAAATGGAAGGATATTTAAATGATTTGAAAATGTATCTAAGATCTAAGTGATTTGGGAGTTTGTGCATAATAAAAAATATTTTCTAGGTTGGATATGCATAAAACCATATTTACTACTTTGCGGATGTATTTGGGTGGGCCACAACATGGAGGAATAATTGTGTGGGGCCAGATTATGTCTACATGGGTGTATCTGGGATGGGGCCCAATGCGGTGGAATAATCGTGTAAGGACCATATATCCTTTGGAGATGTGGAAATCCGAAGGCTCAGGGGTCTGGGGTTCGGGGGTATGCCAAAGTGAAAATTCTAGTGCACTCATATTTTTCCCAAAACCTGGATATAATGTGAAATTGTTGAATTTCGCGAAGGGTCAAACCTTTTGGGACTCGCGAATTAAGATGAGGTGCCAAGTACCATGAAGACATGACTATGGTCGCATAGGTGCCACGATGAAATCATGAGTGATGTGGACTAATCAAGTTGAAGTAGCAAAGCCACTTGGGTGCCACATGGCAATTTCCTCTTGATGCGACAAGAGTTGATTGGTCAAACTTTAAAATGGCATAACTTTCAATTGAAGATCCGTTTGAGATCAAATTTATATCGTCGAAAAACAATTGATAAGATGAATGTAATGGTGGTATTTATTTTTGGTCTTGAAAATTTTAGAAAAAGAGGATTTTTGTAAACCCCGTGCTCACAGTGAGACCATGGAGGTCGGGTTATGTCATAAGTAACACCTGCCACAATGCAATATAGTTCAACGGGTGGAAGGGAGTGTTACATCAGAGTAAGTATATCGAGAAAATATTGCAAAGGTTTAATATGCAGGAAGGTAAGACGATGGATGTCCCTATTCCTATAGGTGTAAAGTTACTATAGATCAGTGTCCCATGACACATGAAGAGGAAGAGGGAACGTCTCGTGTTCCATATTCCAATGCAGTTGGAAGTTTGATGTACACAATGGTTTTCACAAGACCAAAACTTGCATATGCAGTGGGAGTACTTAGTAGGTATATGTAAAAACCACGAAAGGAGCATTGGATAGTAGTAAAGATAATTTTAGGTATATGTGCACTGCTAATTGTGGATTGTGCCACCAAGGAAGACCAGGTGTGGAAAATGTGTTGGACATACATGGATTTGTTAATGTAAGTTAGGGTGGAGATCTAGATTGTAGAAGATCTACAAGTGGGTATGTGTTAAACCTATTTGGAGGAGATATCAGGTGGATGAGCAAGAGATAGTTTGTAGTGGCTCTTTCAACTATAAAATCTAAATACATGGCAATTACTCATGCAAGCAAGGAAGCAATTTGGTTACAAAGATTATTTTCAGGCATGGGGTTGGTACAAAAAGATATAACGATAGATTGTGATAGCCAAAGTGAATTTTTCTTAGTGAAGAACCCTACTTATCATTCAAAGCAAAGGCATATTGATGTTCAATATCACTTTGTGAGGAATATGATTAAGGACAAGAATGTGTTGATGGAAAAGATGGACACTTTGAAGAATTTTGTAGATGCATTAATAAAATTTGTGAGCGCTGAAATCTTTTTTGGTACAAAGAAACAATAGGCATCATTGTTGATTGTGTACTCCTGTGGCACCCTATATGTAAAGAAAACAAAAAATGAGAGAATGTTTAGGGATATTTTCATAGTTGAATTTATAGAATGGATAGATATGTGGAGCATATTATGGTTATGCATAATGTTTATATTTTTTAGTGATTAGATAAGGGTTTCATCCATGTAGAATGGCATTTTGAGAAACACCTTACTTCATGGAAAACAATGGCCAAGTCCCTTTAAGATTTCATAGTTTGTAAGTCTACGTATATCATAAGTCAGATTTTGTATCTATGGTCAGATGGGTTATTAGTAGGAAAATGTCTTTGGGTTCGATACGTTTCTAGAAATTTTTCATCCAGTGCATCCATATATACAAAATGGGCAGATACACTTGAGTGCACATCCAGATATACAAAATGGAAGGATATTTAAATGATTTGAAAATGTATCTAAGATCTAAGTGATTTGGGAGTTTGTGCATAATGAAAAATATTTTCTAGGTTGGATATGCATAAAACCATATTTACTACTTTGCGGATGTATTCGGGTGGGGCACAACATGGTGGAATAATTGTGTGGGGCCAGATTTATGTCTACATGGGTGTATCTGGGATGGGGCCCGATGCGGTGGAATAATCGTGTAAGGACCATATATCCTTCGGAGATGTGGAAATCCGAAGGCTCAGGGTTTGGGGTTCGGGGGTATGCCAAAGTGAAAATTCTAGTGCACTCATATTTTTCCCAAAACCTGGATATAATGTGAAATTGTTGAATTGCGCGAAGGGTCAAACCTTTTGGGACTCGCGAATTAAGATGAGGTGCCAAGTACCATGAAGACATGACTATGGTAGCATAGGTGCCACAATGAAATCATGAGTGATGTGGACTAATCAAGTTGAAGTAGCAAAGCCACTTGGGTGCCACATGGCAATTTCCTCTTGATGTGACAAGAGTTGATTGGTCAAACTTTAAAATGGCATAACTTTCAATCGAAGATCCGTTTGAGATCAAATTTATATCGTCGAAAAACAATTGATAAGATGAATGTAATGGTGGTATTTATTTTTGGTTTTGAAAATTTTAGGAAAAGATGATTTTTGTAAACCCCGTGCTCATAGTGAGACCATGGGGGTCGGCTTATGTCATAAGTAACACCTTCCACAATGCAAGATAGTTCAACGGGTGGAAGGGAGTGTTACATCAGAGTAAGTATATCGAGAAAATATTGCAAAGGTTTAATATGCAGGAAGGTAAGACGATGGATGTCCCTATTCCTATAGGTGTAAAGTTACTATAGATCAGTGTCCCATGACACATGAAGAGGAAGAGGGAATGTCTCGTGTTCCATATTCCAATGCAACTGGAAGTTTGATGTACACAATGGTTTTCACAAGACCAAAACTTGCATATGCAGTGGGAGTACTTAGTAGGTATATGTAAAAACCATGAAAGGAGCATTGGATAGTAGTAAAGATAATTTTAGGTATATGTGCACTGCTAATTGTGGATTGTGCCACCAAGGAAGACTAGGTGTGGAAAATGTGTTGGACATACATGGATTTGTTAATGTAAGTTAGGGTGGAGATCTAGATTGTAGAAGATCTACAAGTGGGTATGTGTTAAACCTATTTGGAGGAGATATCAGGTGGATGAGCAAGAGATAGTTTGTAGTGGCTCTTTCAACTATAAAATCTAAATACATGGCAATTACTCATGCAAGCAAGGAAGCAATTTGGTTACAAAGATTATTTTCAAGCATGGGGTTGGGACAAAAAGATATAACGATAGATTGTGATAGCCAAAGTGAAATTTTCTTAGTGAAGAACCCTACTTATCATTCAAAGAAAAGGCATATTGATGTTCAATATCACTTTGTGAGGAATATGATTGAGGACAAGAATGTGTTGATGGAAAATATGGACACTTTGAAGAATTTTGTAGATGCATTAATAAAATTTGTGAGCACTGAAATTTTTTTTGGTACAAAGAAACAATAGGCATCATTGTTGATTGTGTACTCCTGTGGCACCCTATATGTAAAGAAAACAAAAAATGAGAGAATGTTTAGGGATATTTTCATAGTTGAATTTATAGAATGGATAGATATGTGGAGCATATTATGGTTATGCATAATGTTTATATTTTTTAGTGATTAGATAAGGGTTTCATCCATGTAGAATGGCATTTTGAGAAATACCTTACTTCAAGGAAAACAATGGCTAAGTCCCTTTAAGATTTCATAGTTTGTAAGTCTATGTATATCATAAGTCAAATTTTGTATCTATGGTCAGATGGGTTATTAGTAGGAAAATGTCTTTGGGTTCGATACGTTTCTAGAAATTTTTCATCCAGTGCATCCATATATACAAAATGGGCAGATACACTTGAGTGCACATCCAGATATACAAAATGGAAGGATATTTAAATGATTTGAAAATGTATCTAAGATCTAAGTGATTTGGGAGTTTGTGCATAATGAAAAATATTTTCTAGGTTGGATATGCATAAAACCATATTTACTACTTTGCGGATGTATTCGGGTGGGGCACAACATGGTGGAATAATTGTGTGGGGCCAGATTTATGTCTACATGGGTGTATCTGGGATGGGGCCTGATGCGGTGGAATAATCGTGTAAGGACCATATATCCTTTGGAGATGTGGAAATCCGAAGGCTCAGGGGTCTGGGGTTCGGGGGTATGCCAAAGTGAAAATTCTAGTGCACTCATATTTTTCCCAAAACCTGGATATAATGTGAAATTGTTGAATTGCGCGAAGGGTCAAACCTTTTGGGACTCGCGAATTAAGATGAGGTGCCAAGTACCATGAAGACATGACTATGGTCGCATAGGTGCCACGATGAAATCATGAGTGATGTGGACTAATCAAGTTGAAGTAGCAAAGCCACTTGGGTGCCACATTGTAATTTCCTCTTGATGTGACAAGAGTTGATTGGTCAAACTTTAAAATGGCATAACTTTCAATCGAAGATCCGTTTGAGATCAAATTTATATCGTCGAAAAACAATTGATAAGATGAATGTAATGGTGGTATTTATTTTTGGTTTTGAAAATTTTAGAAAAAGAGGATTTTTGTAAACCCCGTGCTCACAGTGAGACCATGGAGGTCGGGTTATGTCATAAGTAACACCTTCCACAATGAAAGATAGTTCAACAGGTGGAAGGGAGTGTTACATCAGAGTAAGTATATCGAGAAAATATTGCAAAGGTTTAATATGCAGGAAGGGAAGACGATGGATGTCCCTATTCCTATAGGTGTAAAGTTACTATAGATCAGTGTCCCATGACACATGAAGAGGAAGAGGGAATGTCTCGTGTTCCATATTCCAATGCAGTTGGAAGTTTGATGTACACAATGGTTTTCACAAGACCAAAACTTGCATATGCAGTGGGAGTACTTAGTAGGTATATGTAAAAACCACGAAAGGAGCATTGGATAGTAGTAAAGATAATTTTAGGTATATGTGCACTGCTAATTGTGGATTGTGCCACCAAGGAAGACCAGGTGTGGAAAATGTGTTGGACATACATGGATTTGTTAATGTAATCTAGCGTGGAGATCTAGATTGTAGAAGATCTACAAGTGGGTATGTGTTAAACCTATTTGGAGGAGATATCAGGTGGATGAGCAAGAGATAGTTTGTAGTGGCTCTTTCAACTATAAAATCTAAATACATGGCAATTAGTCATGCAAGCAAGGAAGCAATTTGGTTACAAAGATTATTTTCAGGCATGGGGTTGGGACAAAAAGATATAACGATAGATTGTGATAGCCAAAGTGAAATTTTCTTAGTGAAGAACCCTACTTATCATTCAAAGAAAAGGCATATTGATGTTCAATATCACTTTGTGAGGAATATGATTGAGGACAAGAATGTGTTGATGGAAAAGATGGACACTTTGAAGAATTTTGTAGATGCATTAATAAAATTTGTGAGCACTGAAATTTTTTTTGGTACAAAGAAACAATAGGCATCATTGTTGATTGTGTACTCCTGTGGCACCCTATATGTAAAGAAAACAAAAAATGAGAGAATGTTTAGGGATATTTTCATAGTTGAATTTATAGAATGGATAGATATGTGGAGCATATTATGGTTATGCATAATGTTTATATTTTTTAGTGATTAGATAAGGGTTTCATCCCTGTAGAATGGCATTTTGAGAAACACCTTACTTCAAGGAAAACAATGGGCAAGTCCCTTTAAGATTTCATAGTTTGTAAGTCTATGTATATCATAAGTCAGATTTTGTATCTATGGTCAGATGGGTTATTAGTAGGAAAATGTCTTTGGGTTCGATACATTTCTAGAAATTTTTCATCCAGTGCATCCATATATACAAAATGGGCAGATACACTTGAGTGCACATCCAGATATACAAAATGGAAGGATATTTAAATGATTTGAAAATGTATCTAAGATCTAAGTGATTTGGGAGTCTGTGCATAATGAAAAATATTTTCTAGGTTGGATATGCATAAAACCATATTTACTGCTTTGCGGATGTATTCAGGTGGGGCACAACATGGTGGAATAATTGTGTGGGGCCAGATTTATGTCTACATGGGTGTATCTGGGATCGGGCCAGTGGAATAATCGTGTAAGGACCATATATCCTTTGGAGATGTGGAAATCCGAAGGCTCAGGGGTCTGGGGTTCGGGGGTATGCCAAAGTGAAAATTCTAGTGCACTCATATTTTTCCCAAAACCTGGATATAATGTGAAATTGTTGAATTGCGCGAAGGGTCAAACCTTTTGGGACTCGCGAATTAAGATGAGGTGCCAAGTACCATGAAGACATGACTATGGTCGCATAGGTGCCACGATGAAATCATGAGTGATGTGGACTAATCAAGTTGAAGTAGCAAAGCCACTTGGGTGCCACATGGCAATTTCCTCTTGATGTGACAAGAGTTGATTGGTCAAACTTTAAAATGGCATAACTTTCAATCGAAGATCCGTTTGAGATCAAATTTATATCGTCGAAAAACAATTGATAAGATGAATGTAATGGTGGTATTTATTTTTGGTTTTGAAAATTTTAGAAAAAGAGGATTTTTGTAAACCCCGTGCTCACAGTGAGACCATGGAGGTCGGGTTATGTCATAAGTAACACCTTCCACAATGCAAGATAGTTCAACGGGTGGAAGGGAGTGTTACATCAAAGTAAGTATATCGAGAAAATATTGCAAAGGTTTAATATGCAGGAAGGTAAGACGATGGATGTCCCTATTCCTATAGGTGTAAAGTTACTATAGATCAGTGTCCCATGACACATGAAGAGGAAGAGGGAACATCTCGTGTTCCATATTCCAATGCAGTTGGAAGTTTGATGTACACAATGGTTTTCACAAGACCAAAACTTGCATATGCAGTGGGAGTACTTAGTAGGTATATGTAAAAACCACGAAAGGAGCATTGGATAGTAGTAAAGATAATTTTAGGTATATGTGCACTGCTAATTATGGATTGTGCCACCAAGGAAGACCAGGTGTGGAAAATGTGTTGGACATACATGGATTTGTTAATGTAAGTTAGGGTGGAGATCTAGATTGTAGAAGATCTACAAGTGGGTATGTGTTAAACCTCTTTGGAGGAGATATCAGGTGGATGAGCAAGAGATAGTTTGTAGTGGCTCTTTCAACTATAAAATCTAAATACATGGCAATTACTCATGCAAGCAAGGAAGCAATTTGGTTACAAAGATTATTTTTAGGCATGGGGTTGGTACAAAAAGATATAACGATAGATTATGATAGCCAAAGTGAAATTTTCTTAGTGAAGAACCTTACTTATCATTCAAAGAAAAGGCATATTGATGTTCAATGTCACTTTGTGAGGAATATGATTGAGGACAAGAATGTGTTGATGGAAAAGATGGACACTTTGAAGAATTTTGTAGATGCATTAATAAAATTTGTGAGCACTGAAATTTTTTTTGTTACAAAGAAACAATAGGCATCATTGTTGATTGTGTACTCCTATGGCACCCTATATGTAAAGAAAACAAAAAATGAGAGAATGTTTAGGGATATTTACACCCCCCCCCCCGCCCCCCCACACACCCCCACCCCCTTGGTCAAGGTTTATGTATGGGGATGAGAGCTCCCCTGTGTAGGGTTCGAGGTAGTGCCCTCAGAAAAAAAAAAAATTGTGTGTTATTTTTTCTTGCATTCGCTTTTGGAGGTTTTTTGGCCCACAATTTTCCCAATCACACATGGTGGTCATGCCCATGTTTTTATAGTTTCAATTATGGAACTATGATTTGATTGGAGGTTCATATGCAGTGGGATGTACATTGTATTGTAATACTATATAGAAAATATAATGAAAAAGAAGAGATTGTTGGTTTTCTTAAGTTTGGGTTTACAAGATAAAATGTCTATGTAAATTTGTGTTTACTATTATATTTTTTCTATTGATTAAGCATATGTCTATAGTGATTAATTATATAAAGTTACAAACTACAACTACAAGGAAGGGACTAATAAACAACATGGATTTTCCTCATATCTGGTTGTCCTAAAAGGACATCAACAAATTTGAGTGGGATAACATCACACAATACCTCTTCCTTTAAGGCCTTAATGCCATTGGACATGAAACAATACCAATGGTTGTGGATTTTTTGTCCCTAGCTCTACCAACCAATGGTGTATGGTTTGGAGTGTGGCACTATCAACAACTTCAATATCTTGATGACCTTGACTAAGATTACATTCTTTTGGCTCCCAATATCAACAATGAAAAATAGTGGGGTCCCATTCACCCATATCTATGAATGGGAGAGGCACTCCACTTCCTCATGCTACTTTGACTCTTTTGGTTGGATCTTTGTGGTCATGATGGTAGCATGTACTACATCAATAATATGCTTTCCTTTATCCATGGGGGCATCACTATGTGGAAATACCATACCACATGCATTCATATTGGGGGATATATATTGAGGAAAAAATGAAGAATATATTGATCATATAACAAGGGGTAAAGGGTTTTTATATTGACGGGTATAAAAAATGGAGCTCAAAGTTAATGAAAAAATATAAAGGGGTATAAAAAATGTTAATGAAAAAATGGATACCTACAATATCTAGTGAAAGTAGGGGTTTTGTAAATTGGGAAGGTGTATTGGGTTCATATTGGTAGGGGGTTAAATAATGTGTTTTTTATAGGTATTTGACAATATGTAGTCAAATTAAGGATATTGTTTATTATTCCATGAATGCATGTGATATGTCAAAGGTTCATTGAGTGAATCCCTCGTGCCTTTATCTTGCACTGAATTAGAATACAAGTTATATTTTTTTTTTTATTCTTTAATCCCAACCAACGATGATTGTTTCGAGAAAAATTCATTAGTGTTGTGCCAATGTATTTTGTGGAACTCATACTACTTTCCAATTTCCTTCTTTTTTAACGCATTACCATTCTTTTGTTGTTACTTGGGATGGTTTTCCTTAGGTTTTCTCTCCTTGCTCCATTCCCTGATCTATAAGTTAAGACTACATTTTCCATGCTTCTATTGTTGGACATACATGGATTTGTTAATGCAAGCTGGGGTGGAGATATAGATTGTAGAAGATCTACAAGTGGTTATGTGTTAAACCTATTTGGAGGAGCTATCAGGTGGACAAGTAAGAGATAGTCTATAGTGGCTCTTTCAACTATAAAATCTAAATACATGGCAATTACTCATGCAAGCAAGGAGGCAATTTGGTTAAAAAGATTATGTTCAGGCATGGGGTTGATACAAAAAGCTATAATGATAGATTGTGATAGCCAAAGTGAATTTTTCTTAGTGAAGAACCCTACTTATCGTTCAAAGACAAGGCATATTGATGTTCAGTGTCACTTTCTGAGGAATATGATTGAAGACAAGAAGGTGTTGCTGGAAAATATGGACACTTTGAAGAATTTTGTAGATGCTTTAATAAAATTTGTGAGCACTGAAAGTTTTTTTGGTACAAAGAAACAATAGGCATCATTGTTGATTATGTACTCCTGTGGCACCCTGTATGTAAAGAAAACAACAAGTGAGAGAATGGTGGGTATGTGTTATATTATGTGTACAACTTATATGCACATGAATAAAGGGGGGTGGGGGGTTTAGGGATGTTTACTGGCACCACCCGTCCCCCACCCCCTTGGTCAAGGTTTATGTAGGGGGATGAGAGCTCCCATGCATAGGGTTTAGGGTAGTGCCCTCAGAAAAATTTTGCGTGTTATTTTTTTTTGCATTCGTTTTTGGAGGTTTTTTGGCCCACAATTTTCCCAAAAGCAACTTTCTGGCACATGGTGGTCATGCCCATGTTTTTATAGTTTTAGTTATGGAGCTACGATTTGATTGGAGGTTCATATGTAGTGGGATGTACATTGTATTGTAATACTATATAGAAAATATAATGAAAAAGAAGAGATTGCTGGTTTTCTTAGGTTTGGGTTTACAAGATAAAATATCTATGTAAATTTGTGTTTACTATTGTATTTTTTCTATTGATTAAGCATATGTCTGTGTGATTAATTATATAGAGTTACAAACTACAACTACAAGGAAGGGACTAATAAACAACATGGATTTTCCACATATGTGGTTGTCCTAAAAGGACATCAACAAATTTGAGTGGGACAACATCACAAAATACCTCTTCGTTTAAGGCCTTGATGCCATTGGACATGAAACAATACCAATGGATGTGGATGTTTTGTCCCTAGCTCTACCAACCAATGGTGTGTGGTTGGGAGTGTGGCACTATCAAAAACTTCAATATCTTGATGACCTTGACTAAGAGTACATTCTTTTGGCTCCCATTATCAACAATGAAAAATAGTAGGGTCCCATTCACCCATATCTATGAATGGGAGAGGCACTCCCCTTCCTCAGGCTACTTTGACTCTTTTGGTTGGATCTTTGTGGTCATGATGGTAGCATGTACTACATCAATGATATGATTTCCTTTATCTACAGGGGCATCACTATGGGAGAAATATCATACCACGTGCATTCATATTGGGGGATATATATTGAGGAAAAAATGAAATAATATATTGAGCATATAATAGGGGGTAAAGGGTTTTTATATTGACAGGTATAAAAAATGGAGCTCAAAGTTAATGAAAAGATATAAAGGGGTATAAAAAATGTTAATGAAAAAATGGATACCTACAATATCTAGTGAAAGTAGGGGTTTTGTAAATTGGGAAGGTGTATTGGGTTCATATTGGTAGGGGTAAGTTTTTTAGAGGTATTTGACAATATGTAGTCAAATTAAGGGTATTGTTTATTATTCCATGAATGCATGTGATATTTCAAAGGTTCGTTGAGTGAATCCCCTGTGCCTTTATTTTGCACTGAATTACAATACAAGTTATATATATATATCTGTGTGTGTGTGTGTGTGTGTGTGTGTGTGTGTGTGTTTTCTTTAATCCCAACCAACGATTGTTTCGAGAAAAATTCATTAGTGTTGTGCCAATGTATTTTGCAGAACTCATACTACTTTCCAGTTTCCTTCTTTGTTAACCCATTACCATTCTTTTGTTGTTACTCAGGATGGTTTTTTTTAGGTTTTCTCTCCTTGCTCCATTCTCTATTCTATAAGTTAAGACTACCTTTTCCATGCTTCTATTGTAAAATATTTACAAACCCAAACTCCAACTAATCCCTCTACTTAATTTGTTTTCTTAATTTTGGTAGCATGTTAATAAGTGGCTCCTAGTAAGGATATATCCAAGAAATCCATCTTTGTTTGGACGTACCTGTGTAGGCCACTAAGTTACTTTAGAACTATGTATCACTCACAATCTTCAATACTTAGCTTTGAGTGTAATGTATGGGAAATATTGGTGTGCTCTAGTACTATCTAGTCTCTCTCATATCGTCGAGTTTGGAATCTTGTGTATTAATCATCATAGTTCCCTACAAGGTAGAGGTCAACCCAGAGGGAATCAAGTAAGGCTTCCCAAGTGGTTCCTACCTTGAATATTGTAGACTCATATTCGTTTTGTCTCTCCCAATAACCTTCCCACCAATATTTGATGTGGGGAAGGGGTTTTAAGAGTAAGAAGTTAACTTTTTCATTGTCATATTTTTTTTGAGTAGAGTAACAACCTTCTAAAAAATTAAACTATTTCTTCAAAACATATGCATCTATTTGCCCTTCAAAGAAAGGGATATAAAAAACTAACATGTACCTTGAATGGTTACACATCTTTGAAATCACCATTTGTTGAAGGTGCCTTAGCCATTTTTGGCAATCGTCAAGGGACTTGAGAGAAATTGTCCATCATCTCATTCCTTTACCATGTGAATGTTTCCTTGAGTAAAAAAATTGTCTGGATCTAATGATAGTGGTGCATATCTACTTATTGATTTTTCTAAGCCACCTAAATTTGATGATCCATCATTAGAAAGTTCAAAGATTTGTCAAGAATTTGAGGCACTTTAGCCCTTGCTAATGGTTATGTCAGGTTCTTATAGTCCTAATGAGATCTCCGAACTAAGTTGGATCCATATTTTCATTTATAATTCTTCCCTTAACATTCATCCATTGGATGTGAGCTCATTATTGAAGGACTTTAAACATTTTCAAGTTAATCCTCTTAATCCCCAAGATATGCTTTCTGATCAAATAAAGGTTTCTTGTTTGGTTAGTCCCTTTTCATGTGAATCCCTTGTATGAAACCCTAGATTTGAGAGCATATTTTATATAGATCCACACAAATTCAAAGCCTATCATCAAGACAAAGGTCATCTTGGGCTGGAGTATACCTCCTTGTTGAAATCTTTTGAGATTGATTATCTTCTTATCTCTCTTGTGCATGTTTTGAATTTAATCATCTTTTTGGCACAATATCTCTCCTTGAGTGATGGGAAATTCTTGAGTCATTCGGTGAATCAAAACCCTTTTGTTGATATTAATACTTGGTTTGATTTGACACATGTTTCCAATCTTTTGTCAACTTAGTATCCTAATTGGTTTCTTGAATTTACAATTTCAACAATTGTTTTAAATTCCCTAAGCTTTCAGATTGTCAGCTTAGTATGTAATCAGATGCAAAGGAAACCAATGGAAAATTGAGAGGCTTATTTGCTAATTCACCAATCCACACTAGTTTTGACAAATTTCTTTCAATGTGTCATCTTCCCACCAATGTGTCTAATGAGAGTTGTTTTACATCAGTTGATCTTGTTAAGTTCATCGATGTCTATGATTCATCATATCACCATCTTGACAAGATTTTTGAACAAGATCAGATCAAATATTCCTCACATGATTCTATTCGTGATTTAAATATGTGTGTAAGGTTTTCATGCTGATTAGTTTGAATATCACGATCCAATCCCCGAATGGTTAGATCAATCTTACTTGACAAGCTACATTGTAAATAATAAGTTTCAATCTTTCTTGATTTTTACAAACAATGAAATCATGGATGAATGTACTTTCACAATCAACCTTCAAGGATTGTATGATCGTCATTTCAATCAACAAGGTAAAGTTCGAGACTGGCTCAAAAAAGTCGATATGGCACATCTTTTTGCTGATAAGCAATACATTTAGTTCATTGTGCAAGCTTTTCAATTTGTTATCTTTTCTTTTACACATTGCTTTATATGGTTTTTAATTGTTCGTATCTTTGCATTTGTAGGTCGGGGCTAGTTATTGTGGCTAAATTGGGAATTTCATTACACTTAGCCCTAAGGTTCTAGCTGGGTAGGTTAGGAGTAGGTCTGGTTGTATTCTTGTTTCCCTTGTACACTCATCCTACACTTGATCTCTTTTAGCCTTTCCTTTGTTTTCTTACTTTTGTCTCGCATGTTTCTTTTCACTTCAGTTCTATATTTTTTTTATTTTTTTTTAATTTTGATCTTGTTTCATTGTTTTGTTATGTATTTTATTTTGTGTTTTGTTTAATAAGACTCTGCATGAAAGATGTTATTTTTGGGCTCAAAAGACAATGTGGTGAAGATTGAAAAGGGAAATTGTGATGAAAAACAATGCTTGGCTAATTTGTTACCCTTCTCTATTTGGGTTTACATATATTTAAATTCAGTGATGTCTGAATGGAAAATACAATCCATTCGAAAGGAGAGAAATGAGTAGAACCATGACACTCACATCTATTCTTGGATCCTCATTCCTAAACTTGGGATTTTTATTAAATGGTTTTTTGCATGTTAATCCAATCAAGTAGAGAAGGGAAAGGGGAAAATGAATAGCGAACAAATCAGTTTCAGAAGTATATATAACTATCTATGAAGGAATGACCTCTCTTTCTCTCAATAAGTCGGGATCCCTATCCCATCTTGGTGGTACAAATGCCGATAAAATGCCAATAAGCATATTGAAATAAAATAAAAAAAGGGTGAAAGAATAGAAAGGCTTCCTGTGCAAAGAGGTCAATCAAGAAACTTCACTAAGGTACTGAACATGCTCATTGGAAGCGAAGCAATGCCTGTGTTACTATAGTGACTTTTTTCGGGTTACTGAATAGGCTCACTGGAAGCAAAGCAATGCATGTGTTCCTGTAGTGACTTCATCGGGTTACTGAATAGGCTCACTGGCAGTAAAGCAACATTAGAGATGAAAACTAAGAATCTAATTATATTAAACTAAAAATTACATATTACCCTTCTCCTAGATTAAAAAAATTGTGATATGGAAAGCTTTATGAATGTGTTCAACCGAGAAAAGGAATAAAGGAGACTATATCTATAACCAAGTCAAATGGGGAAGCTGAAGTAACCCACATGATGAATACATACTTCCTTAAGGAATAATATTTTGTGCTCAAAGGATAAAACCTAAATAAAGAATTTGGAGCTCTACCAGTGTGTCACCAAGTGTTGATGTTGCATCAATCACCCTCCAAAATTTTGCCTACACTTGTATTTTGGAGCCTATTGAGGATCTTGTGATCTATTGTCCCATGGTCACTTCATGGTCGGTTGATGTTTTGCTAAGTGTTTAAGTATTCTTCTCAGATTCTAAGTGTTAAAGTCGCTTGCTCACATATTCTCATTCCTTGATAAATTCATTAATGTACTTCTTTCTATGCAGGATTATATCGGCATAATGCAATTTTTGAGAATAAGGCTTGCAGAGTCTCTAGGAATAGTGTTTGTGCAATGTTTTGTTACAGTGGTTCCGCAATCATTGTTTACAGTAACTGCAAAGTCCATAAGGATAGTTCATTATGCATCTTAAGCTGATAATCAATGTGCAACATCATTTGACATTCCCTCTCACTTTGGTTGCAATTGTACTTATATTTTAGTGAGTTTTCTCAATTGTCGCTTTAACGCACCTTTTCTTTCACAAGTGACACTTTCATTTTCGCGGCTATCAGTTTTTCTTGATTTCACTTTAATAAGTGTTATTTTCACTTTATATTTAGTCTATAATTTGTGGCTTTCACTTTCTTTAACTTTGCAAGTGTCGTTTTCGTTTTTCCTTACTGTCGCAAGTGTTGCTTTTAACTATTTTCACTCTTATTTTTGCGACACCTTCAGGCGTCACTGGAGGAATCTATAGAACACTCTTCCACATTATATGGTCTTATATATCACAATAATATGTGATAGACACATTCCTACAACTTAGCGCACTTTTTGGTCGCAATCAACACTTCTTTCGCAACTTGTGTTCTACGTGTCACAATGTTACATTTCAATTGCCGCTCTTAGAAATAAGTGTTACTTTGCTATCATTTCAAGGTGTGATTTCTGATCATGAGTCTTATGCATTACCTTGGATTTTATTGATGGAATTCATGTGGGCGATATGTGTTTTGGACTTTTTCAAATGTCTTTTACTCTCCTACTCCACTGGTCCCACACTAGACATTCTAAATCTCTTCTTGGTCTTCTTGTCAGGTGTAAGTTATGAAAGCATTAATCTTTCACCAGGTGATGAGAACTTCCTATCCATGAGCCTCATTGATCAAACCTTGACCTCCCAGACTTGGGCACTGATCTTTCTCAAGGTTAGCTCATATGATTACACATTGAGCACCTTCAAGGCATGGTCACTAGCCCTTGTTACTTGTACTGAATCACTACATTGAACCTTAATTAATTATTCCTTGTATATAACATGGATCACTTCTATTTTACAACAACGACCTTCTCCGTCTCCTTCAAATGACAAACTGCACAATACATAGGTTGCCTTTCCTTCATAGTGTAGTGAGAACCTTCTTGGCAAAGTGACTTGAATTTTTGTTGCTTACCTCAGACAACTGTGTAATCCTATCTTCTAGTGAGCCTCCATCAATACATTTAAAATTTCTAGTGGAAAGTAGGTCCACCTTTGAGCCACTATAACTCTCAACTACGCTAACATAGGAGACTTCCCCTCAAGCACTTCACATTGCGTAGTTGTAATGCCTAGTATTGCCTTCTCTACTGACATGAACCCCTCAATTCATCATGACTTTTTCTACCTTGTCTCCCTCAATTCATTTCACATTTATAGTGCACAATGAGGTCCTCCCCTAGTCACTGTGAAGCTCAATTACATTATCATTGTCTCCTTCTCCTTTAAGCCCTGAGCATTGTGCAATTTTAGTCAACAAGCTCATTAACCATGTCTCTTGCACTTTCTCACTATGCTAGACCTTGAAGAGCACCTCCTTATAGTGCATTTCACATTTCCAGTGAGAAGTGGTGTCCTCTCTCATCCATTGCTGAGCTCAACTATGCAATTCTATACAAGCCTTCGTCTCTTAGCCCTCACACAAGCCCATCACAATAAACTTATTCCATGAGAAAAGTAGGGATAAAATAGATGATTTTTTTACTAATCTTGCCTCATCATGAGTGAACTTGATTGGTAGGTTTATTACTACAACATGATAAGGTAGGAGAAGAAACAAACGAGCACTTGTAGAGAAGAAGCACAAAGAAGAACCATCAAGAAGACATGAAGATACCCTGTACCATGATAGACTGATGATATTTCATGATAAATTACAAGGTTCAACTATGATATAGAACATTTTGAGGGTGAAAATGAAGAACAAGCAAAGATCTATTATGAATAATGCAATACATAGGAGCAAGGAGATGCACTTGGCATGGATGCAACACAATGAAGTCTTATGTCATCATGGCCAACTCATAGTCTCTCAAAGTGTCATCACGTAGTCCAATGGTGTCTATGTACTTTTCCACATGATGTGGAATGTAATTATGTATTTTCAAGAAAATGAAAAAATGCAAATGTGTGGAAATCCAATAGTTACATGTGGAATATGAAAACTCAAATGTGGACCAAAGAGTCATAGAAATTCGAAGGTCACTTAGGAAGTCAAAGAGTCATGAGGGAAGCTCAAGAGTCACGAGGATATGAAAGGTCATTCCTCTTATAAATACACCTCATAACTCAAGAAAAGGGATTTTGGAGTCCTAGACTTTGGAGAGCTAGCCTTGGCTTCTCTATCTTAGCATAAGAGAGAAAATTAGTCTTGGGATAAGCAAGAAGTGACTTAATGTTCCATTATTGGAGCTAATGTCTCACCATTGTAACAATGTACTTGGATCTTTCACTTAATTATTAGAAGTTGTTGAGCCACATTTTCATGCATGTATCATGGATATTTTAAGACTTTTCCTTAGATTTTTGTGGTATATGTTGTGTTCATATGCACTAAATAATTTGAACTACTTTATTGGCTTTAGTGCTTATCTTGTTGAATGTGTGTTGTATTTTATTTAATGATCATTATGTCTAGGTAAACTACTTCGCTAGATAATTAATGAATCTTTCCATGCTCTCATGTATCTCTCTTAGGATAAGTACTATTACTTTCCTTCTAGAGAATCATTCTTTACCCCCCTTTCATAAAATCCTCCTTTTACACATTGTAATTGGTGTTTCTCAGTGTCAATTTACTTGTTGATTTCAAAGGATATGTGCATACTCTCTTATGTTATTCATTGCATCTAAGGAAAACCCTTGAGTTATGGTGGTTAGGCCGATACTTCAGATGGGGCTCCTAATCCCAACGGTGTGAGGTCTAATAGGGACTCCATATCGGGGATACCCCCTGTATGTTGGCAACATCCAACACTGTCAACAATACCCTAACCTCATCGGGGACATGTACTAAGAAAGAATAAGAAAAAAAAATACTTTGATACCACTTATCTTAGTTGTACAAGGAACAAAATGAAAGTTGTGAAAGGAAATGGCACACATAGAGACAAATATATAGTATAAAGCACAATAATATAGTGAAAGCCTAACTTGTATTAATAAATAAACTAGTAGAATAATGTAGAACGCTAATTGGATGGAATTGTGGTAGCTTATCTCTAAAGAGAGAGAGAGATGGAGGCTACACTTGTTCACAAAAGCTATTACAAGAGGTTAAAAGAATTTCATTTTAACATAAAGAAAAAACCATCAAGGTACAAAACCTATCCCTGGAAGATGAAGTGTCAAGACGTTTGTAAGACTTATGGTGGTTAGTTGGCACATCAACTTCCCAAGGGCATAACTTTTGCATGAAATCTCCATTTGGGGCTCAAAATAGCTCGCTACAAGGAATTATTCAAGGATTACAACTTTTGGTTGGGGCCAAGGAATGCCATGACAATCCTTAGCCCCTTAAATGGCCAAAAAATGTCACTTATGGCCTCAAAATGACCCTAGAAGCTTGGGACGCGAAAAGCCATAAACAATTTACCAAGATAAATAACTATTGCTGTAGTGGAAGAGGTGGTTAACCATCTATACGCACCCAAAGAAAAAATTAGGAAATACAAAGGAGCCAAATAGAATTTAGGCTTCAAAGAGGTATTATTTCATATGGTAACCAAGTGGAATTACCTCATGTATTATTTTATAGAAGCTAAGCATACACTTAAGGGATCTCTATCATATTTATGATCAAAATTAAGTAATATAAATTAGCTTAAGAGCCCATTTTAAAGTAGTACTATTTCACCTAGAAATCAAGTGGAAATTTGTCATGCATCAATTTATAAAAGTTAATCATACACTTATGAGCTCTCCATCATATCTATGATCTCCCTCACCTCCTCTAAGTCCTTTAGTAACAACAACTAGATATGCACTTAAGAGATCTCCATCATATTTAATTCTTTAACCTCCTCTAAGTTTTGCTATAACAATAACTAGATTCTTACCATTTCATACATGGTAGATTCATATGCCATAGTTTACAAGATTCATCCTTGTTTTTCAAAAACCACATATTCAATGTTTTCAAAGAGCGAAACCAATAATTTGTACTTTCTATTGCAATAATGTGATGTAGTTGGTCCACTTATGGTAATAATTTTAAGAGAGGGTCCCAACCTCACTTGGAAGTCATATAGATATATACTCTGTATAAATCCAACTTAGAAACCTAGTTCTTCTGATTCAATAATTTTTTCTATCCCCCCTACCTCCCTCCATTCATCTTAATGCTTTCTTCTTACATGTATAAATAAATCTCTATGTTATCATTTTTGAAGGGGTCATTAAACCTCATATTAAGTTCAGGAACTCATATTCTTTAAATGGGAAGGGAATCATATTATTAGTAAAAATCCCTTTCTAGTGCACAAAATATGTCTTTATAGGGTTTTAACATGTGCCTAAAAAATGATAGCAAAGGGATTTACAAATTCAACCCTGAGCCTAACAATGACAACCAAAAAATGAAATAAATAACAATTAGAGTTCATATAGAAGGAGGTTACTCAACAAAAGGAGGATAATTATGGTTGAATTTAGGAAAAAAATAAGGGAGAGAAAAATAGAGCTTAACCTAGAAAATTTCTAGAATAACAAAGACACAAGAGAAATGTTGAACAATGGTTACATGAAAGGCTAACCTCAAATAGTAAATAAATTGGGCCTAACAAAAACTCAAAATACAACAAAGTTGAGAATCAGAAGACTAACTAACTTAGAAGATGATTTACCTAGAAAAAGAGAGAAAACCGACTTATTAGTGCTACCTATAAGAAGAAGGTTCAACAACTAAAATGAAAACTTCATTTTTTTTCTCGCTTTAAGTATGTGTTCCTAGATCAAATTCACCCTTGATCTGACTCATCACATCCACTTTACATTTACTTAATAAATGACTTACATTATTTCAAACCCAATGCAATAAGAGAGAGTCTTATCAATTGCCAAATGTCTTATTAGTCATTCTATTACCAGTGAAGACTATAATTTATATAAAAAATGTAATATGAAAAGGAAAAAAATAACTAAGGGTTGAGTATAAAAACATATAGACACCTACATGAATATTACCACCATAAAGATATGCAAGAGACATAAACAAAGTTAAGTAGGTTAACGTGGTTCAAGGGAATGTTATCGAAAAAATGGGAGAGGCAATTACAAGAAGAAACTCTAATAAAAGGTCACAATTCAATACCCATATATCTTACTAGCAACAAAACCATATATTATACTTACTCACTTTTAACTTGATTTGTTTCCCTTCTTTCAATGCATGGCCATATTTATTAAGAGAAAAAAAAAAAATTTAGATTCTTCATGGTGTCATATAAGTGTTTAACCAAAGGTGAACATCAATTAATGCACTCAATGCATAATATTGAACTCATCCTTTAGATTCTATCACTATTTAATTACATGAAAGGTTGTTAATGCTATAACCAACATGTAGTACATTAGTGAACTAATTTTTCCAAATCAAAGATTTCAAGCTATTTAGCCCATAAGATCACTTAGTTGCAATACCAAACATTAGAAAAAATAACAAATGCCCAATCTATAAATTTATTAGCTAGTAAGAACTTTATTATTTTATCTATTTGACACCACCTTGGGAGAGTGGAACCATCAAATCAACTTCCACTCTACCTCATATGACAAATTATGGATATTTTTGTCATCATAGAACTTGGCTGTGAAAAAACCATCTTCTTCATCTACATAGAGCCTTTCCAATCACCATCATACTACCCCAAATATTCCCACCTAAGGTAAAACCTATTTAACATGTAAGCTCAACTCTTTGAAAAAGGCTTCAATACAATTAGTTCACATTGGCAATAATCTTGAAGTGACATTGCACTAACATTTGTTTGTTATTCTTGATGTTATTTGGCAATTTGCATGTCACAAGATCCTAAAATGTTCAAATAGTAAAAGGGACATATCAACCTCATTCTATGTGTTTGTTATTTGTTGTATAAGGGGAGGAGCTACTTCCTACCATGCAAGCTTATAAAACTACCATTTCCTCCGAGACCCAATTTCAATATCTCTTTAAAACAAGAAAATGTTTGTAAGCTCGACCCTTTGACAAAAGCTTCCATACAATTAACTCACATTGGAAATAATCTTGAAAGTGTCATTATACTAACATTTGTTTGTTATTCTTGATGTTATTTGGCAATTTGCATGTCATAAGATCCTCAAATGTTCAAATAGTAAAAGGGATACATGAACCTCATTCTATGTGTTTGTTATTTGTTGTATAAGGGGAGGAGCTACTTCCTACCATACAAGCTTATAAAATTACCATTTCCTCCATAGGAGCCCCGATTTCAATATCTCTTTAAAACAAGAAATTTTTTGTAAACTCAACTCTTTGACAAAAGCTTCCATACAATTAACTCACATTGGCAATAATCTTGAAAGTGTCATTATACTAACATTTGTTTGTTATTCTTGATGTTATTTGGCAAATTGCATTTCACAAGATCCTCAAATGTTCAAATAGTAAAAGGGACATATGAAGCTCATTCTATGTGTTTGTTATTTGTTGTATAAGGGGAGGAGCTACTTCCTACCACACAAGCTTATAAAACTACCATTTTTCCATAGGAGCCCCGATTTCAATATCTCTTTAAAACAAGAAATTGTTTGTAAGCTCATCTCTTTGACAAAGGCTTCCATACAATTAACTCACATTGGCAATAATCTTGAAAGTGTAATTATACTAACATTTGTTTGTTATTATTGATGTTATTTGGCAATTTGCATGTCACAAGATCCTCAAATGTTCAAATAGTAAAAGGGACATATGAAGCTCATTCTATGTGTTTGTTATTTGTTGTATAAGGGGAGGAGCCACTTCCTACCACACAAGTTTTTAAAACTACCATTTCCTCCATAGGAGCCTCGATTTCAATATCTCTTTAAAACAAGAAAATGTTTGTAAGCTCAACTCTTTGACAAAGGCTTCCATACAATTAACTCACATTGACAATAATCTTGAAAATGACATTACACTAACATTTGTTTGTTATTTTTTATGTTATTTGGCAATTTGTAAGTTACTAGATCCTTAAATATTCAAATAATAAAAGGGACATATGAACCTCACTCTGTGTTTATTATTTATTGCATAAGGAGGTGAGCTACTTCCTACCACACAAGCTTATAAAACTACCATTTCCTCCATAAAAGCCCCTATTTCTATATCTCTTTAAAACAAAAACAAAAATATTTGTCTAAATAACAATACATACCTTTATCATAAAATGTGATTATAATATATCTCCTTGAAAACCTTTAATAAAAATATGATTTCTTAGCATTTAGCTTCCACACATGGTGTTTTCGTAAAAACATTTTACTAAAAAATTATGATAATTTATAATAATTATGTTAAAGATTGTTTTAAGATAAACAAAACCTATAGGATTGATATCCAAATTTTTTATTTCTTTTTGGCTATCAAACCAGTTAATACCAAAAATAATTTTAAGTAAATTTAATTCAAATTATATAATCTGTAAAAATAATTAAAGAAAATTTTGCTAAAATAATAAATATATTATTAAGGAAAATTGAATTATCCGGAGAAAAGAAAAATCCACCGAACTATCCATGCTATTGCTATGTTCAATAGAAAAATCCCAATAATTCTTTTAAAAAAAATTACATTTCAGACGTATTGGTTTCAAATAAGTGACGGAAGATTTACATAGTTGGAAGGGAAATATCTAACTATCTAATTTAGTTTCCAATTTCCCTGAGCATTCATAAAACCATTTTAATTTATAGAACGCTATTTCAAAAAACAAATCATAGTGTACGAAAGCTTTGATGTCAACTTACTTGGGTCTTTTGGAAGCCATAGTCTCCGATACCAGGGCTCCGTAAGTTTTGTCTTCCAAACAACCACTCCAAGTAGCATTAACAGCGCCACCACAACCGCAACAGCAATTGTTAATCCTAATATTTCTGGTAAGTGAGAGCGCTTCTTTCCTGCAAGTAACAAGAATCATGGGTACTCCTAAATGAGCAAATTTTCGCAACAATAATGTGTTCACTAATAAATGTTAGTGGTCGGGTATCCTTTTCTGATTAATTTTGTTTAAAATTTTGTGGAGACTATTTTCATCATAAATTTGAATACTTTTTGGTGGTATGACAATTTTTAGGTTGTAGACAATTTTTCGTTGATGGATAATATAATTTTTTTATGGCATGGATTTTTTTACCATAAATTTGATTGATTGGTGTAATTTGCAGAATTCTATTACTCCAAAAATTGAAAAACACATTTGTGTAATTTGATTGGTGTAATTTGCAGAATTCTATTACTCCAAAAATCGAAAAATACATTTATGTAATTTACAAAATTCAATTGCTCCCAGAATTCAAAAACACATTTAAATAACAAAAGATCAAAATCTAAGTTAAAATTCTATTGGAAAAGAACACATAACCTATTAATATTAATAAATTTAAACTGTGAACAAAACGAATATGAAATGCATGAGGATACCTTTTGAAGGGGCTGATGCTATGGGCACAAGATTAGAATCGCTATAAAACTTGTAAATCTCATAACGAAGTAGGCAATTATCAGACATGGCGATTCCTCCCACGGAACTATTCTGACAAGTGGTCAAATTTTGGTACTGAATGTCCAGACACCATCTACAATCCTTCATATTAACATATCTCCAGCACTGAGCAAGAGAATAGACGGTATCATTACTTAAAATTCTGAAACCAATGTTACTGGAAATAGCTTCGTTCACAGTTGTGGTCAAGAGAGGGTTAATCACCCCATTGAGGTTCTTGAGGGCTCCGCTGTTCTGAATATTACAGATAAGCTGGAAGTCCCCTGATTCATTTGTTGGCGATTTTGAGTAGAAATCATAGGTGTCGTATCTCAGAAAGCATCCATTGAGATGAGCAGTTGCAGAAACATTTGGACAGAGTTGAAGAATTGCCTGTTTACCGTATGAGGCGCATGCCGCACAGGCAGAGGCATTGATACCTCCCCAGCACTCAGCCAGACCATAGACACCACCAGAAGATGAAGTATTGTAGCCCGTTTCAGGGACATTTTGGATCAATGAATTGAGGACCAAGTTCAGGCTCGCTCCCAAATCACCGGTATTTACATAATTGCTACTGCCACATGTGTATTTCAACAGCAAATTTGAATCCCCTGTCGTCGACTGGGCTGATGCTAATCTTTGCAGCAGCAGCACCAACGAAACGAAATATTTCCAGTTTGCAGTGGAATTCATTGTTTCCTTTGTTTGGACGGGGCCTGCAACTGAACCGAATGGAATCTATGAATGATAGATGGATCGATTACATCGCTACGACTTGGGAGGCCAGGCTTGAAACGTGACGGATGGGACAGCTTACTGGCCAACAAATAGGTACATTAAATAAGAGGGGCTAAAGTGTATTACCAGAATCCCAGAGGGACAAGACAATAAGAGGGTTGAGTCGCTTTCGCAGATTTGAAGGTCTGATGTTTTGGTGGCAGTGGGCACTGTTTTTCAAGCTGGTAGTTTTCGGACGATGGGCTTTGTTGACTTTGAAGGCCCGAGTTATCCCGTTTGAGGTCGGCAAAAGTGGTCACTAAGACGACATACACTCTAATGTGATACCCACAAGATAGCTGTCCTAAGTGGGTGAGATGATGCGTGCTAAGTCTGAGTTAGAATTTGATCCTTATGGGTGTTGGGCAACTCATCATTTAAGATGGAAGAAGATCCATCAATTCATGATGGATATTATTACTAGAATTCGATTATTATAATGGGTTTAAAGAAGATTCATCAATTCATAATGAAAATCATTAAGGAATGAATTCATAGAACCAGAGAAGAGTGTGCAGGTGGTTCCAAGACAGAAAAGTAGGTCCTTTCGAAGGAACTCCTATACTAAAAAGTAGGTCTTTTCGAAGGAACTCCTATAGTAAAGAACAAAAGCAAAAAGATTTGAAATTTTTGGGAGAAACAATAAAGGAGAATCATGAGAGTTCCATAAACATTGAAAATTACAAGACTTGTATAAGAAATTCTACTAGAGGAGACATTTATTTTTCTCCTTATCTCATGGTTGGTTCACAGGAAGCGCCCAACAACACATTGAAGGAATGTTTGGTAGATCACATTCAATCTAAAGAACAGGCAAAGGATGTGGCATCATTCCCCATCGCCAGTTGCTGGAAATTAGATGCATCATTTGAGCTTGGGCAGGATTATGAATATTCTGC
This sequence comes from Pinus tabuliformis, assembly GCA_031772625.1. Classification (NCBI taxonomy): domain Eukaryota; kingdom Viridiplantae; phylum Streptophyta; class Pinopsida; order Pinales; family Pinaceae; genus Pinus; species Pinus tabuliformis. The sequence continues at coordinate 983,250,160 of CM062817.1, read as the reverse complement.
ACAATCCATACCAAAGCCTATCGAAAGTTCCTTCATCAGTCCTGCAAAATATGTAATAGGAAATACCATGGTAGAATCAAAGTCTCCATATCAATATAGTTATGGGGAGAACCAAATGGTGTATCAAACGAGTCTAGTTCATTTGTAAGGGGTTTACAGAAGGAAAAAAAAACGACAAGTAAGAGGCAAATGTCGGACTCTGAAATTGGTATTTCTGAAGCTGAGAGATATTTTAGTGGTCAAGAAGAAAAGAAAGAAACAAATGAATCAAAAAGCAGTGAAAATGTCCACAAGCTAATAGACAATCCAAAAGGAAAATTAGAGGAAAAAAGGAGGGGCTTTTTGGTTCACGATATGTTAAATAATTCTTATACAACTCATCCTAAAATTCCTCTCTTTTTTCCACAGATGTTAGTCACAGTTTCATATCAGTGTCCTCTCTAGGAGGAACAACCCCAAGTCTTCAATGGCTAGACAAAACAACCATTTTTTTTTGCTTTCCATTTTCGCTAGAGTTCCCGTAACACCTCCACTCCATAAGTTGCCTTCAAGAAAGGCAAAAGGGCAACTAGAAAATGGAGTATTCCTGGTTTTTGGTGCAAATGCACGTGTTCGGGTAAGAAGTCTGTGGAGATTAATCAAATCCAAGTGGGTTGCTTCGACACCATATTCCTTGCATCTCATTTGAATAGTTCATTGAGCTCCACAAAATACCGCTATCCAGATGAAATGAGCCTAGGCAAGTCCAGCGAAACACATAAGTCTTCAGTGATTTTCATCAATGGAGAATTAAACAAGCATGTGAATGCCACTACTGGAGGAATAAAATTAAAAGCTCTTGTAAATCTTCTTAGTTTTGTTGATAATTCCCAATTCAAGCCAAACCTCTTTTAAGTGGAAAAGATCAACAAATTTCAATTTCTCGCATGTTTCAATTGCAGAAACAATAAGTATGCATACTCAAAATTTACGTCCATTTAGAAATAAACTAAACTACTAGTTGTTTTTTCTTGAATAACAAAAACTATCGACACGTCATAGATGTAAAACAATATAAGTTTTGAATGTAAAACTATCATAGATGTTATCTAAGAACCTATCGATAATGCTAGAGATATAGAGTATTGTTTCTTTTCCATGTAGCACATATCGAAGGATGACCCTTGTGGTACATATGGCCCCTTCGTTGGAGACCACTATACTTCTTTCGATCTAATGTAAGTCCACGAAGCTTCCTGTGATTTTGAACTGCATTACAGATCCATGTTGATTCGAGAATCATTTCAAATTACCTTGTGTGCTTGGTCAACTAGGGTCACTTTATAATACTTGTAGGTGGAGTCCTGATTGATCCAGTAAGAGTTCAAAACTCTCAATCTACCCAACTTTCATCCAACTTTCTCTTCTTCCATGAATCTCAAGCGACGCTAGAACTTGAGTTGGGTGGTACCTTGATTCTTGGG